>CAWUFW010009354.1:0-600000 GCA_963921515.1 Calotriton arnoldi
TCCATTCACTCACCCGTACAGTCACTCATACTTACAGACACTCAGTACAGGACTATCATATGCACTCATACACCTAAATAAACACTCACACACCGCCACTCATCCATAGAGGTACTCACACACCTAGTCAGTCATGCAAAAAATTAATCACACACCCATTTACTCACCTATACAGTTATACACACACCAGCTCACTTACTCATACAAATACTAGCACATTCTTACGCTCTTATACAATAACTGATACAAGCACACACGCATCCATACAGCCACTCTCACTATCACATACTCTCACTTATAGCCATTTAAATACTCTAACACACATATATACTGCCTTTTACATACGTAGTTACTCACACATGTACCACTGAGATATACATTCACTCACTAACACACCCATACACACACTCACCCACCCAAGCAGTCCATCACACATACACTCTTGAAATCATGCACCCAGTGAATCACCCACTCACACATCTATGTACAGAGTCACATACACCCCACCCACACAAACACTCAGGCACCCATACAGATACTCAGAGAACCAATCAATAACCCATATAGACACTCATGTAGCTATTCGCAAATCCATGCATCCACTTACACACCAACAAACAGACGGATACAGACATTCACACAGTTTAGTCACTAACCCATGCATTCAGTAAGATACGTTTAATCACTCACTTGTAGAGTCAGTCACTCACGTACTAAATCATCCATTCAGACACTTATACACCCACTCATTCTTCAATACGCCTTTCCCTATATATATTAAACATATTTAAACGTTACAGAAACACACAGTCACTGGATGATGTCAACAGTGATGTCATTTGAGATGTCATCAGTGATTTCATCAGTGATGTCACTGACCATGTCATGAGTGATGTAATATGTGACATCATCAGCAGTGCATTGTGGGGGCGCGAGTTATAGTTAGCTGAACTAACTATAACGGGGGAATTTCTATGGTTTTGTACGAGTGAAATGTCCAACTAACTATAACTGTCCCTAAAACCTATGGTTTTTTCAGTGAATATATATATATATATATATATATATATATATACTGCTCTTCATCTGAAACTTGGGAACTAGGCCGGGTTGCCTCCTCTTTTCTTCTTTTTTTTTTTTTAAATAATTTATGTCGCACACTAAGCCTTAAAGGGCATTTATTATATATAGAATGCCCCTTTTATGGCTCAATACATTAAAAATGTTAATATTAAATGAAGACAGCCCATGGTTTAGCTAAATGTTATATGCGACAATGAAGTCAACTCTACCCCATGTTTTGTGCAATAATTTATTGACATGTTAGGCACAAACTCCCTCTTTAACTTACGGAGCGGCTATCCAATTTTGTATTTCCCCCTGTATTTCCGACCCCTTGTACTACTCTGTGGATACTGCTTTCACTATTCTGTGGATGTTGTTCTTCATTTAAAGTGTTTACTTTTTTAACTTTATTTTCCCCCAAGCTCAGGGTAGTTTCGACCGCACCTACACTCACTGATTTTCCGTGAGCTGCCCCCTTCGTTGGCACACACCGTGTGATACGTGTCACATGGCAATACACCTGCATTATCGGTGCATCGCCTCACGCCGCACACTAGCAGCTGCTCGGAGGGACATTACATCTACTAGTATACCTTACAGTTCCTTAGAACCCTTCGTATGCTAAGATTGGTAATCATTTCGAAGAAACCATGGCCTACATATATGTGTAACTATATAGATATTATGCACATTAAGAACTGCTGCATTCTTTTCGTGGCTGAAACAAAAATATATCCCCCGGTCAGCATGTGTAGGGGAACAGAAGGCACAAACAACAATTGATGGACAGAATGCAGAACAATGTCATACATTCACCCCAGTACAGAGATCTGGGCCTAAATCCATTGTTTTTTTGCTCACCATGCCATTCCAGAAGGAACAGAAGGCACACCATGCCTGCATCAAAGAAGCAGAAGGCGAAAAAAACACCCCCACTTTTTGCCGTAGAACATTATTTTCAACAGGGGCTTTCAATTATTTTCGATAAAGTTTTGTATTCTAAATTTCTGCCTCCTTAGTGAATTGGGAGTAGGGTGTGCATTTGGTGTTTTACACACAACTCGTTCATTCTTTGCAAAATGTACTTGTGTTTCTTCTAGCTTTCGGTTGTTTGTCTTTCTGCCTGTCTTTTTTTTTATTTCTAAGAGTGTTTTTTGTTATTTGCTTCCCACCGGTCTGTCTGTTATCATCTCAGTCTGGTTTCACTCCATTTCCCTTTTATGCTAGTATCTGTCCTTCTGCCATCCACTAGCTGCAAACGTTTTTCAATCTATGTATTTTTCTACTTGCCCTCCCCTCTATCTAAAAGCCTGTCTTCTGCTTTTTAAGTCTTTCAACCGACCTATCTTTCCCCCTTTTATCATCTGCTGCACATGAGTAGCACTTGTCTTTTCGACATCTTCTATCTGCTTTTCTTGTTTTCTCTCCGTCTGCCCGACTCTCCTATGTTCAAGCTGTGCATGGCTGCCATCCACTTGTCATTCCATTTGTCTTTTGCTGAATTTCTTTTTTACACTTTTATGTCTGTGTGCCGTTTTCCCATTCTCTGTCCAACTGCTTAATGGTTGTTTTACTTTTCAGTCTGTCTTTCGTCATGTTTTTATTCGTCTGTCTGCCTGGTTAAACCTATTTTTTGGCTTTTTTAACTGCCTGTTTTTTTATACTATTGTATCTGTCCCTTATCCTGCCTTTCTTCATTGTCCCCTCTTGGTTTACTTGTGTGTATCCAGGGGCGTAGCAAAGGCCTCCGCAGACCCCGCAGTGCGGGGGGGCCCTGAGCTCCAGGGGGCCCCCTCATCAAAGTATGCTGGCCTGAGAGCTCCTGAGTGAGCCGGAAGGGGGGCCCTCAGTGTACTTTGCAGGGGGGCCATTCGAGTTTCGTTACGCCGCTGGCCTTCTGTAACTGTCTGCCTGCCTTGTTGTCATTCTCTGTTTGCTTTTACTTTTTCCATAGCTAGATTTTCTCCTCCTTTTATCTGCCTTCCTGTGTCTCTTTGATGCGTGGCACCTGTCCGTCTGAATATTCGTTCATCCTTTTGCCTTTTTTTCTATCTGCCTGCCTCCGCTTTAGCCATAGCTCAATGTAACTGTCTCTTTGTTGTGATTTTAATTTTTTTATCTGCGTGTTTCCCTTGTTACCTTTGTTTCTGTCTGTCTTTTCTCATTTTCTATCTATCTATCTTAATCTTTTCTGCCTGCCTTTTGTGACAGTTGACCACTCTGTCTCTTTTCCCCTCCAGCCCCTCTGCCCCTCTTTTCCCATTTTCTATGTGTGCATCTTCTCTGTTTTTTACTTTACTTGCCTTTTTTCGAGCACTCCAACTGTCAGCCTCCTCACCCCCCGTTGCCTTTTCTATATGTTCCTGTTTTATTCTCATTATATATATATATTTTTTCTAATTCTCCCGCTTGTTTTGTACCTAACTCTAAACATTTGTGAAGTCATGCCATCTTGTCCCCGAGCTCTTTGGTACAATGCATGTAGATGCTTAGCAAGTGACAGTACCGCAGGACAGGCTTCTGCAATGGTTTACAAGGCTCACGTCATGGGTCAGAGGGACCTGAAGACAGACTGGCATTTCACAGCGCATATGTGCCCACACAGCGTACCTCTTCACTCCCTGCAGCAAGCATGCCAGTGATGGACCCTAAGATTCTAGAGAAGCAAATGGTACTGCGTGGATCAATATGTCATAAGCCTCTTTTTGCACCTCTGTTGGTTCTTTCTGTACTGCACCTCTTTTGCAAATTTCTGCATCCCTCTTGCCTATTTCTGCACCCATCTTCCCTTTTTGTCCACCTCTGTTGGTTCTTTCTGCACTTCTCTTGCTTCTTTCTGCACTGCTCTTGCTTCTTTCTGCACCTCTCTTGCAAATTTCTGTATCCCTCTTGCCTCTTTCTGCACCCCTGCACCCCTGTTCCCTCTTTCTGCACCTTTCTTGCCAGCTTCTGCACTTGTCTTGACTCTTTCTGCACCTCTGTTGCTTCTTTCTGCACTTCTCTTGCCTCTTTCTGCACCCCTCTTGCCTCTTTCAGCACCTCTGTTGCTTCTTTCTGCACTTCTCTTGCTTCTTTCTGCACCCCTCTTCCCTCTTTCTGCACCTCTCTTGCCTCAGTATGCCCACCTGTTCCCTGTTTCTGTACCCCTTTTTCCTGTTTCTGCAACTCTCTTGCCTCTTTCTGTACACCCCTTGCCTCTTTGTGCACCTCTCCTGCCTCATTCTGCACCTCTCTTGCCTTTTTCTGCAGTTCTCTTGCCTCTTTCTGTACCTCTTTTACTTTGTTCTGCACTTCACTTGCCTCTTTCTGTACCCCTCTTGCCTCTTTATGCACCTCTGTTGGTTCTTTCTGCACTGCTCTTGCTTCTTTCTGCACCTCTGTCCCAAATTTCTGCATCCCTCTTACCTCTTTCTGCACCCCTCTTCCCTCTTTCTGCACCTCTCTTGCCTCAGTCTGGCCACCTGTTCCCTCTTTCTGCACCCCTTTTGCCTATTTCTGCAACTCTCTTGCCTCTTCCTGCAGTTCTCTTGCCTCCTTCTGCACCTCACTTGCCTCTTTCTGCACCTCCGTTGGTTCTTTTGCACTGCTCTTGCTTCTTTCTGCACCTTGCTTGCAGATTTCTGCACCCGTCTTGCCTCTTTCTGCACCCCTCTTACCTCTTTCTGTACCTCTCTTGCCTCTATCTGCACCCCTGTTCCCTCTTTCTGTACCTCTTTTGCCTCTTTCTGCAAGTCTCTTGCCTCTTTCTGCAGTTCTCTTGCCTCCTTCTGCACCTCTGTTGCTTCTTTCTGCACTTCTCTTGCCTCTTTCTGCACCCCTGTTGTCTCTTTCTGCACTCGACTTCCCTCTTTCTGCACCTCTCTTGCCTCTTTCTGCACCTCACTTGCCTCTTTCTGCACTTCTCTTGCTTCTTTCTACACCTTTGTTGCTTCTTTCAGCAATTCTCTTGCCTCTTTCTTCACTTCTCTTGCCTGTTTTTACACCTCTCTTGCCTCTTTCTGTATCTTTCCTACCTCTTTCTGTACCTCACTTGCTTCTTTCTGCACCCCTCTTGCCTTTTTCTGTACCCCTGTCCCTCTTTGTGCAACTCTCTTGCCTCTTTCTACACCTCTCTTCCCTCTTTCTGCACCACTCTTGCCTCTTTCTGTACCTCTGTTGCTTCTTTCTGCACTTCTCTTGCCTCTTTATGCACCCTTCGTGCCTCTTTCAGCACCTCTGTTGCTTCTTTCTGCACTTCTCTTCCTTCATTCTGCACCCCTCCTGCCTCTTTCTGTACCCTCTTGCCTCTTTGTGCACCTCTTCTACCCCTTTATTCACCCCTCTTGCCTCTTTTTGCACCTCTGTTGGTTCTTTCCGCACTGCTCTTGCTTCTTTCTGCACCTCTGTTCCAAATTTCTGGATCCCTCTTGCCTCTTTCTGCACCCCTCTTCCCTCTTTCTGCACCTCTCTTGCCTCAGTCTTCCCACCTGTTCCCTGTTTCTGTACCCCTTTTGCCTGTTTCTGCAACTCTCTTCCCTCTTTCTGCAGTTCTCTTGTCTCCTTCCGTACCTCTGTTGCTTCTTTCTGCACCTCTCTTGCAAATTTCAGCACCCCTCTTGCCTCTTTCTGCACCCCTCTTGCCTCCTTCTGCACCTCTGTTGGTTCTTTCTGCACTGCTCTTGCTTCTTTCTGCACCTCTTTTGCCTGTTTCTGTACTTCTCTTGCCTCCTTCTGTACTCAAATGGGAAGTGCAAGCTGTCAAGTTTAAAGGTCTGCGTGCTCTCGTGACTGAGGTATATGTCTACTTGTATATGTATTCTTACATGTGTTATGCATCTGAAGATGGTAGCTTAAAAAGCGGATAACTTCTCCTGTAGGTGGTCAAATCTTCTCAGTTCTGCTCTGTCATTCGGTTGCGCAGGCAGACATGTCTTATGTATATATATATTATAGACCCCTCAAATATGCTATTGAATACCCATGTGCCCTGTATTGTTGAGCAGAAAGAAATGCATACACCTTCTTTTACACAAATTTACAGAGTATGCTCTTTGAAACACAGGTATTCAAGTGTTTGTATGTTTATTTTAATTTTACATGTCACTAGGTAAAAGCATAGACACGCATGCATACCTTCACAAACTTGGTCAGACTTACAACAGTGATATGCTTAGGATTGCTGTTTTATATTTGGTAGCCTAACATTCTGAGCAGTCGATTAATAGTGAACCTTCAAGAGAAAAGTGAGGTTTAAGACATCTTCGGAGAAGGATTAGTGATTAGTGTACTTTGTATGAGTCTGTTGTAAGGTACTGTCAAAGTAGGCCTCTTTCTGCACCTATGTTGGTTCTTTCTGCACATCTCTTGGTTCTTTCTGCACCTTTCTTCCTCTTTTGGACTTCTGTTGCCTCTTTCTGCACTTCTCTTGCTTCTTTCTGTGCCTTTCTTCATCTTTCTGCACATGTCCTACCTATATAGGCATAGCTAGGAATTAGCAGTTAAAAAACCTTTGAAATTCACTGAAAAACCCAGAGGTTTGAGGGACGTTATAGTTAGAAATTAGCATTTAAAAAACCTCAGAAATTCACTGAAAAAACCACAGGTTTCAGGGACGTTATAGTTAGTTGGACATTTCACTCGTACAACACCAGAGAAATTCGGCTGTTATAGTTTGTTGAGCTAACTATAACTCGCGCCCCCGCAATGCTCTGCTGATGACATCATATATTACATCACTCATGACATGGTCAGTGACATCACTGATGACATCACTGATGACATCATCCACATGATCATCTGATGCACCTCCTCACACCCTAATATAACCTTTGATACACCCCCTCTAAAATACAGACTAACATTCTCAAAACCATAGACACACCAATACCAGTTAGTACATACCCACTCACTGATTCATAGGTCTCCACACACATCCACTCACCCATACAGTCACTCATACACGCAGTCACTCATCAATATAGCCACTGAAATATGCACTCATACACCTATACAGATACTCACACAACTGCCACTCACCCATAGAGTTACTCACACACCTAGTCAGTCATGCAAAGAATCAATCACACTCCCATTTACTCACCTATACAGTTATACACACACCACCTCACTTATTCATACAGATACTAAAACATACTTACTCTCTTATACAATCACTGACACAAGCACATAGTCATCCATACAGCCACTCTCACAATCACTCACTCTCACATATAGTCATTTATATAGTCCATCACACACATATACTGCCTTTCACATATGTAGTTACTCACATATGTACCACTGAGACATCCATTCACTCACCAACACACCCATACACACACTCACCCACCCATACAGCCCTTCACAGATGCACTCTTGAACCCGTACACCCAGTGAATCACTCACTCACACATCTATGCAGAGTCACACACCCCCCACCCACCCACACAGACACTCAGGCACCCATACAGATACTCAGACAACCAATCAATAACCCATATAGACACTCATGTAGCTACTCACCAACCCATGCAGCCGCTTACACACCAACTGACAGACTGATACAGACATTCACAAAGTTTAGTCACTAACCCATGCATTCAGTAGGACACGTTTAATCACTCACTTATACAGTCAGTCAAGCACCTACCAAATCATCCATTCAGACACTCATACACCCACTCATTCTTCAATACACCTTGGCATATATATATATATATTCACTGAAAAAACCATAGGTTTCAGGGGCGTTATAGTTAGTTGGACATTTCACTCATACAAAACCATAGAAATTCCCCCGTAATAGTTAGTTCAGCTAACTATAACTTGCGCGCCCGCAGTGCACTGCTGATGACGTCACATATTACATCACTCATGAAATGGTCAGTGACATCACTCATGACATCACTGATGACATCTCAAATGACATCACTGATGACATCACTGATGACATCATCCTTGTGATAGAGTGGCAGACCTCCTCTCACCCTAATATAACCTTTGATACACACACTAAAAAATACAAACTAACATTTTCAAAACAATGGACATACCAATACCAGTTACAACACACCTATTCAGTAATTCCAAGATCTACACACACATCCACTCATTCACCAACAGTCCCTATACAGTCACTCATACATGTACACACTCATCATATGTACTCATACACCTATACATCCTGTTACACACCGCCACTCATCCATAGAGTTACTCACACACATAGTCACACATGCAAACAAAGTATCAAACATCCATTTACTTGCATATACAGTTATACACACACTACCACACTTACTTCTACAGAAACTTACACATACTTACTCTCTTAAACAATCACTTATAGAAACACCTACTTATTTGTACAGGAACTCTTCCAATCTCTCACTCCCACATATACTCACTTATATACACCAATACTCCCATATACTAGTTTAAAACATATGTAGTTACTCATAAAGACACTATTGAGACAGTCATTCACTCACTAACACACCCATACACATACTCATCCACCTATACAGTCCTGCACACATGCTGTCTTCAACACATACAAACAGTGAGTCACTCATTCATGCATCTATGCACTAAGTAATACCCCCACCGAACCATACAGACACTCAGACACTCATACTGATACTCAAAAACCAACTAATAACCCATATAGACACTCATGTAGCTACTCACCAACCCATGCAGCCACTTATACACAAAGTGAGAGACTGATACAGATATTTTCATATTTAAACATTACTCACTAACCCATGTATTCACTAAGATACACTTAGTCAGTTATACTATCAATTTTACAAAAAAAATCATCCATTTAGACACTTATATACCCATTTATTCTTCCATCGACCTTGAGATATACATATATAAAACATATTTAATTTTCAGAAAAACACACATTCACTGGATGATGTCATCAGTGATGTCATCAGTGATGTCATTTGAGATGTCATCAGTGATGTCATGAGTGATGTCACTGACCATGTCATGAGTGATGTAATATGTGACGTCATCAGCAGTGCATTGCGGGTGCGCGAGTTATAGTTAGCTGAACTAACTATAACGGGGAATTTCTATGGTTTTGTACGAGTGAAATGTCCAACTAACTATAACGCCCCTGAAACCTATGGTTTTTTCAGTGAATTTCTAAGGTTTTTTAAATGCTAATTTCTAACTATAACGTGCCTAAAACCTATGGTTTTTCAGTGAATTTCTAAGGTTTTTTAAATGCTAATTTCTAACTATAACGTGCCTGAAACCTATGGTTTTTTCAGTGAATATATATATATTTATTATACTATCAATACATGTGAAAATGTCTTGGTCCCCTGTTTGCCTCGGTGGCACGGAAAAAATGGCTGGAACTGACGTCAGCACGCCGACGAGGTTCTCTTATGGCTCCGATGACGTCATACGGTGTCGCGAGCGGAGCCATGCTATTATGACGTCCTCGTTGACGTGGGAGAGCTAGGAAAGAATTTCCGTGGAATGCTGGTGCAGGGGATATTCACCTAAGTGTTCAGGCTAGTCCTTTGGGAGCAACTGTTTATGTTGCCAGTCCAGAAACCGAAACCAGTGATCCGAGGGCAGAGGCCCTGCAGATGGCACACGAGGTGGGGTGCCCAGTCGTGTGCACCGGCGGTGCAGCGAAGTGACAAGCACCACAACCCACAAAAAAGGTAACGAGGGCACTGAATAACACAGGATCTTCTCTTTGTATCTGGCAGTAACAACGAAGTTAAAATGCCCTAGTACCAAAATGTAGAATTAGTGCTACAACGGTCTTCAAGAAGACCTGCGATGCCGCTTCTGCCTCCCGTACCCTGGAGGTGGCACATGGGTCACGCGGTACGGTCATACTGCGGTGGGACGCACACTCGTTGACCTCTCATGGCACTGCTCCACACTTCAGGGAGGACGCTTTCCATTAGCTATGTTTTCTGATGACATGTCGCGCCGGCCCCGTCCAACAACAGAACTCCTTTAGATCCAAACAGACTCTTCCACTCTCTCACCGGAAGTGAAACCAGGCCACGCGGACACTTTCACAATACAACAGCCGGGAATGCACTTTTCGGTAAAAAAACACATTCCTTCCTCCTAATTAATCAAATAAACGTCTCACTGAAGAACAGGGGCCAGCTTCGATCGGTAAACAGCCGTTACAACGACTTTTTACTTTGCGATACCATTACAACGCATGCATTACCACGCATGCGTTGTACATCACGAAGTCATTACTACGCATTTTTTAGAATGCATGGGCATTTACCACGCATGCCTTTACAACAAATTTTGTTGTAAAGGTATGTATGGTAAATGACCATGCGTTCTAAAAACATGTAGACGATCCATGTTGTTGTAAGGAAACAGAGTCTGTTCCGTTTCCTCACAACGACGTGCACCGCCCCTCAGAGATGACGTGAAGCAGGAACCACGAGGAGAGAGGAAAAATGAGGAGTGAGAGGTAAGGGGGATTGGGCATGGGGTGGGGGTTTCTTTTCTAGGGTTTAGGGTAGTTCAGTGGTGTTTGGGTGGTGTAGGGGGTCGTGCTGGGGTAGTGTTTTAGGGTTTAGGGTAGTGCAGTGGTGTTTGGGTAGTGTAGGGGTCGTGCTGGGGGTAGTGTTTTAGGGTTTAGGGTAGTGCAGTAGGGTAGGGGGTCGTGCTGGGGGTAGTGTTTTAGGGTTTAGGGTAGTGCAGTGGTGTATGGGTAGTGTAGGGGGTCATGCTGGGGTAGTGTTTTAGGGTATAGGGTAGTGCAGTGGTGTTTGAGTAGTGTAGGGGGTCATGCTGGTGGTAGTGTTTTAGGGTTTAGGGTAGTGCAGTGGTGTTTTTGTAGTGTAGGGGGTCATGCTGGGGGTAGTGTTTTATGGTTTAGGGTACTGCAGTGGTGTTTGGGTAGTGTAGGGGGTCGTGCTGGGGTAGAGTTAGGGTTTAGGGTAGTGCAGTGATGTTTGGGTAGTGTAGGGAGTCGTGCTGGGGGTAGTGTTTTAGGGTTTAGGATAGTGCAGTGGTGTTTGTGTAGTGTAGGGGGTTGTGCTGGGGGTAGTGTTTTAGGGTTTATGTTAGTGCAGTGGTGTTTGGGTAGTGTAGGGGCTAGTGCTGGGGTAGTGTTTTAGGGTTTAGGGCAGTGCAGTGGTGTTTGTGTAGTGAAGGGGGTCATGCTGTGGGTAGTGTTTTAGTGTTTAGGGTAGTGCAGTCGTGTTTGTGGGGTAGGGGGTCGTGTTTTAGGGTATAGGGTAGTGCAGTGGTGTTTGGGTAGTGTAGGGGGTCATGCTGGGGGTTAGTGTTTTAGGGTTTAGGGTAGTGCAGTGGTGTTTGGGTAGTGTAGAGGGTCGTGCTGGGGGTATATTTAGGGTTTAGTGTAGTGCAGTGGTGTTTGGGTAGTGTAGGGAGTCGTGCTGGTGGTAGTGTTTTAGGGTTTAGGGTAGTGCAGTTATGTTTGGGTAGTGTAGGGTGTCGTTCTGGGGGTAGTGTTTTAGGGTTTAGGGAAGTGCAGTGGTGTTTGGGTAGTGGAGGGGGTAGTGTTTTAGGGTTTAGGGTAGTGCGCCCAACCAGCCACAATATCCGTGGACAAAGGGGATCCTGACTCTTTGGAACGCTCCGTCAATTGAATAATTTGGGTCAAGGGCCCTACCACGTCCAAGACCTATCAATTCCTTTCTTGGGATCCCTCATATATTTGGAGAAAAAGGTACATAGTTTCTCATCAATTTCAGGCGTGTGTGCCACCTTCCCCTTCAGTGAGGGCCTGGGGCATTCTCCCCTCATCCTATTCCTGACCTCCCTTTCAAGGGGTTGATGGATTTTCCCCACCACATACTCTGCCACTTTGGCATCAGGTGTCCACTCTGCCGACCTAGGATGGTAAATTTAGGTAGGCTCGAACATGTCCGAGTGGACCCCGTCCCCAACCGGGGACTGAGAGGAGTGGGACTCTGGACGCCAGGGACGCCCCGAGACCTTATCCTCATCGGAGGAGAAATCGTCCTCCGATACACCCTCTCCCTCTAAGGGACACCCGCCGTCGGGGTCTACAATAGTGGTGACAGTGTCGCAATTTTCTCCGGGCCCCTCCTCCTCCAGGCAGGGTGCATGTTTTAGCGTTCGCGAACTCTTGAGGAAGGTCTCCATAAGTTTATTAATCCTTCCAAGTGCCCCGCGTTATGCTTAACGGCC
This sequence comes from Calotriton arnoldi, assembly GCA_963921515.1. Lineage (NCBI taxonomy): Eukaryota > Metazoa > Chordata > Amphibia > Caudata > Salamandridae > Calotriton > Calotriton arnoldi. The sequence continues at coordinate 12,238 of CAWUFW010009354.1, forward strand.
CTTTTATTCCCCATCTGGGAGCTACTTGGACCCGCCACCACCAGATCTGGGTCACTGAACACCCCAGGGATGCTTTTCGCCAGCTTATCAACCTGATCCCTAAGAGGAGTCAGCGCCCTAGAAATAGCCAGAGAGAGGGCTTGGTCCACTGCTGGAGGGAGAAGTTGGGGGCCATTCCTCCTCCACTTCCTGGTAGGAGGAGTAAAAATGGTCTTCTGGAGAAGACATGATAGCAGAGGGTGTGAGCACAGAACAAATGCCCTTAAAATCCTTAAGACAGCCCCCTCGCCGGTGCTCCAACAGCTGGGCTTTCCCCGAAGCTGTTATAAGAATAGACGGAGGCGCAATACCAATTACCACCACCAGGTGGCGCTGGTCACTAATGTGGCCGTGTGGGGAAATCACCGCGTAGCGGTGCCAAAATTAGGCGAGGGTTGGTCGGGAATCAAGCGGACACTAAAGGAGTGACCGGATTTCCAAACGCGCATAAAGACCAGCGGGAGCGCTCGACGGAGCTGCCTCGCTCGGACCAGACGCGCCTGACAGGATCTTACCTCGCGCAGAGCACACAGCGGGAGAAACTGCGAGGGGGAGAACACGCTCGGGCAAGAGCCTGCTGCGCAGGGAATATGAAACAATACCAAGGCAATAATGCTAATAACGTGCACAAGAAACCTCTATACAAACAGCAACAACGTCAGATTAAGCCAAGAATGTAAGGAATGCACTTAACTGACGAGCAGTGAAGAAAGAGGAAGCGGAAGGGACGTCACGATATTATATACGATGGACTGTGATATGATTGGACTATAGTTGCCTTGGAGACTACCCCCTAATGGTTCATGTGTTGTGTAGTCTTTTGTTTAATGATTGTTGTGTTACGTTTTCTTTGAACTGCTATGCAAATAAAGTGAGGAAAGATATGCATAATCCTCGCCTCCGTCCTGCCATAGAATTCATTAAACTTTATTTGATCTGATTTAGAAACATAGATCATAAAAGTGTACATAAAAACAGTAAATCCTCTTTCCTAATACAATACAGTGAGAATTAATTAAAACCAGTAGGTAAAAACGGGTGTTACAAAGCCCGGTTCAGAGCAACTTCAGGTTAACAGAATCGTAAAGTTCAATGTTTCGCAAGATCAATCTCATGTACTTCGTGCAAAATACGCAATAAGGGGTCCAAGTAAGATGTAACGCTCCAATACCTGACCAGTTTGCACTATATAAAACTGCAGAAAAACTAAAAATAAAAAGTGTTTTGCACACTTCTGTCATTGGGCTATATGTGGGCTACATCTGGGTGATATTTGTGCTACATTTGGGCTCTTTTTTCTCTGGTGGCCATCTTGGGAGTCTTATTTGTTATGAAGTTTCCTAATTTCGTCATTTACTGCAGTCTCCTCAGTAGGAAATGCTTTCAGTTTTTTACTTTGATTCCACGAAGAAGGCATTCAGATGTGTCACACATTTGCCATAAATTCAGAATGTTAGCACTCTAGTTGTTCATTAGATCACTGTAGTAAAGCTACTGCTCACCAGGGAGATAACTGGAAGTCTACTGCTGGTATTGAAAGTGATTGTTTCAGTCTGCATGTCAGAATTTTCTAATGAAATAGAAGAGGATTTGAGATCTCACTTAAAACATGCCCTACATTTTCTTTCTGCAGCACTAACCATAATTTCTATGGGAAAATGAACCCCCTCATTTTGTTCCTTTTTAAATTAAATGTTTTAAGTGTTACCAGTTTATTCCAATCAAGATGGCTTCAGGTGTGCTATACTTTTGTCATAAGTAAGACTGTTAGCTCTCTAGTTGTTCTTTAGAACACTCTGGGAAGCTGCAGTAGAACACAAAGGCATCAACTGACAGGCTGCTCCTGTTGAAATATAACAGGAAGATATTTGAGATCACACTTGAAACATGTCCTAATTTTTCTTTCTACAGCACTAACCATAATTTCTATGACAAAACGAACCCCATCATTTTGTTCCTTTTTAAATTAAATGTTTTAAGTGTTACCAGTTTATTCCAATCAAGATGGCTTCAGGTGTGCCATACTTTTGTCATAAGTAAGGCTGTTAGCACTCTAGTTGTTCTTTAGAACACTCTGGGAAGCTGCAGTAGAACACAAACACATCAACTGACAGGCTGCTCCTGTTGAAATATAACAGGAAGATATTTGAGATCTCACTTAAAACATGTCCTAATTTTTCTTTCTACAGCACTAACCATAATTTCTATGACAAAATGAACCCCCTCATTTTGTTCCTTTTTAAATTAAATGTTTTAAGAGTTACCAGTTTATTCCAATCAAGATGGCTTCAGGTGTGCCATAATTTTGTCATAAGTAAGACTGTTAGCGCTCTAGTTGTTCTTTAGAACACTCTGGGAAGCTGCAGTAGAACACAAAGGCATCAACTGACAGGCTGCTCCTGTTGAAATATAACAGGAAGATATTTGAGATCACACTTGAAACATGTCCTAATTTTTCTTTCTACAGCACTAACCATAATTTCTATGACAAAATGAACCCCATCATTTTGTTCCTTTTTAAATTAAATGTTTTAAGTGTTACCAGTTTATTTCAATCAAGATGGCTTCAGGTGTGCCATACTTTTGTCATAAGTAAGGCTGTTAGCACTCTAGTTGTTCTTTAGAACACTCTGGGAAGCTGCAGTAGAACACAAAGGCATCAACTGACAGGCTGCTCCTGTTGAAATATAACAGGAAGATATTTGAGATCTCACTTAAAACATGTCCTAATTTTTCTTTCTACAGCACTAACCATAATTTCTATAGCAAAATGAACCCCTTATTTTTTCCCTTTTTAAATTAAATGTTTTAAGTGTTACCAGTTTATTCCAATCAAGATGGCTTCAGGTGTGCTATACTTTTGTCATAAGTAAGACTCTTAGCTCTCTAGTTGTTCTTTAGAACACTCTGGGAAGCTGCAGTAGAACACAAAGGCATCAACTGACAGGCTGCTCCTGTTGAAATATAACAGGAAGATATTTGAGATCACACTTGAAACATGTCCTAATTTTTCTTTCTACAGCACTAACCATAATTTCTATGACAAAATGAACCCCATCATTTTGTTCCTTTTTAAATTAAATGTTTTAAGTGTTACCAGTTTATTCCAATCAAGATGGCTTCAGGTGTGCCATACTTTTCTCATAAGTAAGGCTGTTAGCACTCTAATTGTTCTTTAGAACACTCTGGGAAGCTGCAGTAGAACACAAAGGCATCAACTGACAGGCTGCTCCTGTTGAAATATAACAGGAAGATATTTGAGATCTCACTTAAAACATGTCCTAATTTTTCTTTCTACAGCACTAACCATAATTTCTATGACAAAATGAACCCCCTCATTTTGTTCCTTTTTAAATTAAATGTTTTAAGAGTTACCAGTTTATTCCAATCAAGATGGCTTCAGGTGTGCCATAATTTTGTCATAAGCAAGACTGTTAGCGCTCTAGTTGTTCTTTAGAACACTCTGGGAAGCTGCAGTAGAACACAAAGGCATCAACTGACAGGCTGCTCCTGTTGAAATATAACAGGAAGATATTTGAGATCACACTTGAAACATGTCCTAATTTTTCTTTCTACAGCACTAACCATAATTTCTATGACAAAATGAACCCCATCATTTTGTTCCTTTTTAAATTGAATGTTTTAAGTGTTACCAGTTTATTCCAATCAAGATGGCTTCAGGTGTGCCATACGTTTGTCATAAGTAAGGCTGTTAGCACTCTAGTTGTTCTTTAGAACACTCTGGGAAGCTGCAGTAGAACACAAGGGAATCAACTGACAGTCTCTGCCCTTGTTGGATGTACATGTTTTACTGAGAATGTCAGACTTCATTCTCACATGACTGAGAAAGATAATGTGAATTTACAGAAAATATGCTCTCATTTTAGCTTCTGGAGCACCTTCCAAAACTGTATGGGACAAGCATGTGAAAATAGTTTTCTCTCAAACATGATTCATAATATCTCAGCAGAAGGTTTTTCACAGGGTAAAATCACCTTAGAACACACCACAATTCCTGAAATTAGTATGGTACCATCAACAAATGAATTCTAATGTAACTAAAGTCTGTTATCACCCTTTATAGATCTCCTTTTGGTAACCCTCAAAATCTTCAATTCACTACAATGCATTTCAATGGGGTACTATCATTTATATTGGTCCCAAGATGGCTGCCAGCAATTCCAGGATGAAGTGCTGACAGCCAATCAGATCTCATGATGACATGTGTGGTTAGGCTCCGCCCAGATATATATGTGTTTTCTTTTTCAAATTTCTCAGGAACTACTGAACAGATTTACACCATTTAACCAAAAGGCACAACTCTGAACCAAGGGCTACCTTTTTGCCTAATTTGGTGTAATTCCGTTCAGCAGTTCGGGCTGTAGCTGCGATGAAAGGTTCCTATGGAAAATTGCATAGGGAAAACACGTTTTGGGACCCCCCTTTTTTCTCGGCCCCCACTTGACGAATCACCCCGAGACTTTCAGGATCGGAGCGGACCAGAGCGCCCCACGAGTTTTGAAAATTTCGCGAAGATTCGTCAACCGGCGCCAAAGTTATTTCAAATAGAATGTTGCGGATTTCCTATGGAAAATAGGTCCTAACTATAACTATCTACTGGCGACCGCCAGTAGATAATATATATATATATGGCAGTCTGTAATTTAGAGTGGGTGTATCAAAGGTAATATTAGGGTGTGAGGAGGTGCATCAGATTATCACGTGGATGATGTCATCAGTGATGTCATTTGAGATGTCATCAGTGATGTCATCAGTGATGTCACTGACCATGTCATGAGTGATGTAATATGTGACGTCATCAGCAGTGCATTGCGGGGGCGCGAGTTATAGGTAGCTCAACTAACTATAACGGGGGAATTTCACGGGTTTTGTACGAGTGCAATGTCCAACTAACTATAACTGTCCCTAAAACCTATGGTTTTTTCAGTGAATATATATATATATACACACGCACACACATAACAGAAGTATAATACATAACCAAAAACGTTAAAAAACTAAATATATATGATATACATTAGTATGTATTGCAGTATGACATAGATTGCTACTATAAAATGACTTTTGTTTGGCCGGTTGACCGCGATTCTGGTATTGTTGCACGCAAGGAAGAAACGCAAGGGGAACATAAGGAAACTGACTTTTGCTTGCATGGAGGTTAAAGTAAAGGTCGGGGATTACGCTGACACCAGTACACCTGATGAGTCCTGGCACTGAAGTACTGGAGCATTGGAGTAGGTGAGCTGAACGGTGTCTGTTTGTTGCGTGCCCCCTCCTCTCTTCTCAATCTGTTCAACTGTACCTTGCAAAGTCACATTTCTCAGTTTATCGCAAGCTCTCCCAGGAAGTCTAAGTCTGCAATTGAGAGACTTGGGCTCTGGGCTTCCGCGTACAATGAGGCACACCATTTAGGATTACTCTTTAGTCATAAGACTATGGGGATAGTTATTTTCATGTGGTAACATTATCACACTTAAGATAGCCAGACACAGCTGATATGGAAGAAAATGCAGAAGCACCACGAAGGCTAAGAGTCAATACTATGTTCAATAGAGCCAGGAATCCAGTACAAATTTCAGAAGGGATGGTCCTCCCTACCTCACTATACCAGAAATTAGAAAAAATAATGAAAAAAGAAACATCTAAGTGGTGGGAGGCCATAACTCTGGAACAGTATTTGGAAGAAGGAAGAGTCCCGCGAGGCTTGAGGATTCTAATTGCTCCCTCATATGAGGAACCGGATCCTGAGCTAACAAAGGAGTGGGCAACCAATCTGATGGACTGTTCAAACCGTATGATGTCCATTTTGATTAAATTTGCATGGAAGGAATGTGAAATTCTTTTAAAAACAATTGAAGAATTGGACATACGCTAGATGGACTTTTCACAAATAACTCCTCCACAGAAGTGACGAGAGTTCAACAATTAACATGGTCAGACCACTCCGCAGTCCATTTTAATGTCCGGTTGGTAGCTACTAGCGATGGCCGCAGGACCAGTTCCGCGAGGGGGAGTTCGCGCCCCTGGAAATCAATCCATGAACAGGACTTGATCTCAGCCCTGTCAAAGAATCTACCAGATGTTCTGGACTCAGAAGTGGCAGCCAACAACTATGAAACCTGGCTAACCCAGGCAGTAAATAAGTTGGCACCGGAAGGTTCTAAGCACCTAAGGACTAGACAAGTCTCCTCGCCCTGGTATTCGATTGAGCTTAAACAGCTGAAAATCAAATGCAGACGTCAGGAGCGAATTTGGAGATCAAATTATAGTGCGGAACATAGGAGGCACTACAACTCAGTATTAGAGGAATATAAGTCCTCTATAAAGCAAGCCAAATCAAAATATTTTACGGCTAAAATTCAGGAAGCGTCAAACTCTTCCAAAGAATTGTTCAAAACTGTCACTATTCTTTCCAAATGCCCACGGGATACAGTGTTTTCACCAAATCAAGCAATAGTGGATAATATGGCTGGTTTTTTTCAGCAGAAAGTACAGTCAGTGTATAGCGAACTTACAAACTCAGCACCAATTCCCGTGGGGAACGGGTTAGATGGAACAGAGGAGATAGCCCCTGGAGCTAATCTGATACGGTTCCAATTGGTAGAACAGAGTCAAGTATTAGGCCTATTGTTGAAAACTAAGTCGGGCTCCCCTCTGGACCCTTGCCCCCCTTCCATCATACACTTAGCTCCAGAACTGATCAGTGGCTGTCTGACCCCTCTATTGAACACAATTATAACTTCAGGGGTTTTCCCAATGTGTTGGAAAAAAGTCTGTATCAGACCCATTCTAAAAAAAACTTCACTTGACCCTCTGGAGGTCAAGAATTATAGACCTATTTCTTGCCTCCCGTTCCCTTCCAAGATACTCGAGAAAGCACTAAACAGAGAACTGACGGAATACCTGGACAATAATAATGTCCTAGACCCCACACAACATGGTTTCAGAGCTCAGCATTCAACCGAATCAGCTTTGATCATGGCCACAGAGGAGATCAGAAAGGTGATGGACGGAGGCGGCAGGGCCATCCTGATATTACTCGATCTAACTGCAGCGTTCGATACCGTAAATCATACGGTGTTGGTACAAAGGCTGAAAGAAGCTGGTATTGGGGAGAAGGCATTGGATCTTCTAGCCTCATACCTGGCAAATCGGGAACAGGCAATTCACTGGGATGGACTTCAGTCGGGAAAGTTTACACTTCCGTGTGGAGTGCCCCAGGGTTCTGCTCTTTCCCCCACCCTGTTCAATGTATATGTCGCCCCTTTGGCAAGAGTAATAAAAAGCCATGGTCTCTCTCTTGTATCATACGCGGACGACACCCAATTAGTGGTGTCAGTTGCGCAAAATCTGGACCTAACAGCAGAAAGGTTCCGGAACTGCCTAAGGGCTCTGATGGCCTGGATGAATCTAAACTTTTTAAAGCTAAATACAGAAAAAACTGAGGTCATAGAGTTCGGGCAAAAACCCTCTGTCTGGAGTGAACTCTGGTGGCCGCCTGAAGCAGGAACCCTCCCTGTCACTGCTCTGAAGGCTAGAAATCTGGGATTCCTGGTGGATAAGGATCTAACTCTTGCCTCCCAGATTAACCAAGTGACTTCGGCATGCTTCTTCACGTTGAAAATATTACGGAAGATTCTTCCATTCATTCCATCTTCATTAAGAAAAACGGTAGTCGGCGCATTGGTGTTGTCCAGAATAGACTACTGCAATGCGCTATACCTGGGGGCTGGCGTTAGACAACTCTCTAAATTACAGTCTCTACAAAATGCTGCTGCACGAGTATTGTTAGAGTTACCTAAATATCACCCAACATCCGCAAGCCTAAAAAGCCTCCATTGGCTACCAGTTCGTAGAAGAATAGACTTTAAGGCTTTATGTATAGTCCATAAAGCCCTTTACGGAGGAGGGGCGTCAGCCATCCAACTTCTATTCCCAAGATATCTACCGGTCCGCTGCCTCAGGTCAGCAAACACCGGATTGGTCCTGCTCTCAACTATAAGCAGAGTCAGATGGGGCGGTAGGGGGTTCTCCTACCAAGCTGCTAAGCTGTGGAATTCCCTCCCAACTCACATGAGACTGCAGCCAAGTAGGGATCTCTTTAGAAAGATGATTAAAACATGGCTCTTCACTAAGCCCTAGGTCTGTTAAATCTGGTGGTTGGCTATTTCCTCAGCGCCAAGACGCCCGGCATAAGAGCGCTTTATAAATATTTCAGTCAGTCAGTCAGTCAAGAATTAAAAGAGGAAATCAAGAAAGAAGAAGTATGGATGTATTTACTACCAAATTAGAGGATATAACCAAAAGAATTGAAAAACATGAGGAGATTATTGCAAAAGGAAAGGAAATTTGCAAGAGATCAAATTAATTATCAAGTCGGAAGAGTATTCACCTTCAGTCGCAGATATGACAATGCAAGTAACAATTTGAGAGTCACACCATCTGAAGAACCCACGGCATTGTGTGTTCCTGAAAGCGATGCTAGTTAGAGTGATGTTTCGGAGGATGGTATGCCAGTGGGTGACAAAGCTTCGTCCTTTCTGACAAATTTTGGGGAGGAATTTCGCCTGTTGAATCAGAGCAAGAATCAACAAAACTGGCAGAAGGACTGAGGACGGGGCAGAGGAAGGGCCCAAAGTGGGAGAGGAAGAGGTAGAGGAAAACCAAGTGGAGAGAAAACAACATCCACAAAAAGACAAGGAGAGGCCGATGGAGCAAGAGCAGTAGTAACCCCAGTGGGAATGGAAACAATGGGTCAGAAGCGATGGGGAAATTGAAGAACAACAATGTGGTAAATCTTTCTAAACGTCCGCTAAACAATGTAGAATTGAAAGTTTTACAGTATGGGCTCTCTTTTTGTCCAACAACTCCCTTTGGCTACTCACGAGGTAGAATTGATCTATTTCACTTTGTGAGAAAATTAAAACTGCGTAAGTGGCACAAACTGAAAGCCAAGTCCCCACTACCTCTGCACGACCTAGCCCAAACATACTAACTATTAGGGAAGTTGATACTCTAATTGCATTGAATGAACTGAATACGGAAGATCCTGACTATACACTTTTTGATGCACAATCTATAGGCTTTGAAATAGGTGACAGTTGCCCCAATGATTTTAAACCAAAATCAACTTTTAATCCCTCTCTCCCCCTTGTGCCATTGACACATTTGAAACATTGGTGATTAAAGACCTGAAAAATTTGGCCAAAAGGAAGAATTGGAAGAATGATAATTTGACCAAGAAAGAAAGATTGGCCGTGAAAACCTTGCAATCTGATCGCAGTGTGGTTATTCATCAATCGGACAAAGGGGGGAATGTCATGTTATTAAACATTGAAGACTACTTACAGGAGGGCATGCCTCAATTGAACAATGTGGAATGCTATGAGAGACTTCCTAAAGAAAATATTGAGAGTTCTAATACACTGTATTTTGAAATATTGAAAACATGGCACAAAAAGGGTCATCTAGAGTGGGATGAGTATGCCTATCTTTTGAACAGATCTCCGAAAACAGCCCTATTATATCTTCTACCAAAACTCCACAAGGATCCACTGAGACCACCAGGGAGACCTATTGTGTCTTCCATGGGGTTATTGTTGGAACACACCTCTAAATATATCGATAATTTTTACGTCCCTATGTAGAGACGTTACCATCCTACATACAGGACAGTAAAGATTTTCTAAATAAGATCAAGGGTGTAGCTTGGAAAGACAACTTTCTTCTGATAAGCTTGGATGTGTGCAGTTTGTGCACTTCCATAAAACATGTGGATGGCATTCAGGCTTGCAGATATTTTTTTAAATCTCGTTTCATTTCTTTTCTGCAGCATACAGATATGTTAATATCTATGATTGGATTTAGCTTGGAGAACAATTTCTTCATTTTCAATGACACATTCTTTAGACAGAAACAAGGGACTGCCATGGGCACCTGCTTTGCTCCCAGTTATGCCAACCTTCTGATGGGGTGGTGGGAGCAGCAGGTGCCCAAGGTCTTCAAACAGTATAGTGACCATGTTAAACTTTGGTTACGTTATATTGATGACCTTTTTATTATATGGCAAGGAAGTCAGAAACAGGCTACCAATTTTGTTTCCCTACTTAACATTAATGAATATAATCTGAAATTTGAGGGGAACATCAGTGACAACTGTATAGAGTTTCTGGATACACAGATTACTGTGGTTAACAATCAAGTTACTTCTAGATTGTTTTGTAAGAAAACTGCTGGCAACACACTGCTTCATGCAGAAAGTAGCCACCCCAGGAATCTGATAAACAGCATTCCGTATGGTGAGTAAGGGTGGGCGTAGTTCGTGAAGTAGCGCTACGCGAAGCTACGCAAAGTGCAGTTCACACTACGCGAGCTACGCGTAGCACTACGCGAACTGCGTAGTGCGCTGTTCGCAATGATTGCACAGTGCCGGATGCTTGTCCGCACTGTGCAATCATTGAAAACGGCATCTTGCACAGTGCGAGCTGTCTTTACTGCCGCTCGAGTAGATTTTTACTCGAGCGGCAGCTTTCAACGCAGACTGGTAGTTTCTCATCGCGAGCGGTCGCGAGCATACGTGACCACTCGCAATGAGAAACCTGACCTCCCGCGTTGAGAATCTCGCCGGAGGTTTATTTTCCACGCTCGCGATCGGCAACTTGATGTTGCTGATCGCGAACGAGAAAAAGTCTCGCCGGGATGTCATTTTGCTTGCTCGCGGTCGCCAACTTGACGTTGAGGACCACGAGCAAACAAAAAATGACCGCTGCACTACGCTACGCGTGTTTGCACTGTGCTACGTGCAATTCGCGTTGTGCGAAGTAGCGCAAACTTCGCAAACTACGCGAGCGTAGCGTAGTGCTTTGCCCAGGGTTAATGGTGAGTTCCTTCGGGCTCGGAGGAACTGTAGTTTTATCCCGGACTTCCAGGATAAATGTGACTGCATGGCAGCCAGATTTAAAGATCGTGGCTATACAGAATGGGTCATTGAGAAGGCTCCTTTAAAGGCTATTAATCTTAGCCGTGAGAGTGTGTTCACTCCCAAAATGAAGGATGGTATCTCTAATGAAAATGTCATCAGGTATATTTCCACTTATAATACCACGTCGCAAGACCTTAAAAAATGTCTTACAAAGCATTGGGGGAGTTTAAAAACTGAGCCTACACTGACTGATGTGTTAGCGGATTATCCCAATATCTCTTACAGGAAAGGGAACTCCTTAAGGGATAAATTGTGTGTTAATGAAATATCAGTTGCAAAACAAATAGGCATGTATACAAGGGTTTTATACTTGCATGTCTTGCAAGGCATGTAGGTATAGCACCAATGTTAAGAAAGTCTTTTTCCCGATTACCAATACTGATAGACAGATTGAAAAACATTTAACATGCTTATCAGATTTTTGCGTTTACGTATTGACATGCCCATGTCCCAAAAGTTACGTGGGTAGCACCATGTTTCCTGCAAAAAAACAGATCCTGGAACAAATGCGTGCCATTCAAAATAAAGATAATGTTTATCCAGTGGCACGCCATTTTGAGGAAGAGCACAAAAGCAATGGAAACCTTTTTTGCTTCTATGTAATGGATTGCGTTCCTCAAACTATGAGAGGGGGTGATCGGATCCGTAAATTAAGACAATTGGAATCCAAGTACATACTTGAATTAGATACTAGAGTACCTCAGGGTCTTAATTCTGAAGAGGAATTGGCGTGGTATTTGGGGGAATGATTTACACTTGCTCATTGCAGGTGTATCCCCCTGGTCTATGCACTTGGATTGAGATTTCTGCATTTCTGGTTTTCTATATGATGAAATAGTAGTCTTCTGCTGCTAGGTTTTAATAACTTTATTATTTTTATTTTTATTTTCAGTTTATAATTTTTTAACATGTTGACATAGTAATTTCCATTGAAATATTGTGAGAAATGTTTCATGTTTATCGTTTCTTTCACTTGGACTGATGGTTTCAATAGTGATTATATGTTATTCTCTATGTTTTTCATAGGTTCAACCGTGGAGCTGAATATGCACAAGCACCTTAGTGAGAGATTTTTTATGAGATCATGAAATTTGCCACTTGAAGATTTATTTTGAATTAATGCAGATCTTATTGGTTCTGAAAACTCCTTAATTATTACTGTTTGGGCACTTGCCAGGAGTTTAAGTGAGAAATGTGATGTGATAATTGACTTAGCCCACTTGGGCAGGATTGTTCTAGACAATTATCTCTTGTTTACATCTTTTCATATCATGTTATAGACATTGTCTCTCTGAGTATTTTGCATATTATTGTATATCGCAGATTGATTGTGCATTTTTGTGAGCCAGACAGTCTGTTAGCATTACGCATGCTCCTACGCTGAAAGATAATCACTAAGTGATCGCTTTATAATTTGATAGCGGTCTAAATATGTGGTATTACCTATTCAATAATTTCAATTACAAGTATGTTGGCAGGCATATTCCATTGTACATTTGGATATTGAGACCATTGCATTAGTGATGATATACTGAACGTATTGAATGCGTAGGAATATGGTAATAGTTCATGGCTTTATTGTCTTATGGTTATCAAGACTGCATCGAGGTGCATTTTTCTGTTTCACAGATGCAACTGTACATATTCATGTGTGTTTATATTCATGAATGGCATCTATAAGATTTTTATGATTATCATGATCATTATGTTCATATATATTCTCTTCACATTGCATTAATATGTATTGCAGTATGACATAGATTGCTACTATAAAATGGCCGACTCATGTAATGAATTGTGCATGACTTCCAGCAGTCCGTTCTCTATTGTCACTGTTTTCACGTTTTTACGTTGCACGCAATTTGAATTGAAAAAGTGCCGAAAAACTTTGTTTCCTTTACCCATGATCAAGGAGTACATACGCCAAAACGCAACGGGTTTTCGGCTTGGAATTTCTAATAAACCACCCCATGCACCTAATGGATTGGGCCTCTCATTGAGCGGAAGGAGTGTGCGCATCGTAGCTTTGCCGCTGCTGAGTGAGTTGAAAGAAATACAGGATGTCCTCATACCCTGGCGCACACCGTTGCTGTTGAGTCCCGGCTTCCACGAGGTGTGGGAATTATATATATATATATATATATATATATATATATTTTCACTGAAAAAACCATAGGTTTCAGGGACGTTATAGTTAGTTGGACATTTCTCTCGTACAAAACCATAGAAATTCCCCGTTATAGTTAGTTCAGCTAACTATAACTCACGCACCCGCAATGCACTTCTGATGACGTCACATATTACATCATTCATGACATGGTCAGTGACATCACTGATGACATCACTGATGACATCTCAAATGACATCACTGATGACATCATCCAGTGACTGTGTGTTTCTGTAAAGTTTAAATATGTTATATATATATATGCCAAGGTGTATTGAAGAATGAGTGGGTGTATAAGTGTGTGGATGGAGGATTTTGTAGGTGCGTGACTGATCGTATAAGTGAGTGATTAAACATGTCTTACTGAATGCATGGGTTAGTGACTAAACTGTGTGAATGTCTGTATCAGTCTGTCTGTTGTTGTGTAAGCTGCTGCATGGGTTGGTCCGTAGCTACATGAGTGAGTATATATGGGCTATTGATTGGTTGCCTGAGTATTTGTATGGGTGCCTGAGTCTGTGTGTGGGTGGGTGGGAGGTGTGTGACTCTGTGCATAGATGTGTGAGCGGTTGATTCACTGGGTGTATGGGTTCAAGAGTGCATGTGCAAACAGCTGTGTGGGTGGGTGAGTGTGTGTATGGGTGTGTTGGTGAGAGAATGGATGTCTCAGTGGTACATGTCCAAGTAACTACATATGTAAAAGGCAGTGTATGTGAGAGTTGGAGTATATAAATGACTATACGTGAGAGTCAGTGATTGTGAGAGTGACTGTATGTATGAGTGTGTACTTGTATCAGTGATTGTATAAGAGAGTAAGTATGCGTTTGTTTCTGTTTGAATAAGTGATGTGGTGTGTGTATAACTATAGGTCAGTAAATGGAAGTGCGATTGATTCTTTGCATGACTGACTAGGTGTGTGAGTAACTCAATGGATGAGTGGTGCTTTGTGAGTGTCTGTATAGGTGTATGAGTGCTTATGATAGTGTTGTATTGATGAGTAACTGCATGTATGAGTGACTGTATGGGTGAATGAGTGGATGTGTGTGTAGACCTAGGAATCAGTGAGTGCGTATGTAGTAACTGGTATTGGTGTGTCGATGGTTTCGAAAATGGTAGTCTGTATTTTACAGTGGGTGTATCAAAGGTTATATTAGAGTGTGAGGAGGTGCATCAGATTTTCACGTGGATGATGTCATCAGTGATGTCATCAGTGATGTCATTTGAGATGTCATTAGTGATGTCATCGGTGATGTCACTGACCATGTCATGAATGATGTAATATGTGACGTCATCAGAAGTGCATTGCGGGTGCGCAAGTTATAGTTAGCTGAACTAACTATAACGGGGGAATTTCTATGGTTTTGTACGAGAGAAATGTCCAACTAACCATAACATCCCTGAAACCTATGGTTTTTTCAGTGAATTTCTAAGGTTTTTTAAATGCTAATTTCTAACTATAACATGCCTGAAACCTATGGTTCTTTCAGTGAATATATATATATATATAACATATTTAAACTTTACAGAAACACACAGTCACTGGATGATGTCATCAGTGATGTCCTTTGAGATGTCATCAGTGATGTCATCAATGGTGTCACTGACCATGTTATGAATTATGTAATATGTGACGTCATCAGCAGTGCATTGCGGGGGCGTGAGTTATAGTTAGCTCAACTAACTATAACGGCCGAATTTCTCTGGATTTGTATGAGTGAAATGTCCAACTAACTATAACGTCCCTGAAACCTGTGGTTTTTTCAGTGAATTTCTAAGGTTTTTTAAATGCTAATTTCTAACTATATTGTCCCCGAAACCTATGGTTTTTTCAGTGAATATATATATATATATATACGTATATACGTATATACGTATATATGTATATATAAATATAGACATGTACATATAAATATATATACTGAAAAACAAAGGTTACAGGGACATTATAGTTAAGCTCAAATTTCACATTCACAAAACCATAGACTTTCAGCAGTTGTAGTTACCTAAGCTAACTATAACTTATGCCCCCGCAATGTACTGCTTATGACCTGACGTATTACATCACTCATGACATGATCAGTGTCATCACTGATCATATCTCAAATCACATCACTGATGATATCATCCAGTGAGTGTAAGTTTTTTGTAAACGTTTCTCAGACTTAAATATATATACTAAGCAACTGCGTAAGTTAAATTGCTATTCTTTCTGGACAGCTGAGTGATACTATTTCTAACATATGTCATCTGAGTGGGCGTGTTACTGTCTGTATCAGTGTGAGTGTGACCATCATTATCAGAGTTTGAATGGGTGTCTGCTTGGCTGCATGAGAGTGGGTGTGTGAGTGGCTGTATGGATCTGTCACTGGGTTTGTGAACGGCTGTATAGGTCTGTCACTGGGTATACCACTGGCTATATGGGTCTGTGAATGGGTTTGAGAGTGCTTTTCTGGGTGTGTGAGAGGTTGTATGGGTGTGTGTGTGGTTGTATGGGTGTGTGAGTGGTTGTGTGGGTGTGTAAGTGGGTGTCTGAGTAGCTGTGTGGATATGTGTGAGCAGTTATATGGGTGTGTGAGTGGTTGTGTGGGTAGGTGAGTGGTGTGCAAGTCGTTGTGTGGGTATATGATTGGGTGTGTGAGTGGTTGTATGGGTATGTATGAGTGGTTGTATTGGTCTGTGAGTGGGTGTATGAGTGATTGTGTGGGTGTGTGAGTGAGTGGTTGTATGGGTCGGTAAGTAGATGTGTGAGTGGTTGTATGAGTATGTGATGGTGTGTGAGTGGTTGTATGGATCTGTGAGTAGGTATGTTAGTTGTTGTGTAGAGATATGAGTAGTTGTGTGGGTATGTGAGTAGATGTGTGAGTGGTTGCATGGGTGTGTGAGTGGGTGTTGGAATGATTGTGTGGGTATGTGAGTGGTTCTGTGAATAATGTCATTTAAGATGTAATCAGTGATGTCATCAGTGATGTCACTGACCATGTCATGAGTGATATAATATGTGAGGTCATAAGCAGTGCATTGCAGGGGGTGAATCATGGTTAGCTCAGTTAACTATACCTGTTGAATAATTATGGTTTTGTGCATGTGAAATCTGAGCCAAAACTATAACGTCCCTGTAGCATTTCATTTTTTGTGTGAATTTCTATATTTTTAAAAACTGTATTTCCTTACTGCAACCTATAGCCTTTGAGGGTGGGTGTGTAAGTGACTGTATAGGTCAGTGAGTGGGTGTGTGAGTGGCTGTATGGGTTTAGGATTATATTTGTGGGTGGCTGTATGGGTCTGTGAGTGGCTGTGTGAATTGTTTTGTGGGAGTGTGAGTAGGTGTGTGAGTGGCTGTATGGGTTGGTGAGTGGGTGTGTGAGTGGCTGTATAGGTCTGTGAGTATGTGTGTGAGTGGCTGTATGGGTCTGTAAGTTGGTGTGTGAGTGTCTGCATGAGTATTTGAGTAGATACATGAGCTGTTTTGAGGGTGAGTGAGTGGGTGCATGAGCTGTTGTGTAGGTCAGTGAGTGTATGTATGAGAGGATGTATGAGTCTGTGAGTGGGTGTGTGAGTGGCTGTATGGGTCTATAAGTAGGTGTGTGAGACGCCATATTGGACAGTGAGTGGGTGTGTGAGTGGTCGTGTGGTGTGTGAGTGGGCATGTGAGTGGCTGTATAGGTCTGTGAGTGGGTGTGTGAGTGGCTGTGTAAGTCTGTGAGTGAGTGCGAGTGGCTATATGGCATATGAGTGGGTGTGTCAGTGGTTCTGTAGGTGTGTGAGTAGCTGTGTAAAATACTGTATGGGCCTACGAGTGGGTGTCTGAGAGCCTGCATGGGTCTGTGAGTGGGTGTGTGAGTGGCTGTGTGAGTCTGTGAGAGGCTGTGTGAGTCTATGAGTGGGTGTGAGAGTACCGGTGTGTGTCTGTGAGTGGGTGTGTGAGTTCCTGAGTGGGTCTGTGATTTACTGAATGGGTTATTTGAATGGGGGTGTGAGTGCCTACATGGGTTTGTGTGTGAGTCTGTGAGTGCTTGTATTGGTCTGTGAGTGGGTATGTGAGTGCCTATGTGGGTGTATGACTGGGTGTGAAAGTACTTGCATGTTTGTGTGAGTAGATGTGAGAGTGCCTGCATGGGTCTGTGAGTAGGTGTGTGAGTATCTGTGTGGGTCTGTGAGTGAGTGTGAAATTGCCTGTGAGAGTCTGTGAGAGGCTGCATGAGTGTGCAAGTACATGTGTGAGTTTCACAGAGGGTCTGTGAATGGGCGTTTGAGTGCCTACATGGGTTTGTGACTAGATATGAAAGTGTCTGCATGTTTGTGTGAGTGGGTGTGAGAGTGCCTGTGTGGGTCTGTCAGTGGATGTGTGAGTGTTTGCATCTGTGAGTGGGTGTGTAAGTGTCAGTTTGGGTCTGTGAGTGGGTGCTTTTAGTTAGTGAGTGGGTCTGTGAGTGGGTGTGTGGGTGTCTGTGTGGGTCTGTGAGTGGGTGTATGACTGTCTGTGTGGTCTGTGAGTAGGTATATGAGTGACTATGTGCATCTGTGAGTAGGTGTGAGAGTGAGCGAGTGGGTCTGCGAGTGGGTGTGTGAGTCTCTGTGGAGGTCTATGAGTGGGTAGGTATATGCCTGAGTAGGTCTGTGAGTGGGTGTGTGAGTGTCTGTGTGTGTCTGTGAATTGGTGTGTCAGTTCCTGTGTGGGGCTGTGAGTGAGTGTATGAGTGCCTGTGTGGGTCTGTGAGTAGGTGTATAAGTGCCTCTATGGACCTGCGCGTAGGTATGTAAGAGTCTGTGTGGGTCTGTCAGTAGGTGTGTGAGTGGCTGAGTGAGTCTGTCGGTGGATTTGTGAGTGTCTGTGTAGGTCTGTGAGTGGGTGTATTAGTGCCTGTTTGAGTCTGTGAGTGGGTGTGTGAGTGAGTCTGTTAGTGAGTGTGTGGGTATCTGTGTGGGTCTGTGAGTAGGTAAATGAGTATCTGTGTGGGTTTGTGAGTGGGTGTCTGTGTGCATTTGTGAGGGGTGTGAGAGAGAGTGGTTCAGTGGGTGGGTGTGTGAGTATCTGTGTGGGTCTGTGAGTATGTGTGTGTACCTGTGTGGGTTTGTGAGTGGGTGTGTGAGGGCCTGAGTGGATCTATGAGTGGGGTGGTGAGTGCCTATGTGGGTCTGTGAGTGGATGTGTGAGGGTCTGTGTGGGTCTGTGAGTATCTGTGTGGGACTGTGAATTGGAGTGGGAGTGGCAGTGTTTGTGTGAGTCTGTGGGTGGGTGTGTGAGTGTTTGTGTGGGTCTATGAGTGGGAGTGGGTCTATGAGTGGATGCGTGAGTACCTGTGTAGGTCAGTGCATGGGGTTGGGTGCCTACGGGGGTTGGCCGCAGGCCCTGTGGCCAACCACCCACTGCTTATAGCTAAAGGCCATGAACGGTGGGGGTTGGATTAATGTAGGGTAATAAAATATTACTTGACATTAAAAAAAAACTAGAAATTGTTGTATCTTGACTCTAATGTTATTCTTGCACTGCCAATGGAATCTTGCTGTAATGACATAACATGGAATGTTGGGAGTCAAATACACACAGTTGGCTGGGCTGAGCAGCATGCTGGCTGCTCCTGGTGGGGTCCTTATTGTGATCTTGTAATTATCCTGAATAAACCTCTCTGTACCACACCTACCTGCGTGGACTTGATCTCTACAATTTTTGGCGACGAGGATGTTTTACAGTGTTTGTGCGCTTTTTAAAGTGCGTATGTCAGGGGATTTTGTTTTTCTAGCTTGTACATGCATGTCTGGTTTATTACTTTCAGCATGTGTTTTACTGCCAGGCATTTTTACATTTCATTCCCCTGCGCAAGTGTGTTTGTTTCTTCCTAATACTCGGGTGAGTAGTCACTCACCAGTGTTGTGTACTATACAGTACAGTTTGTCTTTCACAAGATTGTACGATGACTTCTCGTTACTTTACATTTTATGTTTACGGACCCTGCGTTCACACCTGCTGGTGTCTATTTTTCTCCAGTGTTATCCTTCTTAGGATTTTCGAATGGGTACTGTTGTCTCAACATCGTATTTTATTTGTTCATGGGCCCTAGGTATACACCATGTAGGTACATGCTATAATGGTACGAGCCGTGAAGAGTCCATTGTTTCCTTACTGTCTCATGCATGCTTTAAGTTTCCTTACACAGGAATTGCAGTGGGTTTTTCTCCCATCTGCTCATAGTACATTTGTACGCTTCTTACATGTGCACAACTATAGTCGGTCTTCCTCCTGGGAGCTATGCGAGGGTTTCAGTCCTTTTCGCATTATGATATGGGTTCCTACCCATATCTGTTTGTTGCCATCGCTCAACCTCTCTTAGTTTTCACGATGTCAATATTACAAGAACTATGGTTTCTATGGGTCTTAGTCCCATCTGTTACTGATTTAATCCCTTATCTGTGAAGGGTTTGCCTTTGGGTTATAGTCCTCCCGAACCTCACATATAGGTATGTATTTATTTTATTGAACTTTCTATTATTAATATACACTGTTGTCTTTATATTATATTTTGTTATTATGTATTGATGATGGTGTTTGACTTGGATGAGGATTATCCTTTTACTTTTCCTCATCTTCCTTGTTTTCTTTCTTTATTTCTGTTCTTTTTGTGATGTTTTCTCCTGGTGCCTTGTGTGGATTCTGAGCTTTCCTCTGCTTTTCTGCCGAGTTTTCTTTCTCTGTGTTTTCCACATCCTGTAGTCCGGAGTTTTGTTGGTTCTTTCCTCTCCTGCCTTTTTACATTCCTGTTCTGGCCAGTGGGTATGTTTTGGGGCAGTTGTTCGTGGTTCCTTCTTTCTTCTTCTCTGAGTATTTCTTTCTTTCTTTTGGTTTTGTGTATAGAAGGGAGGATGGTTCTTATGTCTTGGTTTTCCTCTCTTCTTTGCTTCTCTCATATTTTCTGTTGTTCTTTTCTATCAATGGTTCTTTTTTATATATAGGAGAAAGGGGGATATGTTGTATCTTGACTCTAATGTTATTCTTGCACTGCCAATGGAATCTTGCTGTAATGACATAACATGGAATGTTGGGAGTCAAATACACACAGTTGGCTGGGCTGAGCAGCATGCTGGCTGCTCCTGGTGGGGTCCTTATTGTGATCTTGTAATTATCCTGAATATACCTCTCTGTACCACACCTAAGTGCGTGGACTTGATCACTACAGAAATGTATTGAATAAAAGCAAAGGTTACAAGGACGTTATTGTTAGGAATTAGAATTTAAAACAACAAAGGGTACTGGGATGTTATAGTTAAGTTCAGCTTTTACATGCAGAAAACCATACAAATTCAACAGTTATAGTTATACTTATGTCAAAAACTATAAATTGTGCCCTAAAGTAACTATAACTTGCACCCTCACCGTGCAGTGCTAATTACCCCACACATTACATCACTAATTACATCTCATATGAAATAATTAATAATATCACTGCAACTGTTGCAGTAAAATATTGATGAGAAAAAGGTGCATGGCGGGGATGCGAGTTATAGTGACCTTAGGGATAAGTATAACTATAACTGCTGAATTTCTAGGGTTTTGTGAGTGTAAAATCTGAACCTATCTATAACGTCCCTACAACCTTTGCCTTTTCAGTGAATCTATCTATCTATCTATCTATCTATCTATCTATCTATCTATCTATCTATACATATATATTACCTAGTTATAGTTAGGACCAAAGTTTCCATAGGAAAAGCGTTTTTTTTTTCCAATAGCTTTGCCACCGCTTGATGAATCTCCACGAAATATTCACAAAACTTCCCTTTTTTGGTTCAGCTGCTGTGTTGAAAGTTTCTGGGCGATCCATGAAGCAGGGGCGAGAAAAAATGGGGGTCCCAAAATGTGTTTTCCCCATGTTATGTCTATTGGGATTTTTCATTTTATGAACATGACTACAGCCTGAACTGCTGAACGGAATTACACCAAATTTGACAGAAAGCTAGATGTTGGTCCAGAAAGTGTGCTTTTTTAAATTTGGTGTAACTCCGTTCAGTAGTTCCTGAGATATCTAACTTTAAAAAATGTAGATATCTGGGGGCACGAGTCCTTCAGAGGACACGCGAATCCTACTAAAATGTAATTGGCTGCCAACACTTCAACCATGAAGTGTTGGCAGCCACCTTCGGACTCTTGCTTGAAGCCAAGTCTCACAAACAAAGCAAAAAATAAAGAAAAGGGGTTAGGGGTAACCGATCATCCTAATCTAGTTTGGCACATGCTGGGCCTATGGAAATTTCCACTTATTTGCCAAGACAAGTGAATTGCATATGTGAATAACATGGGATCGTGACAGTATTCGTGAGAGCGATACGCTGATTAAACATTCAAAATATTGGAAAAATTATTTGCGTGACTACTGGACCAATACTGTTGGTCCAAGATCAGACTAGTGAAAGATTATCGCATGTTTCGTTGCATGTAAAAATAATTCTGACTTTCCGGAGTGTTTGTTTTCTCTCACGCTGATAAAGCTCTTTGTAAGGTGAAACGCGTTGGCTACGTTCTTTTGAAAAAAAACAATAAAGTGAATTGAATAAATCATCAACCAAGACCTTCGGTTATCTATTTATTGTTCATTACTTGTACATTTTAAATTGACAACTGGTTGTAGTTGCCTCTCTGTATATAATCCAGGAATACCCTGACCCTTCATATATATGAGGGGTCCCTCAGGGACCCTGCTGGGGTTAGAAATATATATTTTTTTATTTTGCCATGGGTAGATCCACGGATCCGTGGCAATATAAAAAAAAAGTGCAGGCTCCTGCGTGTCTTTTTTTTAAAGTACCGGGGTGGGCCAAATCCCTAGGGCATGAAGTAGGGGAGTGGGGGCTCATTGGGCCCCCTCCTAGGCTTATGCAAAGCCCCAGGGACTGATATATTCCCAGGACAGTAAATAATGAAAATACGGGGGGCCTGCTCAGCCCCCCCGGTGACTGCCACCTCCCCAGACCAATGAGCACTGTAAATGCGGGGGGCCCACTCAGCCCCCGCTGCCCTGGGGTCCGCCACCTTCCTGAGGCACATTCATTATGAATAGCAAATGCGGTGGAGGCCGTACGGCCTCCCCCGCTTCCTTGGCACCACCACCTCCAAGGGGTACTTAATAGGAATGCAGGAGGCTGTCTAGCCCCCTCGCAGCCCCGGGGCCGCCACCTCCCCGAGGCACACTGTTTTATGAAAGAAATGCAGAGGAGGCCCTACGTACTCGCAAAGCCACAAACCTACTCACAAACCCAGTCACAGACCCATACAGCCACTCCCACTCACCTACCTATTCTGAAACTCACACACTCCCTCTCAGAGATGTTTTTAAAAAAGCAGATGGATAAACTGAGAAATGGCCCTGTGCTAAACGTCTTTATCTGGTTGATAAATGTTACATGACCTTAATAGTGGATTGTGGGGAGTACAGGAACAACATTCAGAATGCAAGTTTTTAAAACACAAACAAAATCATTGATCTGATATTGTTGTATTTACTTGTTTCAACAAATGGACATTGTAGGATAGTGCCTCTATTTACATGGTTAGTCCCCACTTTTTGCCTGATGTGATTTCGAACTGTAAGTGCACTGGGTCCCTGCTAACCAGGTTCACAGTGCCAGATCTCTTTCCCAAACACTGTACCATGATTGGCACAACTTCACCTACCCGGTAAGACCCTAGTAAATGGTACCCCTGGTACCTAGGGCATGGGTATTGAAGAGGGTCCTCTGGGGCTGCAGCACTGGATGTGCCACCCCAGGTACCCTTCACCAAGTCAATGCTCTCTGCCATTGCATGCTGCGTGACTTGTTGCAGAGAATTCTGAAGAGTTGACATGGCTCACAACCCTGTGTTCCATGCCACCCACACACTGCATAAGATAGAGGTAAGTCACCCCTACTTCAGGCCTTAAGCCCTAAGGCAGGGTGCACTATATCCTATGTAATTGCATATCAGCAGGAGCAGATATGCCCCTACAATGTCCAGTCTATTCTGGGATGTTGTAAGTGCACAGGGAAGCAATGAAGAGTGCATGAGCTGGATACTTGTCAGCACGAGTTTCCCAGCTCCATGAGGGTTTCACTGATTTATGAGATGTTTGCTACCAAAGATCTTGTCTTACAAAATCCTCACTGATGCCAGTGATGGGTTTATTATTAAATTCACACAGGTGACCCTTTTAGAGGTTTCCCTGAAAACCTAACAAGCACTGGTGTGGTTCCTGACTTGTTTACACCAGCCTGCCACTATCAGACATGTTTCTGACCTCATGGGGTGAGAGCCAGTGCTCTTAGAGGACAAAGGCAAAGCCTGCTCTGGGCGGAGGTGTTTCACACCTCCTCCAGGACAGGGTGGCTTTCCTGGGCTGAAGGCTTAAAAGGAAATGCCACCTTTGAAAAACAAACCAGGAACCTCCTGACAGTGGTGGAAGTCAAGCCCCCTTTCCTGCTCCACTTTTGGTGGGAGGAAAGGAGGGAAAAGTAGTTAGATCATGAGGAGGGTCCCTGCTTAGCCTACACCACCCCTAGGGCGGAGCAGGCAATGTGAACCCATCTCCTGAAAATCCATCATCTTGGAATGGTGGAAAAAGAACCTATCAGGGCTAGGGCCATGCCTTTTTCCACAGGAAGTGGTCATTAGACGGTGAAGACGACCTAAAGGTAGGTAGCCATTGGCTACTATCTGCCTCCCCCTCTAACACCCCTAAATTCAGTATTTAGGTGGCACCCCACAACCTGAACATGAGATTCAATGGACAAGAAAAGACCAGGACAAAGAAGACCCTCTGCTCATGAACTGAAGTTCTGTTGCAGAAGAAAAAGGCTCCAAACCCTGCCTGCTGCTCCAAGGACTCGATAATCGCTGTTGCTTTGTTATCCTGAAACCTGAAAGGACTCCAAAAACCCTAGAGCACCTCCAACCTTTAAGAAATCTCCAAGAAGCTCCCTTGGAGGTAAGGTATCACTCCTCTACACACAGCAGGCACCGAACCCATGAAGTCCGGCTTGTCAACCTGCTGCTTCCCAATGACGTCAACATAGCACCAAAGCAAGAAAAGGTACAACAGATCTGGAGGGTCAGATCTGTCTCCTCACCATGTTTGGAGACACCAGGACCTTCCAGAGCCGCGGCATACCAATACCAGAGGTGCCGGACCACCAACAGCAAACACAGAGAAGAGTCCACACCAGACTCCCAAAGCACCAGAAGCAAGCATCGACCAAGGGACATCGAGACACCTGAGACCCATTTACTGAGTGGCCCAGCTGTCCCAAGATCGCCTCTCCAAGTTGCCTGCTCCAGATCGCGAGGACCTCAAGACGCACGATGCCCGGCTGACTTGTTCACTCTGCATCCAGACCCACCGGCCCTGGCATCGACTAACCCGCTGTGCTCCTGTGGTCACCAGGCTTTTGTGATGTCCTCCTTCAAAGGAGCCCCATCAAACTTACCTGTAAGTCCCCATGTGCAGTGTACTCTTAAGTGGAGCCCATCCTCTTCTTTGAGCACCAGTTTCCAAGACCCTCACCACTCTGCTCCCGCCTGATCCGGGACGCTCCCACCTGATCCAGAGCACTCCCGAACTTCTCCTGCTGGAACTTAGGACCTGGTCCCAACTCCTGAAATCGACCTAAAATGAGAAGGTGAACTTTGTGAAAGCATTGCCTGATTTTCTATGCATTTTTCTGTTTTTCCCCCATTATTTCCTATGGTGCATGATTGCGCATAAAAGTGATATATTTACTGAACTCTGCAAAATCGTAACTCCGAAAGTACTTACCTTAGAACTTTGTTCTTGGTCTTAAAAATTCTATAAAAAAATCTATATTATTTTTATAAAGTGGTCTTGGATTTATTCTTGAGTGTGTGTCTCATTTATTCCCTCTGTGGAGTACAACAAATGCTTAGCACTACGCTCTTATAAGCCTAACTGTTCTCCCACACTACCACAAAAAGAGAATCAGAATTCTGTTTTACCTGTGTGTAACATTTGGGGACTCTCTGGGCTCTCTGCACAGTGTACTTCTTTTCAGTACACTATATAGAGAGTCAGCTTTCTACAGTTGATGGTTCAGCAGTGGGATAGAAGGCTTTGCATTTGCTGGAACCTCTTTGCCAATAAGTGACCACATGAGTAAATCCAAATATTCTTTTTAGTTAGTCAATTTTTTTATTGCTCTATTTTTCTACATTCTAAAATTAACTGCTAAGGCCTTGTTAAGTCCCTGAAACTAACTGATTAGAAATTTAAAAGTCTATACTTTAGTTAGGACAAAGTATTTATTAACGGTGGGCGGTGAACTCTGCTCCGCTGGTGGAGTTCACAGAGTTTTTGCCACCCTGCACTCCGCTTAGAGTGCAGAGTTCTTAAAAAAAACTCAGCCGACCGCTTGTGGAGCGGAGTTCACTGGTGCCCAGCGCCAGGCTAGCATAGTTTGCATAGTTTCTCCGGCTGTCAACCTCGTTTGTGGGCACAGCTTGTTTTGGGCCTCTTTCCCATCAGTGTAGTTCAAAAGAGTCACAGAGCCCAGGCGAGGATCCACCACGCCCAGCAAGAATCTGTCCGGCTGTGTCTGCAATTGCATCCTGTAAACCGGAGCATACCGGAAGGGGGTGGAACAAACTCCTCTGGCTACAGTATTCACCCCGAGTCCAGGGGAGACCCCAACAAGCTGGCTGGTGGGAATAGGAAGCAGTGCAGAGAGAGCCAGGTGTCCTGTGAGTAAGTACTACTGCTAGTACTAGGCTAACAGAGCCTTAGAGCAGGCCAGGGATCCAGTGCGAAGCTGGAGCTGTGCCCTTTGCAAGCTGCAGCCCATCGGGTGGCAGCAACAGAGGGATCCCATTCCTCCCCCCAGACCCAGCAGTGAGAATGGGCCTACCTGATGCCAGAGATATTTGGTGCAGTGTGGCTGTCGCATCTTCAATCTGAGGAGCTGCCAGCCGACACAGCTTGAACATCTTCCTCCTCATGCACAGCCAGAAAAGCATCGCTGCACGGATGACAAGAGACGGAGAAGCCTTCTTGGACCGGCTGGTAGTGGTAAGTTGCAAGCAAATCATAGGATACAAGTAGAAATTGTTTTTAGGTAGTCTAGTTTTCTCAGGACAGCTCTGATGGCGCATTTTACAAACAGGCGGGCACGGGCTAATGTATGTAAATTGTATTGCTGATGACTCATGTTAATCTTTAAATGTTGTATTTGTAGTATTTACCTGCCACCTAGTGGATAATATAGTTATGCCAATTCATTAAGAAAACTCTTTTCTATGTTCTGCGACGCGGAGCTTACTACGAGGAATTCTGCTGAGCTTTTTGGAAACTCAGTGGAATTCTGCAGAGTACAACTCCACCCACCCTTAGTGTTTAGTGTGGAGTTATTTTTGGTAACTTCATAAAAAGGTCCCATATTTAGTAAAATAATGCCTGAGACTGACAGCCAAGCTCAGGAGCTTGACATGACTCCTTACATGGACCTGAGCCATGCTCAATGTAGGGCCCTCCGTAAGGGCTATGGTATCAAACCAGGCAAAAGTCCCAAGAAAGAATATATCAGACAATGGATAGCTCAGTTTGAGAGAGATCCCCCAGAACTGGGAGCCCAGTCTGAGGGTGATGACAACACCAATGAAGATGATGTTGAGTATGGACATAAATCAGTCCACTCAGACACAGCTGAGACCCCTCAGATGAGGACCTCATGCTGGTAAGATTGACCGGGAGATTGAACTTAGAAGCTCAGCTCCTGGACATAGAAAGGCAAAGGAAAGAGATGGGCCTAGCACCTATCTCTGGTGGCAGCATACAAATAAATTGGGAGAGTGAAGGATCTTATGACTCATAACTCCCCAAAGGGATTGTCCCTGAATATTCAGAAGGTGATGACATCACCAAATAATTTGCTGCATTTGTGAGAGCCTGGGAAGCAAGAAAAGTAGCTTGAATAATGTGGGCTTCTCCCTTGTGGTATATTCTCAGGACAATGCAGGGATAGACCCCTGACATTGCCTGAAAAAGATGCTGAGTCCTGTGACCTCATGAAGGATATCCTGATTGAGGGCTTTGGACTGACCTCTAAGGAGCATAGTATAATATTCAGGGAGAATCGAAAAGCCCAGAGTCAGTCCTGGGTGGAATTCGTTGACTTTTCAGTAAAAACACTAGGTTGTTGACTAGCAGGTGAATTGTGAATGACTATGAGGGGCTTTTTTTTTATTTTTATTTTTTTATTGAAATCAGACATCTTATACATATCTTGTAACATTATTACATATACTTGTCAAGTTTAATACTTTCATATTAACCAAAATAACACAATTAACAATTGACAATTATTTTAAATGCTCATACATCATTGTTGCTATACATCCTGATTCTATTTTCACTATATTTATACATATTCATCCAATCCCTTGTCTATCATTTCTTTCCATCCAGGCTATCAAGGGTCCCCATATATTCCTGCCCTTCCTCATAGCTCTTACACCTTTGCATTTATACAGAGAGATTTCCTGGCGGCCTATGAATATTAGTCTGTATAACCATTGATAATATGTAGGTGGCTCACTATCCTTCCAGACAGTGGCAACCAATAAGCGAGCTATCGCCATTGTTAGAAACACAAAATCCCTCTCCATTGGATCTAAGTTCAACCGTATGTCATACCCTAATAGCATCAGAGTTGATGTGATTTTTAACTCTTTGTTCAATAACTGAAGCCAGATATTTTCGATACCTTCTTTAAACAGACCCAGCTTTTCACAAGAATAAAACATATGTATACTATCTGCTGGGCCCAACAAGCATCTCGGGCATTTATCAGACTGTCTTTTTCCCCACCCAAATAACTTGGCAGGCGTGTAGTAGAGATTATATACAGTTTTATATTGTTGAGCTTTAAGATTAGCTGACATAAAGACCCTTATCCCGATCTCTAAAACCATATCTATATCTACCTCCCCATCCTCAAGCTTATCGGCCCACTTTGATTCTATTTTGGCTATATCATCTGGTTTCTTTTTTGTAACACTTGATAAAAGTCCTTGATTTTATTTTCTGGGCGTCTCATAATTTCTAACAGAGGGAACGATTCCATTCTAATGCTCCCTTTAGGGAGCCCTTTATTCGATTCTGTATTTGCAGGTATTTAAAGCATGAGTTCTGATGTATGTCAAACCCTTGAACTAGTTCTATAAAAGCCTTTATCTCTTTATTAGAATATAGATCAGCCAAAGATATGATCCCCGCTTGCTCCCACTTCTTGGCCATTCCATCATAAAATGCTAATGTCAGGAAATCAGAATGCCAAAGTGAAGTATATTTATTATACCTACTAATTTGGCTGATTTTTTCCACTTTATTCCAGATTTTTAGCGCACTCTCAATACATTTATATCAAGATTTTTTATAATAATTTGGGTTGCTTTGTCGCTGCAATAATCCCACAGCAGCATCCCCCATAGCCAGTTGATATATAGCAGGTATTCTCAGCTGCTCCGTCCCTTCAGTTTGAAAAAAATAAAGAGTTCCAAACTGCTGCAGGGCAGTGGCCCAATAATATAGCTGAATATTGGGAGCTCCCCAACCACCCCGTTCTTTAGGTAGCGTCTGATATTTATAAGCCCGCCGTACCTTTTGATATCCCCAAATAAATTTGGAGAACATAGCTTCGATTCTATGTATTTTGGTGGCGGCGAGTTCCAGCGGTATTGCGCGTATTAGGTACAGAATCTTGGGGAATATCTTCATCTTGATTACATTGACTCTGCGAATTATTGTAAGGTGGAGATTGTTCATACGCCTAAGCTCGCTATTTATTGTTTCCAACACTGGGTCAATATTGACAGCCCAGAGGCTATTGATTCCTGCTGTTATTTTAACCCCTAAATACGTGGCTATCTTGGTTACCCGAGGATCTTGCAGCCGACACTTGGAGGAGCATATGATTTGTGTTTTGGTTTTATTTAACAGATATCCAGATTTTTCCCCAAATTTTGCTGCCATATTTTCAATCTCTTTGATAGCCCCTCGAGGTTCTACTGTAATTATCGCAATGTCATCTGCATATGCAAGTATTTTTGTCTCATGGCCATGCGTTACAACCGGTTTGATCAGTTGATTATGCAAAATACGAGTAATAAAGGGATCCAGATAAAATGCAAATAAAATAGGAGAACAAGGGCAGCCTTGACGTGTACCTCTGGCGATCTCCACCCTTCTAGAAGTGTGACCCATAACTTGAACCTGAGCATACAGCTTATAATACATAGCCTGAAGGGCTCTTATTGTTCCAGAAGTAAATCCTCTGTCCACCAGATTCCCCCATAGATATCGCCAGGCCACCCGATCAAAGGCTTTTTCCGCGTCCAAGAGGACCACAGCCAACTCTCTATCCTCAGCCTCTGCAATATCCAAGATTGAAATAACCCGTCTTGTATGGTCTGTGGTCCCCCTGCCGGGAACAAAGCCATGTTGCCACGGTGATATAAGTGTAACAATAGTCTTTTGTAGCCGGGTGGCCATTATTTTGGAATAAACTTTCGCATCCGCATTCATGAGTGATATTGGGTGGTACGAGGATGGCGCTTCTGATGGCTTACCTTTCTTGAGAAAGACAACCATATCCATACCCTGCCATGATGTGGGTGGAATCCCCCTATATTGTATACTCAAGAATAGGTCTTGCATAATGGGGAGTATTTGAGATGATAGCATTTTATAAACTTCTATCGGAATTTTATGGGGACCTGTGGCTTTCCCCAGAGATAGGGATCCCAGTGCAACCTGCACTTCTTCTATGGTTATTTCTTGTTCTAATTCTAAAGCAGCTTCAGTATCTAGTCTTGGTAACTTAAATCTCTCATCTCCTGTTTCCCCCTGTTCCCCCAATCGGTAATTTTCTGTGGACCGGATACTAAATGGTTATTACTATCCCTGATTTTTAAGATGTTGTTCCTGGTGACTTTCTGTCTTGTTCTTAAAGCTAGAAGCCTCCCCGTCGCCTCCCCATACTCATATAGTTCCCCCCGGTTAGCTTGGAACATCTGTGCCACTTTAGTCTGAAAGTGTGCATTTATTTCCGATTTGGCGATAGCTAATTTGATCATTTGTTCGCCCAATAGGCTCTCAGAGCCGCCTTTATTTATTATTTGAACATGCTCTGCCTCAAGTTCTGATAATTTGCTAATTAATAAATCAGATTGTGCTTTACATTGTTTCCGGGTACGAGCTACAAACCCAATTATCTCACCTCTCAAGGCAGCCTTAAAAGTATCCCATACCACCTCGCGGGAGGCACTATATCTATTACAATCCAAAAATTCTGGAACCCATTGCTTGATATATATGCAAAATTCCTCATCCATCAATAGTTTTTTATCAATTGACCATGGAGTCCTTTGCCTAACAGCCGTCGCCCCCCTTATCTCCAAGATCAGAGGATTATGATCGGAATATAATTGGGGCAGTTTTATAATATCTAAATTACCTATCAGTAAGTGTGAAGCTAAAAAGTAATCCAATCGTACGAATTTCCTATGTGGATGGGAGAAATATGTAAATCCGGGATCTCTTCGCTGTTTTTCTGCCCATACATCGCACAAGCCATGGCTATCTTTAAATGCCCTAATTGCTCTATAAACCTTCGGTTTCCTTCCTACATATTTCTGATTTTGGGTATTATTCGCATCCATATGTATATTAAAATCACCACACACTATCATTCGTTGGGACCAGTTAGCTAGTTCTATTTCCAATTCATCCCAGATGCCCGCATCATCCAAATTAGAGCCATAGATATTCACGACTGTCAGCCCTGTTGATAGTTCTACTATAACCCAGCGCCCCCACTTGTCTGCTGCTGATCGCACTACCAACCCATTCCGTTGTCTGGTATATATAGAAACCCCTCTGATCATGGTGGTCTGAAAAGAGCATGCCACCAAGCAATAAACTCTAATCTCTAAGAGATCTTTATTATTCCATGGAATGTGTGTTTCTTGTAAACATATTAGATCTGGGTTCAATGTTCTAAGTATCTCATATACCCTTTCTCTTTTTTTCCTATCATTTAAACCGCCAACATTCGATGAACAAAGCCTGAAATTATTCATATTTTGCGATATTTTCCCTCTTATCTGACCATTGCTGAACTACTACCTCGTAATTATTGTTTTGCTTAAAAACAGATGTTTCTGATTTCCTTTTTTTCTGTTTATCCCTCTCTTTAACCCCCCCTCAGCTTGCCCACCCCCAGCTCCTCCACCCCCCCAACATCCAACCAAACCCCACCTACCACCATACCCAACGCTAACCCCCCCATCCAGCCCTGTGCCCCCCCAGCCATCCCCCCACCCATTATCCCCAACCCAGGCAAAAGGGCAGATGGAGAGAGACTTGACCTCTGTGGCCCCCCCTTCTTCTTGTTACAGTAGTGTTAACCGAATATATATATATATATTATTTTTTTTCCTTGTTTTTCACTGACCATATATCTATCTATATAGTATCCTGTACATTGGTTTCTAGTGACCCCATTTCCTGGTTGCTCATATGGAATCTAGGCATTCTTTCGCTTGTACTTCCGAAATAAAAAATCGTGTCTGACCGTTGCTGATTATTTTTAATGTAGCTGGGTTTAGCAAAAACGCCTGCGCCCCCTTATTTTGGAAAGGAGTTATAAGTTGGCGTAGCTGCCATCTTTTTTCTACAGTGTGGTGGCAGTAGTCAGGTCTTACAAAAAACTGAACCCCTATTCCCTCCCGCTTCCTGTCCGGTCGAGCTAAATCATATAGGGCTTGGCGTGCTAGAAAATTATTTAAGCAAATCAAAATAGCCCTTGGTCTGATCTCAGTTTGACCTTTTTTAACTATCGGCTGTCTAAACGGAAATCTCTGAGCTCTTTGGATCTCGGTAGACCAGTTCCACATTGTTAGGTCCGGAAAGACTTCAGAGAAAAGATCGATCAAAAATTTTCGGACATCTGGACCCTCGATACCTTCTGGAATACCTAATACTCTGAGGTTATTACGGCGTAATCGGTTCTCTAAATCGACTAATTTCATTTGGGTGTCATCTCTATGGGAAGTCATGGCTTTCAAGGTGGTCTTTTGTACTGCCATTTCATCTTCTAGAGTCGATATTCTCCCCTCCGCCTCATTCATTCTGTCAGTAAATTCATTGCAGGTTTTTGCTATTCTCCTGACAGTGTTTTGTAGTTTTCGGCAGGCAGTGTGTGTCTTAAGATTCTCTGTGCGGGTTTCAAGCCTATGATCCACTATAGATTGATAAATTGCAGCCAGAGATATTTCTTCTGTCTGACCGCCCATTGCACCCATATTGCCTAAAGAGGAATCCTCAATTTCTGTGCCAGGGAAGCTGGGCTCAGAGCTGGGTTCAGGAGACAGGGAGATCTCCCACATCAAACTTTTAGCTGACCCCGGGTGGGGTACCTTCTCCTTGTTTGTCGGTTCTTTATGCACCATAGTAGTGTCCAGACTTTTTTCGTCCACATTTGAGGTATTCAATTCATTCCACAAACTGGTTACTGACCCCTCCAATGATCCAGATCTTGGGCCCCCATCTATCTCATCGTGCCCAATTTGCTCCTCTTCTGATGAATCCGAGGGTTCTGAGAGTGAGTAAAAATTCTCACCTGAGTCCCCCTCTCTGCTAATCACTCTACTGGTCTTTACTGCACTTCCCTCTTTTTGATCGTGCTCCGTAGAGAAATCCAATATAGATGCGTTTATATCCACATTTGGCTCACCATGCCTTACCTCTAATGCATTCTGTTGTGGCTCAGGGGTAGTCTGGCTAAGAATCAGAAGGGGGTCTTTTTCCTTATTGGGATGTGCCTTGTCATGCCGCTTATACACTACACCCCCAGGGCTTTCATCCAATGAGATGTTCGCTGATATATAGGTGTTATCAGAGATACCGGCCTCAGCCCCAACATTCGCCATTTTTTCTTGGGCGCCAATAGCATTATCCTTTCTCCATTTTGTAAACATTTGTGGGACTTTTTTTCTTGCATCCACTTTATGTTCACCCCCCTGCATGGAGGTGGAGGTGCTCAAATCGCCGATTGTGCCCTCCAAAGACGTTTTTATGTTGATTCCACCCTTCGTCGTGGCCTCTATTCTATTCCCAGCCTGAGGATCCGTCTGACTTCTGGTCTTGCCTCCACGAGCTGATTTTGGGGGCATGATGACACAGATTTACAATCGTACAGTTCCGTTCGGAAAGAGTCAGCACTTACACCTTTTAGTTTAGTTTGTTGACTTTTCGCAAGCGTTATCAAAGTTATACCTTTTTATGCTCCTTTTGTTTTTCCTGCTGACCACCCCGTGTATCACTGCATCACCGCATCCCGTGTGATCCACCGCCACTCCTCACAGCAGACCTCCACAGCACAGTGCGCTTACCGACAAAGTCTCTCCTGCGCACCGCCTCCAAGGACCCGAAAATGACTTTAGACGCAGCCCTCTCCTATCTGTAGCAGCCTCGGAAAGTTGTCCGACTCAGGCGCGCACCCCTGCTTCCCGCTGCCGTGGTTGACAGCCGATTAGGTATCGTGGGTATCGTGCCTCTCAGTGCTGAGGACGATTGTTGGGCAATCTCTGGTTTTCCTTCCACGTAGGTGAGCGGTAAGTGAGCGGTTAGGCGGGTTGGTAGAGCACAGAGCAATCGCCGCCCCCGCCGCCGCTACCGAATACTTTTACTTTTCCTGCAGCAACTATTACTTGGAGATTTTCAAACATTTTTTGGTTTCCTTTTCCTTTTCAAAACTCCAGGTTGAATGCCATGTCCCGGTATATCGCCGGTATATCGCCGAAGTATGCTGTTAGTAATAGTCTATGAAGAAGGAGAGTTCAGTGAGGAGCTCATCTCTCGCACGTCCGACTAGCGGTCGCCATCTTTGCCCGATACACCCTCGACTATGAGGGGCTTTAAAAGTAATTATGAAGGAGCACATTTTAAGTAATTGTTACAATGAGAAGTTACTTCAGCATCTGGTAGACCTAGGTCCACTTTCTCCTCTAGAGTTGGGGAAGAAGGCAGATCACTGGGTCAAAACAAGGGTGACTAAAACTACCACTGGTGGGGGTGACCAAAATAAAGAGGCCAAAAAGATCCCCAAAGGGAAAGATTGTGACCAAAAAGACAACAACAAAAAGAAGTCTTCTTCAGGCCCCCAAAAACCTGTTCGGGAGGGTGGGCCTAGAAACTCATCACAGCCCAAGGGTGGGTACCAGGGTAAGAACTGTGATCCCAAAAAGGCTTGGTGTCATGACTGTATAGCACTTGGACACTGAACTGGATATCCTAGCTCTAGTCCACTTGCAGCAAATGCAGTTGTAAGTATCCTGATGGGATCACAGGTGAGCCCTGACCATGTCAAGGTGCTCACTGAGGCAACTCTAGTGTCAGAGGGAGGGGTAGATGTAGCTACGCTGGCTGTCTGGCCCAGTAACCTGGAGAGATACAGACAAGAGAGAAATATCAACAGGATTAGAGTGGAAGCCCTGAGGGACACTGACAGTATCACCATAGTGGCTGAGCCACTGGTGTCCCAAATCAATATCTCCTTGGACAGACCTATACAGTGTTCAACACTGATAATCAGGCTAAAGAACATCAAATGGTCATGGTGACCTCAAATTAGTGGCCTCAAAAGTATATGGTGTCTTCTGCTGTCCCTATACAGTGTTCTGCTTGGGAATGATTTGGAGTACTCAGTATGGGCTGAGGTAGAGAGGAAACCCCATGCAGCCATGCTGGGAAAGGGTGTTTGTGTGTGTAAATAAGAGCACAAAGCAAAACCCAGTGTGGAAAAGAAGTGTTGGAGCCTGAAATTATGGACCAACCTTCCAAGAGAAATGCAGGAAGTATGCGAAACCAGCTTCAAAACAGATACCAGACCAAGTCCCCTCTCCTCAGGGAGAAGACTTGTCAGCCCCAGAAGGAACTGAGCCTCAGGAGCTTGGACCTTACACAGCACAGGTCTTAGGCCCAGGGGAATCCTCTAAGGAAGGTCTGTGCCAGGAGCAGAGAACCTTTCCGACTCCTGAAAGCCTGAGGCAGCAAGCTGCTGATTAGGAGAAGGGAAGTGTCAGTAGTTCCCACAAGACCTATTGGGAGAAGGGACTCCTATACACTGAGGCCAGAAACCCCAAACCTGGTACCACTAGAAGAGTGGTAGTGCCTCAGCAGTTTAGAGAGTTCATCCTAACATTGGCCCATGACATTCCCTTAGCTGGGCATCTTTGCCAGACCAAAACCTGGAGTAGGTTAGTCAACCACTTCTACTGCCCAGTAATGTCCTAGAAGATAAAGGAGTTTTGTAACTCGTGTGCTACCTGTCAGGCCAGTGGCAAGACAGGCAGCCACCTGAAGGCCCCCTTAATCCAACTTCGAGTGGTTGGGTAACCTTTGAAAGGGTAGGGATTGACATTGTTGGTCTCCTTGACTCTCCAACAGCATCAGGGAACATATTTATTCTGGTGGTAGTGGATCATGCCACCAGGTACCCTGAGGCAATTCCCCTAAGGACCACCACTGCACCTGTGGTAACTAAGGCCCTCCTTGGTATTTTTACTAGGGTTGGCTTTCCTAAGGAGGTAGTATCAGACAGAGGTACAAATTTCATGTCTGCATACTCAAAACACATGTGGGCTGAGTGTGTGGTGACCTATAGGTTCACTACACCATACCATCGGCAGACAAATGGGCTTGTTGAAAGATTTAACAAGACCCTAAAAGGCATGATTAGTGGACTCCCTGAAAGAGATGGGATGTTTTACTACCTTGTCTTGTTTTTGCTTACAGGGAGGTGCCACAAAAGGGAGTAGGGTTTTCCCCCATTGAACTTTTGTTTGGGTACCCTGTAAGAGGACCCTCTGTCTTGTCAAGGAAGGATGGGAGAGACCCCTCCAGGAACCAAAGCAAGACATTGTGGCTTATGTGCTTGGCCTTCCTTCAAGGATGGGTGAGTACATGAAAAAGGCAAAGAAAAACCTTGAGGCCAGCCAAGAGCTCCAGAAGGCTGCCAAGGTGGAGTTCCAACCAGGGCAGAAGATGTGGGTTTTAGAGCCTGTGGCACCTAGAGCCCCCCAGGAGAAATAGACTGGGCCCTACTCTATCCTTGAGAGAAAAGGTGAGGTTACCTATTTAGTTGGCCTTGGCACAAGTTGGAATCCCAGGACAGGGTTGTATATTTGGGCCACCTTGTGGGTGGCAGCCAAGTTCAGCCACTACAGCTCCAAATCCAGACCATTCTGGATTGGGAAGCTCTAACCACCCAGACCCAAGTCAGGGCATTCTTTGGCTTGACTGGGTACAGGAGGTATGCACAGAAATATGGGTCTATTGTGGCCCCCCTCACAGAACTAACCCCGTAGAAAATGCCCAAAATGGTAAACTGGACAGTGAGCTGGCTTTTGACACCTTGAAAGAAGCAATGTGCTCAGCACCCATTCTAAAAGCTCCTGATTACTCCAAGCAGTTCATAGTGCAGACAGATGCCTCTGAACATGGAATAGGAGCAGTCCTATTCCACACCAATGATGATGGCCTTGAACAACCTATTGCTTTCATAAGCAGGAGGCTTCTCCCCACAGAGCAAGGTTGGAGTGCAGTAGAGAGGGAAGCCTTTACTGTGGTTTGATCCCAGAAGAAGTTGAGACCATACCTGTTTGGTTCTCACTTCCTTTTCCTAACTGACCACAGACCTCTCGAATGGCTCATGCAGATGAAAGGAAAACCCCCCAAATTGTTGAGGTGGTCCATATCTCCACAGGGAATAGACTTTACAGTGGAACACAGACCTGGGACTGACCATGCAAATGCAGATGACCTTTCCAGGTTCTTCTACTTAGAAGATGAAGACTCTCAAGGGAAAGGTTAATCTCTTCCTCTTTTATTTTTTTGGGGAGGGGTCATGTTAGAAAGTGCCTCTTTTTGCATGGTTTGCCTCCACTTTCTGCCTGATGTGATTTCGAACTGTAAGTGCACTGGGTCCTTGCTAATCAGGTTTCCAGTGCCAGATCTCTTTCCTAAACACTGTACTACAAGTGGCACAACTTCAGCTACCCCGGTAAGACCCTAGTAAATGGTATCCCTGGTACCTATGGAATGGGTATTGAAGAGGGTCCCACCAAGACTATGCTCTCCGCCATTCCAGGCTGCGTGTCTTGGTGCAGAGAAAGCTGTAGAGTCAACATGGCACACAGACCTTTTTTACCCTAGACCTAATTTAACTTAAACAGTAGCTTACTATGTATCTTTAAGTCTCAGAAACATTTACCAAACTCTATCACTCACTAGATGATGTCATCAGTGATGTCATTTGAGATGTCATCAGTGATGTCACTGACCATGTCATGAGTGATGTAATATGTGAGGTCATAAGCAGTGCATTTCGGGGGTGTTAGTTAGAGGTAGCTCAGGTAAGTATAAGTGCTGAATTTTAATAGTTTTGGATGAGTCAAGTCTGAGTCTGACTATAACGTCCTTGTAACTTTTGGTTTTTTTTCAGTGAATTTCTAAGTTTTTTTTAAATTCTATTTCCTAACTATAACATCAATGTAACCTTTGGTTTTTTCAGTGAGCAGAGAAGAGCAGATGCGTTTCGGCGATTGCTCTTCTCAATGCTCGTCCAAATACAAACAGGTTTACTGCAGACTCTCTTTTCAAGGTGTTCAATTGCCATGTCATTTCCGGTCTAGAGAGGGGAGGGATGCTCTTTGAAATAAATCATCCTGAAACCCAGTGAGTGCTGACTCTTTCTTTTGGAAGTAGGAGCGTTTATTAATATGAGAGTTCCACCCACTCATGGAGCACCAGCCCAGGAAGAGTTCTACAAGTGCCTGGTGGAGTTAGGAGCTGGTGTACAATTGGACACTACCAGAACCGCCGCAAGAGTGCATGGAGGCACTGAGGTTTCCGTTGTTGAATGCGGAGACTATTCAAATCTCTGGGATAGGTCATTGGACCAACACCTGCGGGCAGCGATCTGCTAAGGAAACGTGGCTTGCGGTATGGGCGAGGAGCAAAGGACGTAACGAATTGTATTGAGGGGCTGCAGATCGAAGAAGGGGGAGACAGCCCATCCAGGGTTGTCTGTTTGCGAGGACACTCCCATTCAGGGCAATATTAGGATACACCTAAGATGGCGCCCACAACAGCACAGTGAATTAAGCAACCCTCCCCTCTCTAGACCGGAAATGACATGGAAATTGAACACCTTGAAAAGAGAGTCTGCAGTAAACCTGTTTGTATTTGGATGAGCATTCGCCGAAACGCATCTGCTCTTTGAAATAAATCATCCTGATACCCCGTGAGTTCCTGACACTTTATTTTGGAAGTAGGAGCGTTTATACATATATATATATATATATATATGTATATATATATATTTTAATTATAGCAAACACGATAAGATGATGGACGGCGCGCGCTGGAACTTTTCAGACACTCACCCCCAGTCACTATTAGATCTGGGTTGAATCCATCATCATTCTTTTTTTCACTTCCCCACCCCAGTTCAAGCTAGCCTGGCTGATGAGGGGTGTTACCTCGAAACCAGTCCCATGATGCTTGTTTCTGGTCAAGGGAAGACCTGGCTTGGCAGTTCGGACTGGACTGTTCCCATGAGGAACCAGGGTCAAGACTTATTTACATATGGCTGTGTCT
The DNA here is from genome assembly GCA_963921515.1 of Calotriton arnoldi. Classification (NCBI taxonomy): domain Eukaryota; kingdom Metazoa; phylum Chordata; class Amphibia; order Caudata; family Salamandridae; genus Calotriton; species Calotriton arnoldi. The sequence goes on from CAWUFW010009354.1 coordinate 51,140, forward strand.
GAACTGGGGTGGCGAAGTGAGCTAAAGAAAGATGATGGATTCAACCCAGATCTGTGACTGGGGGTGAGTGTCTAAAACGTTTCAGCACTCCATCCATCATCTCCTTGTGTTTGCTATATTTATATAAATCTACATATATTGACATATATGTATATATATAGTCATGCTGCTTCTTCCTTCATTGTTGCTTTGTTTCTGAAGTCAGGGCAAGTCAAATGCTTATTTTGGACATTGTAGAGATTTGGTATCTGCCATGACACTCTGTGCATGTCCAGTAATGTGCAACATTTGATCAGCATAATTGGCTCAATGGGTAGCCCTGGGGCTGTATTACAAACTGGGGCTTTTGTGCCTGTTTCTTGTGCCCCATGGGCACTTTGAGTTTATAGAAGGGGATACAGATATTTGTGTGGCACTCTCTATAATAATGATTCCACTGATGCACATTTTGGGCCTGCTTGATCAGGAGGAGGTGTTCCCTTCTTTGCATTGGGGCTGGCCCCAAGCAAATGAGGGAACCCTTTGCGACAGACGTGGGCGAAATGACAAAGTAGTCTTCAGGAGATACTCTGTCAGCCTACCTTTGCAATGATGGAAAGGGAGTGCCAGGGAAGTTGCAAAAGACACACAATTGATGGACGGAATGCAGAACAAATCAAAACATTCACCCCCAGTCAAGAAATCTGGGTTAAATCCATCATTCTTTTGCTCACCATGCCACCCCAGTTTCGCCCTGGCCATATGCAAATCAGTCTTGACCCTGCGCCTCATGGGAACAGTCCAGCCCGAACTGCCAAACCAGGTCCTCCCTGGACTGGAAGCCAGCATCCTAGGACAGGTTTCGGGGTTTCACCCCTCATCAGCCAGGATAGCTTAATTCCAGTGGCACAGTGAGCCCAGGACCCACGTCCTGGGCTCACTGAAGTGTGTGAGGCCATGTCTTTTAATCTCAGTCTATCCCACCATCATACCTTTAAAGGGAGTCTATTGTACAGACCGCCAGGAGCTAGAAACTCCTTCATAGCCTCACTTGGAAACCTATTGGAAGAGGGCCTATGCAGTGACTCCTATACATTTATGGGAGATTTTAATTTTTATTTGGAGGCACTTACCGAACCTGACACCGTGACTTTGATTGACATGATGAATAGCGCCGACCTGAAGCAGCAGGTAGTTGGTCCTACTCATGTGGCAGGACATACCCTGGATGGTATTTTTTCTAACAATCCTTGCCTCCGGTTTACAGGCTTACTACCTCTAGTGTGGTCGGATCATGCTGCCGTCCAATTTGAGTTGACGCTGACGGTGCAGCGCGTGAGTGGACAATGTCCAAAAGGTCTAATAGCAACCAGAGCCTGGAACAAAATTGAAAGGACGGTTCTGCAGGAGCTCCTTACAGCCACGGCAGGTCAAATGCCGTTGGGAGTGGAAGAGGCTACTGTGGTATATACGAAATGGCTGGGCAAGCTTGTGATAAAATAGCCCCAGTAAAAATTCTCTGCCCCAAAAGATCACAACCCTCTGCTCCATGGTTCACAGAGGATTTGAGAAATAAAAACTCATCTGCAAAGGGCTAGAGCGGAGCTGGAGGAAAGGCTATAAAGAAACAGAGAAAAAGCTATATAAACTCAGCCTGCAGAACTATAAACAACTCATTTTCTCTGCTAAACAAAAGTATTATGCAACCCGCATCGATCTAGCGAAGAATTCGGTAAAAGAGTTGTTCAGAACTGTTTCCAGCCTGGCCTCCCTAAGCCCAGCTAAAGTTCAGCCAAGTCAGGAACTGTGTGAAGACATTGCCAAGTTCTTCTTCACCAAAGTGGAGTCCATCTTCTTGGCTTTCAGTGGTTCAAGCTCTGTCGGGATGAACGTGGCTAGGGAGGAATCCAAGCCTATGAGGGTTCCCATTTCTACCTTTGAGAAATTCCTGCCTGTGTCCCCCAAAGATATTCTAGGGCTCCTCATGGCAGCTAAATCGGGGTCATCCTATGACCCATGTCCGGTCGCGGTGGCCAAATTGGCCCCGGGTCCGATCGCTTTATCACTGTCATCGATCTTTAATGGCATGTTTGTAACAGGGCAGTTCCCTATACGCTGGAAGTTGGCACCCATACTGCCCCTTTTTTAAAAAAACAGCTTGGACCCTAAGGATCCAAATAATTTTCGCCCTATTTCCCGTCTTCCGCTCCCAGCAAAACTGATAGAAAAAATCATGAAAACACAACTAAGGGGCCCATTAGGATGGCGGGCGGATCGCCCCCGCCGGTAGCCACTGCCGGCCCGGTGGGGGCGATCCGCCCGCCATCCATGCCTGATTGACCCCACGCCATATTAGGATGGCTGGGGGGTCCGCGGCGGACGGGAAGACCGTCCGCCGCTCTTCAGCAGGTCGACTCGTCGACCGGGCGGAAAAGGGGCATAACATGGTGGCGGTATCTGCAAGACACCGCCATCCATATTATGATGCAGGCGGAGGTATGCCTTTCAACGCCGCCATGGAAAGGCATACGGTCTTTTGTATTGGGGGCCCGTTGTGGGCCCCCTGGGTGTTGGGGGTGTGGGGGGTGCACCCCTCATTGCCATGCACTACGTGGCAGACACCATGTGGTGCCTGCCATGTAGTGCATGGCAATGACATGCACAGTCCTCTCAAATTGCGAGCGGGTCTGCAGCCAGCAGATCCACCCGCAATGTGAAAGGCACAGGATGCGCCCACCAGTGTGGCGGGCGCATCCTAATACACATGGTGGGACCGCCGCAACTTCGGCGGTCGGACCCTAGCCGTCGCCATCGTAATAAGCCCCTAAGCACCTTCTTAGCTGAGACACAAGCCTTGGATCCCTCCCAATATGGCTTTAGAGAGGGACATAGTACCGAGTCCACTCTCATTAAGGCCACAGAGGAGATCAGGGAAGCCGTGGACCGGGGTGGCAGGGCAGCTCTGATTTTATTGGATTTGTCCACCGCCTTTGATACGGTCCATCATGACATTCTGATGGACCGTCTAAAGGCCTGTGGGATCCATGCGAAAGCTTGGGATCTTTTAAGATCTTTTCTATCCGATAGAGGTCAAATTGTTGCACTCGGAGAATACCAATCCAAACCTTTTGCACTGCCCTGTGTGGTCCCACAAGGGTTCTCTTTGAGTCCTACGCTTTTTAATGTGTACGTTTCATCTTTGGCCCCCATTATCAGTGCATTTGGATTCGGTCTCACCTCGTATGCTGATGACACCCAAATTGTGGTGTCTCTGCTTCCTGGCCAGGAGGTGGGAATGGATAAACGCTTTCAAGACTGTATGGTATCAGTTGGGAAATGGATGGCGGAGAACTGCCTAAAACTTAACGCAGGCAAAACCGAAGTCATTCTGTTTGGCAATGATACTAACTTCTGGACACCGAACTGGTGGCCAGACTCGATGGGCACTCTCCCTATACCTTCAAAAAAGGTCAAAAACTTGCAAGTAATAATTGATGAGAGTCTTACCTTTGGTCAACAAGTAAACTCAGTGGCATCAAAAACAGCATATGTGATTAGGACAGTCAGGAAAATACTGCCGTTCTTGCCCCCGGGTAGCCGGCAAACAGAGGTCACGGCTCTTGTATTGTCAAGGCTGGACTACTGCAACAGTCTGTATCTAAATATTCAACAAAGATTCCTAAACAGACTTCAACTGCTGCAGAATGCAGCTGCAAGACTTCTTACTGGCACGTCCAGGTTCTATCCCATATCCAAGAAAATAAAAAAACTGCACTGGCTCCCGGTAAGGAATCGGGTGCGTTTTAAATCCCTCTGTTTGGTTTTTAAAGTGCTTTAAGGTACAGGACCAGACTATTTAAAACAGCAGTTCCTTTGGTACATACCGAAAAGAACACTTCGCTCACTGGGTGCCAAGTTGATCTTAGTGCCACACACTAAAAAAGCTCGGTGGGGTGGTAGAAGTTTTGCTCACTGTGCGGCAAAAGCCTGGAACGATTTGCCTTTTCACCTGAGAAATGCCACGGATCTCTTAACTTTCAGGAAAGGCTTAAAAACCTGGCTCTTTGCCCAATAAAACTCTTTCCTTCCGTTTCTTGCCTAATGGAGATGTAACTAGCGCCAGGACACCCCCGGGTAACCGCTGCGCTTTAAAAATATCATTAACATAACATAACGTCTCGGCATACCCGGCGCACTTAGGGCGAGAAAGTAAAAGACACACAATTGATGGACGGAATGTAGAACAAATCAAAACATTCACCCCCCCATTCAAGAGATCTGGGTTAAATCCATCATTCTTTTGCTCACCATGCCACCCCAGTTTAGACCTGGCCATATGCAATTCAGTCTTGACCCTGTGCCTCATGGGAACAGTCAAGCCCGAACTGCAGAGCCAGGCCCTCCCTGGACCGGAAACAAGCATCCTAGGACTGATTTCGGGGTTTCACCCCTCATCAGTCAGGATAGCTTAATTCCAGTGGCACAGTGAAGTTGCAGGCATCCCCCTGCATATATCCCCCTGTTGGCAGGTGCATTAATCCACTGAACCCCTTGCAGGAACATGCCTTTCCCCACTCTTTAAACAGAGGTCTGTCTGCTTCTAGTGAAACTTGGAGCTGTGGTTTCAAACTACAGCCTTGTTTGTCACTGATGCACTCTCTTCAGCACACATAAGAACTGTCAGAATTCATACAAAGCACATTTTAATGCGAAGTGTAACTGGGCAAACTGTCCTGGTCTCTACTGAGTGCACCTAGTTATAGATGTGCTGCAGAGCAAAGAAGCATAATGAGTTAAATTTGAAACTTGAGCCCTAGTCTCTTTCAGCAGAATCTTTTATAGGTTGGTTACTCATAGTCCCTCACCCACCGTCACCTGCTGGGCTGTTTTGCAACTGCCCGAACCAGCTCACTCCACCCTGGAATCCTGCTGTACATTCGATTGCAGGGAATTGTATTTCTGACCGTCACTCAGCAGTGCCATTAGCCCTAAATTGCAAATGGTAAAACATATTAGTCATCACCTAACAAGCCAGTCCCGTTCTCTGCTGCTGATGGTACTGCTTTGTTAGTCCTAGCAGTCACAGACCTGCCAACTTGTAAATAGAATTTCCCTTGTGAGGAACGGGCGATGCCTTGGACTGGGCGGGGCCTCGTACCAACAGGTATGTGTCAGACCCTACAGTCTTAGGGTGGTCTTCCCCCAATCTTTTTGCCTGTTTGCCTCAACTTTTTGCTGATTTCTTTTTATTGGCCTTAGGACTCTGAGCACTTTACCACTGCCACCCAGTGCTAATGTGCATGTGCTTCTCCCCTAAAACATGGTTTTATTGACATTTCCACAACTGGCATATTCAATTTATCTATAAGTCCCTAGTAGAGTGCACTACCTGTATCCAGGCCTGTAAAATAAATGCTACTAGTGGGCTTGCAGCACTGATTATGGCATCCACACAAGCAGCACTTTAAACATGTCTCAGGCCTGCCGCTGCAGAGCATGTATTTGCAGTTATACTGCCATGTCAACTTTGCATTTACAACCCTTTGCCAAGCCTTAAACTCCCCTTTTATTTCATTTATGTCACCCCTAAGGTAGGCCCCAGTTAGCCCATAGGGCATGGTGCTGTGAAATTAAAAGGTAGGGCATGTACTTTTAAATTTGACATGCCCTGGTAGTAAAAAACATGTTTCATATCATTGGAATTGTAATGACGAATCCCCTTTGCTGGCAAAATTGAATTTCTTATTTCTATTTTAGAAATGGCACTTTTGGAAAGATTGCATTTCTCTGGTCCCGGCTCTGTGTGTCTGCAGCATGTGTCTCCAATACACATTTTGGATGGGTGACAGTTGGACTCTGTGCATTCCCTTTAGACAGCCACATACAAAGGAAGGTTAGACATGACTGAGTGGCCATCCACACCCTTATGTTTCATCTTGGATAGGATGGGAGGGAAGAGCAGACACTTACATCTGAATAGGCAGTGTCCTGTACCCACATAAAGGGCTGCATACCCCCCTGTAGTTACTCTGGAGCCAGAGTTGGGAGGGAGAACGTCTGTGCCTTTCAAAGCCCCTCTTTCAAGTCACCTCCACTTCAAAGGCCCAACTGGGTATAAGTGCTGGGTCTCTGACCTCACCAAATCAGACACTACTGGACCTGTGAAGCACTCTGTCAGGGGGAAGGACTGCTGTGCTGCTACAAGGACTGTTGATATGCTGGAGTGCTGCTCTAGGGGTACTGCTTTTCTGCTGTGCTGCCCTGCTGTCTGCTACCATTTGCCCTGCTGAGGAAGAACTGGACAAACTTACTTCAACCCAGGGTGATCTCCAAGGGCAGGCTGGCTGGCTTGCCTCCTGTTTAAAGACTCAGGGATATCAAAATGTCACCCTCTGCTCCTGTGCTTGGTCCATTGGAAGTGGATCCAGGTGCTTGCTCCAGTGGAACCGATGCAGCCTCTGCTGCATGAGCAGAATCAACGCATTGCTGCTCTTGCTGGAGCAGATCCGGTGCATCGCACTTGGAATCAGCGCATCGCCATTGAAACCGACACATCGGAACCATCACATCACCGCCACTGCAGAGAGACGATCCACGCATTCCCTGGACTGCGTGGAGAAACCCAGGGCATCAGCTTTGGAACCAATGCATCTTAGAACCAGCACTTCGTCTTCAGAACCGGCGCATGGCCATCATTGTGTGGAGAAAATCAACGCATCACCTCGACTGCAGAACCGACACCGACGCATCGCTTGGCTGTACCCCGCATCTCGCTGTTGCGACCAGGATCAAGGTTCTTTTGTTCAGCTGGACTTGTGTGGCTCCTGTGGTATGCAGACATAGGGGCCGATTCCGATCTCGGTCGGAGGCGCACCCAATACCATTCGGTCGGGAAAAAAGCAATGCGAATGCCTGTTTCCCGACCGATCCGTACAGCATACCGAACGAGTAAGTACGATGCGCACAACAGCACAGAATCCGGCCGAGTCGTACTCACCCAATCCAGGTCCTGTTCTCCGACCGAGGCGAATCCGGAAACGCTGAATCGAGTCGCACGGAAGGGAAAATGCAGCTCCGTCCGGCCGAACAAGTACGATGCGCTTTCCGTACGCACCGAACCCGTCGCTACGCACGGCACGTCAAAGCATCCGGGAGAGGCGCACATAAGCTCCGATTCGCGCCACAACACGATCCACGGCTACGAGGCGAACACGCCAGCGACGAGGACGACGCGAAGCGACGAGGACGACGCGAAGCAACGAGAAAGACGAACGACACGAACCAACCATGAATCCCTTCGTCCCGATCATACCAATATTCTACATTTACTAACGGAACAGGCACGGACGCATACGGCGCAGAAGGTAAGTCAGACACCAACCACAAAACACATACAACACGTACACGACACATCACACACACACAGAGGGATGCAGAATTTACTTACACCAGCAACAGCAGCACCATAGGGGCGGGATGCCCATCACCAATGCCACATATGCACACAGGGGCCTGAATGCGCACCACCACCCCTACCCAGGGGGGCCGGATGCCAACCACCACTACCACCCTTAGCCAGGGGGTGCCAGATGCCCACCACCACCACCACCCTTACCCAGGGGGCTGGATGCCTACCACTACTACCACCCTTACCCAGGGGGGCTGGATGCCTACCACTACTACCACCCTTACCCAGGGGGTGCCAGATGCCTACCACTACTACCACCCTTACCCAGGGGGTGCCAGATGCCTACCACTACTACCACCCTTACCCAGGGGGCTGGATGCCTACCACTACTACCACCCTTACCCAGGGGGTGCCAGATGCCTACCACTACTACCACCCTTAGCCAGGGGGGCTGGATGCCTACCACTACTACCACCCTTACCCAGGGGGTGCCAGATGCCTACCACTACTACCACCCTTACCCAGGGGGTGCCAGATGCCTACCACTACTACCACCCTTAGCCAGGGGGGCTGGATGCCTACCACTACTACCACCCTTACCCAGGGGGGTGCCAGATGCCTACCACTACTACCACCCTTACCCAGGGGGGTGCCCGATGCCTACCACCACTACCACCCTCACCCAGGGGGGCTGGATGCCTACCACTACTACCACCCTTACCCAGGGGGCTGGATGCCTACCACTACTACCACCCTTACCCAGGGGGTGCCAGATGCCTACCACTACTACCACCCTTACCCAGGGGTGCCAGATGCCTACCACTACTACCACCCTTACCCAGGGGGGCTGGATGCCTACCACTACTACCACCCTTAGCCAGGGGGTGCCAGATGCCTACCACCACTACCACCCTTACCCAGGGGGGCTGGATGCCTACCACTACTTCCACCCTTAGCCAGGGGGTGCCAGATGCCTACCACCACTACCACCCTTACCCAGGGGGCTGGATGCCTACCACTACTACCACCCTTACCCAGGGGGTGCCAGATGCCTACCACCACTACCACCCTCACCCAGGGGGGCTGGATGCCTACCACTACTACCACCCTTACCCAGGGGGGCTGGATGCCTACCACTACTACCACCCTTACCCAGGGGGCTGGATGCCTACCACCACTACCACCCTCACCCAGGGGGCTGGATGCCTACCACTACTACCACCCTTACCCAGGGGGGCTGGATGCCTACCACTACTACCACCCTTACCCAGGGGGTGCCAGATGCCTACCACCACTACCACCCTCACCCAGGGGGCTGGATGCCTACCACTACTACCACCCTTACCCAGGGGGGCTGGATGCCTACCACTACTACCACCCTTACCCAGGGGGTGCCAGATGCCTACCACTACTACCACCCTTAGCCAGGGGTGCCAGATGCCTACCACTACTACCACCCTTACCCAGGGAGGCTGGATGCCTACCACTACTACCACCCTTAGCCAGGGGGGTGCCAGATGCCTACCACCACTACCACCCTTACCCAGGGGGGGCTGGATGCCTACCACTACTACCACCCTTAGCCAGGGGGGTGCCAGATGCCTACCACCACAGTGACCAAAATGTAAGTGTGGGGTCCATAGCTGAAGCACATTTTGAACATTGTGGCAATGGGGTCTAACGCCCCATCACCACAGTGACCAAAAGGTAAGTGTGGGGTCCATAGCTGAAGCACATTTTGAACAGTGTGGCAATGGGGTCCAAACCCCCATCATCACAGTGACCAAAATGTAAGTGTGGGGTCCATAGCTGAAGCACATTTTGAACATTGTGGCAATGGGGTCCAAACCCCCATCATCACAGTGACCAAAATGTAAGTGTTGACAAAGAAAGAGCTGCAACTGCCAAACTGCATGGATGATTCCTGGTCACAGAACATAAAACACATCAGTGGCAAAGTAGTGCATGTGTCCCATTGCAACATAAATTGGGGGAGCCAAATACTGCAGTGCAAATAAGACATACCTTTGGCCATGTGCAGACAAACAACACCCATGGGGGCTGACACTGTCAACATTCATCAATGACACAATGACAGAAGTGACCATCAGAATGCAGACCCACATATTTGCACCAATGGGCACACAAATGCAGATACCCTGTGGAGACTGTAGATGTGAGGTGAACAGATACCATACCATGGCAGCAATGGGACACACAAACCATGATCATTGTGCTGACCGATGACCTAGGAGTCCCAGGGACAGCAGGGAAAAGCCACCAAACTACATACAGCCAATGGCACACCCAAGATATTCCAATGCAGTGGTGCAGATGCACAAACACAAACAGGCAGACCCACACTGCACATCATACACAACAGGTGAGGGGGGTGCCTGTGTCCCCAGGCAACCACACAACACATGAGGAGACCTGAATACCAATCATACAGATGTGCATACAGTGCCACACAAAGGTAACTCATGGATCCAAATCCCCTATGTGGGCAAGCAGGCATTGTCAGATGAGAGGGAGCACAAATCACACATGTCACACAGGCACGTAGGAACAGCAACTGACACAGCAAGACACAGACACACCACAGCACTACCCCCAGGGCCCCCACAATGTGGTGACCCTGGGCTGCATTACAATCCCACTGTGATGACAAAGCTAAATGTCATTCACACTGTGAACCACAGTCATGTGTCCTGAGCAACAAACTACCATCACACCTACACAAGCACAAATCAATCAGCATGGCCAGTAAGCCAAGGCCAACATGGAGGCAGGGGCCTAGCCGGGCAACAACTCTCATCTGCACACACTCAACACCACACCCCTCGACCTCCAACAATGTGCAGCAGGGAAGCACACATGCACTGGTGACATTGCACATGCACCCATGACTATTCCAGGGTGGTGGGTGGGAACCAAGGTGCAGAAACACATCACACATGGCCACTTAACAAGACTCCTGAATGTCTGACACACTGCACACTACGCTGTACATGGACATGACGGCAATACCACACCAACCAATGGGATCCCAGCCACAGTCACACACCAATGAAGAAGCCAAGGTCACCCCCAAAGAACACACATAGACAACAACCAACATTGCAGCCCGGACCCTGAGGAGTGCCAGCAGTCACACACACAACGTGTCACAATCACTGAAAGATAACACAAACTGGAAATCACATGACAGGGGCAAACAACAAGTGCAAAGGGGAAACCTGACTGTGACCCATCTGCGTCTGCACACAAACTCAGCCCTGACAGCAAACACACCTATGGGTGACACCCTGATGACCAGTAATGTGCCATGCACCCACATCACAGAGAACCCAGGGAGAAGACTTTGGGGGAACATAGGTCAACTCAGCAAGCATCACAAACAGGTACAACACTAGGGATCACAGCATGCACAGCTAAACGGAAGTGAACACACAGACATGCACATACAACACACACCTTGGGCGCAGGCAATGTCACAGGAGTACACACTGCCATGAGGGGACTCCACTCCTGTGTGAGGAAAGCTGTGCCATATGTTGCCTCAGTAGGGCCCCATCATGTCAGCTGAGCACTTGGTCACACAATCAACAATTAGCACCAAATGAGGGCTCCCGTCACATCAGCCTGGTCATGGAAGTGCCAACGAAATCATCAGCACAGATCCAACACACTTGCATAGCAATGTTGCACTGACAACACAGATGAGTCCTTCCCCATTGATTCCCATACCTGCATGTCCAGTGGAGATGGCCACACGGTCAGGGAAGTAGACGAATTGAACAATGGCAGGCACAACAGATGTGCAGGGGTGGAAGCCACAGATGTGAAATTGCTAATGTAAGTAGGAAATCCCATTGCCAAATACTGAACACATGACACCCTCAGATGCTGCTATGGATGACATGGATACACCACAGGATAGGACACATTCCCCCTGGACCACATGGGTTCCTGCACAGTAACACTTCATTATCATGACACCAAATATCACCATCACTGCAGCAAGGGCATGGTTAGCATCATCAACAACATGTACATCAGAAGCATAAGCACTAGAGAACAGAAAGTTGCTTTATTCAGCATATGTGTGTAATGAAAACTGAAAGTCCAGAAAAAACACAAAGGCCAATGGCCAGTCCATTGTCAAAGTCCAAACAGGGTGACAGTGGCAGATGTCACCCTACGCATGCCTGCACAAAACCAGGGACAATCCACTAGGAGGGGCAACCGGGGGGCAGGCCAGGCACCGCAGGGACAGGATCAGGGCTCACCAGGAGGAAGCAGGGAAGTGGTGGTGGGTGCTGGAGAGCCACTGACAACTGCAGTGGAGGTGTCTGACATGGTGTGTGCCGGCACAACTGGGGGCATGACTCAGATGTTGTGGGTGCCGGCACGACTGCAGTGGACCCTGCAGATGGAGTGGACAGGTCCGCCACTGCAGTGCCCAAGTCAGACAGGGTGGTAGTGGACTCCACTGCAGTGCCTACCACCAGGGGAGGAGAATGGGGAACAGGCAAGGTGAGCTGGACAGAGGGGGAGGACACCCTCACCACATCAGTGGCACAGACAAGCGCAGCGGGGGGTGTGGTGCCGGGAGAGCAAGTGGCAGGGGGAGAAGGCCGGATCCTCTAGGGGATGGTATATCTGTGGGTGGGGGAACCTGGGGCAGGGTGTGGTGGGGGCACCTGTGGAGTGGGGGCCTGAGGGATGGAGGAAGGAGACCTGGTGCCTGAGCTGCAGGGCGGTGGCGGGGTCTTTCTCTTACGACTCCGGGGGGACTTGCGGGTGGGGGCCTCAGTCTGTCTGCGCCTGGGGGAGGGTGTCCGGGGCGAGGGGCACTCTGCTCCGTGTGGGTGGGCTTCCTCTTCCCCCTGAATGCTGTATCAGCTGGATCGGAGGGGAAGAGGCCGAGATCACTGAGGAAGAGCCGCTGGGTCTTTGGGGTTGCAGGTGAGGCAAGGGAGGGTGCTTTGTAGGGAGAGGCAACTGAGGACTGCGCAGTGCTCATGGATGCGTGTGTGTGTTCCAGGGCCCCATCCCCTGTGAGTCTGGTTTCAGTCCCCTGACTGTGCGTGCGTGTGCGTTTTGTTTGTGGCGTGTGTGTCTGTGTGCTGGATGTGTGTGTGCTGGTGTGTGCCTGTGCCGGTGTGTGTGTGCTTGGGACGGGTAAGGTGCTGGGGAGTGTGGATGGAGCAGAGGCAGGAGGGGTGAGGGACTGTCTGAGGAGGGACACTGCTGCCGTCAGGGAGGAGTCCATGGACCTATTGCCCCTCTGTAGGTCAGACATGCCCGATGAGATGCCCTCCATGAACGACACCAGCTGAGTCAACAGAGCGGTGTGCGCATGGAGGACACTCAGCATGGCTGTCTGCCCTACATGGAGCTGGCGAAGGAGGTACACAGACTCCTCACTCAGGGCAGCAGGGGACACAGGGGCAGGGGGTGTGGTGCCTGGCCCAAAGGAGACACGCTCCCGAACATGGGAGCCTCCACGGACCTGGGGAATGGGAGCCGATGGGAGGGCGGTGGTGGTGCTGGTGGTGGCGGGGACAGCAACACTAGCTGGGGTGTGGTGGCTGCTGACACCCGCCTCCATAAGGGAGTCATCCTCTGAGTTGCTCTGGTCCTCAGCTGAGGTGGATGGTGCTGAGGACTCCTCGGTGTGGCTCCCCTCGCCCTCCGTGCCACTGGGTGCCTCCGATCACTCCTCGGCTGCTGACCCAGTCTGGCTCTCCGGCTCCTCCTGGTCCATGGAGCTGTCCCCTTCCGTGGCCGTGGATGTATCTGCAAACAATGGGGAAACAGACAGACATCAGTCACCTGCACCAAACGCACACACCACTGTGAGCACAGCACATTACAGATCAAGCCCTGGCATCATTAGTTGAACATTGCTAAAAGTGCCCTATCTGAACAGGAGAAGCCAATTGTCAGTCTGATGCCAACCATGGCACTCACATCCCACATGGCCTTGCACCCATCTGTCTGGTGTCTGTTGGATAGCAACACCCCAGTGTGGACACATGCACCACCTACACAGTAGTTGGACAGTGCAGAGGACACGGTGTAGCATGTGGACATGCACACATCACAACTCTTGCCACTGAGTCAGTACAGGTTTCCGGATGAAAGGGATGCCCAGAGTCAAATAGGAAATGCATGTGATGCATACCAGCGACAGACACCATGATGCACCCATGTCCTGATAGCCATCGCCACAATGGTGTGCATGTAGCACATGTCACTCCCCTGCAGGATCACCAATAAGTAGACACATGCCATGGCGGAGGCATGACTGCTAAGTCATACATCACTGTCTCAGTGATGTATGACTTGGCAGCCAGACAACAACACTCTGCACTGTGTCACAATAGTAGGTCATGGGGAATGCAAGTCCTGGAGCTGCACAAGTGCACATGTACATCCCCCACACAACACATCATCTTAACCCTCATCTGTCCAGGTCATACCGATTGGACATATGGGAGACCTGTGACACTACCCTCTGAACCTGAGCCCCTCACAATCTGCTGTGAATGGGGAACAGCTGCCTGAACTTCACATTCGCATACCCCAGTCTGCACGGGCAGCTGATCAAACACCTATGTGACACACAAGTATCGTCTCCTATGGTCACATCTCCAGTGGCATGCTGAGCCCCTACCGAGAAACACCCCAGCAGTCCTGGCAACAAATCCACAGCACACTGACACAGAGGCAGACACCTGAGGGGTCAAATCACTGCGCACAATGTGTCAGCTGATACACGGGAGTGGGAGTACAGAGTGCATTGCATGGCCTGGAGTAGGCATGACTGTCCTGCCCCACATGAATGAGGGATGAGCCCTGGACAGTGGATAGCTGGCTATGTATGTGTGACACACGTAATCTGCACACTCCTGGGGCCCAAACATTGTTCCCACCCGCTGCATGGGTGTGTGCCACATACCCCAGGCACATGTGGTGGCTCAGCTCAGCAAGTGGACCGCATATCAAAGCAACACGCAGATTACATGTCCGAACACAGGCGTTGTGTGAACAATGGACCCACCCATGATGCCCACAACAGAGTTAGGGAAACAGATGCTGTCCCCCACCTTTAGTGAAGCAAACTGCAAGGACACAGTCCCAAGTGACACAATTCCCTGAATGTACGGGCCACACCTGGGTATCAGATGAGGAGAGGGCAGTGCACAATAGAGGGACATGGCTCCTGGACAACATGACTGCTGTACTGTGGCAGTTTAACCAGGCCAGAGGAGGGCACATAGCATGTAATACAGAGTTCACAGTGCAGTCTTTGACTCACCCCCTCCTTGCTGCTGTCTGGCCTTCAGCTGCCCATCCAGGTCTGGAAACACCACCGCCAGGATCTGGAGCATGTGGGGGTCAGGGTCCGTGTTCCGCCCCTCCTGCGAGGAGGCGACAGCTTCAGCTGGACCCGTGCAATCCTCCGGGTCCAGCCCCGAAGGTCCTGCCACCTCTTCTGGCAGTTGCGGATCCGGCGCTTGTAGACCCCCACGGACCGGACAGCCCGGACGATGTCCTTCCAGATCTCCTGCTTCCGATGGGCATTAACCTGTCAGGATGACAAAGTGAAAAGGCCATTACTACACATGCAACATATCCGTGCATGACACAGTTGTATATACATGTCTCAATCACAGTGGCACATGATGTACACAGGCAGTGCAATGCTGCCCATGGACAGTTTGCCAGACGTCACTACATGGTATCATTGCATGGGAAGTAAAAACTTGTTCAAATGCACTGTCACTGCACCATACCTGTCCAGTGCATGTCACTACACACTATGGGGGGTGACAACTACTCAGTGAGCCTGCTAGCCAGTGGCGTGCAGACTTTCAGCCTTGCTAGTCAGACAAAATGCACATTCAGAAAGGCAGTGCACAGAACACTCACCTGCTCCCCTGGTGTCCCATACAGCTTGCTGTACTGTGGAAGTAGGCTGTCCAGCAGGGCCTGGTTTTCCTCAAGGCTGAAGGCTGGGGCTCTCTCCACAGTACGTGCCATTGCAGAGTCCAGAGGGGCAGAGACAGCAGCAGTGCAGTGGCAGATGTCGTCCTGGAGCATGTAGTGCAGGCAAGTGAGCTCTCAGGGGAACAGCCAGCAATATGTATGTGCTGGAGAGGCAGATACTGTCCCTTGTGTCCAAAGTGATAGGTCCAAGTCGTTTGCATCTTCTGAATCTGGCCAATCCATGGAATAGCAGCACCAATACACGCCCACAGCATCCTTCAAATCTTCAACTTCATGACATACATGATTTTGCAACATTGTTGTGGCTGACCAACTGAATTTCCAGCAACGGACTCGTTCGAATTTCGAAAACGCGTCCGTTGCCAGGCTAGGCCATTGTCAATGGGTGCGCACCGATCGGTCCATTGCGGTACAACGTGTACAGGGGTACAACGCGTACCCGCACACATTGAATGCAATGGGCCGGCCAGGGGCACCGATCGGTCCATTGCGGTACAACGCGTACAGGGGTACAACGCGTACCCGCACACATTGAATGCAATGGGCCGGCCGGGGGCACCGATCGGTCCATTGCGGTACAACGCGTACAGGGGTACAACGCGTACCCGCACACATTGAATGCAATGGGCCGGCCGGGGCACCGATCGGTCCATTGCGGTACAACGCGTACAGGGGTACAACGCGTACCCGCACACATTGAATGCAATGGGCCGGCCGGGGGCACCGATCGGTCCATTGCTGATCAACGCGTACAGGGGTACAACGCGTACCCGCACACATTGAATGCAATGGGCCGGCCGGGGGCACCGATCGGTCCATTGCGGTACAACGCATACAGGGGTACAACGCGTACCCGCACACATTGAATGCAATGGGCCGGCCGGGGGCACCGATCGGTCCATTGCGGTACAACGCGTACAGGGGTACAACGCGTACCCGCACACATTGAATGCAATGGGCCGGCCGGGGGCACCGATCGGTCCATTGCGGTACAACGCGTACAGGGGTACAACGCGTACCCGCACACATTGAATGCAATGGGCCGGCGGCACCGATCGGTCCATTGCTGTTCAACGCGTTCAGGGGTACAACGCGTACCCGCACACATTGAATGCAATGGGCCGGCCGGGGGCACCGATCGGTCCATTGCTGTTCAACGCATCCCTGTACAAGTGACTGGCATATGTCACCATGCCTGTCTCAGATGGACATATGCCAGCCACAGATAGCTCCCAGGGAGTGAGGGGCACACCTACAACACGACAGCCTGTCCAGACTGTATGATAAGGCATGTAAGGCTGCATTTCCTATTGTGTGTATGTTGGTGTACATGTTGCCCTGTGGGTGTCACCTGGGGGCAGCCACCCCCAGGCTGTGCACGTGTTCATGGGGACAGGATCCTGGGTGTTACGTGTACATGACCACTGTGATGTGCAACTGTTCATATCTGTGCATGTGCCATGGTCACATTTCACGGTGGTGTATGTGTATGTCATGTCACATACCCCGTGAGTCCCATGTGGAACGGTATGTTTGAGCCAGGGTGTCCCAGTGGCACAATAGTGATGGTCCTCCACAGTCTGTGTGCATGTAGTGTTTACAATGTCTCTGATTTCATGTGCACAATGGGAGACAGTCTCCACATCCACGTTGTGTGTGCATGGACTTTGATGTTGTGCGTGTGTGTGTCACAGACGTCCATGTCTGTCCTGCAGTGGCAAGTGGGACCACTACCTGTGGGGGTCATAGTTGTTTTGCTGTGGTGTATACATGATACTCCATGTAATGCCAGTGTCCATGTGGCAATACAGGGTCCCTGGGAATGTACCTGTCATTGAGCAGTGATGCCTGGGGCACATCTGTCCTCACATGTCACTGTAGGGGGTGATTGTGACACAGCAGCAGGAGATGGGAACTGTGACACGGCCTCATGATATCCAATGGGCCAACCTGGGACTTATTGATGCCACTTGTTGAACCGTGATGACAGATGTTGGCCATGTATGTACCATACATGTCCTTACGGAACTGCACACTTCATGTAGTTGTGCCTCATAATGATGTATGTTGGGATATTGAGTGTGTTCAATGCCGCATATGTGGGCTGACTGACATTCTTGCTTTCTTCTCCTCTGCACTGCAGGGCTCCTGCTGTCCATCGACCATTCCCAGACCTGGCAACGATGGTGGAACGGGACAGCATCCGACGGTACCGCTTCACCAGGCAGCTTATTGAGGATTTGGCAGTGCAGTTGGCCCCACATTTGCAGCCTGGCCGGCCGTATCCTACAGCGCTGACCCCCAAGGTGAAGGTGATGGCAGCCCTACACTTCTTTGCCACCGGTACCTTCCAACATACTGTGGCGACTGCTGGTGGGATGTCACAGACCATGTTGAGCCGTGTGCTCCGCGATGTTTTGGTGGCAATGTTGCTATTCCTGAACCGGTACATCTATTTCCCTAGACTGCAACGACTCACTGACGTGAAGAGTGACTTCTATGCCCTGGGGAGGATGCTGCATGTCATTGGCTCCATTGATGGGACACATGTGGCTTTGGTACCACCACAGGCCCAGGAGCAGGCCTACAGGAACCGCAAGCACTACCACTCGGTCAATGCACTGGTGGTGTGTCTTGCAGATATGACCATCACACACGTGTGTGCCCGTTTCCCTGGTTCAGCACACGATGCCTTTGTGATGAGGAGTAGTCGCATCCCCAGGATGATGGCACAGATGCAGAACCAGCGTGCCTGGCTTGTCGGTGTGTACTGACTTTGTGCCATTGTGTGTGATCTGATCTGTAGTATTCCGCCCACTTTTCCAAGTCAGCTAATGTGCACTTGTCTGTCCGTAGGTGACTCGGGATACCCCAACATGCCGTGGTTGCTGACACCCATCAGGAACCCTGTGACACCAGCCCAGATGCGCTACAATGAGGCACATGGTCGGACCAGGAGAGTGATTGAGCGGACATTTGGTCTCCTGAAGAGCCGCTTCCGCTGCCTGGACAAGACCGGAGGGTCCCTCCCATATGCCCCTGCGAAAGTGTGCAAGATTATCATCGTCTGCTGCATGCTCCACAACCTGGCAGTGCGGAAGGAGTTGCCTCTCATCCAGGATGACAATGACCAACATCCGCCACCTGTGGAGGATCCTTGCCTGGACCACGATGCCAGTGATGATGATGATGATGAGGGTGATGTCCGCACACAGCTCATCACCAACTTCTTTAGCTGAATGTGAGTATCCTGAGGTGTCATGTCAATGATGTGAGTTGGCATGATATGTGTAGGTGGTGCTCTGGTGCTGTTGGAGTGTGTCCATGGGCTACTTGACTGGATGTGTGTAGCGATGTGTGCTTACAGGTGGTCTGTACTCCCCAACAGTGTTGACATGCTAACTTGGTTCTGGGTGGGTATCTTGTAACATGTATTGTGCATGAGTTTTGCTGTTCTGTCCTGTTCTCCATTGCTTTTGACTGTGTGTCATTTCTGTCCTTCACAGGGTACTTTCAGATTCGTTTGGTCAACTGTGTCCACTGACGACGTGATTGTACTTCCAGGGTGGTAGCTGTTGTGTCCCTACAGGTGATGTGCGCCACACCCATGGACTTCCTTCCTTCTACAGTTGTTGACTGTGTGCCCGCTGCCAGGTGGGATTACCTTGCATCTGTAGTGGTTACGACATGTTGCAACTGTGTAATAAACCTGTGCTTCACTTTGTGATGTGCGTTGTCTGTGGTCACACATTTGACTGCCATTTGCTTACTGCACCTGTGGGCTACTTGACTACAACTGGGAATAGGTGTGGTGTCTGTGCATTGCACCGTCTTCCCTGGCAACATCAGTGTAGGCAATGAGTCAGATGGCCTAGGTGTGTATGTGTTGTGTAGCCCTGGTGGTGTGTCTCCCTCATATGTGTCACGTTGCCTTTACTCACATGCCTGTGTTGTACTTGCTGTTGCAGTTCGCATACACAGTGTAATTTTGCAGTTCATCATCCCCATAACAGCACCCACGTTGGAATCACAACAGAGGCAAGTATGGTGTATTAGTGTGTTTATTGTGATACATTTGTGTGAATAGTGCATAGGATGGGTAGTGCTGTACATATATCTTGCAATCAGAAGTTCCTAGGTGAATTGAAAGTCCTGGTAGACAAAATCCCCAGTATCGGGGCCACAGTTGTCTGAGACATTGGTCCAACTTGTACTCCCCATGCAATGTGTGGGAGTTGTGTTGCCGTCAACAGGGTGAACAGTCTGTGCACAAAGGTGAACATCCAGAACAGGTTCAGGCTTCCTGGGAGTTGCGCTTGGCCATCGGCCTCTCACTTGCCCCTCCTCGGACGACCCCTCTTCTTTGGGGGGCCCCTCAAGTACAGGCTGCTGCGGTGCAGGGGACTCTCCGCCAGAGTCATCCTCCCTCCCTGTGGCAGTTGCAGTTTGTTCAGCACCAGATGTTGTTGGCACACAGGGAGGTGTGGACTGGTTGCTGTTCATCTGGCGGAGGCATTGTAAAATGTCCCTGTGCACCGCCGTCATCTTTTGCAGTGCGTCCTACTTGGACTCCACGCGGGACATGTGTGAGTCCAAGCGGGCATGATGGGCAGCCTGCTGCTGTTTCATGTCTCTGAGGAGCCCCACTACCTGGCTGAGATCTCCGGTGCTGGACTGGTACGCATCGGCTATGCGTACCAGTTGTGGGTCATCATGCACACCAGCAACCTCTGCAAGCAGCGACCTCTGTCTCCCACCCCTCCCACCACCCCTGCCGACATGTGCAGTGCGCACAGATGTCGGCACAGATGACCCTGGTCCACCTTGGGGGTTGGTGGTGGTGGTGGTGTCCATGGCCCCACGTTGGTCCAGGGTCCCTGTGCTGGTGTTGCTCCTTGTTCTGTCCATGTCGGCAGGGATGGTATTTGTGGTGACAGTCGTTGGAGGGGTGGGTGCAGGGGGTGCAGCTGGTGGTCCTGCTGGTGCTGCAGCTGGTGGTCCTGCTGGTGCTGCATGTAGACTTGCACCGGATGTGTCAGGTTGGTCTTCTTCGTCCGAGGAGGGCAGAGGCTGTACGACACCAGTGAGCTCCGCATCCTCTTGAGCCAGGGACTGGGACTCCTCAGCGTCTGCTGCTGTGTCCCCATCATCACCTGTTTTTGGGAGACACACACAATGTATGTTATGTTTCTGCAGGCATCAATGGTTGACACACCTGACAGTTGTGACTGTGCCTCTGGGTGCGTGCCTGTACATTGCATTGTCCTAAGTCGTCACAGTCAGGGGTTGATATTGGTGTGGCACATTGTCCTGCATTATTTGGGCATTTCTATGTATTTGTTGGGGTGTGAACATGGTCTGCATTGGTTGTATTTGGTTGACAGCCGGCCCTCCTTCCCACCCAGCCAGTCAGTTATCCCACCATGGACTGTGCTTGCATTGCAGGGAGTGGATGTTGTCTCTCAGGATGTCAGTCAGTGGTGTTGTGCTGTTTGTTGGTGCACAGTTCCCAGCAGGGCCTTGTGCTCCCCACAGCAGTAGCCAGTGTCAGCCATCTTGTGAGTCCTTCTCCACTCCCTGTGATGTGAGCATGGTTCAGGGTGGTGTTGATGGGCCAGTTGTGAGGCTGAGCAATATCTGTGCCTACTACTCCCATCATGCTATTGCCTCCACCCCCCTTCCCAGCATGCCCATGCTTCCTTCCTTTTGACTCTGCTTCCCTGTGGGGTGGGCTGGCTGTGCTGACAGGATGGCTGGGAGTGTTGTCCTGGCAGTTGTTTGGCTAAAAGTCCCAAGAGTGTCCCTGTGCTTCACACAACATAACCCAGGGTGGTGGTTCTTTGTGGGATCTTGAGTTAGGATGTGAGGCATTGCATTCTCCCAGGTGGGTTCTGTGGAGTTTGTGTTGAGGGGGTGTGAGGGGAGGTGCTTGTGACTATGGTCAGTGCTGCAAGTCCTCCTTCCCACCCAGCCAGATATCACACCATGGAACGTGCTTCCATTGCAGGGAGTGGAAGTTGTCTCTCAGGATGTCAGACAGTGGTGTCCTGCTGTTTGTTGGTGCACAGTGCCCACAGGGCCTTGTGCTCCCCACAGCAGTAGCCAGTGTCAGACATCTTGTGAGTCCTTCTCCACTCCCTGTGATGTGAGCATGGTTCAGGGTGGTGTTGATGGGACAGTTGTGGGGGTGAGCTATGTCTGTGACTATGACTCCCATCATGCTATTGCCTCCACCCCACTTCCCAGCATTCCCATACTTACTTGCTTTTGTGGGGAGTTCAGTGTGTATGGGTGTGAGGGCAATGGCAAGATGGCTGACAGTGGTGTCCTGCTGTTGGTTGGTGTGCAGTTCCCAGCATGCCCTTGTGCTCCCCACAGCAGTAGCCAGTGTCAGCCATCTTGTGTGTCCTTATCCACTCCCTGTGATGTGAGCATGGTTCAGGGTGGTGTTGATGGGCCAGTTGTGAGGCTGAGCAATATCTGTGCCTACTACTCCCATCATGCTATTGCCTCCACCCCTTCCCAGCATGCCCATGCTTCCTTCCTTTTGACTCTGCTTCCCTGTGGGGTGGGCTGGCTGTGCTGACAGGATGGCTGGGAGTGTTGTCCTGGCAGTTGTTTGGCTAAAAGTCCCAAGAGTGTCCCTGTGCTTCACACAACATAACCCAGGGTGGTGGTTCTTTGTGGGATCTTGAGTTAGGATGTGAGGCATTGCATTCTCCCAGGTGGGTTCTGTGGAGTTTGTGTTGAGGGGGGTGTGAGGGGAGGTGCTTGTGACTATGGTCAGTGCTGCCATCCTCCTTCCCACCCAGCCAGATATCCCACCATGGAACGTGCTTCCATTGCAGGGAGTGGAAGTTGTATCTCAGGATGTCAGTCAGTGGTGTCCTGCTGTTTGTTGGTGCACAGTTCTCAGCAGGGCCTTGTGCTCCCCACAGCAGTAGCCAGTGTCAGCCATCTTGTGAGTCCTTCTCCACTCCCTGTGATGTGAGCATGGTTCAGGGTGGTGTTGATGGGACAGTTGTGGGGGTGAGCTATGTCTGTGACTATGACTCCCATCATGCTATTGCCTCCACCCCACTTCCCAGCATTCCCATACTTACTTGCTTTTGTGGGGAGTTCAGTGTGTGTGGGTGTGAGGGCAATGGCAAGATGGCTGACAGTGGTGTCCTGCTGTTGGTTGGTGTGCAGTTCCCAGCATGCCCTTGTGCTCCCCACAGCAGTAGCCAGTGTCAGCCATCTTGTGTGTCCTTATCCCCTCCCTCTGTTGTGAGCATGGTTCAGGGTGGTGTTGATGGGCCAGTTGTGAGGCTGAGCAATATCTGTGCCTACTACTCCCATCATGCTATTGCCTCCACCCCCCTTCCCAGCATGCCCATGCTTCCTTCCTTTTGACTCTGCTTCCCTGTGGGGTGGGCTGGCTGTGCTGACAGGATGGCTGGGAGTGTTGTCCTGGCAGTTGTTTGGCTAAAAGTCCCAAGAGTGTCCCTGTGCTTCACACAACATAACCCAGGGTGGTGGTTCTTTGTGGGATCTTGAGTTAGGATGTGAGGCATTGCATTCTCCCAGGTGGGTTCTGTGGAGTTTGTGTTGAGGGGGTGTGAGGGGAGGTGCTTGTGACTATGGTCAGTGCTGCAAGTCCTCCTTCCCACCCAGCCAGATATCCCACCATGGAACGTGCTTCCATTGCAGGGAGTGGAAGTTGTCTCTCAGGATGTCAGTCAGTGGTGTCCTGCTGTTTGTTGGTGCACAGTTCCCAGCAGGGCCTTGTGCTCCCCACAGCAGTAGCCAGTGTCAGCCATCTTGTGAGTCCTTCTCCACTCCCTGTGATGTGAGCATGGTTCAGGGTGGTGTTGATGGGACAGTTGTGGGGGTGAGCTATGTCTGTGACTATGACTCCCATCATGCTATTGCCTCCACCCCACTTCCCAGCATTCCCATACTCACTTGCTTTTGTGGGGAGTTCAGTGTGTGTGGGTGTGAGAGCAATGGCAAGATGGCTGACAGTGGTGTCCTGCTGTTGGTTGGTGTGCAGTTCCCAGCATGCCCTTGTGCTCCCCACAGCAGTAGCCAGTGTCAGCCATCTTGTCAGTCGTTTTCCACTCCCTGTGATGTGAGCATGGTTCAGGGTGGTGGTGATGGGACAGTTGTGGGGGTGAGCTATGTCTGTGACTATGACTCCCATCATGCTATTGCCTCCACCCCACTTCCCAGCATTCCCATACTTACTTGCTTTTGTGGGGAGTTCAGTGTGTGTGGGTGTGAGAGCAATGGCAAGATGGCTGACAGTGGTGTCCTGCTGTTGGTTGGTGTGCAGTTCCCAGCATGCCCTTGTGATCCCCACGACACAGCAACAGTGTCAGACATCTTTGATGGGCCTTTCCACTCTCTGTGGGATGTGCATGCGTGAGTGTGAGCTTGCTGGGCCATGTGGTGGGGGATGTAGAGCTGTGACTACGACTCCCATCATGCTATTGCCTCCACCCCCCTTCCCAGCATGCCCATCCTTCCTTCCTTTTGACTCTGCTTCCCTGTGGGGTGGGCTGCCTGTGCTGTCAGGATGGCTGGGAGTGTTGTCCTGGCAGTTGTTTGGCTAAAAGTCCCAAGAGTGTCCCTGCGCTTCACACGACAAAACCCAGGGTGGAGGTTCTTTGTGGGATCTTGAGTTAGGATGTGTGGCATTGCATTCTCCCAGGTGGGTTATGTGGAGTATGTGTTGAGGGTGTGTGTGAGGGGAGGTGCTTGTGACTATGGTCAGTGCTGCGAGTCCTCCTTCCCACCCAGCCAGATATCCCACCATGGAACGTGCTTCCATTGCAGGGAGTGGAAGTTGTCTCTCAGGATGTCAGTCAGTGGTGTCCTGCTGTTGGTTGTTGCACAATTGCCAGCAGGGCCTTGTGCTCCCCACAGCAGTAGCCAGTGTCAGCCATCTTGTGAGTCCTTTTCCACTCCCTGTGATGTGCGCATGGTTCATGGTGGTGTTGATGGGACAGTTGTGGGGGGGGGCAATATGTGTGACCACGACTCCCATGATACTATTGGCTACACTGACTTGCCCAGCATACACAGAATTCCTTCCTTTCAGTGGTCTTCACTGTGTGTTGGTGTTGTAGTGGTGGCTACATGTCTGGATGTGTTTGTTAGTTCTATTTGTGCCACTGCCTAGCTGTAGTTGTAGTTGTGTTTGTACATGTGATGACACAGTTAAATGTAACTTTGAGATGGCATGTGTTGTGTTTATCTGACTGACATACACATTTTGGGATGATTCTGTTCTGGTTGCTGTGTAATTGCTATGAGTGCATGGTTTGACTCTCCCCTTGACAGTGATGTGTGTGTGTATTGTGGCAGAATATTGTGTACATTTGTTGTGTACTCACCAGGCTCTGGGATGTTCTCTAGTCCATATACGCTCACTGGCGGAAGGATGGCCCGCACCTTCTCCTCCCAGGGCCTGAGGTATACTGGCTTGGCAGGAGGGCCACTGCCGGTGTATTGGCTCAGGAGGTAGTCTTTCTTGAGCAGGTCCCGTACCCTCCTGTGCACGCCATACCACCTGTTCTGGATGTCGGTCTTTGTGCGCAGACATGGTGATTGTGCGTTCACCCTGTTGATGATCCTCTCCCACATCTTGGTTTTCTGGGAGATGGGGGTCTGTTGGACCAGTGTGCCAAACAGCTGTGGCTCTACCCTGAGGATCTCGTCTACCATGACTTCCAATTCACAATCTAGGAACTTGTGATTCTTCTTGGGGGGCATGGTGATGGGTGGTGATGGTGAGTGATGTGTGTGTTGGTGTGCAGGTGAGGGTGTGTGAGTGTGTGTTTTGCTGGGTGTATGTGAGGTAGGTATTTGTTGGTGTGCTGATGGTGTGTGGCTTGTGTGAGGGATGAGCTGTGGGTGTGTGGTTGCTGTCTGTTGGGTGCTGGCAGTAGAATGGCATTTGCAAAGGATCATGGTTGGGATTTGTGTCCTTTATATGGGTGGAGTTGTGGGTGTGTCTTTGTTCTCTGTCCCCACCCCCCAGTATTTATTGGCTTTGTAATTGCTTGTTTGGCCTTTTTTTGTGTAATTTTTCCTTTGTACTGTCTGTGCATGTTGGAAACGTTCTTGTGACCGAGTCGGAACCTGCATTTGTCTCGTACGGTCTTCTCTGTTTCGTTCACGCTGTGTTTGTGCAGTTTTCTATGCTGCGTACGCGTCGGTCGCGGTGTTTTGTGTTACTTCGGCTCGGTTTTGTATGCGTGTCGGTCGTATGGCTTGTCCTCCGTACGACTCGGTCGTGGTTTTTGCGCCTTGCATCGTACTTTGCGGTTTGGAGTTCGCGTGTACGTTTCGTTCGGATTTGTTCCGGGTGCGTGTCGGTCGGTTCGATTCGCGTGTTTTTCCGGCCGGATTGCTGTTTTCCGTGCGGCTCGGTCGTTCGGCTTGGGTTCGGTACATGTCGGTCGGATTTTGCACGCCTTGCATCGTACTTGGCGTGTCGGGCGCCACAGGTACGTGTCGGTCGGAATAAATTCCGGCTCCGAGTCGGTCGGTGCTTTTTCCGGCCCGAATCGGAATCGACCCCATAATATTGATTTTTTATTATCGACCTACACTAATATCGAGTTTTAAATATCGTAGGGACAGAATATCGAAGTCAAGAATATCGGTGACCAGAATATCGACCTTAAGGTAAGTAATATTGTTTTTTTTTATATCGAAGTAAGTAATATCGTTAGCAAAAATATCGTTGTTAATAATATCGATATTTATATTAGTGTTATGTATTTTAGTAGTTATTTTGGATGTATGTGTTTAACATTTTTTGCAATGTTTTTTAATTATTTTTAAATATATGTATTACATGTTTAGAAATTAGTAAAAAAAAATTAAGTAAATTTTGCGTTTTAGTATTAGAGCGGGTTGTGGGTTTATAGGGGAATAGGGTGGGAAGTAATTTAATTATAATTAATTAGTTAATATTTTTTATGTAGTGTTATTGATTATCAATTTATTGTTAATTAATTATTAATTGGTAATTAATTTTATTAATTGATTATTTTATAATTATATTAATGATAATTAATTTATTATTATTTTTTATTTATTGTTATTGTTAATTAGTGTATTGTTAATTAACTATTAATTGGTAATTAATTTGTATTAATTGCTTATTTTATAATTATATTAATTATAATTAATGTATTATTATTTTTTATTTATTGTTATTGTTAATTAATTTATTGTTAATTAATTATTAATTGGTAATTAATTTTTATTAATTGATTAATTGCTAATTAAATTAAATGTGTTATTTTTTATGTGTAGCGGGTTGTGGGTTTATAGGGGAATAGGGTGGGAAGTAATTTAATGGTATTTAAGTAAATATTAATTTTATTTTATTGGTATTTATTATTAATATTTTTGTTAATTAATTATTAATATGTTATTTATTTAAAAAATATATTTAATTAATAAGTATGTTACTTTAACCCCTACGCTATCCTACATTTTCCACACTGTTACACTCACTGGAGTTGGAATAGTAGTTTTAACCCTAACGCTATCCAACACTTTCCCTACTGTTGCACTCACTGGAGTGGGAATAGTAATTTTAACCCCTACGCTATCCAACACTTTCCCTACTGTTGCACTCACTGGAGTGGGAATAGCAATTTTTACCCCTACGCTATCCAACACTTTCCCTACTGTTGCACTCACTGGAGTGGGAATAGTAATTTTAACCCCTAGGCTATCCAACACTTTCCCTACTGTTGCACTCACTGGAGTGGGACTAGTAATTTTTACCCCTACGCTATCCAACACTTTCCCTACTGTTGCACTCACTGGAGTGGGAATAGTAATTTTAACCCCTACGCTATCCAACACTTTTCCTACTGTTGCACTCACTGGAGTGGGAATAGTAATTTTTACCCCTACGCTATCCAACATTTTCCCTACTGTTGCACTGTTTGGAGTTGGAATAGTAATTTTATTCCCTCCGCTATCTAATATTTTTTGTATTATTTTAGTTAATGTAGTATATAATTAATTTTAAAAATATTAAAAATAATTGTAATTTTTGTATTTGTTATATATATTTATTTAATTTGTATTTATATTATTGTTTTATGTGTAGAGATGTATTTGTAATTTATAAGATATTTTTTAACAATTTATGTTATTAAAATAATTATTAAAAATATTATTAAGTAAGTATATATATTATATATTATATGTATATGTTTAATTTATTTTTACATTATATATATTAGTTATAATTTTTAAACATTTTAAAATATTTTTAACTATGTTTATTTTAATTATATGTATTATTTACTTTATTTTACATTTTTTTGTAACTTAAAAAAACGATATTTTTAACAACGATATTTTTGACATCGATATTATTTTTTCGATATTTTTGTACTTTACATAATGTAGATAGGATGTCGATATTCTTGACTTCGATATATTTGCGTCGATATTTCTGTAGGTCGATTTTCTGACTCTCGATATTCTGTCAGTGATTCGGCTCATGTATCCAGCCTCCATCATGGTCAACCTTAACTCTTTATTTTGCCCCTGTCCAGCGCGACCAGATAACCCTGTAGGCGCTTATTGATTCTAAGCACTATTTTTCACTTTAAATCTTTAAAAATTCATTTCTTGATTTTTGCTTATTGTTTTTTTGTCGTTTGGTATTGTTTTTTTTAAATAAAATCATAATCTATTTTCTAAGCTTGTGTGATGTCTTTTTGTGATGTTTTCACTGTGTTACTGCTTGAAGAGTTACACAAATACTTTACACATTGCCTCTTAAGTTAAGCCTGTCCCAGCTACCAGAGGGTGAGCACAGGTTAATTTATGGTGTGCATCTGACTTACCCTGACTAGGACTGAAGCTTCTGCTGGGACAGGGTGCATAGCTCTGCCAACCACAAACTCACTTTCTAACATTACCTAAGAGGCACTGTGCCCTCCACCATGCCCACCACCCCCTCCTCACCCAAAACTCCCCCAAAGGGTCCCTGAAGCTGTCGCCAATGTCCTGGGGTGTTTTCACTCCTTTTAGTGGACATTAGGTTCTTACAACCTCTAAAAACAAGCTGGAAATCCACTATATACAGTGCTTTCCAGCTCGACTTGCCCACCACCATGTGATTTCGGCTCTTCACCTGGTGACCATGGGAAGGGGCCCAAAATGGTGTGACACACAGTGGTACTGTGTTGGCAGGTCTGCAGTCATTATTCAAAAGTTAATCATCAGTACGTGGCTCATCAGGTCCAGCGTGGAGACAGTAAACCGGGGCTGGCAAGAAGGACGATGGTGACTCTGTGGTGTTGCAGAAATGCTCAGGCTGTCATGCAGAACCTTCTTTTTGCTGGCTATTTTTTGTTTGTACACATCATGAGCTGCACAAACATGCGAATCTGGTGAATGTTTTGAAAAAGCTTGACCTGAAATAGTGAAGTGCATAGCTTCCCAAATTCACAATTTACCAAATGCGTGGGGATACCAGTTGCCAACTTTAGAACTGGGGAACCAGGTTTGAGTCCTAGCATTGGCTCAGCATCCTGCAATTCTGGCCAGATCAATTAACCTCCTCTGTCTGCCAAAAACAAAAAAAAACATCAAAAAAAAATCTGACCTTGTGTAATGTAATCCGGTCATGTAAAACGCTATAATGACATTGTGTCAAGTTCACGCTAAACAAAAATGCAAAAAGTTAGCTAAACTAAGTTAAATGACTATTAATCAAAATGATGACTTAGGGCCTTATTATGAGTCTGGCTGGCCACGGACTGCCAGACTCACGGTGGTAGTCTCCCGACCACCCTATTATGACTCGGGTGGTCGGGCCGCCCTGGGACTGCCGCAACCACCAGAGGTCCGCCATTCCCTGGCGGTTGCACGGCGGTCCTGAGTCCGCAGTGTGCTTGGCGGGACTGCCACGGCCCCGCCAAGCATATTATGAGTTTCCTCTCTGCTGCGGTTTTCATGACGGTGAGCCCACCATGAAAACTGTGTCAGAGAGGAAACAAGGCCCCCTGGTGCTTTAGGCCATGTGGATGCACACAGGGGTGTACAACATGTGCCCTCCTATGTGCATGCACCCCAGTACCCGCACGGCATGGACTGTGCACGGCATGGACTGCAACAGTCCTTGCCGTACAGGTACCGCCTTTGACGATCCCACTGCTGTATAGGCACTGCCCTGGGAATGCCTAAGAACCGCCCGCCAGACCAGGAGAAAACTTCTGATCTGGCGGGCAGTTCATACATGGGTTTGGCAGTGCAGGAGCGCGGCCCTAAGTACCATGCCCTGCTTCTGGTGGTTCTGCCTCCAGGTCTACAGTCTCCAGCATGCCTACGTCTTGAGCGACTAACCCACCAGACCCATACTGTTGATGGGTCTGACAAATGCTGGCTGCCTGGTGCATTGTCAGACACACTCTCCCTTTAGCTAGGGAGTAGCTTTTCCTTTACCCTAGGTACTAGCATCCATGGACGGTGTTTGTGAATACTAAAAGAAGCACTGCAATCTACCCCAATGAAACCTGATTCTGTGGCCCAGTTCTGCCATGCTAGCAAAAACAAACAAAAAACAAAACAACGAATCAGCTTACATTTACGTCATAATCTGGTGCTGGTAATTTGAAAAAAATGTCCAAGGCACGCGTAAACTGTGCGCTCAGGTGCTTTGCGAACTAAAGGCAGCTAAAATTACATCTGAATAAAAAAATATAAATTTGTTTTTTGCAGCTCCAATAAAGGGTTCCCGTAATCGTTTGCCAATACGAGAAAGCTTTTTGGTGAAAGTGGGATTTATACGCTGTAGGAAGCTTTGCAACGTCCCCATATTCATTCAAAGATACGTAGTTTGTACAGCTAGCGTGGGACTTTCCAAAGGTGGGCAAAGTGCCATCCTAAAGTGCGCACACGCCTTGGTTGGTGACATTATTACCATCTGATTCCAGCCACTCTTTGGAACCTGACACCCATGTAGTGTTAAGGACAGCATCAAAGCAGTTAACTATTTTATGTATGAGCTTTTATTGAGTCGCTTAATTTTGGTTGTTTTTGCCAAACAATTATATTTGATTTAAGAGTCTTAGGGGCACATTACGATACCCGGCGTAAATAATTCCGCCAGGCATGGAAGCGGCAAAAATCCGCCCGCACACACCGCCTGAACACCGACCACGCCATTACGATTACACAAACCGAATACCGCCATCGGCGGAAAAAGCACACAAAATACCGCCCGCCAACGTCCGAGTCGGAGACAAACCGCCCGCCACGGACGGAAACACGCACGACAACACAAAACCGCCCGCCCTCACGGCCGACACACCGCACGTGAAATTACGATCGCACCGACATGAGCGCGGAAAATCCACAAATATACCGCCCGCCAGCGCAAACAACGCCGATGAGAATCGACACAGCAGAAGCCATGGCGCCCACGTACCTGCACAGAAACCATCCGCACACAAAACCAATAGCACACAACATGGCCAACAAGTCCACACAGCAAGGCACGCACAAATACACAAGCACAGTACATATCCCGAAAACACCCCCGGACAAACAAAAAATACAAAGGCCAGAACCCCAGACACAACACACCTGAAAACAACAGACCATGAGGACACACCCACATAGGTGAGTACAAAAGCAGCACTCCCACAGACCACAACCCCTTGCTACATTGCAAACCAGAGAGGAGAGGAGAGGACACAGTGACACAGCAAGGACAGCAGCACACCACAGAAACGCACACATCACAACCACCACCACCACCACCACCAAACACCACCACCACCACCACCACCACCACCACCACCAAACACCGGCACCACAAACCCCCTGCACATTACACAACACACACCGCACCAGCACCACAAACACCATGGCACCACAAAGGATGCCCAAGTTCACGCCCATGGAGCTGACGGTCATGGTCGACGAGATCATCAAGGTGTACCCACAAATCTATGGGAACATGGTCCAGCACACACCACTAGCCACCAGAAACAGAATGTGGAACCGGATCGTAGACCAGGTCAATGCAGTCGGGACCCTGCCCAGGAACAGAGTCGAGATTAACAAACGTTGGAATGACGTCAAGAGCCTGGTCAAGAAGAAGGAGGGCAAAAACAGAGAGCTGGCTGCCGTCACTGGCGGAGGGAATCCCGCGCTCTTTAAGACCTTCAAAGCGTGGGAGGAGAAGGTGCGAGTCGTAATCCATCCGGAGATCCTCGCCGGATTAGCAGGGGGAGTGGAGGCTGGTAAGTACAAACTAATGTATACCAGCACACCGCTATGTACTCACATGCACTACCACCATGCCACAGCTCCCAGGGACAAACACCCCCATGTCCAGCACACAATACACAACACATCACACACACATGCAACAGACACCACCACACACAGCCCAAACCGAACAACTGCAAGATGCGTGGGGACATGTGTACACTAAGCCAGCCACGTAACCACCAACAGGTCCCCAAATATGCCAGAAGCGCCACAACGAGCACCCACCACACCCATGTGTCCGCCACAGCTGCACCAACCGACAAGTAACAGGTAAGTGGCAGGAACACAAAGTGCAGTGGGTGGGACGGTGGACAGCCCAAGTACAACACACACCAGGCCCCAGTCCCACAGCACAGCAAGGAGGAGCATCCCCCACACCCCACACCCACGTGTCAGCCACCGCAGTGCACAACGACAGCCGAAAGGCAGACATCACGGTCCACAGCAATCGGTGTCAGTGGGTATCCAGCCACCCCCACGACCCACAACACCCTCCCACCCCCACAGACCTGCAACATGGAGCACCCCCGCTTAGAGCCATGTGGCATCCAGTACAGTGCACGCACGAACAACTTGCAGGTGGGAAACTGGACAGGGCCGGATTACTGGAGGCATGAGGACCGTAACACGACCAACACATGGGACATGTCACGTAGCAGACGAACACGCAGCACCGCCCACCGTCACGAACAAGTGAACAATGTGCACACGGACATGAACAACAGACTCACACCCCACATGACCCATCACAGACATAGCAACACCCAAGGAGCCACGTCTGCATGCACAAGCCACACTGAATATAGTACCACACGGCAGCCACTGTGCAACTCATCACACACAACCGAAACACCATTGAAGTCCTGTCCATGTAGCCCCAACTGCCTGTCAACCACACACCCCACAACTACGCCTATGTAAGACAAACAACACTAGACGCAACAGAGCGGAACAACATAAATGCACACGAACACCACTGAACCCATCAAACACACAGACACACCATGCACAAACAACATACCATCCATCCCATCCGTCAGCCCCAGTCTCATGAAAGGCATGTCATCCGCACAGCTGCCACACATACAGCAGTCACGCTAAGATACATGCCCATTACCAACCATGTGCCAGAAGTCAATGAAGTGCACGACACACTGTGAGCAACAACACACAACATGGGCCACACCCCCCGAGCACTGCAGTGATGCACATGGCACAGGGCAGCACGCACACCAAGGAGATGGGACAACTGCAATACGTTGGCTGGCACACAACCATCACTCACTCATAACGATGCGTCCAATGCCATGTCCAGTAATCACAACAGACAGCAAATATGCAGGCCATGTCAAGCATGCACACACCTCAAACCATGCACTGTCATGCTGCCACAACACATGTCACGTTCGGCACCCATGGCTCACAGCATGTACCCCAAAAGCATATTCCCTCCCAAATGCGAATCCGGGGCATGGCCCCCATGTTGCCATATGCGTTCCTAAGCATTCCATTTGAACCCCAAAAGCATATTCCCTCCCAAATGCGAATCTGGGGCATGGCCCCCATGTTGCCATATGCGTTCCTAAGCGTTCCATTTGAACCCCAAAAGCATATTCCCTCCCAAATGCGAATCTGGGGCATGGCCCCCATGTTGCCATATGCGTTCCTAAGCGTTCCATTTGAACCCCAAAAGCATATTCCCTCCCAAATGCGAATCTGGGGCATGGCCCCCATGTTGCCATATGCGTTCCTAAGCGTTCCATTTGAACCCCAAAAGCATATTCCCTCCCAAATGCGAATCTGGGGCATGGCCCCCATGTTGCCATATGCGTTCCTAAGCGTTCCATTTGAACCCCAAAAGCATATTCCCTCCCAAATGCGAATCTGGGGCATGGCCCCCATGTTGCCATATGCGTTCCTAAGCGTTCCATTTGAACCCCAAAAGCAAAGTACAAACCAGACCCAGGATGGGCCAGGAGCCCGCATACACCAGAGTCACAATAAGTAGGGGCACAGCAACACACCCATCGGCATCGCCAATCCGTCCCATGCCACATGTGCACAGCACACAGTCCCATTGCCAAGCACACACAACTACAGATGCTACAGCCACACACACGCCTCCGGGAAACCCATGTACGAGATTGCACGAACTGTCAATGTCAGACGACAAATACATACTTCGCCAGGTGCAACACAATAACTAATCTCATTCTCTCCACAGGTGACGAACTGCTGGATGCTGGGGATGGAGCCAGCAGCCAGCACAGCCAGCCTACAAGCCCCCAACGAGGACACACGGATCTGGAGGATCTGTCCTCCTCTTCGGACACGGACAACCAAGCAGGCCCATCTGGTGTGGCAGGGCCCAGCCGCTCCCCAGGACCCCTCCTACCCACCAACCCATCATCCAGGGCTGCTGAACATTCACAGCCCCCTGCTGCCACTGTCGTTGCGGCCACACCCACGGTCATTGTGGCCACTACCACTGCCGCAACCGCCACCATCGCCGCACCGACCACCACCGCCGCCACCACCGCCACGTCTCCGCTGGCACCAGCCCCAGCGCAGGTGGTGGCCCGGACGACTGGATCCATCCTGGGAGCCACAGCGAGGACCGTGGTGAGCAATGTGGCTAGTGGGCAGGCCGGTGGCAGCAGGACTGGTAGGAGGAGCAGGGTCAGGGAAACGCCAGCCTCCCCTGGGAGCCATGCCCTGCCTCACATGGCCAGAGTCCTTGGGGCCTATGAAGAGGCCTAAGGACAATGGGTCCGGTCTGCCTCAGACACGCGTGAGGTGCTGGGGGTGTTGAGGTCCATGGACGCCCGTATGGGCCAAATCGTGGACCTCATGGGACAGCTGGTGGTGGCGGTGAGGTCACAGCCAGGGACAGCAGCTCCCCTCCGCCACCACCTGCCGGGGCGCAGGGTGGAGCAGCAGTGTCCAGTTCCCCTGCATCCACAGCCAGTGATCACACCTCAACCACCAGCATGTCGCAAGCAGGCACCACCCTCGCAAACGTGGAAGGGGCCGTCCGAAGAGGAAACAGATCTCCCGGGAGGACTTCGCACGCTCCAGTCGCAAGTGAGGCAGCCAGCCAGCCTTCCGCCAGCCTTCCTTGACCAGCCACTGCATTGACTTGGACTACGATCCCACTCCACACAGCCATCTGGATGGCATGTGTGTGTTGGACTATGGACATAGAACCAGTGGGTACACCCTGATCATCACGCAGCCATGACCGACAGCTCATTGTCACTGCACGCACCACTTTTGTCATCATCTTACACACAATCACATGTCACAGTTTGTAATAAATGCACCTTTTTCACTAACTGCTGTTTGTGCCCTGTGTCTTATTTGTACGGAATACAACGGCCACCTTGGGCGGAAAGGCACCTGATGCGTGGCATGGCATTTGAATCCGGAGGGCCTGTAGGGACCTAGGGGTGGGAGACAGAACAGGAGCACATTCAATGAGTGTGTCACACACCCATCACACAGTACATGTCAACAACTACAAGCAATGTACACACATCGCACAGAGCAATAGGGCACAATGCCACAGCCACCAACAGTGGCATACTACCCTGGCCATGGAGCGTTGACACACAGCACGCAGTGAACAAACGGCCACCCTGACACAGCACACACACACCTGCACAGATACAGCCACATCAGCCGGCGTACATGGACACTCACCGTCAAGTGAAGTAGCGGGCGATGAGCTGCTGCCGCACATTACCAGCTTCCTCCTCTCCGCTGTCCTCCTCACTCGAGCTGTCCTGGTCTGCGGGCTGGGGCCCTGGTTGATCTCCGTCATCCACGATGAGGGGGATCTGCTTCCGAATGGCCAGATTGTGCAGCATGCAGCACGCCACCACTATCTGGCACACCTTCTGTGGGGAGTACGCCAGCGCACCCTCGGTGCGGTCCAGGCACCTGAACCTGGACTTGAGGAGGCCAAAGGTACGCTCGACCACACGTCTGGTCCTCCCATGTGCCTCATTGTAGCGATCGTCTGCTGGGGTGCGAGGATTCCTCAATGGACTGAGCAGCCATGCCCCATTCGGATACGCAGAGTCACCTGGGTGTGAGGGACACAGAGAACCGTTGCTAATCCAACTGGACAGGGGACAGCATCGCACAGCCAGCACGCTACACCACTCCACATACTCACCGACAATACAGGCACGATCCTGTTGCATATTGGACATCAGTCGTGGCAAGATGCTGTTGCGCATTATGTGTGCGTCATGGGCCGAGCCTGGGAACTTTGCACACACGTGGGTGATCACCATGTCCGCAAGGCACACCACTTGCACATTCAGGGAGTGCGTGTGCTTCCTGTTGCGGTACAGGTGCTCAGTGGCCTGTGGTGGAACAAGGCCGACATGTGTGCAGTCAATGGCTCCAACAACGTGTGGGATTCTGCCAAGGGCATAGAATGCACCCTTCACTGCCGCCAATTCACGAGCCCTGGGGAAGCGGATGTACCTGTTCCGGTACAGCATCATGGCTGCCAGTACATCCCTCAGCACCTTGCTGAACATGGGCTGGGACATCCCTCCTCCACTGCCCACTGTGTGCTGGAATGACCCAGTGGCGAAGAAATGCATGGCGGCCATCACCTTAGCCGTGGGGGTGACAGCAGTCGGATACACCCTGCGGGGACGGAGATGGGGTTCTAACATGGCACACAGTCGATGCAGGGTTGGCCTGTCCAGCCGAAACTTCCTAATGACCTCCGTATCCTCCATGTCTGCCAGCAATTGGTATGGGCGGTCAATGTTCGGTCTCCGCCTAGGGACAATGGCAGAGGACACATGTCAAAGCAACACGACACATAGCAATTTCGCATACACATCACTGACATGACTGAGCAAGCACATGAGCCACAGCCCAGCTGTCAAGCTGGGACGGCACGGCCACAATACACTTACACAGGTCTCCCACCAATGGCAATGGCTAGTGATACAAACCACTGCCATGTGCATGCACATGGGGATCTAGGCCCCAATGACTTGCGGGGCGTGCTGATGGGGACTGACTGCATATCCGTCAAGCGGCAACGCCACGGCAACAGGAATGTCTGCTGAGCATGGAACTGCTTCCGCGGCTGGATGAGTATGGCACACGACGACGACGATGTGGGCACAGGCTGAGCGGCCAAAACAAGTGGGACCTGTGGCACGAGGGGATATGAGACAGTAGTAGGTGTCAGCACTGCACCCTATGTACAGCACTGTACGGATCACACCTCCCGAAACATTGACAGGTGTCCACATTGACAGCCCCATGCCAAGACGGCTGTGTGCTTGCAGTCACACGTCACAGGTGAGAGGTTACATTGCACGTGCCAGGTGGCAGACGTACACAGTGGGAGCTGGCATGTGTGTGCATGTGTCTCCTGTTCAGGATCCACCACATGGGCGCTGACTCTGTACTGACCATTGGACACAGCATGTTCCGTGGAAGGCTTGTGTGTGTGGGATGGTGGCACTGGATGTGCCTCCGTTGGGTGGGGGGCCATGCACAGGGCGGGTACGTCGATGATTGCGCATTGTTGGTCACGGTGGGTGCACCCACTCAGATGTGTTGCCCTGTGTTCAATTCCTATGTCCGCATGATGATGGACTGTAGATGTGGGCAGACTACACATTGGTCGATGTGCTGTCTATATGCATGTGCCTTCACACCAGGCACAGCTGCCCCTGCACATGTGACCCCTGCTGGACTCGCTGCTGGGTCTGTGGAGCTGATGCACCTTCTGCGCGTGGGGCGGACAGCTCTCCTCACTTCCCTCATTGCGCATGTCATGACTTTGCCGCAGGTGACATGGATCATGGAGGGCCCACATGTACGCGTGGGTAGGCTACACATGATTGTACACTGGTCGCCACCCCCAGTCAGTGTTTCGAATGGGAAGGTTGTCGTGCTGGTGGTATGTTCGATGTGGCGGATGGGCGGGCCTAGGTGCGGGCTTACATTCCGGACATGGGGGGTAGTTGGATTGGCGACTAGTTGCAGTACACACGGGACACGTCTCTTCCTTTCCACATCTGGGTCATCCCTTGTACTTACTGACAGTGATACAGTCATCTTCGCCCCAGCCCTCATGTCCTCCCCTCGCTCCCCCAATATGCATGCTCACCTGCGAGGCTAGCGCTTGCACAGGCAGCCCCAAGCTCGCACCAGAGAGGGCAAGGAGTGTATGTGTGGGTCCAGTTGCACGAGTGGGCTGTCTCAGGGTATGATGTGTCGCGGGACGCCGTCCACCTGCGTGGTGCCCCAAATGGAGACCCGGCCTGCATGGACTATGCATCACAGTCTTCGCCTTCCGGATCCGCCACCTGCGACACCCAGTGGCTGTGGCTGCCCTTGCGGCCAGGCCGCGTCCGTCTGTGGCTGATGGCCCACACATTCACTCTTGGCCTCTCTGGGGAGGGCTCGGGGGTGGTGGCGCACGCGCTTGCACTTAGTCGCAATGGCATGTGGCGTGGTTGGTATGATGGGCAATGGATGGGATGGTGCGAGCCACCTCCCGTGACGTCAGTGCTGCTCGTGCTGTGGTGCGTCCCCCTACACTTCCATCTGACTTGTGCCATGCTAGACGTTGAGGTTCTATTGCCTGCGTGATATGACCAGGAGGAGCGCGAGGAGACCTCTCACACACCATGCTCCACTGCCATCCCGTGCCCTGTATCGCCTGTGCGGATTGACTATGTTGGGGTTACACCTGGTCGACTGGGGCTGTGTGTGCCTTGTCAGGGGCATGGCGGGCGCACAACAGGATCCAGCTTGTCCACAGAGGGTGGGCTGAGGTGCGCCTGGTACCGCTTTGTACGTGTGCCCGGCTGCTATGCACACACGTGTTCACTCCCCCCGACAGGTGTCCTCTCACAATGCCCAGGGAAGCGGTGGTGTACTGTTCATGACCCCTCCCAACACGGCGTGCTCCAACTTGGCATGTGCGCATCTACCCGTCGCACCCACCCACCTGAGCACTGCGTCCATACGACTTCACACGACACATGTGTGTCTTCCACAGTAGTGCTACTCATTTGCGTTGACATCCAATACCAGTGGACTACATGGTCATGTCACGACTGCCGTGTACTTCACATACTCTCATCCTCTCTCATTCGTACTTGTGAAATGAGTCAGCGGAGACAGTTTTGGTTTCAAACATTATATTGAGTCTTCTGTCCTCTGTGATGCAGTATAGTGGACACTACTGGCAGCGGAATACATGTTGAGGTTATACTGAGCATGATTGCAAATGGGATAGGGAGTGGGGTTACATGTGACTGGCTGTTGCATGTGGGATGTGGGCTTCAGAGTGACATCTGCTTGGCCAAGGCTGTGCTAATGTACATTTACGTATAGCTGCGGAGCTGCGGACTTTGACACAGACGGTATACATGTAGCCTACCAAACCGCTTGGCATCATGGGCACAGTCCATCTCAGATCCATGTGACAGGTTTGCTGCGGTTGTTCCTCATGCACGCGTGCATGTGAGATGACATCAGGGCATGTGCTTGCGTGCATGCAGCGGCGTGCCACTTGTTGTTGCACTGTGGTGGTTACTGGACATGTCACAGTCACTGGGGTCGTGTTGTTGTTGTATGCACTTGTCGTCCATGCAAAGGTCCTGGTATGGGATTCCCGGGGCGGGGGTGGGAGGGGTGCAGCACCCACAGACTCCAGGCGACCTATTCATGTCCACTGAGCGGTGTGTGTGTCCATGGGCGCTGGATCCATGTCGTGTCCTGGTTGTTCGTGCAGTTCCGTCCATGTGGGTGCGATACACAGAGCCCATGCCACTGCCTCCCACGATGCATGCGGTGTTCCTGGATGTGATGGGGAACAGTGTGCATGTCCCGGTCATATCCGATGTCATGGCGATGTCGTTGATGGTGTGGTTACAGTTGCCGGTCGTTTGGTATGGCTGTTGTGGTGGTGACTGGCCAGTCCGTGCGGAAGCTAAGCATGGGTGCGGGGTTGGACATCATAGGTCACTCGGGGAACCTGCGTTGTGGTCCGACGTATTTACAGGTTGTCAGGTATGCAATGCCGCCCAGCAGGGCTTCCATGTCATTGGTGGTGTACATGTTTGCCAGCCAATGAAGCGGATGGTGGCTGTCAAGGTGTTGTTCGTAGGTTGTCCCTTGGAGGACCATGATGGGGCATGCTGGGTGACATTCGATGTAGCTGTTATCGATGATCCGTCGTGTGGAGGCACAGTGGTCCCATTTCAGTGCGGGTGCGATGTTGGCCACATACGCCATGCCCCCATAGGCAGAGCAGGCCCTGTCGTGTGCGTCCAGAGGGAGGAGTAGTGGTAGCAGGTCCGCCTTCAGACATGCCGGGTTGGAGAGGCATATCTCGACGGGATGCTGGTAGGGACACCTCCGACAGTAGAAGACGGGCATGACGCAGCTGAACAATGTGATGCGGTAAGTCAGTTGGTAACTTACGTTCAGCAGGGACAGGAGATCGCATCCCAATGTATGGCACAGGTTGGTTTTGTACAGCTTGAGCTGTTCGGCGTAGTTGGGTAGGTGTGTTGCGGTTGCCATTTCGCAGCGGTTCGTTGAGGTGGCGTGCTCCGGCTGTGTGTGCAGTCTGCAATGTGCACGCTCCGGGGTTGCTGTGAGCTCTGTGTAGTCGTAGGGAGACAGGACTTGTGTTCTGTTGGCTTGTTTGGAGGACACGGGCCCTCTTCCCACATGCTTCTCAGACAGTTCAAGGTCAGTGCTGTGTGACTCCTTCCAATTAACTTGCATGTGGCCGACATGGGGGAGTGTTTTCTTCTTTCTTCCCCGTCCGTTGTGTGCTTCTGTGATATGCGCTATCTGCCGTGTGGTCGGTCTCCTCGGCATGCCTGTGTTGGTCTATTCTTGGACAATGGCTGTATTCACCGGCTTCTGTCGTAGGGCTGTGGTTTCGGAGTTGGAATGGAAGGTCATTCAGTGCTGTCTGCTCTCCCTTGTGTGGGCGGCAGGCTGCCTTTCCGCTCTGCGTTGGGCCTTGTGTGTGGATGTTATTCTTGGGCCACCTGTTGTCGGTCCCCGGGCTCTTTGGTGTTCCGTTTTATATGTCTTGTTCATATGTGCAGGGTGGTATGGGTGTTTCTGTGTGGTACTGGCGTTCCTCTTCCCGAAGGGGCCCTGCTTCTCCTAGTTGGTGTTGCCGCCGCTGTGTGCTACGCCATGTTTGTTACACTGGGGTGTGTCCTGCTGTTGCGTGTCTTCACTGACATGTGTGCGTCGGTTGTGTGGCGTTGGGTGTTGTCCGTGAATTGGGCGTTGGGGACATGTCTGTGGCCGGCCTGTCACGTGTCATGTGCGTTCGGGGTGGGGCTGATGTGTGTGCTGCTTGGTTGTGTCCCTGTGTCTGTGTGCGACGCATGCATGGCGCTGCGGTTGGCCTCTGCGTTGTGCGCATGTGTGGCGGCGTCATCGGCGCTTTGGGGCCGTGACGGGGTGGTTGGTTCCTAGTCCCAGGTGGTGTGTACACATGTGTTCTGCGATGTTACGATTTGGCCTGTGTGTCATATGTGGATGCGATGGTGGATTTGTTGTGTACACGCGCTGGTGGGGGTTGTCCGCTTTTCCGCCCTTGCACTGTGTGCGCTGTTTGCGTGCACTTGTTGTGTGTGTGCCTACCTGCGTCTCCGCGGTACGTTGCGTCCTTGGTGGTGCATCAGCAGGAGCATGGGGACGGCCTGCAGTGCTGGATTCATGCTCGGGGAGCCGCTTTTCGTTGTCCGTGCTCGGCGTCCGTGTTACCGCTTCGGTTTGTCGTACGGTATCTCTTGGCCGTGGGAGCCGTTTGTTTGCGGCATCGTAATTTATGCGCCGGGCGGGACGTGTTTCGTCGGACGGTGTGTGTCAGTTGGGCTGCGCCGCTACGTGTACGGGCGCACTTTGATGGCGGACGGTGTTGCTGGCTTGCCGGCGGTGTTTGGCCTGCTTTTCGCATCGTAATTGGGCGGGCGTGTGGACTGCTGCGTGCCGGCGGTAACTGGTGCTTTTTGCATCCGCCAGCACGGCGGTTGTGTTTCCGCCCGCCATCGTAATGGGCCCCTTAAATAGAAAATATTAATTCTCGCTGACTCGTGTACACCATGAAGACATTGTTTTCTAAGACAGCACAACGTTTGCAAGTTCTGCGGAGTAAAATTGTGTGGTGTAGTAAGCCTGTGGAGGTGTAGGTCAAAGCAGAAATAACCTACAAGACTGCTTCTTATGATATACCTTTGAACAAACTCAAATGGCCCCATAGATTGGTAGAATCAATATTTTGTTTTAATTGCACAGCACGTTTTGCTTCCATCATATCCCTTGGAAGTAAGTCAATGCATTAAATAGCTCAGTGGCTGCACATTTCAGCTGTTCTCACTGATGTGGCATCAGCTGTGTAAATCCAGCAAATCATTGGATGACAATGGAGGCCTTCGCTTGTGCTATTGCCTTCTAGTGAGTCATTTCCGGTGAGTCATTTCCACTTTGTATCATAATTCAGTTGCATATTCACCGTTTTCAATAGATTGACATCAAGGGGCATCTTTATATCACGACCCATTCAATGTTTTTTCACCACCTCACACAACAAAGCGACTTCGATAGCAATGGGATAGCTTAGCTTTTAATGTGCCATTCAAGTAGTCACTGAAGGAATAAGGCATTAACCAGAGTGAAACAAATGTTCAAAATAACACATCAGGCAATGAGAATTACAAAAACGCCTTAAACTCAAAGTCAACGATGTGTCCAAGTTACAAAACAATCTCATGGAGGTCCTTAACTGAGGATATGTATTATTGTTACCCTGAATTAGAAAAACTATAATACAAACAGGTTCGACCAATTTACAGAGTCATTTCCAACCCCAAAGAATAGCACTACAGTAGTACTGCGTAGTTCTACTGCATGTTACGTCCAATGACAATTCAGGAAGGGCAAATCACAAACAGGTATTCCCTATCTCTTATGTTCAGAATATTTTGCCCACACATGCAGAACATCAGTACATCACAAAACCTCCTATGAAGGTGTAAAAGTGGAGGTGGCTGACTCAAAAACTGGTACTATCTTCCTCAAAATGGATAAGCAAAGAATAAAGGAGGGCCACTGGGAGGGACAAGCAGCTCTAGTGACTCGCCCATTGCAGTGTAAATCAAGACCAATTCATAAACGTTTCACCCATATCTACTTCAAAAGTACCAAAGGCAAAACAGGCTCA
The DNA here is from genome assembly GCA_963921515.1 of Calotriton arnoldi. NCBI lineage: Eukaryota > Metazoa > Chordata > Amphibia > Caudata > Salamandridae > Calotriton > Calotriton arnoldi. The sequence goes on from CAWUFW010009354.1 coordinate 94,111, forward strand.
TATTTACTCCATCTCAAATTGGAAGTAATTCACACACCACTATAAACCACTTATAGGAGCTGCAATGTATTCTCGCAGATATCAATTGATGCTGCCTCTAATAATTTAATGATAAACTAACAATAAAAATGGTGAATTGAACAACAGTTTACACACATAGCAAAGCACAAGTATTATGCATCATAAATAAACACATCTAGCATGACACATGAACACACCAAAAGAGTCAAATCAAAACCCATACCTCAGAATGCAGTTAAATGTATATACAGTAAAAAAAATCTGTCTATACAGGACAATGAGATAAATACACATCGGCCAATGCAAGACGACTCCTTGACAACACCTGCATCTCGTCCCTCAACAGCTGCACAACATCGAACCATCAACCAATCACACAGCTCAGCCTCTGCAGGTAAAAGCAGTGGGGCGGTGGGGCCGGGTGGGGGGGATTTCGATGAACGATGACGAAGGAAAATTAATTAAATAATTCATTTTCCAACGTCATCGACTGTCGAAATCCCCCTCCCCCACCTGGCCCACCACTGTTACCTGCACCAGCCGCAGCTGCAATCACACACAGGACAGCACCATAAGAAACGTCAAAAAGGCTGAGTCAGGCACAACTACATTTTCACTATGCCTTTGTCAGTACCTGTCCCGGTGGATGAGCGGGGGATGGGGGTAGAGGGCACACAGTGTTTACTAGACCCCAACTGTGTGGGTTGGGGTCGTTTACCAATGATGTCCTTAGGCTCGCCCTACAACCGCAGTGCAAAATGTGGCAAGTACACCCCTAATCTACTTGACACTGGGTAGCAAGGGAGAGCAGTCCAAGGTGACTCTGCAAACTAGTGTGGGAGCGGGGATAGAAAGGGACTCAGAACTCAACGGTCACACACAACAGACCCAATACGTGAATGTCGAGATTAGTGCTTTTCTTTATGAAAAGTACTTTGATCAAATCAAAACATAATATGGCACCTAAACAACGGGGTATCATACTGGGAATCTATGGGGTTTACTACATGGTAAATGGAATTAGGGAAAGGCTTCAATTTAAGAGCAAGCACAAGCTTACCATGGCTAGACTGGAGCAGCTTCCTGCAGTTTGTGACCCGGAAGTCAGTCCGTATTCTTGACTTGGGAGTTCTGTTTGGCAGGTAGAGGTATTATTAAAAAGTCCCACCAAGCAGTTCTCTATGGCAGGTTGAGTGAAGATTCCCAGGTGCTTCTGGTACCTGATCGTTGATGCACACTTGGATCAACCCTTGGATCAAGCCAGCATGTGTGTGGGGTTTGTTCTTCTAAACCGGCGAGTGGGTGAGCTGAAGATCACCAGGGTGTGTCTTGGTGGCCCTGCCTCCTCTTTTCTGCATAAGTTGACAGCGTCTCAGTGAAGGACAAACAGTTTTATCAATGGTAATGGCAGCGGCAGCTCCTCCGCTACTGCTATAAAGCAGTGCAAAGGAAAAATAAAATGATAATAACGGAAAGTTATTATCATTTTATTTTTAGTGTTGCAGTTGCACTGCAGCCAGGTTGTTAGGGCAGGGCGGGGCCGACCTCCTGTGACGAGGGAGAAGGAGTGGTGGCTGCACTTTAAGTGCGCATGGCAGTTTGGCCGGCCGTCTCGGGCCGGCCAAACCGTCATGCACATTTGCATGCCCAGCCTAGGTGGAGAACATGCCCAGCCTCCCAGTCCCTCTCTGAGCACCGGACCACGGCACTCAGGCCAATCACAATGCTGCTGTAAGGCAGCGTTGTGATTGGTCAGTGGAGTCTGGGAGACTGGGTGCTTCCTGGTTCCTGCTCTGAGGAGAGGCTGGCAACGGTGACCACCAGGTAAGTTTTCTTTTCTTTTCTCTTTGCTTTTTTTCCCTAACACCCCCCACCTTTCCCCGTCACCGTTCCCTATCAGCCGCCACTGGGTAATGGGGAATCCATTCCCTCAGGTACAGGCTTGCAGATGTAGTTTTCAGGTATGGGTGAATGTAGCCTCAGCTCAGGTTCTTCCGCTACCTTTGTGGCATTCACAGCAGCAGGCGTCCTGGTGAAAACTTCTTGATGACAAACATGGTGCTTGGTTGAACAGGGATGTCGAGATCCCCTCAGAGTCATGCAGGTCAGCTGTAGCACTCTACCTTGGGCCAAATGGCTCTTTTGGGTCCCTCCATTTCTGTATTCAAGTAGGTAATTCCTGTGGGGCAAAGGCTTTCTCCCTCGCCCCTTTTAGCAGTCAAGCTGACTCCCAGATCTCAGCAGACCCCCAGTTTTCTCCAGCAGGACGCACAGTTTCAAGCAATTCCCTATCACCTCTGGGAGGCAGGCTATCAGCAATACCAGGTTTGGATCACAGTAACTCTGTAAGTACCTTGTGGAATACGCACATGCATGGCCATTGAAGAGGCTTCGAACCATACACAAGTGGAAAGGAGGTTTGGGTCCCACTTTTACTTTGAGTTTTCAGACACGAGGTGTTGATTCCCCATCTAGCTGTAAAGTGATGGCACTCACAGCAGGTATTGATGATTCTGGCTGCAAGCACAAGTATCCATAACACTAGCACTATGAGTGTGAAACTCTGCACGTGCTAGTCTTCATCCTTCCTGGATGGGCCACTTAAGGGAAGGCAGATCCCCCAAGTCCTAACTAGAAACTTCTCTCACACTAGCAATTAAATCTGCTGACTCACCCCTCATTCCCCTACCATCACCCTAATTTCTGTGCTCTGACAGGACTAAGCAGCAGCCCCTTGCTCATTAGGTCATATTGAATTTGTAAGGGAAGCCCTGCCTCCATCCCTTCACACCTTTGTGTCTGGGGCTTGTTAGAATGAAAATGTTTTCACTGTGCTGATTATGTATTGTTCTATGTAAGTTAGCATTTGCGGCACCATTTTATGTTTGGCCGCCATTTTGAACCATGATTGAAACTAATCTTTCTCTTCCTGAGAAAACAGCTTTTGGTTAGTCTCGTTTCTCCAAGGTTGGGCCTTGCTTTTTCCTAATGAATACACTGTTCTTATTAGCGCATACCTTTCCCACTAGATAGAGGCCTCCTCCCACTAGTCTAGCGGTGGGCACGGATGGAGCGACCTTGAGTAATAGATAGTGTGTGCCCGGCCTCAGGATCGAAATTTATCCTTCTGTACTTCTTTGTGTAGCTGCATCTGCCTGGAAAATTCCATTGTGGGTGTGCCTTCATTGGTTTTAAATCGTACACAATGTATCACCATGTTTGCTGGTGTCAGTCCCTCTGCAGCAATCTTAAGAGACTGGGCTCCGCTCAAGTGTATCTGAATAAATATATTGGTTTGTATTCTCTACTGTCTGACAGACTCTTAATTTGTATGGAAGGATGAGAGGTGGTCGTGAGTGACCTGGGTGACCCTAATCGGGGCACTTCCTTCAGTTGGTGCCCGAACAGGGACACCATTGGACGAGTGACCCATCCCCTCTTGAGGACTGGTGGGGAGGTCGAGGCCATCGTCGGGTCGGACGGACGGATCAGGAATCCCTGCACGAGAGAGTTCCTGTACTCGCATCTGCCCCTTCTGTCCCGCCGGACGGTGCCTCGCCCAGCGGTCATCCGGACTGGGGTCCTGAAAGGTGAAACCCTTGGATCTGACCGTTTGGTCTGAAGAGTCGGCAGTCAAGAATAAATTTGTTTGACCTGCATACATCAGGTGAGTTTGTTTTGGTTCTTTGTGGATATGGTACCATTTTGGTTTGTATTTGGTATGGTCTGAGGGCCGATTTTGGGTGAAAAATGTTTGCAAATACTTTGCCAGGCATAAGTAGTGAATTTGTTTTCTTTTAAGAATGCTTGGAATAAGTAAACTGGTTTCTTTGTGCTGTTGTTGTTCTGCTGATGCTCGCCTGGAGGAAAGTCAGCCAGCGCCTCCAGAAGGCACTCCGAAGGCATGGCCTTGGCCCTATTATGTTTAGTACGCTATGGCACAAATATACGAGGGACAATGCCGAGTTGCAGTGGCCTTTGACGGGCACTTTTGATGAGCAAAAGATAGAGTATTTACAAGAACAGTTGTTTATAATAGAAGTAGACAGTCTATGTTTGATTCCCTTAGAACGTGGCAAAAAGCAGCTAAACAGAGGCGAATGAAAGCAGAGAAAGAGGCCCGGAAAGGGAGAATGCAGACGTTGACTCAGAAGGCCGTAGCATATGACAGGGAAAAGCAGGAGAAGGGTATTGAGTGTGAAGATAGAAGATTTCGATTACAGATTGATAAATCTGACGTGGCCCAAGAAGAAAATGATACTTTTGTGGATGAATTGTTAGATACTGGACCCCCACCTCCATATGCCCCGCAGAGGATATATCCTGCTATTCCCTCACAGTCCCAGCCACCCGTTCCTTCTGTCTCTGCTGTTTCTGCTCCTGCTACTGTTGATCAGACTGCTTTGGCCACAGCACCTCCTGTCCTTTCTTTGTCCTCGCCGTCTGTGGCAACTATGACTGTTAGTACTCCTGCCACACCTATTGTTTCAGCGTCCCTTTCGCCAGCTCTTACACCTGCGACGCAGCCAGCAGCGACGTTAGTGCCTGTTACTTCCGTTGCTAATCCCACTCTGTTTTTTCATCCCCCGACATTGCTGAGTAGTGGGACACCAGTACGTGGATTTGAGGATAGAGACTGGATGAAATTTAAGGAATGTATGGGGCCGTTAGTACGATCTGATGTGGGAGATGAAGAGAAAAGGGTAAGAGCTAATCTGGCTGCCCAGTGGGCTCGTAATCCCATTTACAGTGTGGAGGATGTTTGGGGAACAATGCAAGATTTTGAGCCCTTTATACAGCAGCATGCTCTTAAGCACATGTCGTCGACTTTGATTGGTCTTTGGCAGCAGTGTTTTGAATCAGAAGCGCCTAAAATTTTACATGATATTAGAGATCGTGTGTATGTTAGTGACTTGAGCCCAGCACAAGTTTTCAGTAATGCCACGACAATAATAGCCTATATGGGAAGATTGTATGATAACAGTCCCAAGACGGTGACTCAGTTTCCGATGCGGGAGGTTCATCCTATATACCACCCAGAATTACCAGAATTGCAAGATGACCGCAGTAATGTTATAAGGGCCAGAGAAGCGGCTCGTTTTCAGGAACAATGGGTTTACACTCCGTGGAAACGGAGTGAAGTTTTGTCTCTTAAGACTCATTTGCCTGATCCTAGGAAGAATCCAACTGCATATTATAAAGAATTGGCTGAAGCCGCCTCCTCCACTGTGATGACTCTGGCTGATATTGAAACGTTTTTGGTCTTCTTGTTCCGGTTGATATTTGGAGACAGGTGCATACTCAAGACCATATTGCAGAGTTGGGGGGGTACGTGGGACCAAATTAAAGTATGGGATCAGGAACGGAAGCCAGGTGATAAGCCTAGAGCAGAGATACTTGCTTTGCCAGGCTGTATCATTACGTACATGCATTCTCTTATTCCACCGAGGAAGGTTTATTGGGACAAGTTAACGGCTTGTCGACAAAAGAAAGATGAGTGTGTGTCTGATTTTTTCACTCGGTTTGAAGATATATTCCTGGATTACAATGGGCAGGATCTGCCTGTTGAGGGAGGTGTTCGGTTGTTTGTTAATAGATTTGGTTCTAATTTGCTTCCTGAGATTGCGACTCGATTGCAGGCTTCCGAAAGCACCTGGTCCATATGGCACAGTATTGTGAGCATAGGGATAATGAGGAAAAGGAGAGAACAGAGAAAAAACAAAAGGATTGGAAGACAAAGGTGTTGTTTCAACAGGCTTTTAGGTTTAAATCTTTTTATTGGGTTAACAGCCGGAGTATCAATGTGCCATGCGAGAAACAGCAGATCATAGGCTACACAGAGCCTAGGCAAGTGACTTGAGACATATTGCAAACTGAAAATGTAGAAAACAAAGGGAATAACAAAAGAGATAACAATCCCCCTCCCAACATCCCCCCGTCCACTGCTAGTTAGGAATTGTGCTTGGATACAAAGTGTTCACTGTTGCGACGAGTCTCGTTAGGTGGTACCATCAGATGTGATGAGACGTAAGAGGCGTAGGTACCTGGGGCACGTAAGTTCCCGGAATTCTTGGACCAGAATGGCTAAGAGTGGTTGCCAGAGCTCACCAAATGTCGAGCCTTTCCCTGCCAATGTAAGAGATATCTTCTCCATCCCCAGTATGTGCCACAAGCGCTAGAGCCAACCCGAGTGAGAGGGAATCCAAGGAGTCTTCCAGTGAAGCAAAATGTTTTGAGTGGCTGTTCCTAGCGCTATCACTATCTGGCGCCCTCTTCTGGACCTGAGAGGGTATGTTAGGGGGTTCGGCACTCCCAAGAGAATGTGGGCAGGGAATCTGGGGAGCTCCGTGTCAAGGTGTTTATCAATTTCGTCTAGGATCTGAGACCAATACTGTTGGAGATGCTCACATTCCCACAGGAGGTGAACCAACGTTCCGGTTTTCCCGCACCCCCTCCAGCAATCTGAGCTTTGCATGGGGTCGACTCGGTGTATGCGTTCTGGAGTGTAGTACCAGTAGGTGGCTAATTTGATTAGTGTTTCTGTCAGGCCCATATTGCTTGCCGTGTGCCGTGCCCTATAACATACACCCTCCCATTCTTTACTGCTAAGTTCGCATCCTAGATCCCTCTCCCAGCGAGCGCGACTTGCATTGTATGCGTGCGTGTATCGAGTGAGCAGCATCTTATAGAGGTCCGAGATCAATTTCTTATCTGATGATCTTGTGATGAGCCATCGTTCATAAGGGGTGAGGTGTCTCTGCGCATGCGGCCTACTGTCAGGGTGCAATGCCCAGTGTCGAAGTTGCAAGTAATGCAGCCTTTCGGACTCAGGAAGTCCATGGTCGGATCTAAGCTGTGGGAAGGAGATCACACCCTGTACAGCAAATAGGTGTCCCAAGGCTCGGCACTCCGTGGCACGCCAGTGTGTGAAGGAAGTCTCACCCATCCGTGGGCTAAAGTCTGGGTTGTCGAAACGTGGGGTGAGAGGAGATGGGAAGGTGGTCAGCTTGTGTCTCCTGTTAGTCTGGTCCCATGTTGTTAAGATGGTGCGTGTAATGGGAGGCGTAGAGGTTGGGAGGTCTATGCAGCTTCTTAAGGAAGGGGATCTTCCTGAGTGATGTGCCCGCTACAGCTCGGTCCTGAAATAGCCAATGCTTCTCTGACTCAGTGCGGTTCCATTCAACCAGATGCCGTAGTTGCGCGGCTTTGTAATAGAGTTGGATATCACGAATCCCAAGTCCACCTTTGTGAGGCGAGAGGGTGCTGACGAGTTTCTTCATTCGTGGTTTATGACCATGCCATATGAAGAGGGAGAGCTCCGACTGTACTCGATTTAGCCAACCTGTGGGAGGCCGTAGGGGGAGCATCTGGAAGAGGTATAACATTTTGGGTAAGACAGTCATCTTAATGGCCGCTATCCTCCCTAGCCAGGTAATAGGGTAATGCTTCCACGGCTGCAGGTCGGAGCGGATTTGAGTATGTAATTTGGTGTAGTTAACTTATGCTGTGGTTTGAAGAGTGGACACAAAGTGAATTCCCAAGTATGGGACTGTGTCCCCAGACCATTGCATTGGGTGCTGACTTTGGAGGCATGCGTGCGCATGTGGTGATAATGAGAGGTTGAAGGCGGTTGATTTCGCAATATTGACCTTGAAGCCTTCGTGAAAGAGTCCAGCTCCGTCAGAAAAGCTCCCAAAGCTACAGATGGGTCCGCTAAGGTTACGAGGACATCGTCCCCATATAGACTTATGGTGTGGACGTCACCCCCAAATCGGATGCCAGTGATGTGTGGGTGGTCCCGGACTCTCTGACCTAGCGGTTCCATGTACAGTGCAAAGAGCAGGGGTGACAGAGGGCACCCCTGTCTTGTACCTCTGCTTATGGGGAATGGGGCTGAGGTATGTCCGTTAACTCTCACAGACGCCGTAGGGGAATGATAGCAGTTTAAAACTTGTGCCCTCATTTTCTCTCCCAGGCCAATGCGGATCAGTGCCTGTTCCAGGTACGGCCAGTGGACCCGGTCGAAGGCCTTTTCCGCGTCAATAGTAAGGAGCATGTAGTCCCCGGGAATGCAACAGGCTTTTAGAGGGAATGGTAGAGGATGTGGTGGTTTGGCCCGACAGCTTCCACGCACTAGTAGGCAGCCAAACGCTACGCCCCCGGGTCCAAATCATATTGTAAAGAGGAGGGACATTGGCGTAGCGAGTGTCCTGTGCTTTTGCAGAAGGTGGCGGTCCCTAGACGATGAGGTTCTCGTGGAAGGGGTCGTGGAGTTGGTGGGGCAGGCAGGGCTCAGAACGCTGCAGCCTCACAGGGTCGTTCTGATAATAATTACTTTGATGACCCTCGGGATGGACAGTACTCCCACGATGATTATGATGTGTATGAAGTGACAGGAATGTCTTACAGCTAGGACAGCCAGGGACAGAGTGGGGGGGCAGTTCCGATACCTGTGGACCAGCGTGGTCCTTATGTAACAGCGGAACTGCAAGGTTCGACTAAAGAATTTTGGCTGGACACAGGAGCGACGAAAAGTTCTGTTTCTCGAAATATGGTCTCTGGGGCGGCTCTGTCCAGCCATAATAATGTTTCGGAAGGTTTTTCTGGTGTACCAGTTGTAAGCCCCATTTCAAGACCACTTGCATTGACCATCGGTCCTTTCACTGTGGATTTGCCATTTTTTGCTGACATCTAACTGTGGTGAGAATTTGATGGGTTTGGAGTTGTTAAAAAAAACTGCATGCTACGATTTATTGTTCCCCAGCAGGTGTCTATATGACAATGGGTCCAGATGTGGTGTGCGCTAAGCAGTGTCTGTCCAAAGATGCGCCCCTTCCTTTTGAATTTAAAGATGTGCCACCCACTCTGTGGGCAACAGGCGACAGAGATGTGGGATTGTTGCAGATATTGCCTGTTTCGATTCGCGTTAAGGATGGTGTATTTTACCTCGTATCCCTCAATATAAAGGAGGGATACGGCAGGAGAGCGAGCCTTATTGCTAATTGTGCAGGATTTGATTAAGAAGGGAGTGGTTGAGGAGACAACAGCTAATATTTGTAATAGCCCTATCCTTCCCATTCTTTTTTTTTTAAAATATGTTTATTGGCATTTATAATCATACATTCTTATATTGACATAATTTAAATCCAGAGATAGTAGTTATCGGTCACATAGTTATTCTTCTGTTTGTCTGGGCAATGGGTATATAGACAGTAGTAGTTTAGGCGTACAATATACTTCAGAGGACTTACACAGTTCATTCCATTTCTACGTACATTTAACAGCAAAGTCTAGTGTATTCTGTGTATGAACAAAGTTCCTCTTGTATCCATCCTTTTTGTGTCTTATACCCTTAATTATTCACTCCTGGGGCCAATCATGAGATCAACTGTGATGCACCATTTTTAATCATTGTCGTTCTTCATCGTATTGTGCATGCCTTTACTTAATAAACAAGTAAACTTAAACAACTAAAACAGTGTCAGCCTGTGCATGCGAGTGTCTCTATCATTACCTCCATCAACGATGGAAGATAGTCTCTCATTAGGGGGGGCCGAGGGGGCGGGGGACCATCCAGATATCAATGATGTTACATATATCTCAGGGTCTCATCGGTCATTTATGAGGTTAAGAAGAGTAAGGGGAGAGGGGGAAAATGGTGCGAGGAGGACCTCCGGTGAGAGAGGTAGCATGCGCTAGAATTTGTCAGTCTGAGCCAGTCGATGTAGCTCCACCCCCCTCCTCAATGCTAGTGGGGCAACTCGGATGTTCCCAGTTGTATAAGACTTCCCTCCACGCCTCTGCAATCGGGCGCCTGTGCAGGCCCTTCAGCTCTTCTCTATGTAAGGCTCTGCCCTCTGCCGCTGCCCAACTATTCACCTCCTGATTCCAAACCCCAAACTGTGGTCCCAGTGCTGATTTCCATGTTATCGCAATGCGCCTCCTGGCCAGGGCCAAGGACAGATCAATAAAACGGTGTCCCACCTTGCGTTTGGGTGGTCTGGGGTAAAGCCCAAGAAGACACACCCCAGCTGAGCGTGCTAGTGTACATCCCAGTGTGGTATTAATTTTAGTCATTACTGCATCCCAGAATCCATGTATGGTCTTACAGCACCATGTCATGTGGAGGAAGTCCGCATCTAAGTATTTACATCTTGGGCACTCTCTGGGTTCCCCACCAAATGCAGCCTGTATGCGGTGTGGGGTCATATATGTCATATGGACATAGTTAAACTGCAGGTATTTCAGGCGGGTATTGCGAGATATATTTTTAAGGGATTCCAGAACGCGGCACCAGTCTGTGTCAATGAGTGTTTGGTTAAGAGCTCTCTCCCATTTACCATGGACGCTGAGCATCGGGGACAGGGATGTTTCGAGGAGGGAGGCATAGAACCATTTAATTTGATGGCCAGCTGTACCCAGTGTTATCAAGGAGTGGACAACCCCATGCGTAGTTGGTTCCTCTCTTCCCACACCCCCACAACCATTCAAACATCCTCACCAGTGTTTCATACATAAGGAACTGGCCAGTAGGGAGTCCATAACTCCCCACCAGGTCCGCAAAGGGGAGTAAGCAGTGTTCCTGAAAAAAATCCCCGGTTGTGTCAATGCCCGCCCCAGTCCAGGCCAGCAGCTGTTCCACCCCTAGGATCATCTGAGGTTCTCCATATGGTAGCCCTATCAGTGGCAACACCGGTGGGTACCTCGGACCCACTGGCAGTCTAGCCATGCACCTTCTCCAACACTGCAAAGCCGTAGCCTGCAAAACCAAGGTGTGGGGGACTTTTGTGGCTGGGTTTAGCAGCTTAGTCAGCAGTAATCGCAGGTGTTGTCCAGGCTCCACCAGATACGTTCCCTCCTGATTCACCCCCTCCAACCACAGCGCCACCCACTGAAGTTGCGCAGCAAGCTGGTAAAATTCAAAGTCTGGAACCCCCAATCCACCCTCCCTCATGGGGCGCTGCAAGGTTCGCAACGCAACCCTACGCCTACCATTTTCCCAAATAAGATCTCGCACCAGTGCATCCAGGGGTCTAAACCAACCTGCAGGCATCATCACTGGTAAATTTACGAAAAAATGTAGTAACCTAGGCAGCATAACCATCTTGGTCAGCGAGATCCTAGCCATCAACGGTAGTCGCAGCGAACCCCAGAAGGCCACACTAGAGCGCAAGGAACGGACCGCCCTTCCCAGGTTACCCTCTCTCATATCTTCCAAAGAATGGAAAATCTGAATGCCCAGGTACTTAAAGGAAGACGAGGACCAATTATATACTTCTGGAAGGTCCCTAGGCCTAGGGAGAGGTCCGGCCACTGGGAACAGGAGTGTCTTATGGCGATTAACCAGCAGCCCAGATCGCTGGCCAAAGCTCTTGAGCAATCTAAAAGCTGTGACCGTTCCAGCACAAGCATCGCCCAAATAGATCAACAGATCGTCAGCATATAGGAAGATTATGTATGTTCTTCCGTTCAGTGGTATCCCAAGTCCCTCTCCTCCTTTACCGAACAGTTCCGCCAGTGGTTCAACCGCTAGTGCAAACAATAGGGGGAACAGCGGGCACCCCTGTCAAGTCCCAAGGGAGACCGCGTATTCTGGAGAAATGGTGCCACCTGTTCTGACCCTTGCCGTCGGGGAAGTATATAATAGTTGGACCCATTTTTGCCAGCACAGTCCCAGTCCCATTTTCTTCATAACCCCTATGAGATAGTCCCAGCTGACTGTGTCTAATGCTTTCTCCAGATACACCGAAAGCAGAGCTGCTCGCTGTAAGTTCAGGGCCTCTGAGTTGTACAGCACCGAATTTAAACGACAGAAATTATACGATGTGTTTCGAGAGGGAACAAATCCATTTTGGTCAGGGTGGATCAAAGTTGTCATGTGAGGCATCAGTCTAAGCGCTAGTATTTTACTGAGCACTTTGAAGTCAGTATTGAGCATGGACAAAGGTCTATAATCCCTCACCCCTGCCTCTGGGCTTTCGGTCTTGGGAAGCGGTATCACCATCGCAGAGCGCGTAGAGGGCGGCAGTTGCCCCAGTTCAAGGGCTTCATTGTACAAAGCAACCAGGCGGGAGGCCAGTATAGACCTATATTTCACATAAAACTATGCAGGCAGGCCATTGGGGCCTGGCGTTTTACCCCCGGCCAGCAAAGCCATGGCTCTCCTGACTTCCTGGAGAGTAACCGGTCCTCCCAGTTCCTCCATAGTCTCCTCCTCAACCGCCGTCAGAGCCAGAGGGGCAAGAAGGCGTCAATCTCTTCTTGTGAGGCACCCGGCGGCGCCGTGTATAATTGTTCATAGTATGTCTGGAAGGCTCCATTTATCGTATCTGGGTCATACTCTGACCTATCCTCCGCCATCCTAATTCGTGTGATCGGTGATCCCCGTGATTCAGGCCTAATGATCCATGCCAGTAACCGCCCAGCTTTCCCCTCCTCATTCTGTACTCTATCCATGTAGGCTCTACCGTCATGTGAGCGGAGCCTCTCCAATGCCTCATCGTATTGCTTTCGTTTTGCCAGCAGTTGCTCATGGGCCCGTAATCCCGGCCCCTGCATATTATCCAGGATCTGCAGTTCTCCCTCAATCCCGGTGAGCTCTTTATGAAGTTCTCTCTGCATCCCAATGGTTTGCCCCATACAATGTCCCCTCACCACCACTTTAAAAGCTTCCCATTCCACTAATGTTGTGGAGGCAGTGTCTGTATTTTCAGTGAAGTATGTGTCCACAGTAGTGCGTAAGTATTCCGCAAAGGGCACATTCTCTAGAGCCACGGGGTTAAGTCGCCATGTGGGGATCAGAGGTCTATGCCTCTGAGGGCAATAGGTCAGCACCAGAGGCAGTGGCGGCTCGCCAAGGGAGTGCCGCGGGGCGGTGAGGTGGGGCGGGGGAGGGGCAGGGTAGTGGACTCCGACATACGGCGGAACGGAGTAAGGTAAGTAAATAAATAAATAAAACAATTTACCTTGCGTGCGCTGTATCGCCGAGTTGGCGATGCAGCGCGCGCAAGGTAAATTGTTTTATTTATTTATTTACTTACCTTACTCAGTTCCGCCGTATGTCGGAGTCCACAACCCCCCCACCCATCCTCTCCCCGCCCCACCGTCCCGCAGCACTCCCTCGGCGAGCCGCCACTGACCAGAGGGCTATGATCTGAATATGTGTGGCCCAGATATTCGGTAGACTGGGTGAGGGAGCCAAAGGTCTGCGAACACCAAAATGCATCTATTCTCGTGTGGAGATGGTGCAAGTGTGAGTAGTAGGAATATTCCCTAATCCCACTGTGCTGTACACGCCATATTTCATGAAGATCCCAGTAGGCCATCCAATCACGCAGCCCCGCTGCTGTCTTATGTGCTTGTGCTGCTATCAGAGGTGGGTGAGACCGGTCCAGTTGGACATCTGCCACACAATTAAAATCTCCCCCCAGCACCAGCTGCCCCGTTGCTATACTTGCTATGTGTGCGGAAAGGGAGGTCAAATGCGTCAGTTGGTCATGATTGGGGGCATAGCAACAACAGATTGTTATCTCCTGTCCTAATAGGTGCCCCACCACTAGCACATACCGCCCTTCTAAATCTATTAGGGTGCGGGTTGTCTCAAAGGGCACTACCGGCCGAACCCACACCAACAGCCCTAGGTCGAACGCCGAGAAACCAGTAGCGAAGATTTGACCCCACCATCGCCGTTTCAGCTTCTCAACCTCCCCCATGGTTAGGTGGGTCTCCTGCAATAGCGCAATCTGCACTCCCCGTCTTTTCAAATAGTTATAGATCTTATAACGTTTGGACATGGAACCCATGCCCCTGATGTTCCATGTGATCAGTTTCACCCCTTGTTGCGCCATTGCATACCGTTACATTTCACAGTCTGCCACTCCCAGCCGCCCCCACACCCCCCCATAAGACAGCAGAAATCATCAATATGACACCTTTGCATGCACTGAAATCAGGACTGACCAATTGTAATGATCCCAAACTGAAAACAACTCCCCGGCCCCAGGGCATACTGGCAACGGCCATCTGCCCAAACTTTCCCTTTATCACAACCACAAAGTAATGAAGGTCCAAACCATACGCAGTGAGGACCTTCAGGGGGGTCATGGTTATGCTACTTTAACAAATCTATCACAACCTGTGATAGGCCAATTCTCTGTGCGCACTACTACACCATCCGCAGCACCAGCCCAGACTCATATCAACTCAGAGCGGCCGTTCTCTATTATATAATGTCGTCTGCCGTGTGTGGGGTCACCACTGGGCGCTCCAGACTTCCTGTGCCAGAGGACTGCGATTCCGAGTCACCAGTCCCCTTCGGAGATCTGGAACCCTGTTCCGAAGGGGATGCCCCTCCGCGAGCGATCTCCACCACCGCCTGCAGTGCCGCTGCTCTTTCAAGTTCGGTCTGCGAGGAGTTCAGCTTCTTCGCTCCTATCCTTTCAGATCGTCTTTGGGAGCACTTTCCAGATCTCCGGTCCCTCGCCGTCCACTGGGGTTTTGGTGCGTGGCCTGGTTTTTCCATATGGTAGGACTCAATCCAATCCCAAGCCATTTGGGGAGTTTAGCAAAAGTGAGTCCTGCCATCTAGAACAATGCGGAGTTTGGCCGGAAACATGAGGGAGTACTGGACCCCCTCCTCCCTGAGTGCCTTCTTGACTTCGGAGTATGAGGCCCGCTTCCGCTGGACCTCCAGCGTATAGTCTGGAAACATGGAGACCTTGGCGTTATTGACCATGAAAGGGCCACTCATGCGGGCTTTTTGTAGGATAATGTCCCTATCTCTGTAGTAGAGCATCCTAGCCACTACCGGTCTTGGGGGGCGGCCCGGCGGCACTGGACATGCCGGCACGCGATGCGCCCTCTTTAGTGTAAAGAATTGTGTCAGCACTCCTGGGGCCACCACATCCTTGAGCCACGGCTCGAGATATGCCACCATGTCTCCTTTTTCTATCCCTTTCGGAAGCCCCAAAATTCTTACATTGTTGCGGCGGCTGCGACCTTCTCCATCCTCCGCCCGTCGTTCCAGAATGCGGACCTTGTCCGTAAGTTCCGTTACCCGTTGGGAGAGGGCCTTATGCTTGGGTGTTAGTACTTCGAGTCCGGTTTCCACTTCTTTTACCCTCTCGCTGAGTTTTTGATGCTCCGCTCTGAGGAGGCCCAATCCCACCGAGACCGTGCTTATGTATGTCTTGATGGAGCATGGCCTTTGTATCTGAAATGGCTTCCAGTATTTTGACCAGTTGTTGCTGGATGGGATCAGGTCATGTTGGAGGTTCAGGGCTACACCTCTGCCGGTCGGAGGGCTCTTCCTCGTGCTCAGGGGCAGTGCCAGTTTGTTTCCCCTGCGATTTCCTCATCATTACAGGTTCTGGTATCGGGGGGTTCAGTCCCAGCGCCAAACCTAAGCCTTCAATCTGGCTCCACTGGGTCGCACACCACCTGCCAGTACACAATATTCTGCCTGCACACCGGGGGCATCCAGTGCCAAGAGGCTGCGCTGGGCTACTCCCCTGGGCTCCAGGCCGCCCGACGTGCTCCTCCAAGCTTCTCACCCAGGTTCCCACAGGTTCGGGTTAGCTACCACACTTGGGGTCTTCAATGGGGCCGCCAGGCCAGTCCTCTGTCCAATTAGAGGGGCGCCCACCCCGCAACCAGTGTATTCCAGTATGGCCCGCCGTGCAGGCCTCGTTGGTGCACAGCTTCGTGTTGTCTGCCCCCAGTGGGCCGCAGTCACCCTCCTGCCCACCAGGACTGCAGCACCGTGTCTCGAAGCTCCCACTGGCCACCAAGTTCAGCGCACCAAGTATACCCCCAGCAGGGTTCCCAATGGGCTCTCACTCAGCCCGCCATGCAATATTAGTCTCTGCTCCGTTTCTGGGGGCTCCGTTGCGTATCGCAGCTCGGCTCTACTGTAATAAGGCTGGGCAGCTTGATGCGTCACTGCAGGCCTCCGGGGTCCATCAGTGCTCTACTCCGTGGCAGTGCCCAGGGGGTCCGATCTCGGCAGACCCACCTCCCCAGGGCCAAGCCTCACATACAGGCTGCTTCCACCTTTGGACGGCTCAGTCAGGCCTCATCGCGGGTCCAAGCATGGGGGTCCAAGCTCCGCCCCCCGGCCAAGCTGCGTGTCGCTGGCCAAACTGTGCTGCTTCTAAGTGCACAGGCCAACTCCTCACCTCACAGGCAGTGTGTAGGCAGGTCTCCGGTGCAGCCGGCCCGTCTCTGGCAGCCCGGGCCTCACAGTCACGCCATGTCCGCCACCACTTTGCACCGGTGGGCCCCGCCCCAGTCCAGCACTCGAGGCCGGGGCTTCAGGCTACACTGCGGTGTTCGGCCATTTTTCACCAGCCGGGCATGCTGCACGCCCGATCTTCCTAACGGGGCAGCGCCTCAGGTCCCAGCATCCAGACCACCACTTACAGCTCGGTGATCTGGATGGTGCTGCTCATTCGTGGAGGAGAAATGCAGGGCCGATGCGGAGCACTGCGCTCACGCGTCCCCCATTTTCGGCAGCTCCTATCCTTCCCATTCTTAAGCGGACGCCCTCAGGTTCTCTTGATGACCATGAAGATGTTTATCGTTTTGTGATTGACTTGCGTGAAGTTAATAAAATAGTGATTCTCCAGTTTCGGGTGGTTCCAGACATTACCACTCTTTTGACTATGATTCCTTCTACTGCTAAATTCTTTTCTGTTATCTACTTGAAAAATGCATTCTTTAGTGTTCCTATTCATCCAGATAGCAGGTATTTTTTTGGTTTTACCTTAGCTGGCAGAGTCTTTAGATTCTGTCGAGCTCCTCAGGGCTATACAGAAAGTCCGAGCATTTATAGTCAAGCCTTAAAGAGCCAATTGGATTCCCTTTCACTTTCCCTAGGTGATGTATTGGTACAGTACATTGATGACTTGCTCATCGCTTCGGACACAGAAAAAGGTTGTAGGGACAGTACAGTTAAGTTGTTGTTGCATTTGGCACACCACGGATATAGAGTTTCCCTTTCTAAATTTCAGTATTGTTGGCAGGAGGTCACCTATTTAGGTCACCTACTGTCGAAGGAGGGTAGGAGATTGACCCCGGAGCGTATCAGTACCATTGTTAAAATGCCCATCCCGCAGACTCAGAAAGATGTGTGCGCTTTTATAGTTATCACTTCTTATTGCCGGCAGTGGATACCTAGCTAGTCGCAATTAATCAAACCCCTGCTTGCTCTAACGTTAAAAGATGTGCCTGAACCCCTGCCTTGGACGCCTGAATGTCAGCAGTCTTTTGAGCAATTGAAAACTGTGCTTTGTTCAGCTCCAGTACTCGGCACCCCAGACTATACTAAACCGTTTGTGTTGTACATCCATGAGATGGCTGGTTGCGCGCTTTCTGTTTTAACACAAAAGTTTGGAGATAAGCAACGGCTGTGTGCTTATTTCTCTGCTGTGATTGACCCTGTCGCACGAGCCCTCCCGAGTTGTCTAAGAGCGGTCGCGGCTGTGGCTGTCTTAATAAGGCAATCGGCTGGGCTCATACTTGATACTGATCTCACAGTCATGGTACCCCATGCTGTGGATACACTTTTGAATAAAACAAAGACACAGCACCTCACCAGTGCACATCTGACAGGCTATGAATTAACATTGTTCGCAAAACACATCACGATCAAAAGATGTGCCACTCTGAACCCAGCCACGTTACTGCCTCTCCCTTCTGATAATTATGAGATTGGTAAGCATGACTGTATCTTCCGGATGGAAGAAGAGACGAAAGGACAGGTAGACTTGACCGATGTTCCCTTATCTGACCCACAAGGGGAACTATATGTCGATGGCTCTTGTTTTAAATTACCAGATGGCACTACAACTGCTGCATATGCTATTACTACGGTGCGTACAGCAGTTGAGACATCACGAGTTCCTTATCAGTCGGCCCAAGCTGCAGAGCTCGTTGCCCTAATACGAGCTTGCGAATTGAGTGAGGGATTGGTTGTCAATAGTTATACTGACAGCCAATATGCCTTCGGAGTCGCGCATAATTTTGGGTGACTCTGGGTGGAGAGAGGGTTTCTTACTTCCCATGGCACCAAAATCCAGCACGGGCACCTCATATTGCGACTTCTGTCTGCTTTGGCACTCCCTAAGAAATTGGCAATAGTGAATTGTAGTGCTCACCGGAAAGTCACTGATGATGTAGGTAGGGGAAACGCTTTTGCAGATCAGACAGCTAAGGAAATGGCCTGGACTAAAATGAAAAGAATGTTTGTAGCAGGTCCCGCTAGGTGGGTGCCTGAAGTCACCATGTTTGAGGATACACTTGAGAATGTGAAGAAGATACAAAGTGAGGCCACAACAGAAGAGTTAGCAGTGTGGCATGAAAGTACAGCCCAATTGAATGATGAGGGATGTTGGATTGACAAGTCAGGGAAGCAGAGATGGATGTTGCCAGATGCATATGTTCTCCCTGTAGTTACAATGGCCCATGGCCCAGCCCATATTAGTGCTAAGGGTATTTGCAAGTTGTTAGATCCTGTATGGCAGAATGATAACATTTTGAAGACTGCTGCACATTTAGTGAAGTATTGTATAGTATGCATGATGCACAATCCAGGAAAAGGTACTCCTACCCCACCCGGCAATTTTGCACCACCCACTTTCCCTTTTGAGGTACTTCAAATGGATTAAATTGAGTTAGATAGGGTCAATAACTTGAAGTATGCGTTGGTGGTTGTCTGTGCATTCAGTAAATGGATTAAGGCTTATCCCACTAAAGACAATACAGCCTTTATGACTGCAAAGGTACTGCTGAAGGAGTTCTTTCCTCGTTTCGGCCTGCCCCGTTTGATTTGTAGTGATAACGGAAGTCATTTTAATGCCAAGGTCATTCAGTTAATTTGTGATGGTTTGCACATAAAACAGAAGTTTCATGCTGCAAACCACCCACAGTCAGCAGGTTTGGTTGAGAAGTACAATGGTACTCTCAAACTGAAATTGGCAAAGATTCAGGAGACAACAGGGTTACAGTGGCCAGATGCTTTACCATTAGCTCTTTTGTCACCAAGAACACCAGCACATTCTAGGACAGGATTGTCACCATACAAGGTTGTGTTTGGATGCCCGGCAAATGTCTGGGGCGTCCTCGGCGGTTCTCAGATATTGAATACCCGTTATTGATTGACTACCTTTGCCAGTTAACTGAAAATGTGCGTACTATTCACCAAAAGGTCCGCGAGTCCCTGCCAGCTACACCCAAGGGACCCGGACACGACATCCAGCCTGGGGACTTTTTGATACTCCGGAACTTCCAGCGGAAGAAGAGTTTGGAGCCGTACTGGAAGGGACCGGAACAGGTCCTTCTGGCTACACGTACTGCAGTCAAGGTCGCTGGCCGAAAGAATTAGGTGCATGGCACTCATTGCAAAAGGGTGCCTCTGCCTTTGCCTTATGACCAATGGATCAAGGATGGCGTAGGGGACTCTGAGTGTGAGACGGTGCCTCAGTTTGTCCCCTTTATCGATGCCAAGCTGACCTGGACCCAAACAGATGCAGAAAACGATGAAGTGCTGAATGCAGCAGTTCCACCGGAGATACAAGCTATTCAGGAACCCCTTTTCACTGATCCCTCTGTGCCTGGAGTCACCAGGTACAATCTGCGTCCTCAGCTGAGGAATAGTGCACAAAAGGAGAAGTCAGATTAGACAGGGATGGACTGTGCAAGTTAGGATTTACTTTGCTGTAGTACCAACGGATTTAGTTTAGGGTGAAGTGAGATTTTGTGCACTGTTTTGACATTGGACAGGATAGATTGAACTTACTCCCTTTGGGGGTACATTATCCTGATCAGCATGGGATACATCAAGAGCTTAGGACAGAGCAAGCTCCACCGCCGGTGCTCAAGAGCGCCAATGTATTGATGAACAATAGGAGCCTGTACCAGTGAGGCTCTGACGGACACTGGGAACACTTACCTTTACTATCATTTTTGTCGCATTTCTTTCCTTGCTAAATAATGCATCCCTTTGGCCGGCCTATTGATGAGGAGGAACAACCATTTGCATCACCGCGTTTAGCATGGGGTTGGTCGACAAAGAGTAAAATAGTTTGCATATTAATTGTTGTGATTGCACTAGTGACAATATTTGGAATATCCTGGTTTCTAGAGGAGAAATTTCCTGTACATTCCTTGGTAGGTACAACCCTCACTCCCCCGAACACATTTTTGTTACTCTAGCCCCACACAAAGCAGTACACAGGCAGTCCTATACGGACAATGTATTTATACAAATGTTGTAACATGCTCATAATGTGTCCAATACAACTAATTGTTGGGTTTGTGGGTTGCTCCCTTCGGTCACTCATAAGAGTGACAATCTGTTGTCTATGCCACTGTCATATATTGGCAGCTGCGAGGGTTGGTATGAACTGTTTCGGCTGGTGTACTTCCAATTTCATCTTTCTACTTTGGATATAACATCCACTGATTCTCACACTGCGAATTAATATTTACGCTTCTACCAAGGGTTTACCCCCATGGGACCGGCAGGACAAGGGACTCTGGGGACAATGTCCTCAAAGTCCTGTTTGAACACGTACCATAGACTAAAAGCCAATGCCTGGTTTTGAATGGAAATGGCTGATTTCCAATGGTTTAACAGCTCTGAGTACTTCCAATCCTTCCGGGGTCGAAATCTTACCGAAGATAAACCGATACCTGTGCCAGTGGTCTATAAGACAGCTCAATTTTGTGTCCAGGGGACTAGGGAGATAAAGGTGGGTGAGAGTAAATGTAATTTCCCCCTCAAGCTGAATACGACTAATAGTCCGCCTTTGATCCTACCCCATAATGTCTATTTTGTCTTTGGGTCACAGGCTTACGTCTGGCTCTCGAGGGGATGGTCGGGCACATGTTATCTCTCCTTCCTTTTTCCCCCCTGTATATGTTGCCCCGTTTAATTATCACAAAACTCATCGGGTGCAACGTAGAAGTGCATTCCTGGCCCGAGTAAAAAGTGTTGTTGACACAAAGGATATAGATCAGACAGACACCACCGCACAGCAATTTGGAGACTCTGTGAAGGGCCTGCTACCTTTTTGGGGCCCCATGGCTAATAGCCTTCAAGTTCATCAGTTAACTAGAGTTGTGGAAGCGGTTATTAATACAACTGCTGGGATAGTGATGAATGTCACTGCTGAGCTCCAGGCTACGAGATTAGTCACTTTGCAGAACAGGATGGTGCTAGACGTTATCCTTGCAGATCGGGGAGGGGCCTGTCGTGTCATAGGCAGCAGCTGTTGTGTTTACATACCTGATAATGCTCCTAATGTTTATTCAGCTATACAGAAATTACATATGATATCGGCTGAGATACATCAAGAAGCAGGTACTTGGACACTGTCGGGGTGGTTGTCGAACACGTTAATATCTTGGGGTTGGAAGATCCTCACTTTCTTGGCTGTGGTTGCCGGTATTTTCTTTACCTGTTGCCTCTGTATACACTGTCTCCCAGCTTGTTGCACCCATTGCGTCAATGTTCTCATCCCCAAACAGAAAATATCAGTTCATGATACTAATGCCGTGATTATGCTACAAAAGGATATTGATGATTTGATGCAGATAGATGAGGGTATTTTTGAGACTTACTGAATATATGAGCTACTTCTCATAGTGATGTTTCTTGTCCTTGCAAATGTTATACTTTCCTTTATAACAACATAACATGGTTAGCTCATGCTAAAAGGGGGGTCTGTTAGAATGAAAATGTTTTTGCTGTGCTGATTATGTATTGTTCTATGTAAGTTAGCATTCGCTGCACCATTTTATGTTTGGCCGCCATTTTGAACCATGATCGAAACTAATCTTTCTCTTCCTGAGAAAACAGCTTTTGGTAAGTCTCGTTTCTCCAAGGTTGGGCCTTGCTTTTTCTTAAGAATACACTGTTCTTATTAGCGCATACCTTTCCCACTAGATAGAGGCCTCCTCCCACTAGTCTAGCGGTGGGCACGGATGGAGCGACCTTGAGTATTAGATAGTGTGTGCCCGGCCTCAGGATCGAAATGTATCCGTCTGTACTTCTTTGTGTAGCTGCATCTTCCTGGAAAATTCCATTGTGGGCGTGTCTTCATTGGCTCTGAATCGTACATAATGTATCACCATGTTTGCTGATGTCAGTCCCTCTGCAGCAATATTAAGAGACTGGGCAGACTGGGCTCAGCTCGAGTGTATGTGAATAAATATATTGGTTTGTATTCTCTACTGTCTGACCGACTCTTCATTTGTATGGTAGGCTGAGAGATGGTCGTGAGTGACCCTGGTGACCCTAATCGGGTCACTTCCTTCAGGCTAGCACCTCAAGCTTAGCAATGCAGGTAATGCATTTCTACTGTCTAGGAAGGCTGTATCGACGCCTTCATCTTGTGCCATTTCTAAGCCAAGGGCAATCCAAGATGGCTTATAGCATGCACTTATAACTAGAATGGTGTCCTGCTAACAGGCACCATTCACACAACACACACTCTACACAAGCACACAGATGACAGTGCAAGGTCTGGCCATGACACAACTTTACAAGTGCAGACTGGTAGGCTTCACACTCAGCCCTGGAACCAAGAAAAAGGCCTGTTTCATGCTGATGATTCAAAAGGAGTATACTGCCACCACAGCTCACAATACTACCATCTGTGTCCGAGGAGGCACAGCTGATAGTATTGTGGTAACAATGAGATACGCTTTTGGTGCTCCCCGCTTAACCTCAGAGCCAGGCTAGGGTCAATTTTGGGTCTAGTTGTCAGTGCACAAGCAGGTCTTCAGGGGTGCTGGGGCCAACAGAAAGTCAAAATTCCAGATTCACTCACTGTTAGATAACTTGTGGGCAGGGGTGCTTATAGATTTACCATTAAGGGAATTTCATGTTCTAAGAGCCATCATCAGTGTTTGTTGCACTGCCCTCATCTAGAGAAGTAACAATTTTGGTAGGAGAGAGAGGATATATAGACAGGTTATTACACTCTTTGGTGTATCTAAGTAAGAGTTACTGAGAAAATCCTTCTTTCCTCCTGATATGATCCTGGATATGGTTGCAGAACTTGAGCAGAAGCTAACTTCCCCTGCGGCCCATTCCCATGCCATCCCTTACCAAGGTACCGGCTGCACTCCACTTTGTGGAATTGGTTCATATTTGAAGTCCATCTCACAAGCAAGTCAATGCTGGTTCTTCCGCCAGATATTCCCATGCATCACCAGTCAACTGCAGCAGCAAGTCAAAATACCACAGTCATTGCAGGACAGGCAACAGTTAACAAGGAGGCAC
The DNA here is from genome assembly GCA_963921515.1 of Calotriton arnoldi. NCBI lineage: Eukaryota > Metazoa > Chordata > Amphibia > Caudata > Salamandridae > Calotriton > Calotriton arnoldi. Next base: position 117,419 of record CAWUFW010009354.1, read on the forward strand.
CAAAACCAATTCTAACAGTCTGTTTCCTCTGTGTGCTAGAAGTCATTAACTGCACACATGTAGCATTTTAGCAACCAAGACATCGGACACATCATTATTAGAATCAGCACTGATGGCACTCTATGAATGAGATACAAGGTGACCGATTGATGCCTGTGTAAGCTACCTTTGCTGGTGCAACACATGACAACTTCATGTCCAATCAGGTGTCAATTCCACATCTGTTGTTTGTTGGGGATTATGGTGTCATGCAGCAATTTAGTGACTGCAGCAAAATACTCAGGGAATGCATATGCACTGTAGGTGTGACATGGTGCCATACACCAATCAACACTTTCCATTTCATAACCCCTTCTGAAGTTGTCAATCCATGTTTGAATGCAATGTGAAGATAAGGTAATGGAGAATAGCTGTAACCATTGTACCCATGTATTTTTTGTAGATGATGGTATACGGCCTCACTACCCATTTCCTCACCCTTTCAGACATCCAACTACTGTGCCTCAACAGAGGTATAACAGAGTGCACACTGACTGAAGGCATCAAAGAGCACACATTTGGCCTCCTTAAGTTACATATCAGATGTATTTATCATACACTTTGTTATTACTCTAGTGACAGACACCTGTTGAAGGGTCTTGAGATGATATTCCCTGCGAGGTGGTACAGGAATGTATCTGAAATTTGCCATAATAGTAGAATCAGTCCGATAACTATGAGGAACTATGGAGAATGAAGGTCGACACCAAAGTGAAGCCAACAAAGTTTTACTCAGTCATCATGTCTAAGAATAAGGACCCACTGAATTAGTGTATATGCACAGTGATGAAGTGCCAGGGACCTATGGCAAGTGTTGGGGATTCATGTAAAGTATAGAGCTTCCTGGCTGATGAGGTAAATTAGTGATTAGAGAAGTCACAGCAGGTGGAGTTACCAATGCCATGTTTCTACACAGATGCTTTAATACCACCAGCAGTGATTCTGTTGACATTCGTGTTGATAGAGAGGTGTTAATACTGAGAGCAGTGACTCTGCTGGAAGACATCCTCCAATGGCGGGTGTACATTACCCACTGAGATTTGACAAATTTAAGATTGCTTTGTGTCCCTAAATCAATCCAAAAGAATGTAGACGAAGAAGTATATACAATTATGGAACCTACCACATCAACTAAATCAGCCATTCATCATTTTGGTAAAATAAAGACAACAGATGGTAAAAAAAAAATGATTGCCAACAAAACGGCTCGAAAATATTGTGATAATTGCCACTTATGGATGAAACTATAGTATCTCAACTTGAGAAATAACCCTGGACCTGATGTATGAAGATCACATGCACATAAATTGGCTGCAAATTGTGTACTGAAATTTTGTGAATTGAATCTGAGATTGTGAACCGACCCATGCACTAACCAGTTGGTTTACAACATATCCAATAGCAGCGGGTTGCAGAACAACCTACCTAATTAATATTATATAGGCAGGTAGCAATTTGCAATTTAATTTGGGACCTCCTGTTGTTGTAATTTGGCAGCACTTAAGTTAAGCATTGGCTAAAGACAGCCTGTATTCAGAGGCTAAATTGTCCGCTTTGTGGAATCCATTTTGTATTTCTGTCAGCCATTTTGGCTGCCATGTGCTACCATGTGCTCGCCATGTGCTCTGTCCTACCTTCCTGTTAACTGCTCTTGAAATCTGCCTAGAGACAAGTTAACTTTAGTTCCTCTTCCTTTGCACATGCTCAGTTGAGCTTGCAGCTGTTTCAAGTTGATAAATGTCAGGATGTGTCTACTAAAAGTAGAAACTGTTATCTCCACCCACTTGTCGACTGTGCATTCTCTGTATGACCTTATATGTACCTACAACCAGCATTTGTGTTTGTACCGCCTTCATTTGAGCCCCTGTGTGGGTATAAAAGGACCAGGATCCTTCCATTCAGTGTGCTACTTCATGCATTACTGAAGGGTGATGTGTGAATGTTAGCTCCACCTTATAAGGTTTAATAAACTCTGTCTTTTATATTTCAGTTTCTGTGCCAACTTCTTCCTAAGTGTCTGAGGACTCTGTGCAGAGAAGGGAGAACCCCTAAGCACTGGTAGGCCTTGCTGAGGCTCACTACAACAAATTGGCGCTTCCAACGTGGGACTCATCAGTGACTCGGATGCCCGAAGGACTGGTCGAGATGAAGGATTGGAATCTCGCTCTTGGACGCGATCGCTGCCTGAGGAGACCTGAGTCTTGGCACCCATGGCGTTTTTCCTTTCTTTCTGATCTGACCAGCCCGGCGGCGCCGGTCCTTGACTGAGATCTCTTCTGTTGATTTGCCGTGCAGTGACCATTTGGTCAATTTGAGAACTTGGCAGTTGGAACCTGGACACCATTTGATTGGTAAGAGCCGTTTTGCGGCACTTGCTGTTGGTTTGATGCCTTTGATTGGTAAGGTAGTTTTAGTAACACTTACTGTGGCTTTGTTTGTATGATTGGCCAATTTTGGAATTTGTTTTGTAAGTTATATATGCATTGCAATTCATATAGGCAGGTAATGAGGAGATTTTTCTCTATTTGAAATTGTTTGAACAGCGCAACGTACAAAGAGTACCTTAAGCGCTACTTTGATTATAATACTGCATATTCTGCACTATTTTTGGCATGCCTGTTTCCAGTACACTTCGCAGAAAGTGTTGCTGTTTTGGAGGTACCGATATGGATTTAGTAAGTACTTAGTTGACTCCCCTCAGAGGGGATACCTAAATAGGTTTAGGTATAGTAAAAAGATATTTCTTCCTTGGTGACTAAGTACCCCATGGAACTAAATATGTACATAAAACGGATCCGGATCTGCGCACTTAGTAACATTCATAAGTGGTGATATGCAGAGCGCTTTTTGAGTGTTCTACCAGCCAAAACTGGCGAATTTGACCATGGAACAGTTTTTTGGGCTACTTTTGAGAGCTCTTCTTGTAAATATGACTTACAATTAGTATTTACAAATAGGTTGGTCTTGCGTACACTTTGTAAGCTGTCCTAAGTATTGATTTGTGGGTTCAATGTGTGTTTAAATGTCTATGTGGGGTTTTTGGTTTGACATTGGTAATACTTGTGTGAGTACTCTGTGTACGAATGGCTGGCTTTAAGCGCGCTGTGTTGTGTCCTTCTGTAACTGTCTGAATGAGCTCAATGAGTTTATGTTTTTTTTTGCTGTCATTATTCTGTTATGCAAGATGTCATTTAGTTACTTACATATTAAATAAAAATCCAGAAATAAATTATGTAACATATGCTAAACAGCTGCATGTTACTATTAAATTGACAGAGTAAGACACTATACATGTGTGCAAATTGCCACAATGCTAAACATAAAATTAGAATTCGTATTCAATAGGATTAAAATAGGCCTCATACAGAGAGGTAGAAAAACGAAATTGTGTGTTTTGTAATCAATAGACTTAAATACACAATGTTACAGCCTTTTCTTTAAACATTGTATTAGACATTAAAAGGCATGCACATCATATGAGTGAATTTGGTCGTTGCTGAACTAAATATACATTATAGAAAGATAGATTTGACTGCATTGAAATGCCTCAGTTTTTAAATAGACTGTGACATGCTTTTCTCTCAGCACCCGAGAAAAAAGCTTTCCGACAGCTGTGTTTAAACTGACTAACTGAAAGAAACCGTTTGACACAGCAAATGGGGATTTAACTCTGTCAGGGTATTTCAAATAATAAAGGGGTTTTTCCTGAGAAAGGCGTGAAAATTCGACGCCTGCTGACACACAACAGCTGCATAAATAGCATATGGCTATTCCTGCTCACGGCCACAGACAGGAATGCTGCGTCAGCGATATTTTAAGTCAGTGTAGGTATACAGGCCTGCATTATTTTAAAAGTTTCAAAACACCAGTTTCATTATTTTGGATAACAGAGAACAAAATTGAAAGTAGGGATTTCCTTTCTTAATGCCTTCTTTACATAAGTATATCTATGGTTCCGATGTTAAATGATAACTGTCCATTAAAAGTGGTGCAGACTTTTCCTGTTTCAAGTAAGGCTTCTGTGCTTAGGGTTATGAATGAATGTGTTTAAATATGATATCCTACGAATGAAGCTTGCTTTTCCAATGTGGAATCATCAAAATGGTTGGTTTTATTGATAAAAAATAAAATTTAATTATATGGGAAAAAATATATTGCTAAAAATAAATGCTTTAAATTCGTTTTTTCATCTTTATAAAGCCTAATCATCATACTGTGAATTCCTAGCATCAAAGTTGAATTTAAGCAGTGCTGTACCGCAATAAGAAGGGAACTTAAATGTGAAATGTCACTTTACCCAGCCGTACAAAACTTGTTTTTAAAAGGGTATATCTTATGCATTTCTGATTTCCCATTCCTGGGCTATCTAGAGAACACTCTGGGGGTTCCTATTATGCAAAAATATTGTAGGATATTCATTTTTAAGTGCCCCTACCACCAAAGTCGAAATTGAGCTAAAATTCACAATTTTACAAGCAGTTCTACCACTCAAGGCAGTTTTAACGTGCTCTTAGGCTTCAATAAAAGTATATATATGCAAGTATAAAATAAACAGCTGCCTCTGCAATACTAGATTGCACACCACTGTACATAAATGAAAATAAGTATAGGACTGCTTTTCGCTGTGATTCTCCAGAGTTGCTTTGCAATACAAAACCGCATGGCAAGCCTTGCACACAAAAATGAGCAGCTGCTGAACGGGTCAAAGGTCGGAGTTCTGTATTTAGCTACTTAGCAGGCTGAAGGGTAATGTTTGCTTGGATACTTCGACCTTCGAAAGATTTTTGAAAGACGAGATGATAGCGCAAAGAGAGAAAGAGAAGCTTTGCTTCCTATTTTTGGCAAACACACGTTTTGCGCAGTCCTATGCCACGAAGGAAGACAACCCTCAGTTGAACATTGATCTGCCATTTATATAAAATAATGGTTTTAGTTTTAAGAATACTGTGTAGGGGCTACGATAAGGAGGAAATGGATTTTAGTTTGCATTCATGCGCCCTCATGTTACTCTAGTACAATTGCTGTAGAAAAATTGGTTTAAAGTTAACTCAATTTGCATTGTGTTAGACTGAATCAGAGAATAGCCACTTTCTAAGATATCTCCTATAAGTTTGTTTGTGCCCAGTTGCTATGAATAGGGGTTGAAAGTGTTGACAGAAGTAAAACCTGTTTCAGGTTTTCCTACTGTCAAAATGGGGGAAGGAGGCTAGCTCCTCTACAAATTAAGAGTAGGCAAAATTATGTTTTCTCTCTTCTTTTTCTCACTTTTTTTGAGTCTGTCTAAAGCTGTCTAGGAAATGGCCATGTGACAGTTAGGGCACTTTGCATTGTTCATAAGGCGGCACACAAAATGGGGCCTAAACCATTACAGAGAATGTTTACTTGGTACTCCCCAGCTAGAAGTCTTCGTTCCTTGGCAGCCCACCTAGTATGTACCCCACGAGTCAAGAAAACCCGACTAGGAGGTAGATCATTTGGCTATGCAGCCGCAAGGTTATGGAATGAACTACCAAGTGAACTCAGACAGACTGATGACTTACTGCAGTTTAGAAAAAAGCTAAAAACCAGGCTCTTTCCAAAAGAATAGCCTTGAGAGATTGGCGCATGATGATTCATAGTTTTATAGCTGCACAGTGATTTAGGTAATCCCAGCGCCAGGATGCCCGTTGGGTGACAGCTGCGCTATATAAATGCTACTTACAATTACAATTACAATTGGCTATTCTGTAATACTGTTTTAAAATTGTTAGAATTAATAAAAAGATGAAACACATAAGCTATGTTACTGCCCATCCTGTATGAAAGAATGAGTAGAACAGATTGATGTTCCCTTATTTGATCTTTAAGGAAAATTGTATAGTGGGGGTTTCTGTTCAAAAATCTCAGGTGGCAACACTATTATTGTTTATGTTATTCTCATGTTCTATACAGTTTTGCAAGGGCATTGCTAGTCTTTTATTAGCTAGTCTCTGTAAATAAGCTGACAGCCCTTATTAGAGCTGGAGATAGGTTTTTTTTCCTTTTGAAAATGATGTTGCATAGTCCAGATCGTGAAAAGTACAATGCAGGAAAGACGCTCATGTGATCCTTAGCAAACATTTTGAAGGAAAATATTGTTTTATAGGAGTTTGTTTGTCATAACATGTTCTGCTGGAGAAAAAGTACCCACTATGTTGAAGTTTAGTTCTTTTTGCAATAAGAATCCCTGTTAGATTAGCAGTTTTAGATTTTCCTGCTGCACCTATAACATGAGAGCATGGTCCTAAGCATAACATGTAAGAGAAATTATTTTACAAGTGTCTGCAGTCCTGTACAAGTAATGTAAAATCTATGAGTAAAAGTGTAGAACATTTCCTTTTTCTTGAGGGTTCTTCAGATTGGTAATATAGGAATACACCAATGTAAGTATTTGGAGTATGTTTGTATTGTTTTTCTCTTTTCCTCAGAATTTAGTAAATGAACACAGACTTCCTTGGCTGTTTGGGATTGGGTGATGTATTACTCTTGTCAGTTCACCAAAACGTTCCTTTTATACTTGCCAATAGGTCCAGGGTTTTCTACTCTCAGATAGATGAAGTGGTTCTTGGGTGCCTTGCTAATGTATGGGGCGCCCCAAGACTAAGGAAGTATTCTGAGACTATCCTCTCTGTTGTTAGATTATTTCTGTGCCTTGTCTAAAGACCTCTTGTTCTGTCCACCAATAGATATTTGCTGCCTTACAACCATTGCCAGAGGGGCCCGGACATCAGATCCAGCCTGGGGAGTCAGCGCCACTGCAGCTTGAAGCCAAAGTGAAGGTAACCAGCACAGGCGTTGCTGGCAACTAGGACCTCAGTGAAGGCGGAAGCACTGGGACGTGAAGTGTGTACCCCTGCCACTGTCTTGGGCGAAAGACGGGGTCACAAATCAGGATGAAGAAATCTTTCTGTGGATCCAGTTTTTGATGCCGCCCAGCTGAGAGAGTCACAGACCGATAAGGACGGCAAGGAGGCTTTTGCTTGAGGTGACCCCCTTTGAAACAAGGGTTGCTTCAGGCCTCTTAATCCTGGTCCCAAAGTGAATGCAAGTCTACGCCTTTGTTTGTTGATCAAGAGATGCCCGAGCACATTGGGTACAATTTGTGGCCCCAACAAAAGAGCAGTGCGCCAGAAGTGCAAATACAGGAGTTAGGGAAGGACTTGAGTTTAGGGTACAGGTGCTATGCCCTTGGTGCCTGTTAGATTAAAGTGAAGAAAACTGGTGCACTGCCTGAGACACTGGATAGGATCATTGAGGGTATTTGCCCTGGGGGGTGATTGCCCTATCCTGAAAGAAAGACTTTTTCTTCTCCGTGATTCTTGAGTTGCGAGTTGTGCAGCTCCACCGTGGGAACAACAAGAGCCTGCCTGTGAGGCTCAAAACGGACACAGGGAGAAGACTCCCTCTGGCTGGTTGGTTCAAGGACTTTTTGTTGTTGTTAGTAATGTACCCCTTTGGTCGTCCCATTTTTTTTGGAGGAGCAGCCCTTTGCGGCTCCTTGTCCTAATTCCTATGGCCCTGTGTGGTCCTCCTGGTCCCCCGGAGCCACAATTGTTTTTGTAATAATATGTCTGATTGCTTTAATATTTTTTAAGAGTAATGTTTATTCTGCACGAGAAAAGTTCATCTGAGCATGTTACTTTACTCTTTCCTTAAGTATATTAATTGATAATTTAGCCCTCATAAGAAATACTGGAAAAGTCTATTGAAAATGTTTTTATTAAGTATGTGCTGTTGGCTATTAATTGAAATAGATAGTCACTGAAATACATCAGAGCCCTGAAACTTAGAATTAGACTAGATGATTTTGGACTCTTGTTTCTGCTTGGAGCTGGAAGCTACTGACTATCCTGTGTGTAATGATTAATACTTTTTACATGCTGTGTATGTATCCAATGTGGTCCAATGCTTTGCTCCATTTGCATCTCTGCTTGTATACCTGGGAAGAGGGAACGTTGCTGAAACAAAGGCCCAACAAATGTTGAATAAAGAGGTGGCCGAAATAATGTTAATAGATGTACGGGATGAATATTTAGATTACCCCAGATAAACGAATGTCTTCAGCCAATGCTGAAAGGGCCGTCTGTTGTAATTTGGCAGCACTTAAGTTAAGCATTGGCTAAAGACAGCCTGTATTCAGAGGCTAAATTGTCCGCTTTGTGGAATCCATTTTGTATTTCTGTCAGCCATTTTGGCTGCCATGTGCTACCATGTGCTCGCCATGTGCTCTGTCCTACCTTCCTGTTAACTGCTCTTGAAATCTGCCTAGAGACAAGTTAACTTTAGTTCCTCTTGCTTTGCACATGCTCAGTTGAGCTTGCAGCTGTTTCAAGTTTATAAATGTCAGGATGTGTCTACTAAAAGTAGAAACTGTTATCTCCACCCACTTGTCGACTGTGCATTCTCTGTATGACCTTATATGTACCTACAACCAGCATTTGTGTTTGTACCGCCTTCATTTGAGCCCCTGTGTGGGTATAAAAGGACCAGGATCCTTCCATTCAGTGTGCTACTTCATGCATTACTGAAGGGTGATGTGTGAATGTTAGCTCCACCTTATAAGGTTTAATAAACTCTGTCTTTTATATTTCAGTTTCTGTGCCAACTTCTTCCTAAGTGTCTGAGGACTCTGTGCAGAGAAGGGAGAACCCCTAAGCACTGGTAGGCCTTGCTGAGGCTCACTACAACACTGTGAATAGCTACATAATAAGGGATGGTGGCATGCTCTGAACAGCAGACCCCCATTCCTGTGATTGCATTCCAAAATGCAAATCATTTTCCTTAAAGGAACTGGTACCTCTTTAAAGAAACATGTTTTCCATTTTGGAAAACTTAAGGGGGAGCTGACAGTGGTCCCCTGGACAAAAATTGGCAAACACTTGGGCCTTGGCCCCATGTCCCCTTAAGCTAGTGGAAGTACATCACCCAACATTCCATTTGTACCACCCCTCACAAAGCCCCATTTAATCTGCCCCCCACTTGTACTTAGCTCCCAGAACTGGCTAGCTTTCAGTTTTTACAGCATTTACTGCATTGTTTTTAAGGTTTATATTTATAATGATGAAATTGTTGGGCCCGATTCACAGAACTAACTTAAGACAAAATCCTAAACTTACTACCATTTTGGTATTCACAGAAGGCACTTACTCATTTTGGTATTCACAGAAGGAACTTAGGGGCATATGTAGGAAGCCAAATTGCGATTGCAAATGCTGAAATTCGCAGAATTTCAGGGTTTGCGATCGCAATTTGGGCAGTGTGCTATGTAGCAGAGAAAAACCCACTCGCAAAATAAGGAATCACAAAATTTGCGATTCCCTATTTTGCAAATGCATTTAAGGAATCCCAAATTGCGATTCCTTAAATGCAATGTAGGAAGCACCCAAGTTGTGCAATTTTGGCTTAGGAATCGCAAATTACCACCAACTTCAGGTTGGTGGTAATTTGCGATTTCTTTGAAAAATGCACTTTTTTGCATCTTTCAAAGTGCCATGTGGCGCACATACACGCCCTTAGCGCATGTATGTGCGCCACATGTGCACACATACTTATTTCAGGGGTGCAACAGGGTGTCCTATTGACACCCTTGCAACCTTGAAATTGCATTCTCAATTTGCGATTCTCTAATTGGGAATCGCAAATTGAGAATGTCTTTCAATCATTCCTATGGGCCTTCTAGCCCATAGGAATGAATGGGAAGGTATTCCTTGTTTGCGAATCTCAATTTGCGATTCGCAAATAAGAGAATATGTGGGATTCGCAAAATATTTTGCTAATCCTACCTACATTGCGTTTTGCGATTCTCTAATTGCGATTCCCTAAAAATCGCAATTTGAGAATCACAATACCCGTTTTACCTACATATGCCCCTTACTCATTTTGGTATTCACAGAAGGCACTTACTCATTGATGAGTAAGTGCCTTCTGTGAATACCAAAATGAGTAAGTGCCTTCTGTGAATACCAAAATGGTAGTAAGTTTAGGATTTTGTCTTAAATTAGTTCTGTGAATCGGGCCCGTTGTGTTTTATGCTTAAGATGGCTTTTAACATTTTAAAATTTTCACTGGGCTGTATATATGCATTTTGCACTTTTATGGTCTGGCTACCGAATCAAGATTATTGATGATGGTAGTACTCCCCTTTGAGGCTATCACTCGGATTCTCAAAGGGAGAGGAGTCCCAGTAAGACCCCTTCCTCTTTGCAAATCAGCTACCATCTCCTTTGAGCGGTCAGTAACTGGTCAATGGTTTGCAACCAGTATTCCCGTTGCCAACCATGATACATAGGTTACCGGTTTGCAGTTTTAAAGGAACACCACTTTCATGACGTTTCAAAATTACAATTGCATATGGTTCACAAAGCTCAGTTTATGAGTTGGAAAAGGTTTTCCGACTCACAAAATGTGTTCTTATTTTACTGAAAGGTATCTGGTAAGTTCGAAAACCAGTGATTTTATGAATCACACGGTTTGTGAAATCAAAGTCTTTTTGTGCATCTGGCCTCTAGTGGTTACAAAATTGAGGCCCGCTCATTTAAGACAAATACAGATACTTTAAACAAGTTTTAAAACTTCACGAAAAAACAAGACATATTCAAGAACATGCAAAAGGGAAAGCAATACCAAAAATAAATAACGTGGTGACAAAAATAAAAAAGTTACAACAAACATACAGTCGGGTAAAGTACTCCATCTGGCAGAGCTACTGAAAGTCAGAAATCTGTTCTAAGAAGGAAAAAATGTAAAAAAAAAAACAAACGAATGGCATTTATGTTTTCAGGGCTCAAAGATGCACGTCGGGATGTAGTTATGCACTTACTTTATTCAAACAATTACTTCATAAAGAAAAATATCAAGTGACAAGTTTCTCAATAAAAAGAACATCATACAAGCATGTAAATGTATAATTGATCGGAAAGTTATGCAATTTCGAGAATTAGAATGGAAATAATTTATGCCTAGATGAAATGTGTATCATGGTGGCTACTGCTTCATCATCGACACAGGTTCTGCTTATATAGAATGATGGAAGTCTCCAAAGAAGAGACACTGATATCCAACCAGTCACCATCATTTTCATCCTATGCCCCAGATTTAGAATATGTTTTGCTTGGGATCTCGTGCGATAAAAAGTGGTGCAAACAGAAGTGTCAATCAACTTTCTTCTTGAAAATTGCCACAAGCACAGCGCTAAACAGCATTGTGTCACATGGCGCAACACCCCTGCTAATATATGCAAAGAGGACGCTATAGGGCGGGAGCAGCGCAAACACCCATAGGGCATTCGTTAACTCAAAAGTAACGCAAAGTAGCGCAACCTAGCACTGTATGAAAACCTAGGTGCTTATTTACCAGCCCCTTGCGCCGCCGGTGCATCACTTTTAGGGGGAGATTTTCTAAGATTTTGCGCCATGTTTCGTGACGCAAAATGGTACAAAATCTTTTTTTCCTAATTAACTTTCCAGCGCTAAAACGCTGGAAATAACGTAAAAGTAATGCGAAGCAGTGCATTGCGCTGCTTCGCATTACTTTGCGCCATGGAGGCGTTCCAAGGGTGGTGCATGGGCGTTCCCATGCAACCACCCAAGGTTTCTCATGCTAAACCCAATTTACTAAAAACAGTAGATTAGATTTATTGTGTGAAAACTGCACCCTTTACAACTAGGCACAAAGAAGGAGAAATGCTTTCATTCACTGTGCAGCACGTATGCAAAGTGGGAAAAGCTTTGCATTGTGCCTAGAATAGTATTTTGTACAGGAAGGGTACCCTTCCTGTACAAAACCTATGCTACACTCATGCACACACCCTAGCGCTGCGGCACTAAGGTGTATGCATGGCGCACAGCAGCTGAAATCAGCGCCGGCGCAAGGGAAAGGGGAGGAGAGAGCCATATCTCTGTAGATATAGCGCTCTCCTGCTCCCTCCCTGTCACTCAGCGCAGTGCAGCCTCGCGAGGAGGCTGCACTGGCTTGCGTGGAGATTTTGTAAATCTCCCCCTTAATGTGGTAAAAGGTTTTCGTGCCGGCAGCAAAAAGGGGCTTGTAAATAAGCCCCCTAATGCCAAGTGAAAGCAGGTGCAACTAAAGAGCATGAGTCAGAGCGGTGACACCATATAATTTTCCACAAATATGTCTAAGTTTCACAAAAGTTACAGATATTGCGCAAGTCACCCTTCGCAATCATATATGTTAAGATCAGGGGCTCCCCTCGAGTACAAAGGGCATGCAAGGCACTGCTCAATCACGAGCGAGACGCGCACTTGGCGTGCAAAGTGTTCATCGAGCGCACATCAATTTGCATTTATGTCCCTCATGACATCAGTGACTTCTTTCTAAATCTTATTAAAAGAGGGGGAGAACCCTACTATTCAGAATAGGGACTGGGTAATCAACACAAAAAAACACAAGGGTCCCTATTCACTATATACACTAGTTTGGATCATGGGCATTACACAATATTGTGACTAAGTAACCACAGTATTCAAACAAATTTGTTTGAATACTGTGGTTACTTAGTCACAATATTGGGTAATGCCCATGATCCAAACTAGTGTATATAGTGAATAGGGACCCTTGTGTTTTTTGTGTTCTTTCTAAATCTGACATTGCACTATTTTTTCCCATTCGCACAACGCAATGTTGCAGATTTCACATAGCGTTATGTTGTTGCTCGTATATTAGTAAATCGGCCAGTAAAAGTCTCTCAAGGGCAGCTTACTGTAATGATCAACTGGCGCTGTTCTGGCTGAGTTTTGATAAAAGATTCATTTAAAGACTTGGGGGCATATTACCAAGCCCCTATCGCCACCACAATGTCACTTTTTGTGACGTTGTGGTGGCGATAGGGTCAGCGCCCTATTACCAAGGCAGCGTTAAACCACATAACGTGGCTAAAAGCCACGTTAAGTGGCTTAACGCTGCCATGGTAATAGTGCCCCTTTCACGCTAAACTGAGCGTGAAAGGGGCGTGCAGTGGGTGTTGCGGTGGGCGTTTCACCGCAACACCCATTCACTTCGACGCTGACACCTATTATCAAGAGAGGCGATAATAGGTGGCAGCGCCGAACTGAAGACCAGGAAAATCCTGGTCTTAAGGTGGCGATACGAGGAGAAATGCTTCATTTCTCCTCGCTTTTGCTTTTTCCATGTGTTTTGCCTTGTGCAGCACACATGGAAAAAGCAAAATGACAAGGTTTGTTTATGTACAGGAAGGTGTCCCTTCCTGTACATAAACAAACCTTTTTTTAAAATGCCATTTTGTAACTTACATGTGTGCTGCATGAAGCAGCACACATATGTGCAACCTTGCGTTTCCGAAGTAGCGATGAGAGGCATTAAGCCAAGGAGGCTAACGCCTCTCACCGCCACTTCCTAGATAATATGCCCCTTCCAGTTATACTTTGATGAACATTTTTAAATGCTAACCTTAAATATTATGTCATGCTATCAGCAATCAGCACTTCCTATTTCATCATCATGATCTTTATTCGGTTTATAAGAACTACCCATAAAAGTTAAAAACAATAAAACATAAAAAAACTTCATACATGCCTTAAACGTTTCCTCAGTCGAACAGCACAAAAGAAAAAAATTAGCCACAGACAAGTAAGTCTTCTCACCAGGCAATAAAATAAGATAAAGGAAAGCAGGACCAACTTGTACAAAATGCGTTCCAACTAACAATGGCATAATAAAAGATTTGCTAAACTTTTTGTAAAAAAAGAACAAAACATTATATAGTGCAAGGGGTCCTGAGCGAGACACGTCACATTTACATGGTGTAGGGAGCGGTTCAAACGAGTTCCCACGAGGTATGGTCAACAAATGCTGAATGTAATGTAAAGTACTCTCTACGAGCCTGTAATGGTCGCTTTGGCTCAGACACCCCTGGGAACCATACTTTTAATAGAGCTGGCCATTCCTCTATCCTAGATTATATCTTCTTACAAACCAGGCTATGGCCCCTGGCCAAAGATTTTATTGTCAGTCCGCGGCAAGACAGTGACCACAATGCCTTAATCCTAACACTTAATGTACCACATACTGGGAATAATCCGGTCAAAGCCTCCGGGGTTGAACAAAATCTGACCCAATCAAACAATAGGCAGAAAGTTAGGTGGGTCTGGGTGGAAAAATCTCGGGAAAAACTGGCCCTTTTATTTAACAGCGTGATTCCCGAAATTGAGACCCTCGCAGAGATTGTGCTATGCGGAGACTTTGCCGCGTCACTAGTTAAGGTTGAGAAGACCAATGAAGCCACAACCAAAAAGTTGGAGGAGGTATTTTGGACAACATGTACCAGGGGCCGTGGTAGGTTGCTCAGCCAAACTTGGTTCAATGGGGACTGCCGGGCGTCTAAAAAGGCATTGATAGAGGCTATTAAAACAAGGTGTAATAACACCATACAAATAGCCAGATATCATTACAAATCCACCATTGCAGCTGCCAAATCCTTATGGGAGACTGAGCAGTGGGACAGCCTGAAATCGGCTTTGGAAACCAAAGATATGAAAGGATTCTGGAGTATTGTAGCTACCGGTAGCAGAAATAGTCAAACGGCCATTGAGCCGAATATTGCAGCTGACTGCTGGAGAGAACATTTCTCAGTCCTCTATGCTCCCCCAGAAGATATAGGGAGTTGTCAGATCCTAGAAACCTCGATTTATGGAGGATCGGTGCCAGCTTCCCCCGAGATAGCCCTGACAGAAGTTTACCAAGCTATAAATAAAATTGTCCCTGGTAAGGCTGCCGGGTTGGACAAGATCCCGGGGGATCTCTACCGGGCTGAACCCATGATCTGGGGTCCCTACTTCTGGGTAATTTTTAATGCCATTCTTTTGGGCATGGCTCTTCCTGCAACATGGCTAGGAGCTGAGATTATACTGGCATATAAAAAGGGATCGCCTTTGTCACCTGCAAATTATAGACCAATCAGTTTGATCGATGTCTCTCCAAAAATCTTCGCCAGGATTATTTTAGATCACTTGCAAACCTGGCTGGAGGAACAAAAAATCCTGACTCATTTGCAGGCTGGCTTTAGGGAGAAAACATCAACAATATACCAGATTTTCAGGCTCCAGCTTCTCCACTGGAAAACAGTCCATTTAGAAGGGGGTAGTCTGTATCTGGTCTTTGTTGATTTGAAAAGTGCATTTGATTTGGTACCCAGAGATACTCCATGGATGGTTTTAAGCGAGCTTGGACTACCCCTTTATCTTCCAAATGTTCTGAGGAGGCTACACAATAGTAATTACGCACAAATAAGATACGGGAAAAATGGGGAACTAACGCAACCCATCCCTGTCAATAGGGGCGTTAGACAGGGATGTGTACTCGCCCCCACCTTGTTCTGCATATACATCAATGGCTTGATTAACGCGCTGAAAGCTTGCAAGGACACGGACGCTCCGAAAATCGCGCAAAAGCAAATCCCAGCCATGATGTTTGCAGATGATACCATTCTCCTCTCAAAGTCACCAATGGGCATTCAAAGAATTTTGGATGGGTTTTGCGAGTTTTGTAAGATCAGGGGGTTAGAGATCAATATTAATAAAACCAAATTCATGATCTTCAACCCTAGCAAATCTACACGCCCCAACCCGTACATGAATGGTATCTTCTTGGAACAAGTCTCTGTATTTGATTACTTGGGCCTAACCCTTACAGAGAATATGTCCTGGGGGGCCCAAATTAGTAAGTCTAACCTCAGAATGACACAAACCACTGGTGGGCTGGCTAGGTTTTTTAGGGAAACATTCCAGAAACCAGTGAGCCCAATCATGGAGATATATAAAACTCAGGTTAGGAGTGCCGCCTTATATGGGGTTGAACTCTGGGGGCACTCGAACCATAGGCCCTTGATCACTACTGAGAACAATTTCCTTAGACAATTACTCAGGTTACCGCCCAGCTCCCCCCTGGTTCCATTGCGTATGGACCTGGGGGTGAGATCTATTTCTGAGGAAATTAGTTGCAGGCCACTATTCTTTTGGAGGCGCCTCTGGGTAACACCTGAACTTCAAGAGTATAGACTAGAGCTACTGGACATCCTGAGACTTCCGGGCGCAGGGAAACTGCCATGGCTCGTATTTATAAGGGATGGCCTATATGAAATAGGCCAAAAAGAATTATGGGACAATCCGGACACAGCATGTTTAAGAACATCACGCACAGCACTAACCACCAGTTATTGGGGGAGACTAGCAGCAAAACTCCATGCAGAATCTTCTCATGGTTCCCTTACGAGTCTCTTTTTGGAAGTAAAGGATACTAGCAAGCTGGAGGCATGCCTAGATTCAATTCGCCCGGTACTAGGCAGGAAATTATATGTACAGTTTCGTCACGGCTGTCTCCCCTTGGTGCTTTTACGTGTAAATGGTCGGGTAGTAATCCCAGTAGGTGCCCAGCCTGTAATATGTGTGATGAGACTGAACTTCATGTGTTTTTCTTTTGCCCAGGATACCGCCTAACAAGACAAAGATGGTTGGTCCAGCTCTGTAAAAATCTATGCACAATCCACTGCATTGAAGCTTTCAGAATCCTAAAATACAATACAGACTCCCATATAGTCTTTGCGGTCTCACGTTTTTAAACTCCATGTGGTGTGTCAGGAGAAATTTTCTCAACAAGGAATAATAAGGTCCTGATTGTGGCAGACTTTTTAAATGTAACTCCCTGGATGAATTATTTTAACTTTGTTTTAATCTCTCTTTTTAAAAGTATTGCTCTGGATGAATTGTCTTATCCTCCTTTTAATCTGCTTCTTTTTAAACTATTTTTAACCTGTTTGTATAAATATGTGTTTGTAGTTTTATGGTGAAAAACCGAAATAAAGTATCGATGAATGGAATGGAAATGCTGAATGAGGTTCAGTCTAAATCGAGTCAATAAAAAACTATGGTGATTCCATAAATCAAAAGTTAAATAAGGCTCCATAAAAACTGTGTTTTGCAAGGGAAAATTGTTTTTCACAGTGGTTTTACTTAGAGCAGCACACTCTCTCTTCACCTTAGAGCGCCGTAAATGTTAAATTAGTCCAGGTAATAATATCACGTTGGACTATTGAATCTGGGAACATTTGGTTTGGCCAAGTTTGCTAAAAAAGCTCTTTAATATGATTAAACCAAGGGATACTGGCCACACAATCCAAAGCCAGACAATATTCTAAAATAAGGCAATTAAAACTTTATTCTCATGGCGCAGCCAAACAGATAATCAGAGAAAAAGTGGCCATAGGTGTAAAGTGTCCTCTAGAAATCCAAATCCTGGCTCCTTTTGTATAATAAAGGAAGCAGTACTCTGAGGAAGGCATAAAAGTCTTCAAAGAAATTTGTTTTCAACAACAAAGAGGGCCAAAATATCACAGTAGCCCCAGAGATCACAACCATAGGCAGCCAAAGGGACACATTTAGCTCTATAAATACCAAGCAGAATCTTAATTGATTTGTGCCCCAGCTTATTTACAAAGTTAAAAACAGAATCAATGCTCCTAGTGAAGTTGATGCTTCTAGCAGAAACTAAAGAAGACCAAGCCAGGGAAGAATCAAATTGGGAAAGTAGAAACACCACTAATCGTATTGGCTCGAACCTTAAAAATTCTTGACTTGGTGGACAGAGGGCCTACCTCCATTACATGAGACTGTGAAAAATCTGTTCTTAAGTTGAGGCTGTCCATAAAAAGGAAACAAGCATTGGCATAGCCAATAGGTCTCGCTTTTGGGACCTTATAAGTATTTATTTATGCAGCACATTATCCTTGGTGCAACACCATCAACCGTTGCATGGCTAAACACTTATAAGGTCCCCAAGGCGAGACATATTGGCTATGCCCAAAAACAATCACCAACACACAAAAGGAAGCTAAAGGCATCCCGTGGAGGTGTGCTCGAGAATCAGAAAGCAATACACAAGCATGTTTAATGCGTGTGCAGTTATTTGGACGCTGGCTGGGCTAATAGAAATGGCAGTGATGGCTTTATAGGCCCATTTGTCCGCCCGAGTGTGGGGGAGGGGAGGAGAGGCCTGCAGTGGCTTCTGGTAGTCTCTATGACCCGCGCAGCATCAATTCGAATTTGCAGGGCTGGGGGGTCAGGCAGCTGACCTAGGCTACCCCCTCTGATCCAGTACGCCGGATAATTTATCGCCGTTATCACTTCTAGGTCACATGGAGTTAAATGCTGCATGGGGGAGCAGGGACTGGGCACCGCTTCTTAACATTGGTCAACAAACTGTGGAGGAAGCAACCACACTGGAGGATAGAAAGGGACAAAACATTCCGCCTTACAATAGGGACGGTAACACTGTGGGGCATGAAGGGATATCAAGGGTTACAAGGCTTTGACCAAAAAAGTTTTTTAAAAATCTGCATTTTCGGAATGGGAGCTGGCCAATTATTTTATCCAAGGGGAGCTCGGAATGAAAAGGTACAGACCCCTGGCTGACCAGGGTAGAAGAGGAAGCAAAGGAGTGGGAGGCGGCTCTACGGGCTTCAAGGGTGTCGGTTGTTTAATGGGAAGGGTTGTCCCTGTAGCAGGAAGTCTGCTCTCATCCAGAGTTCAACCCCATGCTGGGAGAAATGGGAGCACACAAGTCCTTACTCCTGAAGTCGAAACTGCATATAAATCAATAACAAGTCCAAACGCATTTCGGGTCCGAGTACCCTGGCTTACTGCTGGGCCCCACAAAGACTACGAAAAATATGTTTCCAATAATATAATCTAACATTACGCGCACACTGCCACCCCAGAGGCCTCTGTGTCGAGATGGGGATATTCTGTGTCGACCGTTTACTAAAGAAATTCATGTCCTCTAAGGTACCTCGTTTTGCTCTTGTCATAACTTGAATACGGTGGGGGCTTTTCAAACGGCAAATAATGGAATGAAAATCATGGAAGGCCATTAAATGCAGAATGCACTTTAAAGAAATGATCTTCATTCCGATATTAAGTTACAACGTTACAGTGTGCAGCAGCAACAATGTTTTGCAGCCATTAATAAGGGGGATGCTTGCTGCGGACACCCTGTGTAACTTGCTGTTGAAAAATTCACATCCCGGTAGGGGTAAATCTGCTATTCATCCTTCTCGGCTCGACAAACGCAGTGCCATTTAAATGGATAATAGCAATACCACATATGTCCAGTGCTCTGGAAGGCAGTGCGATATTAAGCTAGTATAAGCTTAATGCAGTATAAGCAGAAACCAGCGCGGTCGGGCACAGAAAAGAGGCA
Organism: Calotriton arnoldi; assembly: GCA_963921515.1. Classification (NCBI taxonomy): domain Eukaryota; kingdom Metazoa; phylum Chordata; class Amphibia; order Caudata; family Salamandridae; genus Calotriton; species Calotriton arnoldi. Next base: position 136,703 of record CAWUFW010009354.1, read on the forward strand.
ATGGAATGCGCGAGCCCTTCAGGAAATTACACGCGCCTTCTAATTAAAGCAGCAAGCGGCAAGGAAACCTGACACAAGACAGATGGCCCTGCGCGCCCTGCAGGCTCCCAGTGCCGCGGGTTTACAAAGTGGGAGGGTTGAGGGGAGTGCGACCGAGAATCAACAAAGCATTTCCCTTGCGGGAGCGAGCCAGGGGCACCATGTGTTTGCAAGTTAATTACAAACATATGGTGTCAAAGCTCGCTCCCGCAAGGGAATCGCCAAACATGCACGCGTTGCCATTGAAAGCAATGCAACGCGTGCACGTTTTTAGGGCGAAAAGTGAATCGATTCCAAAAGGTCTTTTTCCTAAGCAGCGCATGCGCGCTGCGTAGGCGAGACCTAAAAAGCATTAAGTAGGCAATCCATTCCAAATGCAATTGTAGAAATAAGGATGGTATGTCTGTATAAAACAGAACAGGAGTACAACGATTAGCAATCCGGGGCACATCAGTAGCGCCCTCAATTAGCACCTTTTCCAAATTATTAATATAAAGAGTAAAAAAAAAAGGTCAATATACAGCTTGTCGAACCCCTCTCTTCAAGTTATAACTATTAATTCATTCACCCTGGGAGCCAAAACGAACAACAGCTGACAGACTGAGGTGAAGATCACGCAAAAGAAATGGCAAGTTTGATTCCACCCCAAGTCGCAACATGATGTCCCACAGTTTCTCTCTGTTAACGCTGTCCAATGCGGTGCTTACATCTGTGAAGGCCAGGCGAGCCCCCTGTTTTGCCACTGTATATTTATGTTTATTCATGTACAAATTGAAACATTGATCAACAGTCCCCAACCCAGGCCGAAACTCATATTGGACATCCGATAAAACACTATTTTCAAGGGCCCAATTCATTAGCCTGTTTAAAACAACCCTGTCAAAGATATTAACCACAGAACAGACCATGGCAATAGGTCAATAACACTTAGGGCCAGAACAATTCCCTGTTTGAAAAAGAGGAACTGTCACCGAATGAGACCATAGCTGGGGAATGGAAAGCTTAGCAACGGCATTGAGATATAGAGTAATCACAGGAGACCATACGTTGTTTGAGGGAAGCACCCGGATAGCATCACATACCACTTCATACGAAAAGTTAACAGGAACAATAGGATCATCAGGCTCAGGAAAGTTACGGAGTATGGGAGTAGAGTTAGGCTCAGCATAAATGCCCTCCAAGTGTTTAACCCAGAGCTCAGGCGGAATTGTACAGAGCAAAACCGGATCAACTACTGGCTTCAAGATAGGACGATTGATAATCTCCCAGAAACTAGAGCTATAACGCTGCCTGCTGGTAGTGAGCAGTCTGTGGACCGGCACAGACATGCCCGCTCTTGGCTCAGTCTTCACCCAGGCATGCGCCCAGGAGCATCTTGTGTGCCACCGGCCCCATGGGAAGAACAGGGTGCCTTTCAGCGCTGGGTTTGGTGAGCCCCTCCTCCACAGCACACAGCACCTAGGAGACTGCTGGGGGACAAAGTCCCACTCCAGCAAGAAGATACAGCAGTGTCTGGGGTCCCTGTTCTGAGGGAAGAGCAGGGCGCTTTTCAGCGCTGATTCGGCATGCCCCTCCTCCACAGCACACAGTACCGTGGAGACTGCTGGGGGATGAAGTCTCACCTCAGCCAGAAGATGCGGCAGTGTCTGGGCCCCAATTTGTACTTAATTTAAGCTGGTGGTTCCTGTGGGGCCCACCAGCACTCATTCTGGGGACCAGCATGTATTTGTCCTAATTGGACATTTCCCAAGAGAGGGCAAAACACACAGGAGAAAAGAAGCAGAAAGAAGGGCAAACTGTCACAAAGGGAGAAAGCAGGAACCTGAAAGAGTGAGCTGAAGTGACATGGAGTGTCTCGTAGTTAATAAAAAAAAGAGGCATGAGGTGGATTTTAGACTACACAGCCTTAATATTTGCACACCCTGCAAGCAGCAGGCTTCTGAGTAGAGTTTTGGGCACCAGCACTTCTTATTTTACAAACTAATTGTATAATGTCTATTAGCATTAATATGACACTGAAGTGCATTTGTTCAGTTTGTACGCTTCTGGGATTTCTATCAATTGGCTATGTGGGCGCAGTGTACCGCTAAAATTTTGCACCTCAAAAGTTACTTTAATAGCACACCCATGGGTGGGTGGATTGGGATGGTGTTGGCCTCAATTTCATGAGGCAATGTGTCCCAAGAAAAGGTGCAAAATCTGCATATCAAGAGTACATTTAAATAAGGAAGAACATACTCAGTAAGACAGAAATTGGAAATTGCAGATGCATAAAGTCATTTCCATGAAGGCTTTCAGTAATAGGACAATATAGAATAACAGGCAAAATCAAAAATAGTTTAAGTCCTAAACCAGTAGGAAATAGAATAGCATCCCTAGTAGCATAGGAAAGTCATCTGGCTCATCCCCAACTTTGAGGGTTTATGTAAGAACTTTTCACATAGAACATCACTGAAAGTGCAAAATTATAATGGGGTAATCAAAGAAATACATTTTCAACAATTCAGAAACAAGACTTTTGAATTGTTATATAGCCTTAACACCTAAGCACTATGCCACTACACAAATATTGATGCAGCTTCCTCTGACCTAAAGTCATCCGGAGACAAAATGTCAGCATACTCTAGTCACATAAACAACAGTGAACCATCGTAAGTGAATGCAATACTGCATGCACGTGGATGGAACTTGAATAAAAGTTATAGTACTGAGCCCATGCTTCTTCTTCAAGAACAGTGACAATCGGAAATAAACAAACATGACTTGCTTGACTATGTGCAGCAAAAATAATAAGGAGAACAAGATTGTGATGAGACATCCTTTTTGAACAAGATGCCATTGAGGCCTAGCTGAAACCTAGTTAATATAATCCAGGAAAATGTACTTTAACAGGTCATATAAAAATAGATTTGATGGCGCCCTCCCCCAACCGACTACCACGGTTCGTTTAGGCCCCTTATCCATTGACGGGGCCACTTGGCCTGTTTTGGCCGGGTATACCCCACATCCGCGATATATGATGGCAGCAGTCGCTGAATTGCGTGATATGCATTCGTCTTTGATACGAGTGCATCGAGCTGTAGTACAGTATGTTACAGGCAACATCCAGGGAGCCCCTCCTGGAGTTGCGGCCCATCCAGCTGGTGCAGGCGGTGTGACCATAAGCCCTGTCATGGTTAATTCGGTGATGGGCAAGCGCCCACAAAATAAGGATGATTTTCCTTATTGGCTTGCAGAAAAATTTGACCAGCTGGAGGCAGTTTTTCCTAACACCTCTCCCGTGGATAAACACAGGATTTTAACGATTAGTTTGCCAAAAGACTTAGGGGCCGATTCCGATCTCGGTCGGAGGCGCACCCAATACCATTCGGTCGGGAAAAAAGCCATGCGAAAGCCTGTTTCCCGACCGATCCGTACAGCACACCGAACGAGTAAGTACGATGCGCACAACAGCACAGAATCCGGCCGAGCCGTACTCACCCAAACCAGGTCCTGTTCCCCGACCGAGGCGAATCCGGAAACGCCTGAATCGAGTCGCACGGAAGGAAAAATGCAGCTCCGTCCGGCCGAACGAGTACGATGGCGCTTTGTACGCGCCGAACCCGTCGCCACGCACGGCACGTCAAAGCATCCGGGAGAGGCGCACATAAGCTCCGATTCGCGCCACAACACGATCCACGGCTACGAGACGAACACGCCAGCGACGAGGACGAGGCAAAGCGACGAGGACGACGCGAAGCGACGAGGACGACGCGAAGCAACGAGAAGGACGAACGACACGAACCAACCATGAATCCCTTCGTCCCTATCATACCAATATTCTACATTTACTACCGGAACAGGCACGGACACGTACGGCGCAGAAGGTAAGTCAGACACCAACCACAAAACACATACAACACGTACACACGACACATCACACACACACAGAGGGATGCAGAATATACTTACACCAGCAACAGCAGCACCATAGGGACGGGATGCCCATCACCAATGCCACATATGCACACAGGGGCCTGAATGCGCACCACCACCCCTACCCAGGGGGCAGGATGCCTACCACCACCCTGAGCCAGGGGGCTGGATGCCCACCACTACTACCACCCTCACTCAGGGGGGCTGGATGCCTACCACTACTACCACCCTCACCCAGGGGGCTGGATGCCTACCACCACCCTTAGCCAGGGGGCTGGATGCCTACCACTACTACCACCCTCAGCCAGGGGGCTGGATGCCTACCACCACCCTTAGCCAGGGGGCTGGATGCCTACCACTACTACCACCCTCACCCAGGGGGCTGGATGCCTACCACTACTACCACCCTCACCCAGGGGGGCTGGATGCCTACCACCACTACCACCCTCACCCAAGGGGGCTGGATGCCTACCACCACCCTTAGCCAGGGGGGCTGGATGCCTACCACTACTACCACCCTCACCCAGGGGGGCTGGATGCCTACCACTACTACCACCTCAGCCAGGGGGGCTGGATGCCTACCACCACCCTTAGCCAGGGGGCTGGATGCCTACCACTACTACCACCCTCAGCCAGGGGAGGCTGGATGCCTACCACCACCCTTAGCCAGGGGGCTGGATGCCTACCACTACTACCACCCTCACCCAGGGGGCTGGATGCCTACCACTACTACCACCCTCACCCAGGGGGGCTGGATGCCTACCACTACAACCACCCTCACCCAGGGGGGGGCTGGATGCCTACCACCACCCTTAGCCAGGGGGGGCTGGATGCCTACCACTTCTACCACCCTCACCCAGGGGGTGCTGGATGCCTACCACTACTACCACCCTCACCCAGGGGGCTGGATGCTTACCACTACTACCACCCTCACCCAGGGGGGCTGGATGCCTACCACTACAACCACCCTCACCCAGGGGGGTTGGATGCCTACCACCACCCTTAGCCAGGGGGCTGGATGCCTACCACTACTACCACCCTCACCCAGGGGGCTGGATGCCTACCACCACTACCACCCTCACCCAGGGGGCTGGATGCCTACCACCACCCTTAGCCAGGGGGGCTGGATGCCTACCACTACTACCACCCTCACCCAGGGGGGCTGGATGCCAACCACCACCCTTAGCCAGGGGGCTGGATGCCTACCACTACTACCACCCTCACCCAGGGGCTGGATGCCTACCACTACTACCACCCTCAGCCAGGGGGGCTGGATGCTCTACCACCACCCTTAGCCAGGGGGGCTGGATGCCTACCACTACTACCACCCTCAGCCAGGGGGGCTGGATGCCTACCACCACCCTTAGCCAGGGGGCTGGATGCCTACCACTACTACCACCCTCAGCCAGGGGGGCTGGATGCCTACCACTACTGCCACCCACACCCAGGGGGGCTGGATGCCTACCACTACTACCACCCCTCAGCGAGGGGGCTGGATGCCTACCACCACCCTTAGCCAGGGGGCTGGATGCCTACCACTACTACCACCCTCAGCCAGGGGGGCTGGATGCCTACCACCACCCTTAGCCAGGGGGGCTGGATGCCTACCACTACTACCACCCTCAGCCAGGGGGCTGGATGCCTACCACCACCCTTAGCCAGGGGGGCTGGATGCCTACCACTACTACCACCCTCAGCCAGGGGGGGCTGGATGCCTACCACCACCCTTAGCCAGGGGGGGCTGGATGCCTACCACTACTACCACCCTCAGCCAGGGGGGGCTGGATGCCTACCACCACCCTTAGCCAGGGGGGGCTGGATGCCTACCACTACTACCACCCTCAGCCAGGGGGGGCTGGATGCCTACCACTACTACCACCCACACCCAGGGGGGGCTGGATGCCTACCACTACTACCACCCTCAGCCAGGGGGGGCTGGATGCCCACCACCACCCTTAGCCAGGGGGGCTGGATGCCTACCACTACTACCACCCTCAGCCAGGGGGGCTGGATGCCTCACCACCACCCTTAGCCAGGGGGCTGGATGCCTACCACTACTACCACCTCAGCCAGGGGGGCTGGATGCCTACCACTACTACCACCCACACCCAGGGGGGCTGGATGCCTACCACTACTACCACCCTCAGCCAGGGGGCTGGATGCCAACCACTACTACCACCCCCACTCATAGGATGGACAATGCATGACACAACCAGCACACCACAACCTAGGGAATGCAAGAAGAAGACATCCCCCCAACACCATGACAAGCGTGTGTAGACTGTGTCAAATGCCTACAACACCGAACATGACTTTGAACATACAATGTGACCCCCTAGCACATGTGCCACACATATATGTGTGTGGCACCCACAATGCAAGCAGGCCATGACCATTGTGGCAATGGGGTCCAAACCCCCATCATCACAGTGACCAAAATGTAAGTGTGGGGTCCATAGTTGAAGCACATTTTGAACATTGTGGCAATGGGGTCTAAACCCCCAGCACCACAGTGACCAAAATGTAAGTGTGGGGTCCATAGCTGAAGCACATTTTGAACATTGTGGCAATGGGGTCTAAACCCCCATCACCACAGTGACCAAAAGGTAAGTGTGGGGTCCATAGCTGAAGCACATTTTGAACATTGTGGCAATGGGGTCCAAACCCCCATCATCACAGTGACCAAAATGTAAGTGTGGGGTCCATAGCTGAAGTACATTTTGAACATTGTGGCAATGGGGTCTAAACTCCCATCACCACAGTGACCAAAAGGTAAGTGTGGGGTCCATAGCTGAAGCACATTTTGAACATTGTGGCAATGGGGTCCAAACCCCATCATCACAGTGACCAAAATGTAAGTGTGGGGTCCATAGTTGAAGCACATTTTGAACATTGTGGCAATGGGGTCCAAACCCCCATCATCACAGTGACCAAAATGTAAGTGTGGGGTCCATAGCTGAAGCTAATATTTGAACATTGTGGCAATGGGGTCTAAACCCCCATCACCACAGTGACCAAAAGGTAAGTGTGGGGTCCATAGCTGAAGCACATTTTGAACATTGTGGCAATGGGGTCCAAACCCCCATCATCACAGTGACCAAAATGTAAGTGTGGGGTCCATAGCTGAAGCACATTTTGAACATTGTGGCAATGGGGTCCAAACCCCCATCATCACAGTGACCAAAATGTAAGTGTGGGGTCCATAGCTGAAGCACATTTTGAACATTGTGGCAATGGGGTCTAAACCCCCATCACCACAGTGACCAAAAGGTAAGTGTGGGGTCCATAGCTGAAGCACATTTTGAACATTGTGGCAATGGGGTCCAAACCCCATCATCACAGTGACCAAAATGTAAGTGTGGGGTCCATAGTTGAAGCACATTTTGAACATTGTGGCAATGGGGTCCAAACCCCCATCATCACAGTGACCAAAATGTAAGTGTGGGGTCCATAGCTGAAGCACATTTTGAACATTGTGGCAATGGGGTCTAAACCCCCATCACCACAGTGACCAAAAGGTAAGTGTGGGGTCCATAGCTGAAGCACATTTTGAACATTGTGGCAATGGGGTCCAAACCCCCATCATCACAGTGACCAAAATGTAAGTGTGGGGTCCATAGCTGAAGCACATTTTGCACATTGTGGCAATGGGGTCCAAACCCCCATCACCACAGTGACCAAAAGGTAAGTGTTGACAAAGAAAGAGGTGCAACTGCCAAACTGCATAGATTGATTCCTGGTCACAGAACAAAAAACACATCAGTGGCAAAGTAGTGTATGTGTCCCATTGCAACATAAATTGGGGGAGCCAAATACTGCAGTGCAATAAGACATACCTTTGGCCATGTGCAGACAAACAACACCCATGGGGGCTGACACCGTCAACAATCATCAATGACACAATGACAGAAGTGACCATCAGAATGCAGACCCACATATTTGCACCAATGGGCACACAAATGCAGATACCCTGTGGAGACTGCAGATGTGAGGTGAACAGATACCATACCATGGCAGCAATGGGACACACAAACCATGATCATTGTGCTGACCGATGACCTAGGAGTCCCAGGGACAGCAGGGGAAACCCGCCAAACTACATACAGCCAATGGCACACCCAAAATATGCCAATGCAGTGGTGCAGATGCACAAACACAAACAGGCAGACCCACGCTGCACATCATACACAACAGGTGAGGGGGGGGGGTGCCAGTGTCCCCAGGCAACCACACAACACATGAGGAGACCTGAATACCAATCATACAGATGTGCATACAGTGCCACACAAAGGTAACTCATGGATCCAAATCCCCTATGTGGGCAAGCAGGCATTGTCAGATGAGAGGGAGCACAAATCACACATGTCACACAGGCACGTAGGGACAGCAACTGACACAGCAAGACACAGACACACCACAGCACCACCCCCAGGGCCCCCACAATGTGGTGACCCGGGGCTGCATTACAATCCCACTGTGATGACAAAGCTAAATGTGGTTCACACTGTGAACCACAGTCATGTGTCCTGAGCAACTAACTACCATCACACCTACACAAGCACAAATCAAACAGCATGGCCAGTAAGCCAAGGCCAACATGGAGGCAGGGGCCTAGCCGGGCAACAACTCTCATCTGCACACACTCAACACCACACCCCTCGACCTCCAACAATGTGCAGCAGTGAAGTACACATTCACTGGTGACATTGCACATGCACCCATGACTATTCCAGGGTGGTGGGTGGGAACCAAGGTGCAGAAACACATCACACATGGCCACTCAACAAGACTCCTGAATGTCTGACACACTGCACACTACGCTGTACATGGACATGGCTTGGCAGTTCAGGCTGGACTGTTCCCATGAGGCACAGGGTCAGACTGATTTGCATATGGCCATGTCTGAACTGGGGTGGTGGAGTGAGCTAAAGAATGATGATGCATTAAACCCAGATCAGTTGACTGGGGGTGAGTGTTTGATTGGCTCAAACGTTCCGGGTCCATCATCCCCTTTTGTATCGCTTTGTTCGCCCTAAGTTGGCGGGGTATGCCCAGACGTGGGTCCCTTGCTCACTTTGCCACTGGATTCAAGCAAGCCTGGCTGATGACGGCTGGAATGCCAGAAACCGGTCCTAGGATGCTTGTTTCCGGTCCAGGGAAGACATGGCTTGGCAGTTCGGGCTGGACTGTTCCCATGAGGCACAGGGTCAGACTGATTTGCATATGGCCATGTCTGAACTGGGGTGGTGGAGTGAGCTAAAGAATGATGATGCATTAAACCCAGATCAGTTGACTGGGGGTGAGTGTTTGATTGGCTCAAACGTTCCGTCCATCATCCCCTTTTGTATCGCTTTGTTCGCCCTAAGTTGGCGGGGGTATGCCCAGACGTGGGTCCCTTGCTCACTTTGCCACTGGATTCAAGCAAGCCTGGCTGATGACGGCTGGAATGCCAGAAACCGGTCCTAGGATGCTTGTTTCCGGTCCAGGGAAGACATGGCTTGGCAGTTCGGGCTGGACTGTTCCCATGAGGCACAGGGTCAGACTGATTTGCATATGGCCATGTCTGAACTGGGGTGGTGGAGTGAGCTAAAGAATGATGATGGGTTAAACCCAGATCAGTTGACTGGGGGTGAGTGTTTGATTGGCTCAAACGTTCCGTCCATCATCCCCTTTTGTATCGTACATGGACATGACGGCAATACCACACCAACCAATGGGATCCCATCCACAGTCACACACCAATGAAGAAGCCAAGGTCACCCACAAAGAACACACATAGACAACAACCAACATTGCAGCCCGGACCCTGAGGAGTGCCAGCAGTCACACACACAACGTGTCACAATCACTGAAAGATAACACAAACTGGAAATCACATGACAGGGGCAAACAACAAGTGCCAAGGGGAAACCTGACTGTGACCCATCTGCGTCTGCACACAAACTCAGCCCTGACAGCAAACACACCTATGGGTGACACCCTGATGACCAGTAATGTGCCATGCACCCACATCACAGAGAACCCAGGGAGAAGACTTTGGGGAACATAGGTCAACTCAGCTAGCATCACAAACAGGTACAACACTAGGGATCACAGCATGCACAGCTAAACGGAAGTGAACACACAGACATGCACATACAACACACACCTTGGGCGCAGGCAATGTCACAGGAGTACACACTGCCATGAGGGGACTCCACTCCTGTGTGAGGAAAGCTGTGCCATATGTTGCCTCAGTAGGGCCCCATCATGTCAGCTGAGCACTTGGTCACACAATCAACAATTAGCACCAAATGAGGGCTCCCGTAACATCAGCCTGGTCATGGAAGTGCCAACGGAATCATCAGCACAGATCCAACACACTTGTATAGCAATGTTGAACTGACAACACAGATGAGTCCTTCCCCATTGATGCCCAAACCTGCATGTCCACTGGAGATGGCCACACGGTCAGGGAAGTAGACGAATTGAACAATGGCAGGCACAACAGATGTGCAGGGGTGGAAGCCACAGATGTGAAATAGGCAATCTAAGTAGGAAATCCCATTGCCAAATACTGAACACATGACACCCTCAGATGCTGCTATGGATGACATGGATACACCACAGGATAGGACACATTCCCCTGGACCACATGGGTTCCTGCACAGTAACACTTCATTATCATGAGACCAAATATCACTATCACTGCAGCAAGGGCATGGTTAGCATCATCAACATCATGTACATCAGAAGCAAAAGCACTAGAGAACAGAAAGTTGCTTTATTCAGCATATGTGACATTAAAAGTAGAAGTCCGGTAGAAAATAAACAAAGGCCAATGGCCAGTCCATCAACAAAGTCACAAGTGGGTGACAGTGGCAGATGCCACCCTACACATGCCTGCACAAAACCAGGGACAATCCACTAGGAGGGGCAACCGGGGGGTAGGCCAGGCACCGCAGGGACAGGATCAGGGCTCACCAGGAGGAAGCAGGGAAGGGGTGGTGGGTGCTGGAGAGCCACTGACAACTGCAGTGGAGGTGTCTGACATGGTGTGTGCCGGCACAACTGGGGGCATGACTCAGATGTTGTGGGTGCCGGCACGACTGCAGTGGACCCTGCAGATGGAGTGGACAGGTCCGCCACTGCAGTGCCCAAGTCAGACAGGGTGGTAGTGGACTCCACTGCAGTGCCTACCACCAGGGGAGGAGAATGGGGAACAGGCAAGGTGGGCTGGACAGAGGGGAGGACACCTCACCACATCAGTGGCACAGACAAGCGCAGCGGGGGGTGGTGCCGGGAGAGCAAGTGGCAGGCGGAGAAGGCCGGATCCTCTTGGGGATGGTATATCTGTGGGTGGGGGAACCTGGGGCAGGGTGTGGTGGGGGCACCTGTGGAGTGGGGGCCTGAGGGATGGAGGAAGGAGACCTGGTGCTTGAGCTGCAGGGCGGTGGCAGGGTCTTGCTCTTACCACTCCGGGGGACTTGCGGGTGGGGGCCTCAGTCTGTCTGCGCCTGGGGGAGGGTGTCCGGGGGCGAGGGGCACTCTGCTCCGTGTGGGGGCTTCCTCTTCCCCTGGATGCTGGAGCAGCTGGATCGGAGGGGAAGAGGCCGAGGTCACTGAGGAAGAGGCGCTGGGTCTTTGGGGTTGCAGGTGAGGCAAGGCAGGGTGTTTTGGAGGGAGAGGCAACTGAGGACTGCGCAGTGCCCGTGGATGCGTGTGTGTGTACCAGGGCCCCATCCCCTGTGAGTCTGGTTTCAGTCCCCTGACTGTGCGTGCGTGTGCGTTTTGTTTGTGGCGTGTGTGTCTGTGTGCTGGACGTGTGTGTGCTGGTGTGTGCCTGTGCCGGTGTGTGTGTGCTTGGGACGGGTAAGGTGCTGGGGAGTGTGGATGGAGCAGAGGCAGGAGGGGTGAGGGACTGTCTGAGGAGGGACACTGCTGCCGTCAGGGAGGAGTCCATGGACCTATTGCCCCTCTGTAGGTCAGACATGCCCGATGAGATGCCCTCCATGAACGACACCAGCTGAGTCAACAGAGCGGTGTGCGCATGGAGGACACTCAGCATGGCTGTCTGCCCTACATGGAGCTGGCGAAGGAGGTACACAGACTCCTCACTCAGGGCAGCAGGGGACACAGGGGCAGGGGGTGCGGTGCCTGGCCCAAAGGAGACATGCTCCCGAACATGGGAGCCTCCACGGACCTGGGGAATGGGAGCCGATGGGAGGGCGGTGGTGGTGCTGGTGGTGGCGGGGACAGCAACACTAGCTGGGGTGTGGTGGCTGCTGACACCCGCCTCCATAAGGGAGTCATCCTCCGAGTTGCTCTGGTCCTCAGCTGAGGTGGATGGTGCTGAGGACTCCTCGGTGTGGCTCCCCTCGCCCTCCGTGCCACTGGGTCCCTCCGACCACTCCTCGGCTGCTGACCCAGTCTGGCTCTCTGGCTCCTCCTGGTCCGTGGAGCTGTCCCCTTCCGTGGCCGTGGATGTATCTGCAAACAATGGGGAAACAGACAGACATCAGTCACCTGCACCAAACGCACACACCACTGTGAGCACAGCACATTACAGAGCAAGCCCTGGCATCATTAGTTGTACATTGCTAAAAGTGCCCTAACTGAACAGGAGAAGCCAATTGTCAGTCTGATGCCAAGCATGGCACTCACATCCCACATGGCCTTGCACCCATCTGTCTGGTGTCTGTTGGATTGCAACACCCCAGTGTGGACACATGCACCAAGTACACAGTAGTTGGACAGTGCAGAGGACACAGTATGGCATGTGGACATGCACACATCACAGCTCTTGCCACTGAATAAGTACAGGTTTCCGGATGAAAGGGATGCCCAGAGTCAAATAGGAAATGCATGTGATGCATACCAGCGACAGACACCATGATGCACCCATGTCCTGATAGCCATCGCCACAATGGTGTGCATGTAGCACATGTCACTCCCCTGCAGGACCACCAATAAGTAGACACATGCCATGGCAGAGGCATGACTGCTAAGTCATACATCACTGTCTCAGTGATGTATGACTTGGCAGCCAGACAACAACACTATGCACTGTGTCACAATAGTAGGTCATGGGGAATGCAAGTCCTGGAGCTGCACAAGTGCACATGTACATCCCCCACACAACACATCATCTTAACCCTCATCTGTCCAGGTCATACCTATTGGACATATGGGAGACCTGTGACACTACCCTCTGAACCTGAGCCCCTCACAATCTGCTGTGATTTGGGAACAGCTGCCGGAACTTCACATTCGCATACCCCAGTCTGCACGGGCAGCTGATCAAACACCTATGTGACACACAAGTATCGTCTCCTATGGTCACATCTCCAGGGGCATGCTGAGCCCCTACCAAGAAACACCCCAGCAGTCCTGGCAACTAATCCACAGCACACTGACACAGAGGCAGACACCTGAGGGGTCAAATCACTGCGCACAATGTGTCAGCTGATACACGGGAGTGGGAGTACAGAGTGCATTGCATGGCCTGGAGTAGGCATGACTGTCCTGCTCCACATGAATGAGGGATGAGCCCTGGACAGTGGATAGCTGGCTATGTATGTGTGACACACGTAATCTGCACACTCCTGGGGCCCAAACATTGTTCCCACCCGCTGCATGGGCGTGTGCCAGATACCCCAGACACATGTGGTGGCTCAGCACAGCAAGTGGACCGCATATCAAAGCAACACGCAGATTACATGTCCGAACACAGGCGTAGTGTGAACAATGGACCCACCCATGATGCCCACAACAGAGTTAGGGAAACAGATGCTGTCCCCCACCTTTAGTGAAGCAAACTGCAAGGACACAGTCCCAAGTGACACAATTCCCTGAATGTAAGGGCCACACCTGGGTATCAGATGAGCAGTGGGCAGTGCACAATAGAGGGACATGGCTCCTGGACAACATGACTGCTGCACTGTGGCAGTTGAACCAGGCCAGAGGAGGGCACACAGCATTTAATACAGAGTTCACAGTGCAGTCTTTGACTCACCCCCTCCTTGCTGCTGTCTGGCCTTCAGCTGCCCATCCAGGTCTGGAAACACCACCGCCAGGATCTGGAGCATGTGGGGGTCAGGGTCCGTGTTCCGCCCCTCCTGCGAGGAGGCGACAGCTTCAGCTGGACCCGTGCAATCCTCCGGGTCCAGCCCCGAAGGTCCTGCCACCTCTTCTGGCAGTTGCGGATCCGGCGCTTGTAGACCCCCACGGACCGGACAGCCCGGACGATGTCCTTCCAGATCTCCTGCTTCCGATGGGCATTAACCTGTCAGGATGACAAAGTGAAAAGGCCATTACTACACATGCAACATATCCGTGCATGACACAGTTGTATATACATGTCTCAATCACAGGGGCACATGATGTACACAGGCAGTGCAAAGCTGCCCATGGACAGTTTGCCAGACGTCACTACATGGTATCACTGCATGGGAAGTAAAACCTTGTTCAAATGCACTGTCACTGCACCATACCTGTCCAGTGCATGTCACTACACACTATGGGGGTGACAACTACTCAGTGAGCCTGCTAGCCAGTGGCGTGCAGACTTTCAGCCTTGCTAGTCAGACAATATGCACATTCAGAAAGGCAGTGCACAGAACACTCACCTGCTCCCCTGGTGTCCCATACAGCTTGCTGTACTGTGGAAGTAGGCTGTCCAGCAGGGCCTGGTTCTCCTCAAGGCTGAAGGCTGGGGCTCTCTCCACAGTACGTGCCATTGCAGGGTCCAGAGGGGCAGAGACAGCAGCAGTGCAGTGGCAGATGTCGTCCTGGAGCATGTAGTGCAGGCAAGTGAGCTCTCAGGGGAACAGCCAGCAATATATATGTGCTGGAGAGGCAGATACTGTCCCTTGTGTCCAAAGTGATAGGTCAAAGTCGTTTGCGTCTTCTGAATCTGGCCAATCCATGGAATAGCAGCACCAAAACACGCCCACAGCATCCTTCAAATCTTCAACTTCATGACATACATGATTTAGCAACATTGTTGTGGGTGACCAACTGATTTTCCAGCAACCGACTCGTTCAAAATTCGAAAACGCGTCCGTTGCCAGGCAAGCCCATTGTCAATGGGTGCGCACCGATCGGTCCATTGCGGTACAACGCGTACAGGGGTACAACGCGTACCCGCACACATTGAATGCAATGGGCCGGCCGGGGCACCGATCGGTCCATTGCAGTTCAACGCGTACAGGGGTACAACGCGTACCCGCACACATTGAATGCAATGGGCCGGCCGGGGCACCGATCGGTCCATTGCGGTACAACGCGTACAGGGGTACAACGCGTACCCGCACACATTGAATGCAATGGGCCGGCCGGGGCACCGATCGGTCCATTGCAGTTCAACGCGTACAGGGTACAACGCTGCACCGCACACATTGAATGCAATGGGCCGGCCGGGGCACCGATCGGTCCATTGCAGTACAACGCGTACAGGGGTACAACGCGTACCGCGCACATTGAATGCAATGGGCCGGCCGGGGCACCGATCGGTCCATTGCAGTACAACGCGTACAGGGGTACAACGCTGTACCGCGACACATTGAATGCAATGGGCCGGCCGGGGCACCGATCGGTCCATTGCGTGTACTAACGCGTACAGGGGTACAACGCGTACCGCGACACATTGAATGCAATGGGCCGGCCGGGGGCACCGATCGGTCCATTGCAGTTCAACGCGTACAGAGGTACAATGCGTACCCGACACATTGAATGCAATGGGCCAGCCGGGGCACCGATCGGTCCATTGCAGTACAACGCGTACAGGGGTACAACGCGTACCCACACACATTGAATGCAATGGGCCGGCCGGGGCACCGATCGGTCCATTGCAGTACTAACGCGCATACCCGCACACATTGAATGCAATGGGCGGCCGGGGCACCGATCGGTCCATTGCGGTACAACGCGTACAGGGGTACAACGCGTACCCGCACACATTGAATGCAATGGGCCGGCCGGGGGCACCGATCGGTCCATTGCAGTTCAACGCGTACAGAGGTATAACGCTGCACCGCGCACATTGAATGCAATGGGCCGCCAGGGCACCGATCGGTCCATTGCAGTTCAACGCTGCATAGGGATATAACGCTGCACCAGACACATTGAATGCAATGGGCCGGCCGGGGCACCAATCGGTCCATTGCAGTACAACGCCGTACAGGGGTACAATGCGTACCGCACACATTGAATGCAATGGGCCGGCCGGGGCACCGATCGGTCCATTGCAGTACAACGCGTACAGGGGTACAACGCTGCACCGCACACATTGAATGCAATGGGCCGGCCGGGGCACCGATCGGTCCATTGCAGTTCAACACGTACAGGAGTACAACGCGTACAGGGGTACAACGCGTACCCGCACACATTGAATGCAATGGGCCGGCCGGGGCACCGATCGGTCCATTGCAGTTCAACGCGTACAGGGGTACAATGCGTACAGGGGTACAACGCGTACCGACACATTGAATGCAATGGGCCGGCCGGGGCACCGATCGGTCCATTGCGGTACAACGCGTACAGGGGTACAACGCGTACCCGCACACATTGAATGCAATGGGCCGGCCGGGAGCACCGATCGGTCCATTGCTGTTCAACGCATCACTGTACATGTGACTGGCATATGTCAGCATGCCTGTCTCAGATGGACATATGCCAGCCACAGATAGCTCCCAGGGAGTGAGGGGCACACCTACATCACGACAGCCTGTCCAAACTTTATCATAAGGCATGTAAGGCTGCATTTCATATTGTGTGTATGTTGGTGTACATGTTGTCCTGTGGGTGTCACCTGTGGGCAGCCACCCCCAGGCTGTGCACGTGTTAATGGGGACAGGATCCTGGGTGTTACGTGTACATGACCACTGTGATGTGCAACTGTTCATATCTGTGCATGTGCCATGGTCACATTTCACGGTGGTGTATGTGTATGTCATGTCACATACCCCGTGAGTCCCATGTGGGACGGTATGTTTGAGCCAGGGTGTCCCAGTGGCACAATAGTGATGGTCCTCCACAGTCTTTGTGCATGTAGTGTTTACAATGTCTCTGATTTCATGTGCACAATGGGAGACAGTCTCCACATCCACGTTGTGTGTGCATGGACTTTGATGTTGTGCGTGTGTGTGTCACAGACGTCCATGTCTGTCCTGCCGTGGCAAGTGGGACCACTACCTGTGGGGGTCATGGTTGTTTTGCTGTGGTGTATACATGATACTCCATGTAATGCCAGTGTCCATGTGGCAATACAGGGTCCCTGGGAATGTACCTGTCATTGAGCTGTGGTGCCTGGGGCACATCTGTCCTCACATGTCACTGTGGGGGGTGATTGTGACACGGCAGCAGGAGATGGGAACTGTGACACAGCCTCATGATATCCAATGGGCCAACCTGGGACTAATTGATGCCACCTGTTGGACCGTGTTGACAGATGTTGGCCATGTATGTACCATACATGTCCTTACGGAACTGCACACTTCATGTAGTTGTGCCTCATAATGATGTATGTTGGGATATTGAGTGTGTTCAATGCCGCATATGTGGGGTGACTGACAATCTTGCTTACTTCTCCTCTGCACTGCAGGGCTCCTGCTGTCCATCGACCATTCCCAGACCTGGCAACGATGGTGGAACGGGACAGCATCCGACGGTACCGCTTCACCAGGCAGCTGATTGAGGATTTGGCAGTGCAGTTGTCCCCACATTTGCAGCCTGGCCGGCCGTATCCTACAGCGCTGACCCCCAAGGTGAAGGTGATGGCAGCCCTACACTTCTTTGCCACCGGTAACTTCCAACATACTGTGGCGACTGCTGGTGGGATGTCACAGACCATGTTGAGCCGTGTGCTCCGCGATGTTTTGGCGGCAATGTTGCTATTCCTGAACCGGTACATCTATTTCCCTAGACTGCGACGACTCACTGACCTGAAGAGTGACTTTTATGCCCTGGGGAGGATGCCGCATGTCATTGGCTCCATTGATGGGACACATGTGGCTTTGGTACCACCACAGGCCCAGGAGCAGGCCTACAGGAACCGCAAGCACTACCACTCGGTCAATGCACTGGTGGTGTGTCTTGCAGACATGACCATCACACACGTGTGTGCCCGTTTCCCTGGTTCAGCACACGATGCCTTTGTGATGAGGAGTAGTCGCATCCCCAGGATGATGGCACAGATGCAGAACCAGCGTGCCTGGCTTGTCGGTGTGTACTGACTTTGTGCCATTGTGTGTGATCTGATCTGTAGTATTCCGCCCACTTTTCCAAGTCAGCTAATGTGCACTTGTCTGTCCGTAGGTGACTCGGGATACCCCAACATGCCGTGGTTGCTGACACCCCTCAGGAACCCTGTGACAGCAGCCCAGATGCGCTACAATGAGGCACATGGTCGGACCAGGAGAGTGATTGAGCGGACATTTGGTCTCCTGAAGAGCCGCTTCCGCTGCCTGGACAAGACCGGAGGGTCCCTCCCATATGCCCCTGCGAAAGTGTGCAAGATTATCATCGTCTGCTGCATGCTCCACAACCTGGCAGTGCGGAAGGAGTTGCCTCTCATCCAGGATGACAATGACCAACATCCGCCACCTGTGGAGGATCCTGGCCTGGACCACGATGCCAGTGACGATGATGATGATGATGATGAGGGTGATGTCCGCACACAGCTCATCACCAACTTCTTTAGCTGAATGTGAGTATCCTGAGGTGTCATGTCAATGATGTGAGTTGGCATGATGTGTAGGTGGTGCTCTGGTGCTGTTGGAGTGTGTCCATGGGCTACCTGACTGGATGTGTGTTGCGATGTGTGCTTACAGGTGGGCTGTACTCCCCAACAGTGTTGACATGCTAACTTGGTTCTGGGTGGGTATCTTGTAACATGTATTGTGCATGAGTTTTGCTGTTCTGTCCTGTACTCCATTGCTTTTGACTGTGTGTCATTTCTGTCCTTCACAGGGTACTTTCAGATTCGTTTGGTCAACTGTGTCCACCGACGACGTGATTGCACTTCCAGGGTGGTAGCTGTTGTGTCCCTACAGGTGATGTGCGCCACACCCATGGACTTCCTTCCGTCTACAGTTGTTGACTGTGTGCCCGCTGCCAGGTGGGATTACCTTGCATCTGTAGTGGTTACGACATGTTGCAACTGTGTAATAAACCTGTGCTTCACTTTGTGATGTGCGTTGTCTGTGGTCACACATTTGACTGCCATTTGCTTACTGCACCTGTGGGCTACTTGACTACAACTGGGAATGGGTGTGGTGTCTGTGCATTGCACCGTCTTCCCTGGCAACATCAGTGTAGGCAATGAGTCAGATGGCCTAGGTGTGTATGTGTTGTGTAGCCCTGGTGGTGTGTCTCCCTCATATGTGTCACGTTGCCTTTACTCACATGCCTGTGTTGTACTTGCTGTTGCAGTTCGCATACACAGTGTAATTTTGCAGTTCATCATCCCCATAACAGCACCCACGTTGGAATCACAACAGAGGCAAGTATGGTGTATTAGTGTGTTTATTGTGATACATTTGTGTGAATAGTGCATAGGATGGGTAGTGCTGTACATAAATCTTGCAATCAGAAGTTCCTAGGTGAATTGAAAGTCCTGGTAGACAGAATCCCCAGTATCGGGGCCACAGTTGTCTGACACATTGGTCCAACTTGTACTCCCCATGCAATGTGTGGGAGTAGTGTTGCCGTCAACAGGGTGAACAGTCTGTGCACAAAGGTGAACATCCAGAACAGGTTCAGGCTTCCTGGGAGTTGCGCTTGGCCATCGGCCTCTCACTTGCCCCTCTTCGGACGACCCCTCTTCTTGGGGGGGCCCTCAAGTACAGGCTGCTGCGGTGCAGGGGACTCTCCGCCAGAGTCATCCTCCCTCCCTGTGGCAGTTGCAGTTTGTTCGGCACCAGATGTTGTTGGCACACAGGGAGGTGTGGACTGGTTGCTGTTCATCTGGCGGAGGCATTGTAAAATGTCCCTGTGCACCGCCGTCATCTCATGCAGTGCATCCCACTTGGACTCCACGCGGGACATGTGTGAGTCCACGCGGGACATGTGTGACTCCACGTGGGACATGTGAGAGTCCAAGCGGGCATGATGGGCAGCCTGCTGCTGTTTCATGTCTCTGAGGAGCCCCACTACCTGGCTGAGGTCTCCGGTGCTGGACTGGTACGCATCAGCTATGCGTACCAGTTGTGGGTCATCATGCACACCAGCAACCTCTGCAAGCAGCGACCTCTGTCTCCCACCCCTCCCACCACCCCTGCTGACATGTGCAGTGCATGCAGTGGCATGCACAGATGACCCTGGTCCACCTTGGGGGTTGGTGGTGGTGGTGGTGTCCATGGCCCCAGGTTGGTCCAGGGTCCCTGTGCTGGTGTTGCTCCTTGTTCTGTCCATGTCGGCAGGGATGCTATTTGTGGTGACAGTCGTTGGAGGGGTGGGTGCAGGGAGTGCAGCTGGTGGTCCTGCTGGTGCTGCAGCTGGTGGTCCTGCTGGTGCTGCATGTAGACTTGCACCGGATGTGCCAGGTTGGTCTTCTTCGTCCGAGGAGGGCAGAGGCTGTACGACGCCAGTGAGCTCCGCATCCTCTTGAGCATGGGACTGGGACTCCTCAGCGTCTGCTGCTGTGTCCCCATCATCACCTGTTTTTGGGAGACACACACAATGTATGTTATGTTTCTGCAGGCATCAATGGTTGACACACATGACAGTTGTGACTGTGCCTCTGGGTGCGGGCCTGTACATTGCATTGTCCTAAGTCGTCACAGTCAGGGGTTGATATTGGTGTGGCACATTGTCCTGCATTATTTGGGCATTTCTATGTATTTTTTGGGGTGTGAACATGGTCTGCATTGGTTGTGTTTGGTTGACAGCCGGCCCTCCTTCCCACCCACCCAGCCAGTCAGTTATCCCACCATGGACTGTGCTTGCATTGCAGGGAGTGGAAGTTGTCTCTCAGGATGTCAGTCAGTGGTGTCCTGCTGTTTGTTGGTGCACAGTTGCCAGCAGGGCCTTGTGCTCCCCACAGCAGTAGCCAGTGTCAGCCATCTTGTGAGTCCTTCTCCACTTCCTGTGATGTGAGCATGGTTCAGGGTGGTGATGGGACAGTTGTGGGGGTGACCAATATCAGTGACTACGACTCCCATCATGCTATTGCCTCCACCCCCTTCCCAGCATGCCCATGCTTCCTTCCTTTTGACTCTGCTTCCCTGTGGGGTGGGCTGGCTGTGCTGACAGGATGGCTGGGAGTGTTGTCCTGGCAGTTGTTTGGCTAAAAGTCCCAAGAGTGTCCCTGTGCTTCACACAACATAATCCAGGGTGGTGGTTCTTTGTGGGATCTTGTGTTAGGATGGGGGGCATTGCATTCTACCAGGTGGGTTCTGTGGAGTTTGTGTTGGGGGTGTGTGAGGGGAGGTGCTTGTGACTATGGTCAGTGCTGCAAGTCCTCCTTCCCACCCACCCAGCCAGCCAGTTATCCCACCATGGAACGTGCTTGCATTGCAGGGAGTGGAAGTTGTCTCTCAGGATGTCAGTCAGTGGTGTCCTGCTGTTTGTTGGTGCACAGTTGCCAGCAGGGCCTTGTGCTCCCCACAGCAGTAGCCAGTGTCAGCCATCTTGTGAGTCCTTCTCCACTCCCTGTGATGTGAGCATGGTTCAGGGTGGTGTTGATGGGACAGTTGTGGGGGTGAGCTATGTCTGTGACTATGACTCCCATCATGCTATTGCCTCCACCCCACTTCCCAGCATTCCCATACTTACTTGCTTTTGTGGGGAGTTCAGTGTGTGTGGGTGTGAGAGCAATGGCAAGATGGCTGACAGTGGTGTCCTGCTGTTGGTTGGTGTGCAGTTCCCAGCATGCCCTTGTGCTCCCCACGACACAGCAACAGTGTCAGACATCTTTGATGGGCCTTTCCACTCTCTGTGGGATGTGAATGCGTGAGTGTGAGCTTGCTGGGCCATGTGGTGGGGGATGTAGAGCTGTGACTACGACTCCCATCATGCTATTGCCTCCACCCCCTTCCCAGCATGCCCATGCTTCCTTCCTTTTGACTCTGCTTCCCTGTGGGGTGGGCTGGCTGTGCTGACAGGATGGCTGGGAGTGTTGTCCTGGCAGTTGTTTGGCTAAAAGTCCCAAGAGTGTCCCTGTGCTTCACACAACATAATCCAGGGTGGTGGTTCTTTGTGGGATCTTGTGTTAGGATGGGGGCATTGCATTCTACCAGGTGGGTTCTGTGGAGTTTGTGTTGGGGGTGTGTGAGGGGAGGTGCTTGTGACTATGGTCAGTGCTGCAAGTCCTCCTTCCCACCCACCCAGCCAGCCAGTTATCCCACCATGGAACGTGCTTGCATTGCAGGGAGTGGAAGTTGTCTCTCAGGATGTCAGTCAGTGGTGTCCTGCTGTTTGTTGGTGCACAGTTGCCAGCAGGGCCTTGTGCTCCCCACAGCAGTAGCCAGTGTCAGCCATCTTGTGAGTCCTTCTCCACTCCCTGTGATGTGAGCATGGTTCAGGGTGGTGTTGATGGGACAGTTGTGGGGGTGAGCTATGTCTGTGACTATGACTCCCATCATGCTATTGCCTCCACCCCACTTCCCAGCATTCCCATACTTACTTGCTTTTGTGGGGAGTTCAGTGTGTGTGGGTGTGAGAGCAATGGCAAGATGGCTGACAGTGGTGTCCTGCTGTTGGTTGGTGTGCAGTTCCCAGCATGCCCTTGTGCTCCCCACGACACAGCAACAGTGTCAGACATCTTTGATGGGCCTTTCCACTCTCTGTGGGATGTGAATGCGTGAGGGTGAGCTTGCTGGGCCATGTGGTGGGGGATGTAGAGCTGTGACTACGACTCCCATCATGCTATTGCCTCCACCCCCCTTCCCAGCATGCCCATGCTTCCTTCCTTTTGACTCTGCTTCCCTGTGGGGTGGGCTGGCTGTGCTGACAGGATGGCTGGGAGTGTTGTCCTGGCAGTTGTTTGGCTAAAAGTCCCAAGAGTGTCCCTGTGCTTCACACAACATAACCCAGGGTGGTGGTTCTTTGTGGGATCTTGTGTTAGGATGGGGGCATTGCATTCTACCAGGTGGGTTCTGTGGAGTTTGTGTTGGGGGTGTGTGAGGGGAGGTGCTTGTGACTATGGTCAGTGCTGCAAGTCCTCCTTCCCACCCACCCAGCCAGCCAGTTATCCCACCATGGAACGTGCTTGCATTGCAGGGAGTGGAAGTTGTCTCTCAGGATGTCAGTCAGTGGTGTCCTGCTGTTTGTTGGTGCACAGTTGCCAGCAGGGCCTTGTGCTCCCCACAGCAGTAGCCAGTGTCAGCCATCTTGTGAGTCCTTCTCCACTCCCTGTGATGTGAGCATGGTTCAGGGTGGTGTTGATGGGACAGTTGTGGGGGTGACCAATATCAGTGACTACGACTCCCATCATGCTATTGCCTCCACCCCCCTTCCCAGCATGCCCATGCTTCCTTCCTTTTGATTCTGCTTCCCTGTGGGGTGGGCTGGCTGTGCTGTCAGGATGGCTGGGAGTGTTGTCCTGGCAGTTGTTTGGCTAAGAGTCCCAAGAGTGTCCCTGTGCTTCACACAACATAACCCAGGGTGGTGGTTCTTTGTGGGATCTTGTGTTAGGATGGGGGGCATTGCATTCTACCAGGTGGGTTCTGTGGAGTTTGTGTTGGGGGGTGTGTGAGGGGAGGTGCTTGTGACTATGGTCAGTGCTGCAAGTCCTCCTTCCCACCCAGCCAGCCAGATATCCCACCATGGAACGTGCTTGCATTGCAGGGAGTGGAAGTTGTCTCTCAGGATGTCAGTCAGTGGTGTCCTGCTGTTTGTTGGTGCACAGTTGCCAGCAGGGCCTTGTGCTCCCCACAGCAGTTGCCAGTGTCAGCCATCTTGTGAGTCCTTCTCCACTCCCTGTGATGTGAGCATGGTTCAGGGTGGTGTTGATGGGACAGTTGTGGGGGTGACCAATATCAGTGACTACGACTCCAATCATGCTATTGCCTCCACCCCCCTTCCCAGCATGCCCATGCTTCCTTCCTTTTGACTCTGCGTCCCTGTGGGGTGGGCTGGCTGTGCTGACAGGATGGCTGGGAGTGTTGTCCTGGCAGTTGTTTGGCTAAAAGTCCCAAGAGTGTCCCTGTGGTTCACACAACATAACCCAGGGTGGTGGTTCTTTGTGGGATCTTGTGTTAGGATGGGGGGCATTGCATTCTACCAGGTGGGTTCTATGGAGTTTGTGTTGGGGAGTGTGTGAGGGGAGGTGCTTGTGACTATGGTCAGTGCTGCAAGTCCTCCTTCCCACCCACCCACCCAGCCAGCCAGTTATCCCACCATGGAACGTGCTTGCATTGCAGGGAGTGGAAGTTGTCTCTCAGGATGTCAGTCAGTGGTGTCCTGCTGTTTGTTGGTGCACAGTTGCCAGCAGGGCCTTGTGCTCCCCACAGCAGTAGCCAGTGTCAGCCATCTTGTGAGTCCTTCTCCACTCCCTGTGATGTGAGCATGGTTCAGGGTGGTGTTGATGGGACAGTTGTGGGGGTGACCAATATCAGTGACTACGACTCCCATCATGCTATTGCCTCCACCCCCCTTCCCAGCATGCCCATGCTTCCTTCCTTTTGACTCTGCTTCCCTGTGGGGTGGGCTGGCTGTGCTGACAGGATGGCTGGGAGTGTTGTCCTGGCAGTTGTTTGGCTAAAAGTCCCAAGAGTGTCCCTGTGCTTCACACAACATAACCCAGGGTGGTGGTTCTTTGTGGGATCTTGTGTTAGGATGGGGGGCATTGCATTCTACCAGGTGGGTTCTGTGGAGTTTGTGTTGGGGGGTGTGTGAGGGGAGGTGCTTGTGACTATGGTCAGTGCTGCAAGTCCTCCTTCCCACCCACCCAGCCAGCCAGTTATCCCACCATGGAACGTGCTTGCATTGCAGGGAGTGGAAGTTGTCTCTCAGGATGTCAGTCAGTGGTGTCCTGCTGTTTGTTGGTGCACAGTTGCCAGCAGGGCCTTGTGCTCCCCACAGCAGTAGCCAGTGTCAGCCATCTTGTGAGTCCTTCTCCACTCCCTGTGATGATGAGCATGGTTCAGGGTGGTGTTGATGGGACAGTTGTGGGGGTGACCAATATCAGTGACTACGACTCCCATCATGCTATTGCCTCCACCCCCCTTCCCAGCATGCCCATGCTTCCTTCCTTTTGATTCTGCTTCCCTGTGGGGTGGGCTGGCTGTGCTGACAGGATGGCTGGGAGTGTTGTCCTGGCAGTTGTTTGGCTAAGAGTCCCAAGAGTGTCCCTGTGCTTCACACAACATAACCCAGGGTGGTGGTTCTTTGTGGGATCTTGTGTTAGGATGGGGGCATTGCATTCTACCAGGTGGGTTCTGTGGAGTTTGTGTTGGGGGTGTGTGAGGGGAGGTGCTTGTGACTATGGTCAGTGCTGCAAGTCCTCCTTCCCACCCAGCCAGCCAGATATCCCACCATGGAACGTGCTTGCATTGCAGGGAGTGGAAGTTGTCTCTCAGGATGTCAGTCAGTGGTGTCCTGCTGTTTGTTGGTGCACAGTTGCCAGCAGGGCCTTGTGCTCCCCACAGCAGTTGCCAGTGTCAGCCATCTTGTGAGTCCTTCTCCACTCCCTGTGATGTGCGCATGGTTCATGGTGGTGTTGATGGGACAGTTGTGGGGGGGCAATATGTGTGACTGCGACTCCCATGATGCTATTGGCTACACTGACTTGGCCAGCATACACAGAATTCCTTCCTTTGAGTGGTCTTCACTGTGTGTTGGTGTTGTTGTGGTGGCTACATGTCTGGATGTGTTTGTTAGTTCTATTTGTGCCACTGCCTAGCTGTAGTTGTAGTTGTGTTTGTACATGTGATGGCACAGTTGGATGTGACTTTTTTGATGGCATATATTGTGTTTATCTGACTGACATACACATTTTGGGATGATTCTGTTCTGGTTGCTGTGTAATTGCTATGAGTGCATGGTTTGACTCTCCCCTTGACAGTGATGTGTGTGTGTTTTGTGGCAGTATATTGTGTACATTTGTTGTGTACTCACCAGGCTCTGGGATGTTCTCTAGTCCATATACGCTCACTGGCGGAGGGATGGCCCGCACCTTCTCCTCCCAGGGCCTGAGGTATATTGGCTTGGCAGGAGGGCCACTGCTGGTGTGTTGGCTGTTGATGTAGTCTTTCTTGAGCAGGTCCCGTACCCTCCTGCGCACGTCATACCACCTTTTCTGGATGTCGCTCTTTGTGCGCCGACATGGTGATAGTGCGTTCACCCTGTTGATGATCCTCTCCCACATCTTGGTTTTCTGGGAGATGGGGGTCTGTTGGACCAGTGTGCCAAACAGCTGTGGCTCTACCCTGAGGATCTCGTCTACCATGACTTCCAATTCACAATCTAGGAACTTGTGATTCTTCTTGGGGGGCATGGTGATGGGTAGTGATGGTGAGTGATGTGTGTGTTGGTGTGCAGGTGAGGGTGTGTGAGTGTGTGTTTTGCTGGGTGTATGTGAGGTAGGTATTTGTTGGTGTGCTGATGGTGTGTGGCTTGTGTGAGGAATGAGCTGTGGGTGTGTGGTTGCTTTCTCTTGGGTGCTGGCAGTGGAATGGCATTTGCAAAGGATCATGGTTGTGATTTGTGTCCTTTATATGGGTGGAGTTGTGGGTGTGTCTTTGTTCTCTGTCCCCACCCCCCAGTATTTATTGGCTTAGTAATTGCTTGTTTGGCCTTTTTTGTGTGATTTTTCCTTTGTACTGTCTGTGTATGTTGGAAACGTTCTTGTGACCGAGTCGGACCCTGCATTTGTCTCGTACGGTATTCTCCGTTTCGTTCACGCTGTGTTTGTGCAGTTTTCTATGCTGCGTACGCGTCGGTCGCGGTGTTTTGTGTTGCTTCGGCTCGGTTTTGTATGCGTGTCGGTCGTGCGGCTTGGCCTCCATCCGACTCGCTCGTGGTTTTCGCGCCTTGCATCGTACTTTGGGGTTTGGAGTTCGCGTGTACGTTTCGGTCGGATTTGTTCCGGGTGCGTGTCGGTCGGTTGGATTCGCCTGTTTTTCCGACCGGATTGCTGTTTTCCGTGCGGCTCGGTCGGTCGACTTGGGTTCGGTACGTGTCGGTCGGATTTTGCACGCATTGCATCGTACTTGGCGTGTTGGGCGCCACAGGTACGTGTCGGTCGGTATAATTTCCGGATCCGAGTCGGTCGGTGCTTTTTCCGGCCCGAATCGGAATCGACCCCTTAGTCCCCGAGTTGGCAGAATGCAACAACTGGGGTAGGGTATTCGCAGCAGTATATGCGAAGTGTTTCGGCACTCCGGATCACTGACATAATATCGACAACAAAAATATCGTATTTACAAAATATCTGCGTCATGATATCGACTACAATAATATCGACTACCAATACTTATTTATAAAAATACAAAAATATCGAGTACACAATATCGTATATAAAAAACATCGTACACCACAATATCGAAATACAAAATATCGTTAAATTAAATATCGTTTAAATTTAATTAACATACAAAATAACAAAAATATCGAATACCAAAATATAGACATCAATATTATCGACTTTTTGAAAATATCGACTATAGAAAAACTGCTCAATTAAATATATCTTTAGCACCAAATATAAATTCACATTATAAAACAATATAAAACACTTAAACAACATAAAAAAATAATTTGCAAACACATCAATATATAAAAATAATATTTTTTCTCTAAACAAACAATTACAGTAATAAAATAAAATCTGTAAAATATATAATGCTTGCATCATTTCACATTCAAAACAATG
This sequence comes from Calotriton arnoldi, assembly GCA_963921515.1. Classification (NCBI taxonomy): domain Eukaryota; kingdom Metazoa; phylum Chordata; class Amphibia; order Caudata; family Salamandridae; genus Calotriton; species Calotriton arnoldi. Next base: position 164,451 of record CAWUFW010009354.1, read on the forward strand.
TTTAAAATATTTTAAAAAAGCAAAACGAAAAAATAATTACTTTCTACTAACAGTTTCTTAATTAGCGTTTCCCTTATATGGAAACAAACAGCCAAAACAATAAAAACAATTAACTTCAACGAATCAAATACTCACATTTTAAAATACACCAATAACATAAAGCAACCAATTAAATAAACACTATATAAACATCAAATGTTTACATCTCTTTTACACTTCTAACCTACAATAAAGAAGAAGGTGAAACTCTGCCCAACTGTTTCCTAAAAGAAAACTTTCATTACTGAAGAAATCTTTAAAACTGCACTAAGTAAGTAAAACTGTATTTAAAATATAACAATACTACTACCCTTCAACAATAATTATTTCTGAGACCTAATTTACTATTCTTTCATTCCTTACATTTATATCAGCTCTACAGATATCTTACAAAGCCAGAAAAATATTTTCAAAATTCTCACCAATAAAAGAACAATAAATGTAAGTATATTATATTTTTGCCAAAGCTACCTAAAATTATTTTTCAAACGTTATTCACTAATATATATTTTCTTTTTATCTATCTCCTCTGCAGCCAACAGCAAAAGCATCCAAAATAATTCTACAACCACTAACCAACTAAATACAATTAAAAAGTAAGTATATAATTTTCAATTATTAAACACCCTTAAATACCCACCCAAATAACCCTTTTCCCCTAAAATCCCTATCATCTACAAACAATATAATCAAATTATTAAAATGTTTGTTTTCTCTTCCCAACAGAAATTACATCAAAAAATAGAAAATAAAGCTTGAAATCATTTCCTGGACAATTTTATTTACATCAAACTAAACATTGTAAGTATATTCACTGAAATGTAACTTTATTTAATAAATATGTGGTATTTATTATATTAAACATTTTGTTTTTTTAATTTTCCCTAGCATAAAACAAAACAACATGACTGAAGGTGCAGAATTTGTAATGTCACAAAAAAATAAAATGTTATTATGTTATATGGGGTATGTCTATACACAGGAGAAACAAACTGGCCTTAAAGTGTTTTGGAAGTGTAGCAAATACTACTCTAACAAATGCTATGGAAGAGCTACTACTCATGAAACTACTGTTCTTTCTGTAAAAGAACATAATCACCCCCAAACATAACAGAGATTGAGGTTAGAGATGCTCTTGAAAGTATAAAAGAAGCAAGCACTAGTACTGATAAACCAACTACCCAAATACTAAAAGAGCAACTATTAAAAGTACCTCAACATGCATCAGGACAATTACCGTCCATAGCTTCTTTAAAAAGAACTATTGCCAGACAAAAAAAAGCAACTACAAGTACCATACCTGCGCCTAAAACGTTTGCAGAAGTAGTTATTCCACCAGAATTAAGCATTACTCACACTAAAGAACCATTTATATTTTTTGATAACAAATGCCAAGATAAAAGAATAATTATGTTTGCTACTGCAAACAATTTAGTTAAATTACAGCAATGTGACACCTGGATGATGGATGGAACTTTCAAAGTCTGTCCAAAACCATTTTACCAGCTGTACACAGTGCATGGATTGTACCAACATTCAAATATTCCATTCATCTATGCCCTATTACCAAATAAACAGCAAACTACCTACATAGATATACTCACTAAAATAAAAGAAGAAAGCAATAATTATTTTCCTTCAAAAATAATTATTGATTTTGAAATAGCCATGATAAATGCTATACTGAAAAATTATCCACACACAGCAATCCAGGGTTGCTATTATCATTTTAACCAGAGTCTCTAGAGACATCTACAAAAATCAACCCTAAGGGGCCGATTCCGATCTCGGCCGGTAGGGCACCGAATCGGATTCGGCTGAACTGGATCTGATTCGGAGCCCTTTTTCCCGACCGATTCGTACGTGCGTCCTGCCGAGCGAGTACGATGCGAGCGCGTGCGAATTCGCCGACCGACTTGTTTGCAAGTCCCAACCGCTCCGACCGACTCGCACGGATGCGCCTCGCACTGCGCAATGGAGACGTTCTCCGACCGGGCAAGTACGATGCGCGCCACGAGCAGTCCGACCGACTCGCGCCGTCCGGCTCCAAGAAGCAGTCGGAGCCCTACTTTGGGGGTCCGTGTCGGACCCCCCTGTGCGCGTAGCCGCGCGAGTCGCACACAGGGGGGACCCATGGGTCCCCCCTACCTGTGCATGTACGCCGCGAGTCGCTTCGAGGCGTACCCGCTGTAGGGGGTGCCCTTGTTCGCCTCGCACCCATTGAGTCAATGCGAGCCCGCGTACGCGTTGTACGACCGGCTCCCATTGACTTCAATGGGAGTCCGACCGACTCGAGTCCGATAGCATACGTGCGCATCGTACTCGTTCGGTTGGGCTGCTAGGGTCCGATTCGGTCGGAAATCTCTCCGGGTCCGGCTCGGTCGGAGAGATTTCTGGCCCGAATCGGAATCGGCCCCTAAGTGTACAATATGCTACAGACAGTACTTTCGCCTACCAAATTAAAAAGCTAATAGCACTAGCATATGTACCTGTAACTGATGTAGCAGAGCACTACAATATTCTAATAGAGAGCCCCTATTACAAAAGGAATGAAGACAAAATAAGCCCACTACTAGACTACTTTGAGGACACCTGGGTGGGAAGACTGCATAGATCAGGGCATAGAAGGCAACCTAAGTTCCACATTCCTTGGTGGAACGTGTACCTAAGTACCTTAAACAAAGAAGCCAAAACAAATAATAGTGTTGAAGGATGGCATAATGCCTTCCAAGCAACAACAAGCAGAGGTAAACCTACCCTACAAAAACTACTACAATCTATACAAAAAGAACAAAGCTATCAAGAATTACGGATGGAACAATCTGTAACTCAAATATGTCCCAAATTAACTAAACAAACTAAAAAAATGTTTGAGCTACTGCAAAGTCAGGTTACCCTATACCCATCAACAAGAGGCCTAGATTACCTATCCCTAATAGCCAAAAGCATATTATAAACTACAGTTCCACAGCTATTATACATTTTTTCGTTCACAAAACAAACACTTTACACACATATATTAATATTATATTTTCACAATTATTACTTATTTGTGATATATATTTTTTTAACTAAAAAAAATATATTTACAAATAAATAATATTTATCAAAATATACTATATATCACAATTAATTTTAACAACATTTCCCACCCAATTAATAAAAAAAAATAGACTTACGGTTTATGTAGCTGTAGAAGATGTATTCCAACAAGTAATAATCCTTACATCTGTCTGTTAATCCATGTTAAAGTTTAAAAAAGCCCCCAAAAAATGCAAAAATCCAACAGGTCCTATATAAATCCATCCTTGCGAAATCCAAATAACAGAAACCCTCAAAAACCCGAAAAAGATATAAAAATATAAAAATCGCTCCAGGAAATTCCGAAAAATAAAAGAAACTGTGATAATAATATTAGTTTAACAAACTAATACACAGTTCTTTTTTTAAAAACGCATCTGTCTCTCCAACGTAAAGTCGATTAAAAGTAACCTGCAAAAAAGATTGAAAGCATACCCACCCACACAAATACACCAAAATACATTCATTAAATACAATAACATTAATTTATATCAACAAAACAACACATATTTACTCATATTATCGTCTGTCTAGACTACGCCTCAAACACTAACTCACGACATCTCACTAAAATATAACTAACAAGTACAGCACACCAAAAACGCAACGACCTAACTATAAATACAATATATATATCCTAACTAGACTAAAACATAAGTATTAAGTTAGAAAAAGAATTAAAATTTCCCTTACTTTGCTCTACGCGACGCAGCTTCCAACCGCGAGCTTCTACGGTCCTCAATGACCCAAAATAATAGTACGCGGTTACAAAATAGTCCCTGTGAACTAAAAATGGCTGCTTAAATAAATGTTTAAAAAAGGAATAATGTTAAAAAAATGCATTATATCAAAGTATAAATGTCAGATATATTTTTCTTATGTTGTACAATTTTTTCTCTATATTTAAAAATTATTATATATTTTATTATACTTTGTAAAGTTATAATAATAATTAATATAAAAATATATTTATTATTATCATAATTATATATGTATTTTTTATAATTATATGAATTATAAAAAACATATTAATTATATAAAAATGTTAAATAAAACTTACCTGTTTAAAAAAAATTATTTCATGCAATACAACAATGTAATAATTAATATTATTAATATTTTATATACTAATAATATTAATAAAAAATGTATTAACATGTAATAAAGTGATAATTATTTGAAAATGATAAACAATATCCACTACAGCATTATAATGTTACAATATTAAATAATAATTAACCATACAATGCTTTATTTTGTGTATATATATGCCAAAAATGGTTATATTATTTGTATAAATATATTACAATGTTACAACAACTCTTGTAAAATAATAACAAAATATTGTTTGTATATCAAAATAAGAATACTTTTGTTATAAAATACAATTATATCATAAAATGTTTTTTTCCTTAAAAAATTCAATTAACTAATAAATGTATGTAAAATAATTTATGTTCCTTAAATAAAAATAGACATATTTTGTGTATTTTTATTAATTTCTATTCCATACTATAAATAAAATTTTTAAAAATTCTCTTTCTACCTACTTATACAAAAATAAAAGATGTTTGAAAATAAAAAATGTCTAATTTTTTTTAATATGTATATCTTATTATTGAATATTTTACTTAAATATATTAATTTGATAAATGTACCATTTTAATTTACTATAAATAATCAGATTGGTTTTTTTACTAGTAAATTATAAACTATACATCAATTACACAATAAAAATTCATTATCACTGCACATAATAAAACACATTTATATTTCTTCACATATAAAAATACATAGGGGTCGATTCCGATGTCGGCCGGAAGCGCACCTAACAGTATTCGTCCGGAAAAAATACCAGCCGAACGCGTGTTTTCCGACCAACTCGAACACTCTACCGAACGAACAAGTACGATGCGCATAACAGCCCAGATTCCGAGCGAGCCGTACTTACCATTCCAGCTCCTGTTCCCCGCCCGAGCCGGATACGTAAACGCCGAATCGAGTCGCACGGAACCAAATACACAGCACCTTCCGGCCGGACTAGTACGATGCGTCTTCCGTACGCGCCGAACTCGTCGCTACGTCCGGCACGTTTGAGCATCCGGGAGAGCTGCACATAAGCTCCGATTCGCGCCACAAGACGATCCACGGCGACGAGACGAACAAGCCAGCGAAGAGTACGAGTCGAAGCCACGAGAAACCCGAACGAGATGAACCAACCATGAATCCCATCGCGCAGGTCCTACCAATACTCTACATCTATAACCGGGACCGGTACGGACGCGTACAGCGCAGACGGTAAGTCAAACACCCACAACACAAACAAACGACACGTACCCGAAATATGTCACACACACATAGGGATGCACAAATGACGTACACTAGCAACAGCAGAACCATAGGGGCGGGATGGCCATCACCAATGCCATACACACCCATAGGGGGATGGATGCCTGCCACTACTACCATCCCCACTCATGGGGGGCTGGATGCCTACCACTACTACCATCCCCACTCATGGGGGGCTGGATGCCTACCACTACTACCATCCCCACTCATGGGGGGCTGGATGCCTACCACTACTACCATCCCCACTCATGGGGGCTGGATGCCTGTCACTACTGCCATCCCCACTCATGGGGGGCTGGATGCCTACCACTAACACCACCCCCACTCAGGGTGGGCTGGATGCCTGTCACTACTGCCATCCCCACCCATAGGGGGCTGGATGGCTGTCACTACTACCATCCCCACTCATGGGGGTCTGGATGCCTACCACTACTACCATCCCCACTCATGGGGGGCTGGATGCCTACCACTACTACCATCCCCACTCATGCGGGGCTGGATGCCTGTCACTACTGCCATCCCCACTCATGGGGGGCTGGATGCCTACCACTACTACCATCCCCACTCATGCGGGGCTGGATGGCTGTCACTACTACCATCCCCACTCATGGGGGTCTGGATGCCTACCACTACTACCATCCCCACTCATGGGGGGCTGGATGCCTACCACTACTACCATCCCCACTCATGCGGGGCTGGATGGCTGTCACTACTACCATCCCCACTCATGGGGGTCTGGATGCCTACCACTACTACCATCCCCACTCATGGGGGGATGGATGCCTACCACTACTACCATCCCCACTCATGGGGGGCTGTATACCTACCACTACTACCATCCCCACTCATGGGGGGCTGGATGCCTGTCACTACTACCATCCCCACTCATGGGGGGCTGGATGCCTGTCACTACTGCCATCCCCACCCATAGGGGCTGGATGGCTGTCACTACTACCATCCCCACTCATGGGGGTCTGGATGCCTACCACTACTACCATCCCCACTCATGGGGGGCTGGATGCCTACCACTACTACCATCCCCACTCATGGGGGGCTGGATGCCTGTCACTACTGCCATCCCCACCCATAGGGGGCTGGATGGCTGTCACTACTACCATCCCCACTCATGGGGGCTGGATGCCTACCACTACTACCATCCCCACTCATGGGGGCTGGATGCCTGTCACTACTGCCATCCCCACCCATAGGGGGCTGGATGGCTGTCACTACTACCATCCCCACTCATGGGGGTCTGGATGCCTACCACTACTACCATCCCCACTCATGGGGGGATGGATGCATACCACAAACACCACCCCTACTCAGGGTGGGCTGGATGCCTGACACTACTGCCATCCCCACCCATAGGGGCTGGATGGCTGTCACTACTGCCATCCCCACTCATGGGGGCTGGATGCCTACCACTACTACCATCCCCACTCATGGGGGGCTGGATGCCTACCACTACTACCATCCCCACTCATGGGGGGCTGGATGCCTACCACTACTACCATCCCCATTCATGGGGGGCTGGATGCCTGTCACTACTGCCATCCCCACCCAAAGGGGGCTGGATGGCTGTCATTACTGCCATCCCCACTCATGGGGGGCTGGATGCCTACCACTACTACCATCCCCACTCATGGGGGGCTGGATGCCTACCACTACTACCATCCCCACTCATGGGGGGCTGGATGCCTACCACCCTACCACTACTACCATCCCCACTCATGGGGGGCTGGATGCCTACCACTACTACCATCCCCACTCATGGGGGGCTGAATGCCTGTCACTACTGCCATCCCCGCCCATAGGGGCTGGATGGCTGTCACTACTACCATCCCCACTCATGGGGGTCTGGATGCCTACCACTACTACCATCCCCACTCATGGGGGGATGGATGCCTACCACTACTACCATCCCCACTCATGGGGGGCTGGATGCCTACCACTACTACCATCCCCACTCATGGGGGCTGGATGCCTGTCACTACTACCATCCCCACTCATGGGGGGCTGGATGCCTGTCACTACTGCCATCCCCACCCATAGGGAGCTGGATGGCTGTCACTACTACCATCCCCACTCATGGGGGGCTGGATGCCTACCACTACTACCATCCCCACTCATGGGGGGCTGGATGCCTACCACTACTACCATCCCCACTCATGGGGGGCTGGATGCCTGTCACTACTGCCATCCCCACCCATCGGGGGCTGGATGGCTGTCACTACTACCATCCCCACTCATGGGGGTCTGGATGCCTACCACTACTACCATCCCCACTCATGGGGGATGGATGCCTACCACTACTACCATCCCCACTCATGGGGGGCTGGATGCCTACCACTACTACCATCCCCACTCATGGGGGGCTGGATGCCTGTCACTACTACCATCCCCACTCATGGGGGGCTGGATGCCTGTCACTACTGCCATCCCCACCCATAGGGGGCTGGATGGCTGTCACTACTACCATCCCCACTCATGGGGGTCTGGATGCCTACCACTACTACCATCCCCACTCATGGGGGTCTGGATGCCTACCACTACTACCATCCCCACTCATGGGGGGCTGGATGCCTACCACTACTACCATCCCCACTCATGGTGGCTGGATGCCTGTCACTACTGCCATCCCCACCCATTGGGGGGCTGGATGGCTGTCACTACTACCATCCCCACTCATGGGGGGCTGGATGCCTACCACTACTACCATCCCCACTCATGGGGGCTGGATGCCTGTCACTACTGCCATCCCCACCCATAGGGGGCTGGATGGCTGTCACTACTACCATTCCCACTCATGGGGGTCTGGATGCCTACCACTACTACCATCCCCACTCATGGGGGGATGGATGCCTACCACTAACACCACCCCTACTCAGGGTGGGCTGGATGCCTGACACTACTGCCATCCCCTACTACCATCCCCACTCATGGGGGGCTGGATGCCTACCACTACTACCATCCCCACTCATGGGAGGCTGGATGCCTACCACTACTACCATCCCCACTCATGGGGGGGCTGGATGCCTACCACTACTACCATCCCCACTCATGGGGGGCTGGATGCCTGTCACCTCAACCACCCCTACTCATAGGACGGGTAATGCATGACACAACTAGCATACTCCCACATAAGGACTGTCTGTAAATTACATCCCACCCCCAACACCATGACAAGCGTGTGTGGTCTGTGTCAAATGCATACAACACTGAACATGACATTGAACATACAATGTGCCCCCTAACACATGTGTCACACATAATTGTGTGTGTGGCCTACACAATGCAAGCAGACCATGACCACTGTGGCAATGTGGCCCAAAGCCCCATCACCACAGTGCCCAAAAGGTAAGTGTGTGCTCCATAGCTGAAGCACATTTTGAACAGTGTGGCAATGGGGCCCAAAGCCCCATCACCACAGTGCCCAAAAGGTAAGTGTAGTCCTGGTAAAAGCTGGGAAAAAAAAACTGCAGGGATTATTCCTGGCCACACAACACCAAACACTACAGTGGCATTGTAGTGCTTGTGTCCCATAGCAACATAGATTGTGTGAGCCAAGCAGTGCAGTGCCAATGACACATCGTTCTGGCCATGTGCACACAAACATCAGCCATGGGGGCCCACATTGTCTACATTCACAAATAACACAATGACAGAAGTGAGCATCATAATGCAGACCCACATATCTGCACCAATGGACACACACATGTAGATATCCTGTGGAGACTGTAGATGTCAGGTGAACAAATACAATACCATGGCAGCAATGGGACATACTAACCATGATCAATGTGCTGACTGATGACCTAGCAGTCCCAGGGCCAGCAGGGGAAAGCCAACAAACAACATACAGCCAATGGCAAACTAAAGATATGCCAATGCAGTGGTGCAAATGCACAAACACAAACAGGCAGACTCACACTGCATATCATACACAACAGGTGAGGGGGTTGTGTGCCAGTGTCCCCAGGCAAACACACAACACATGAGGAGGCCAGATTCACTAATACACAGATGTCAACACAGTCACATACAAAAGTAACTCATGGATTGGATTCCCTATGTGGGCAAACAGGCATTGTGAGATGAGAGGGAGCCCAAATTACACATGTCACACAAGCTTGTAGGAACAGCAACAAACACAGCAAGAGACAGAACCACCACAGCACTCTCCCCAGGGACCCCACATTGTGGTGACACTAGCCTGCATGACAATCAGGGCCGGCTCCAGGGCGGTGCGACCGGTGCCACCGCACCGGGTGCTGACTCTTCAGGGGGCGCCCAGTTTGGAAGTATTTTATGGTTTAAAAAGCACCTGCTGCTGCATTGCTGCCCTCCGGCAATTTTCACACAACAATAAAAATGTCAAGATAACTCCGGTGATTAATGTTCTTCCTGGAGAGAGAAGGAGTTTTGTCTAGTGGAAGTTTTAACTCATTTTATGGTAGCACAGAGGGTTAATATGCATGCTGCAAAGAATGTGTACCATGCAGATCACAAAGTGCATATAGTTTAAATAGATCAGTGCTTTTGTCAGAGAGATCCTTTTGTTACTAGCAGTGTAGATGTTAAAATCCTAACATGGAACAGTGCGCTAATAACTGTCATCAAAGAGCTGCATGAAAACTGCAAGGTATATATTAGAGCATTAAGATTTTTTCCTCCGTCTTTCCTTATTCTAAAGTTTCAAAAGGGGTTCATTTCGGTAAAAAAAAAAACGTATTATTAAATATAACCCCCAACCATGCGGTTATGTTTTAAATTCTGAGTTTGTGCTTCTTCAGACCAAGCAATCTTAAACTATAATGTCTACTAGTATGGATGACATGGGATTCACCTTGTAGTCTTCTGGCTTATGTAATATTTCCTGTACACTGATTTACACACATATGGTTGATTGTCTCTGTGTAATGTGTGTGTGATGAAAAGTGCTCTGACACCCTACACTGGTATAGGCGGCGCTATGTAACTAATTAAATACATATGAGAGAGAGTGGTTATGGAGACTTGAGGGGGCACTGTTAAAGCGTGGTAGTGAGGGAATCCATGGCAGGTGTTCATGGGGGGCGCCAACAAACACTGTCGCACAGGGCGCCATCAGTGCTAAAGCCGGTCCTGATGACAATCACACTGTGATGACAAAGGTAGATGTCATCCACACTGTGAACCACAGCCATGTGTCCTGAGCAACAAACTACCATCACACCTATACAAGCACAAAGCACTCAGCATGGCCTGCCAGCCAAGGAAAATATGGAGGTAGTGCCCCAGCCGTGCAACAACTCACATTTGCACACACTCAACGCCACACACCTTGAACTCCACCAATGTGCAGCAGTGAAGCTCACATGGACTGCTGACATTGCACATGCACCCATGACAATCCCAGGGGTGGTGGGGGAAATAAGGTGCAGAAACACATCACACATGGCCAGTCAACAATACTTGTGAATGTCTGACACACTGCACAGTATGCCGTACATGGGCATGACGTGAAATCCACCCCAAACAATGGGATCCTGGCCATAGTCACACACCAATGAAGAAGCCAAGCTGACCCACAAAGGACACACATAGACAACTCCCAACATTGTAGCTCTGACCCTGAGGAGTGGCAGCAGTCACACACACAACGTGTCACAATCACTGAAAGCATACACAAACAGAAAATCACATTACTCGTGTAACCAACATGTGCCAAGAGGAATCCTGACTGTGTCCCATCTGCGTTTGCCCACATCCCCAGCCCTGACAACAAAGACAACTAGGGATGACAACCTCATGAACATTAGTTTGCCATGCACCCACATCCCGGAGAAACCAGGTCCAAGATGCTGGATGAACACAGAACAACTCAGCAAGCATCACAAACAGGAACATCCGTAGGGACCCAGCCTGTGTAGGAAAAGGAGAAGGGAACACGCACAGACATGCCTACACAACACACAACATGGGCACAGCCTATATCACGGAATCACGCACTGCCATGAGGGCACTCCACTCCTGTGGAAGGTCAGCTGTGCCAAACCTTGCCTGTGCACGACTCAAACATGTCAGCAGAACACTCGGTCAGTGAGTCAACAACTACAACACACTGAAGGCTCTGCTCATATCAGCCTGGGCACGGGAGTGTCACGTCAGTCATCTGCATACACCCAAGACAAGTGTCAAGCAACTTGCACTGTGTACACAGATGAGTCCTCCAAATTTGATGTGCTAAACTGCATGTCCATTGGAGACGGGCACACAGTCAGGGTACTAGGAACATTGGACAGTGGTAAGCCCACCAGATGTGCATCAGTGTAGGACAAAGATGGTAATCTACAAATGCTAAACGTACATCCCTGTGTCAAATGCTGAACATTACACCCTCAGACTGCAGCAAAGGATGCTATAGATCCAGACTAGATTAGGACACATATCCCATGGACCACATGGAGCCCATCACAGCAAAACTTCATTTACCTGATCTGAACACTATTACAACAGCAAATGCATGATTCTACACATCTACATCATGTACCTCCAAAGATTAACCACAAGTAAACAAAAAGAGGCTTTATTCAGCAAGTGTGCAACTCAAATCAAAAGTCCAAAATAAACTAAGGCCAATGGCCAGTCCAAATATACAGTCCCAACAGGGTGATGCGTGACAACTTGTCAACAATTGCTTGCCTGCACAGGTATGGACAGGGGACATCCCTCTTGGAGGGGCATACGAGGGGCAGGCCAGGCACCGCAGGGACAGGATCAGGGGATGCCAGAAGGAGGCCGTGAAGGGGAGGTGGGTGCAGGAGTGTCACCGGCAACTGCAGTGGAGGTGTCTGACTCAGGGGGGGCTGGCACCACCGCAGGGCTCAAGTCAGATGGTGTTGGTGCTGCAACCACTGCAGTGGGCTGGTCAGATGGAGTGGACTGGGTCCCCAATGCAGTGCCCGAGTCAGACGGGGTGGTTTTGGACTCCACCGCAGTGCATGACTCCAAGGTAGTGGAAGGGGGGCAGAAGAGCTGGGCAGGACAGAGGGGGGGACACGGTCTCCACACCAGTGGCACAAACAGGCAGAGCGTCTGGTTTGGGGGTGGAAGAGCAAGTGGCAGGGGGAGGGCCTAAGCAGTTTGGGGATGCGGTATCGGTGTGTGGGGGAACCTGGGGCAGGGTGTGGCGGTGGAACCTGTGGAGTGGTGGCCTGGGGGATGGAGGTGAGAGACTGGGTGGTTGACTTGCAGGGCGGTGGCAGGGTCTTGCACTTCCGGGACCGGGGGACTTGTGGGTGGGGGCTCACTCTGCCTGCACCTGGGAGAGGGTGTCCGGGGCGAGGGGCACTCCCCACTGTGTGGGTGGACTTCCTCTTCCCCGGTATGCTGGATCAGCGGGATTGGAGGGGAAGAGGCCGAGGTCACTGAGGAAGAGCTGCTGATCAGGTGGGGTTGCAGGTGAGGCAAGGGAAGGGGTCTTGGAGGGAGAGGATCTTGAGGATTGCGGAGTGACTGTGGTTGCCTGTGTGTGTGTTCCCCATCCCCTGTGTCTGTGGTATCAGTCCCCTGAGGATGCTTGTGTGCACGTCTTGCCTTTCTCTTGGGTGTGTCTGTGCTGCTCGTGTCTGTGTGTTTGGGTGACTGTGCAGGTGTGCATGTGCTTTGGACAGGTAGGGGGCAGGAAGTGTGGATGGGGCAGAGGTGGGAGGGGTGAGGGACTGTTGGAGGAGGGACACTGCTGCCATCAGGGAGGAGTCCATGGACTTATTGCTCCTCTGTAGGGCAGACATACCCGTCGATATGCCCTCCATGAACGACACCAGCTGTGTCAACAGAGTGGTGTGTGCATGGAGGACACTCAGCATTGCTGTCTGCCCTACATGGAGCTGCCGAAGGAGGTACACAGACTCCTCACTCAGGGCAGCAGGGGACACAGGGGCAGGGGGTGCGGTGCCTGGCACGAAGGAGACATGCTCCCGAGTACGGGAGCCTCCATGGACCTCAGGAATGGGAGCCAATGGGAGGGTGGTGGTGGTGGTGGTGGTGGTGGCAGGGCCAGACAGACTAGCCGGCCTTTGGTGGCTGCTGAGACCCGCCTCCACAAGGGAGTCATCCTCCGAGCTGCTGTGGTCCTCAGCTGAGGTGGATGGTGCTGAGGACTCCTCGGTGTTGCTCCCCTCGCCCTCCGTGCCACTGGGTCCCTCTGACCACTCGTCCGATGCTGACCCAGTCTGGCTCCGCTGCTCCTCCTGGTCCGTGGAGCTGTCCCCTCCTGTGGCCGTGGATGTATCTGCAAACAATTAGGGAAACAGACAAACATCAGTCAACTGCACTGACCGCACACACCACAGTAAGTACAGCACATTACAGAGCAAGCCCTGGCATCCTTAGTTGAACATTGCCTAAAGTCCCCACACAGATTCGGGAAGCCAATTGTCAGTCTGATGGTCAACCATGGGACTCACAACCCTCCTGCCCTTGCACCCATCTGTCTGGTGCCTGTCTGATGGTAAGACCCCAGTGCGGACACATGCACCACCTACACAGTTGTTGGACATTGCAGGGAACACGGTGAAGTATGTGAACATGCACACATCACATCTCTTGCCACTGAGTCAGTGCAGGTGTCCGGATAAAGGGATGGCCAGAGTCTAAATAGAAATGCATGTGATGCATACCAGCACCAGACACCATGATGCACCCATGTCTGGATAGTCAATGCCACAATGGGGTGCATGTTGCACATGTCACTCCCCTGCAGGATCAGTCTCAGGAAGTTTAATGCCATGACACAGGAATGCGTGCAAAGTCATACATTACTGTCTCAAGTCACATGGCCATGGCAGCCAGCCAACAACTGTCTGCACTGTGTCACAATCCGAGGGCATGGGGAATGCAAGTTATGTGACTGACAAGTGCACATGTCCATCCCCCAAATACCACATCATCTGTACTACTATTTGTCCACGTCATACCAACTGGACATATGGGGGACATGAAACACAACTCTCTGAACATGAGCACCTCACAGTGTGCTGTGAATGACAATACAGCTGCCTGAAAGTCACAGTTGCAAACACCTGTGTGCACAGTCAAGTGATCAGACACCTATAAGTCACAGAAGTATCGTCTATCATGGTCACATCTCAGATGGCATGCTGAGCCCTAACCGATAAACATACCAGTAGTCCTGACAACGAAGACACAGCACAATGAGACAGAGGCAGACACCTGAGGGTACATTTCACTGATCACAACATGCCAGATGATACACGGGAGTGGGAGTACAGAGTGTATTGCATGCCCTGGAGTAGGCATGACTGTCCAGCTCCACCTGTAAGAGGGATGAGTCCTGGACAGTAGGCAGATGGCTAAGCATGTGTGACACACTGGATACACATACTCCTGAGGCCCAAACATTGTTCCCACCAGCAGCATGGGTGTGTGCCAAATTCCCCAGGGACATGTGGTGAGTCAGAGCAGCAAGCGGACCACATATCAAAGTTACACCCAGATTACATGTCAGAACTTAGGCATTGTGTAAGCAATTGAGCCATCCATGAATCGCACAACATAGTCACGGGAACAAATGCTGTCCCCCACCTTGAGCAAAGCAAAATGCAATGACACAGTCCCCAAATGACACAATTTCCTGACTATAAGGGCCACACATATGCGTATCAGAGGAGAAGTGGGCATGTCACAAATGAGGGACATGGGTCCTGGACCACATGACTGATGTACTGTGGAAGTTTAACCAGGCCAGAGAAGGGCACATAGCATGTCAGACAAAGTGCACAGTGCAGTCATGGACTCACCCCCTCCTTGCTGCTGTCTGTCCTTCAGCTGCCCATCCAGGTCAGGGAAGACCACCGCCAGGATCCGGAGCATGTGGGGGGGTCAGGGTCCGGTGTCCGCCCCTCCTGCGAGGAGGCGACAGCTTCAGCTGGACCCTTGCGATCCTCCTGGTCCAGCCACGAAGGTCCTGCCATCTTCTTCTGGCAGTTGCGGATCCTGCGCCTGTAGACCCCCACGGATCTTACTTTCCGGGCGATGGTCAGCCAAATTTCCTGCTTCTGGTGGGCATCAACCTGTGAGGATGACAAAGTGAAAAGGCCATTACTACACATGCAACATATACGTGCACCACAGTTGGATATACATGTCTCAATCACAGGGGCATATGATGTACACAGGCAGTCCAACAATGGCTATGAACAGTTTGCCAGCAGTCACTACATGGTATCATTGCATGGGAAGTAAACCTAGTTGGAATGCACTGTTACTGCACTGTACCAGTTCAGTGCATGTAACTACACACTTTGGGGTGTGACAACTACTCAGTGGGCATGCTAGCCAGTGGTGTGCACACTGAAAGTCCTGCTAGTCAGACAACATGCACAATTAGTGAGGCAGTGGACAGCACACTCACCTGCTCCCCTGGTTTCCCATACAGCTTGCTGTACTGTGGAAGGAGGCTGTCCAGCAGGGCCTGGTTCTCCTCAAGGCTGAAGGCTGGGGCTCTCTCCACAGTACGTGCCATTGCAGGAGCCAGAGGATGCATAAACAGCAGCAGTGTTGGTGGCAGATGTCGTCCTGGAGCATGTAGTGCAGGCAAGTGAGCTCTCAGGGGAACAGCCAGCATTATATGTGTGCTGCAGAGGCAGATACTGTCCCATGTGTCCAAAGTGATAGGTCCAAGTCGTTTGCATCTTCTGAATCTGACCAATCCATGGAATAGCAGCACTAATACACGCCCACAGCATCCTTCAAATCTTCAACTTCATGACACCCATGATTTTGCAACATTGTTGTGGCTGGCCAACTGAATTCACTGCATCAGACTCGTTGGAGCTTCGAAAACGCGTCCGTTGCCATGCCAGGCCCCAGCCAATGTGTGTGCACCGTTCTGTCCACTGCTGTGCAACGCGTATTTCGGGATACAACGCGTACCCGCACACATCCAATGCAATGGGCCGTGCGGGCACACCGATCGGTCCATTGCTGTACAACGCGTACTCGGGATACAACGCGTACCCGCTCACATCATATGCAATGGGCCGGCCGGGCACACCGATCGGTCCATTGCTGCACAACGCGTACCCGGGATACAACGCTTACCCGCTCACATCATATGCAATGGGCCGGCCGGGCACACCGATCGGTCCATTGCTCTACAACGCGTCCCCGCTCACATCCAATGCAATGGGCCGTGCGGGCACACCGATCGGTCCATTGCTGTACAACGCGTACCCGGGATACAACGCATACCCGCTCACATCATATGCAATGGGCCGGCCGGGCACACCGATCGGTCCATTGCTGCTACAACGCGTACCCGGGATACAACGCGTATCCGCTCACATCATATGCAATGGGCCGGCCGGGCACACCGATCGGTCCATTGCTGTTCAACGCGTACCCGGGATACAACGCGTACCCGCTCACATCATATGCAATGGGCCGGCCGGGCACACCGATCGGTCCATTGCTCTACAACGCGTACCCGGGATACAACGCGTACCCGCTCACATCATATGCAATGGGCCGGCCGGGCACACCGATCGGTCCATTGCTCTACAACGCGTACCCGGGATACAACGCGTACCCGCTCACATCATATGCAATGGGCCGGCCGGGCACACCGATCGGTCCATTGCTCTACAACGCGTACCCGGGATACAACGCGTACCCGCTCACATCCAATGCAATGGACCGTGCGGGCACACCGATCGGTCCATTGCTCTACAACGCGTACCTGGACAGGTCACACGCATATGTCACCATGCTGGTCACTGGTGAACCTATGCCAGCCACATATACTTTCCAGGGACTCAGGGGCACACCTACTACACCACACCCAGTCCACACTGTATCTAAGGCATGTGTGGCAGCATAACCTTATCTGTGTATGTGGGTGAACATGTGGTTTTTGGGGTGGCACTTGGGGGCAGACACACCCAGGCTGTGCACGTGTTCATGGGGACAGGGTCCTTTGTGTGTTGTGCACCTGACCACTGTGGTGTGCAACTGTTCATTTTGGAGCATGTGTCATGGTCACATTTCCAGGTTGTGTATGTGTATGACATGTCACATACCCCCAGGCTCACATGTGGGAAGGCATGTACGTCACAGGGTGGCCCTTTGCCACAATAGTGATGTCCCTCCACAGTCTGTGTGCATGTTGTGTTTCACATGTCTCTGACTCCATGTGCACAATGGGAGACAGTCTCCACATCCACGTGGTTTGTGCATGAACTTTGATGTTGTGTGTGTGTGTGTCACAGACGTCCATGTCTGTCCTGCAGAGGCTACAGGGGCCACTACCTGTGGGTGTCATGTTTGTTTTTCTGACGTGTACATGATACGCCATGTCATGCCAGTGTCCATGTGGCAAGTCAGGGTCCCTGGCAATCTACCTGTCAATGAGCTGTGATGCCTGTGGAGCATCTGTCCAGACATGTCACTGTGGTATGTGTGTGGAACGTGAGAGCAGTAAATGGGTACTGTGACACAGCCTAATGGTTTCCCATAGCACACCCTGGAATCTGTTGTCAACACTTGTTGAACAGAGATTTTAGATGATGTCCATGTAGGTGCCATATATGTCCAACCAGAACGACACACACATCAAGTACTTGTGTTTGTTAATGATGTATCATGTGAAATTGAGTATGGTGAACGGCACATAGGTGGGGTGACTGACAATCTTGCTTTCTTCACCTATGCACTGCAGGGCTCCTGCTGTCCATCGACCATTCCCAGACCTGGCAACGATGGTGGAACGTGACAGCATCCGACGGTACCGCTTCACCCGGCAGCTGATTGAGGATTTGGCAGTGCGGTTGGACCCACATTTGCAGCCTGGCCGTCCGTATCCTACAGCGCTGACCCCCAAGGTGAAGGTGATGGCAGCCCTACACTTCTTTGCCACCGGTACCTTTCAACACACTGTGGAGACTGCCGGTGGGATGTCACAGACTATGTTCAGCCGTGTGCTACGCGATGTTTTGGGGGCAATGTTGAGATACCTGAACCAGTACATCTATTTTCCAACACGTCAACGACTCACTGACGTCAAGAGTGACTTCTATGCCCTGGGGAGGATGCCACATGTAATTGGCTCCATTGATGGGACACATGTGGCTTTGATACCACCACAGGCACATGAGCAGGCATACCGGAACCGTAAACATTACCATTCGATCAATGCTCTGGTGGTATGTCTTGCAGATATGACCATCACACATGTGTGTGCCCGTTTCCCGGTTCGGCACACGATGCCTACGTGATAAGGAGTAGTCGCATCCCGAGGATGATGTCACAGATGCCAAACCAGCATGCCTGGCTTGTTGGTGTGTACTGACTTTGTACCATTGTGTGTGTTCTGCTATGTTGTTTTCCGCACACATTTTCAAATCGGCTAATGTGCAATTGTCTGTCTGTAGGTGACTCGGGATACCCCAACATGCCGTGGTTGCTGACACCCCTCAAGGACCCTGTGACACCAGCCCAGATGCGCTACAATGAGGCACATGGTCGGACGAGGAGGGTGATTGAGCAGACCTTTGGTCTCCTGAAGAGCCGCTTCCGCTGCCTGGACAAGACAGGAGGGGCCCTCCCATATGCCCCAGCAAAGGTGTGCAAGATTGTCATCGTCTGCTGCATGCTACACAACCTGGCAGTGCGGAAGGAGTTGCCTCTCATCCTGGATGACGATGACCAACGTCCGCCACCTGTGGAAGATCCTGGCCTGGGTCACGATGCCAGTGAAAATGATGATGATGATGATGATGGTGATGTCCGCACACAGCTCATCACCAACTTCTTCAGCTGAATGTGAGTCTCCAGAGGGTTGTAATGTCAAGTATTTGAGTTTGCATGATATGTGTGTGTGGTGCTCTGGTGCTGTTTGAGTGTGGCCATGTGCTACTTGACTGGATGCGTGCAGCGATGTGTCCTTGCAGGTGGTCTGTACCGCCCAACAGTGTTGACATGCTAACTTGGTTTTGTGTAGTTATCTCGTGACATGTATTAGACATGAGTATTGCCGTTCTGTGCTGTTCTTCAGTGGTTTTGACTGTGTGTCATGTCTGTCCTTCACAGGGTGCTGCCGGAGTTGTTTGATCAACTTGGATCCCACAAATCCATGATTCAACTTCCAAGGTGGAAGCAGTCGTTTCCCTACAGGTGATGTGCCACACACCCCTGGACTTTCTATCTTCTGCACTTTTTGACTTTGTGGCCACAGCCAGGTTGGATTAGCTAGCATTTGTAGTGGAAACAACATGTTGCAAATGTGTAATAAACCTGTGCTTCACTTTGGGATGTGCGTTGTCTGTAGTCACACATCTGACTGACATTTGCTTACTGCACCTGTAGTCTAGTTGACACAGACTGTGAATAGGTGGCGTGTCTGTGCATTCCACTGTATTTAGTTGCAACATCAGTATAGGTGATGAGTCTGATGGCCCTGGTGTGTATGTGTTGTGTGGCCCTAGTGGTGTGTCTCCCTCATATGTGTCACGTCGCCATGACTGACATGACGGTGTTGGACTTGCTGTAGCAGTTAGCATGCACAGTGTCATTTTTCTGATCACCATCTCCATGACAGAGAGCACGTTGGAATCACAACAGAGGCAGATATGGTTTATTTGTGAGTTTATTTACATACAGGTGTGAGGATGGTGCACAGGATGGTGGGTGCTGTACATAGAAATTGGAATCCAAAGTTCCCATGTGATTCGGAAGTCTTGGTAGCTGAAATGTCCAGAGTAAAGTCCACAGTCATCTGATGAATTTGGCCAACTATAGCTCCCCATGTCATGTGGAGAGTTGGGTTGGCTTCGACAGGGCGTGCAGTTTGCACACAGAGGAAAAGTTCCAGAACAGATGTTGGCTTCCTGGGGGATGTAGATGGCCATCGGCCTCTCAGTTTGGCCTCCTCGGATGGCCCCTCTTCTTGGGGGGACCCTCAGGTGCAGGCTGCGGCGGTGCAGGGGACTCTCTGCCAGAGTCCTCCTCCCTCCCTGTGGCATTTGCAGTTGTTTCAGCAGCAGATGTTGTGGGCACACAGGGAGGTGAGGCCATGTTGGTGCTGATCTGGCGGAGGCATGTCAGTATGTCCCTATGCACCGCTGTCAGTTGTTCCAATGTGTCCCACTTGGACTCCATGCCAGACATGTGTGTCTCGACATGTGACATGTGTGTCTCGACATGTGACATGTGTGTCTCGACATGTGACATGTGTGTCTCGACACGGGACATGTGGGAGTCCAAGCGGGCATGATGGGCAGCCTGCTGCTGTTGTGTGTCCTTGAGGATCCCCACTACCTGGCTGACCTCTCCGGTGCTAGTCTTGTACGCATCCGCGATGCGTGCCAGTTGTGGGTCATCATGCAGTCCAGACCCCTCTGCAAAGAGCGACTTATGTCTACCACCCCTCCCACCACCCCTGGTGACACGTGCAGGACCTGCGGTGGCACGCACAGGTGACCGTGGGCCCACTTGGGTGTTGTTCCTGGGCTCGTTGTCACCAGCTCCAGTTTGGGTCTGGGTCCCTGCGCTGTTGTCATCTGTGTTCCTTGGTCTGTCCATGTTGGCAGGGGTGGCCTCTGTGTTGGCAGTTGTTGGAGGGGTGGGTGCAGGGGGTGCAGATGTTGGTCCTGCTGGTGCTGCATGATGACTCACACCGGAGGGTCCAGCTGGTTCTTCGCCATCCGAGGAGTGCAGAGGCTGATCCACACCAGTGAGCTCAGGGTTCACCGGAGCCTGGGACAGGGACTCCTCCTCGTCTGCTGCTGTGTCCCCATCATCACCTGTTTTGGGGAGAGACACAGATTGTATGTTATGTTTCTACTGGCATCAATTGTTCAAACACCTGACAGTTGTGACTGTACCTCTGCATTCTCCTAAATTGTGACAGTCAGAGAGTGATATTGGTGTAGCACATTGTCCTGCCAACCTGTGGCATGTCAATGTGAATGTTGAGGTGTGTGCATGACCAGCATTGGTGGTATTTGCTTGCCATCCGGGCCTCCTTCTCCCCCAGCCCAGTTATCCCACCATGAAGCGTGCTTCCATTGCAGGGAGTGCAAGTTGTCTTTCAGGATGTCAGTCAGTGGTGTCCTGCTGTTGGTTGTTGCACA
Organism: Calotriton arnoldi; assembly: GCA_963921515.1. Taxonomy (NCBI): domain Eukaryota; kingdom Metazoa; phylum Chordata; class Amphibia; order Caudata; family Salamandridae; genus Calotriton; species Calotriton arnoldi. The sequence goes on from CAWUFW010009354.1 coordinate 186,053, forward strand.
GTTCCCAGCAGGGCCTTGTGCTCCCCCAGCAGTACCCAGTGTCAGCCATCTTGTGAGTCCTTTTCCACTCCCTGTGATGTGAGCATGGTTCAGGGTGGTGTTGATGGGCCAATTGTGAGGCTGACCAATATCTGTGACTACCACTCCCATCATGCTATTACCTCCACCCCCCTTCCCAGCATGCCCATCCTTCCATCCTTCCTTCCTTTTGACTCTGCTTCTCTGTGGGGTGGGGTGCCTGTGCTGACAGGATGGCTGGGAGTGTTGTCCTGGCAGTTGTTTGTCTACAAGTCCCAAGAGTATCCCTGTGCTTCACACAGCATAACCCAGGGTGGTGGTTCTTTGTGGGATCTTCAGTTAGGATGTGAGGCATTGCATTCTCCCAGGTGGGTTATGTGGAGTTAGTGTTGAGGGGGTGTGTGAGGGGAGGTGCTTGTAACTATGGTCAGTGCTGTGAGTCCTCCTTCCCACCCAGCCCAGTTATCCCACCATGAAGCGTGCTTCCATTGCAGGGAGTGCAAGTTGTCTTTCAGGATGTCAGTCAGTGGTGTCCTGCTGTTGGTTGTTGCACAGTTCCCAGCAGGGCCTTGTGCTCCCCCAGCAGTACCCAGTGTCAGCCATCTTGTCAGTTGTTTTCCACTCCCTGTGATGTGAGCATGGTTCAGAGTGGTGTTGATGGGCCAATTGTGAGGCTGACCAATATCTGTGCCTACAACTCCCATCATGCTATTGCCTACACCCCCTTCCCAGCATGCCCATACTTCCTTCCTTTTGAGTGGACTTCACTGTGTGTGAGTGTGACAGCAATGGCAAGATGGCTGACAGTGTGGTCCTGTTGTTTGTTGGTGCCCAGTTCCCATCAGGGCCTTGTGCTCCCTTCAGCAGTACCCAGTGTCAGCCATCTTGTTAGTTGTTTTCCACTCCCTGTGATGTGAGCATGGTTCAGAGTGGTGTTGATGGGCCAATTGTGGGTGTGACCAATATCTGTGACTACCACTCCCATCATGCTATTGGCTACACTGACTTCACCAGCATACACAGAATTCCTTCCTTTCAGTGAGCTTCCCTGTGAGGTGGTGTTTTAGTGGTGGGTAAATATCTGGGAGTGTTTGTTGGTTCTATTTGTGCCACTGCCTTGCTGTATTTGTTGTTAGGTTTGTACATGTCATGACACAGTTACATATCACTATGAGATGGAAGGTATTGTGTTTGTCTGACTAGCATTCACATCTTGGGATGAATATCTTTTGGTTGCTGTGTATTTGCTAAGGGTGCATGGTTTGCCTATCCCCTTGACTGTGATGTGTGTGTGTTGTCACACCATATTGTGTATATTAGTTGTGTACTCACCAGGCTCTGGGATGTCTGTTAGTCCGTATACGCTCACTGGTGGTAGGATGGCCCGCACCTTCTCCTCCCAGGGCCTGAGGTATACTGGTTTTGCAGGAGGGCCACTGCCGGTGTGCTGGCTGAGGAGGTAGTCCTTTTTGAGTAGGTCCCGGACCCTCCTGCGCACATCATACCACCTGTTCTGGATGTCTTCCTTTGTGCGCAAACATGGTGATTGTGCGTTCACCCTGTCGACAATCCTCGCCCACATCTTGGTTTTCTGCGACATGGGGGTCTGTTGTACCAATGTACCAAACAACTGTGGCTCTACCCTGAGGATCTCATCTACCATGACTTCCAATTCACTGTCTAGGAACTTATGATTCTTCTTTGGGGGCATGGTGATGGGTGGTGGTGGTGATTGATGTGTGTGTGCAAGTGGGGGGTGTGAGTGTAGGTTTAGCTGGGTGTGTGTGAGGGTGCTATTTGTAGGTGTGGTAATGGTGTGTGGCTTGTGTGATGTATGAGCTGTGAGTGTGTCTGTGGTTGCTGTGTGATGGTGTTCTGTGCTGGCAGGTCAGTGGAATTTGCAAAGGATCATGGTAGGGATTTGTGGCCTTTATGTAGGTGGAGTTGGAGGTGTGTCCTTGTTCCATTTTTTTTCCTCCCTGTATTTATTGGCTTTGTGGTTGCTTGTTTGGCCCTTTTAAAAAAAAAAAATCCTTGGTGTTTTTGGTGCATGTAGGAGTCGTTCTTGTGTCCGAGTAGGATGCTGCAGTTGTCTGGTGCGATCTTGTCCGACTCGTTCCCGCTGTGTGTCAGCTAGGTTTCATATGCGGCGTACGAGTCGGTCGCGGAGTATTGGGTTGCTTTGGCTGGGTTTTGTATACGTGTCGGTCGTACGGCTTGTGCCTCGGGCGATTCGGTCGTGTTTTGCACACACAGCATCGTACTACGCGGGTCGGAGTTCGCGGGTACGTTTCGTTCGGGTTCAATCCGGGTGCGTGTCGGTCGGTTCGTTTCGCGTGATTTCCCGGCCGGATGGCTTGTTTACGTCCGGCTCGGTCGGTCGTTTTGTATTCCGTCCGAGTCGGTCGGATTTCACATGCATTTCATCGTACTACCCGGGTCGTACTGCGCCGGTCAGAGTCGGTCGGACTAAATTCCCGTACCGAGTCGGTCGGTATTTTTTCCGGCCTGAATCGGAATCGGCCCCATACTGTAATTTTCCTATAACTCTTTATATAAAATTAATAAATACACTGCAAAAAACATATATGTAATCTAAAAATTTTAGATACATTTTAAATAATTTTAAAAATATATTTGTACATAAACATATATCACTCACTATTCCCAATACAATTAAACAATATTCATTGAAGGTGGTAAACATAAACAATATATAATTTACTCTTCCCACTACACTTACAATTAAGTAACAAAAAATGCTAAACATTAACCATATATAATTTACTATTCCCAATACAGTATGCATTAAATAATAAAAACTGCTGTACATTAAACAAATTTAAATTACTATTCCCACTCCAGTCAATATTAAGTCAGGGAAGGTGCTGGACACTAAACATATAACAATTACTATTCTCACTCCAGTGAATATTAAATCAGGGAAGGTGCTGGACATTAAACATATATAAATTACTATTCCCACTACAGTCAGTATTAAGTCTGGGAAGGTGCTGCACATTAAATACATAAAAATTACTATTCCCACTCCAGTCAGTATTAAGTCAGGGAAGATGCTGGACACTAAACATATAAAATTACTATTCCCACTCCAGTCAAAATTAAGTCAGAGAAGGTGCTGGACATTAAACATATATAAATTACTATTCCCACTCCATTCAGTATTAAGTCAGGGAAGTTGCTGGACATTAAACATATATAAATTACTATTCCCACTCCAGTCAGTATTAAGTCTGGGAAGGTGCTGGACATTAAACACATAAAAATTACTATTCCCACTCCAGTCAGTATTAAGTCATGGAAGATGCTGGACACTAAACATATAAAATTACTATTCCCACTCCAGTCAAAATTAAGTCAGGAAAGATGCTGGACATTAAACATATAAAATTACTATTCCCACTCCAGTCAAAATTAAGTCAGGAAAGATGCTGGACATTAAACATATATAAATTACTATTCCCACTCCAGTCAGTATTAGGTCTGAGAAGGTGCTGGACATTAAACACATAATAATTACTATTCCAATCCCACTCCAGTCAGTATTAAGTCAGGGAAGATACTGGACACTAAACATATAAAATTACTATTCCCACTCCAGTCAAAATTAAGTCAGGGAAGGTGCTGGACATTAAACATATATAAATTACTATTCCCACTCCAGTCAGTATTATGTCAGGGAAGGTGCTGGACATTAAACATATATAAATCACTATTCCCACTCCAGTCAGTATTAAGTCTGGGAAGGTGCTGGACATTAAACATATATAAATAACTATTCCCACTGCAGTCAGTATTAAGTCTGGGAAGGTGCTGGACATTAAAGACATAAAAATTCCTATTCCCACTCCAGTCAGTATTAAGTCAGGGAAGATGCTGGACACTAAACATATAAAATAACTAATCCCACTACAGTAATTATTAAGTCAGGGAAACTTCAGGACACTAAATATATATATTTTACTATTTGAACAACCTCACCATTTTCCCCTAATAACCCAACATCCCAGTACTAAAAAAACCTATAATTTCTATTTTTAATTAACTTTATTTCTTCAAATTAATTCCAAATTTTTAATTTTTAATTTAATAATTAATTTTAGAATAATATTTAAATAACACTCCCCACCCTTATCCCCTAATAACACATCACACTTCTAAAAAACAAAATATATTTCCTTTTTATAATTTCACTTTCTAATTTTTAAAAATTTGCTATTTAAACTTTTTATTTAAATATATCAATTCATATAACTAATTTTAAAACACTCCCCAACCTTCTCCCCTAATAACACAATATCCCACTCTAAAAACAAAAAATTATTTTCGAATTTTAAATTTAAATTTCATATTTTAAATTATTTCCAAAATTCGAAATTTTAATTTCATATATAAATGTTATACTAATATTTTAAAAACACTACCCACCCTTATCCCCTATTAACCCAACATCCCACTCCTAAAAGAAAACATATTTTTTATATTTTTTTCTAAATTTCTTTTTGTAAATAATTTCTAATTTTAAATAAATATTATTAATATGTAAATGTTATCCTACAATTTTTAAAACACTACCCACCCTTATCCCCTAATAACCCAACATCCTGCTCCTAAAACAAAACATATATTTTATATTTTTAATATAAATTTCGTTCTTGAAATTAATTTCTAATTTAAAAATTTTTAAATTAATATCTAAATTTAAACTAATATTTTTGAAATACTCCCCACCCTTATCCCCTAATAACCCAACATCCCACTCCTAAAAAAACCCATATATTTTATATTTTTAATATAAATTTCGTTTTTGAAATTAATTTCTAATTGAATTTTTTTTTAATTAATATGTAAATTTACACTAATATTTTTAAAATACTCCCCACCCTTATCCCCTAATAACCAAACATCACGCTCCTAAAACATATGTTACAAACATTTTTTTATACAATTTCAAACAACTATTCAAACAATTAAAATAATACAAAATTAATAAAAATACAGAATATTTAAATATTAACAAAAAAATGATATTTTACACTTTCTATATTTTGTTGTCGATATTTTTTACAACACTAACTATTCGATATTATCTATTGACGATATTACTTGTTCGATATTTTATACTTCAATATTTTTTAAATAAAAACGATATTTTTGACTACGATATTCATTAATACGATATTATGAGACATTCGATATTACAACTTCGATATTACTGCAATTCGATATTTAGGATTCGATATTATGTCTATTCACCGGCACTCCTTCCATGACGGTTCTCCCCTCTGTAATTAAACGTGTACAGGATGAACATGGCCCTGAAGCGGCTGTGGAATAAGTGATGAGACTGGTGGGAGTGTTCGACGTAGTAGCTGATTTGATCCTTGCGAATGTCAAGGGCGATGCAGTGAACTTTCAAGTAGCTAACGCTTTGGCTTTGGTCCCAGATCCGGACAAGCCGCGCGAATTACCGAAAATTATTGCCCAGGCTTACAAAACAATTGGCCGAAATAGCCTGGGAGTTAAGCCTTTTGCTAAATCGCAGACACAATCGCAACGACAACAACCAAAAACTCAATCTGAGAAAGATGAGAAACCAGTCTTTACTAAAAAGAGCTGGAGGTTGAAAAAACAGGGTAAGCAACAGAAGAAGCCGGGGTCGCGAGGCGCATCCCCGGTTTCCGTCTCTTCTGAACGCACTTATGATTTGCGAGATAGTGCGAGAATTAAATCTCCAGATAGGTTTCAGGTCCCTGATACGCGTTCTCCTCGTTCTTCACAGGCACCGACAACTTCGCAGGCCAGTGGAGGAGATCACCAGGAGAGAGGAAGGGGTCGAGAGGCTCCCCAGGGACGAGACCAACCTCGACAACAGGTCAGAGGGAAAGCAGACGAATTTCCGCGTTCTCGCCCACAATTTCAGAAGAAGAAAGTTGCCGCTGTTACAGCGAGATATGCCACAGACGGTGAGAACAAGACTCCTGAATTGGACGTGGGCAGTGACACTCCTAGACAGCGCAGCGGAAGTTACCATAGTGCGGGAGGCGCTACGTCCTCATGTGGAGGCGACAGCAACTGATACATTCATTACTGTTGAGACAGCAGACACCCGAGTGGCACCCCCTGACAGATTATATAATATTGTAATTCAGATTGAAGGTGATATACAGCGTGTTATAAAGGGGATTTTTTGGGAAAATCTGACCTCTTCGTATGACATTTTGTTAGCAGAGGCGGATTGGCCGACCCCATTCGTACTTGCTGCGCGTAAAGGGGAGGAGGTAATCCTTCCGAGCTTTTCTCGTCATGTCCCAAAGGACAAAGCGGAGGCTCTAGCAGCTGAGTTGGCTGTGTCCCTGGCTCCAGCGTTATACCGCAACCACGTGGGATGGGATGAGGATTCTCCCCCCCATGAAATACCTTTGCGGTGGCTGCCACAGCCACAACCCCAATATCCCATCAAACGGGAAGCTAAAGGTCCCGTTTCCGAAATTCTGACTCAGTTAGAATATCAGGGAGTGATTGAAACCTGCGTGTCACCTATGAACAATCCCCTTTTCGCGGTTTCTAAACCCGATGGATCGTACCGCTTAGTTTTGGATTACCGACATTTGAACTCTCATTGTCGGACCTTTGCAGTGCAAAACACACACAGTTCTGCGCTTGTAGACAGTCTTGTTCGTAAAAAATATAAAACGACACTAGACCTATCCAATGGATTTTACACGCACAACTTAGCCCCGGAGAGTAGCCAATGGAGCGCTTTTACCTCCGGTGGTAAATTATTCAAATTCCGGCATTTACCTATGGGCTACAGGAACAGTCCAGGCGTATTCGCTGCCCGTGTTGTCTCTTTGTTAGACGGCATAGACCCAGATGCATGTTCGTACGTCGATGATATCTATCTGACAGACGACAAATTATTTCCGCATCTTTCCCGAGTGGACCGCATTATTTTAGAATTTGCGGTTTTAGGTTATAAGTTTAACTTTGCCAAATCTCACATTGCTGAATTTACCGTTTTGTTTTTGGGCTATGAGCTCAACAATGAAGGTAAGGGCTTGGCCCCCCATTTCCTAGAGAAATGTGCACTTTTGTGCCCTCCTACTACTCTGAAGAAACTTCAGTCTTTACTGGGTTTTCTGAACTTCGGGCGAACTTACATTCCCGAATATGCCCAGCATATCAAGCCACTGTATGCCTTGATACAACCTAACTTTTCGAAGTCATGCTGGCTTCCGGAGCATTCCTCCATTCTGCAGTCTTTGCAAACAGACCTTCTTGAGTCTAAATACTTGTTGACTCGTGATAACCACACAAACCTGGTGATTAGAATAATTCCAGGGGCAGTGGGTTTCACATATTTAACCTTTAACGAAAGTGACACAGTACCCATCGCATACAAGTCACATCTTTACACTTCCGCGAAAATGCGCTTTTCATCTGTGGAGAAGGTTCTGACTGCAGTGCAGATGGCGATTCTGAAGGAACGCGCACTGGCACAGGGAAAACGCATTCTGGTGGTAACACCATATCCTGCCCTAGAGGCAGTGACAAAGGCAAGTGTTCCGAACTCTAAAGCTTTGCACCCCCGTTGGATTCAATGGGCGACCTCTTTGACGTCTCTGGATGTCACTTTTATTTTTGATTCTTCTCTTCAGACTCAGGAGATTTTGCAGTATGAATTCGTTCATCCTCCTCCTCTGTCCTTGCTACCGCTTGAGGATTACGACTGTGTTATCTATACCGATGGTTCGGCACAACCGGCCACGGGTTCCAAGCATGCCTATTCAGCCGCATGTGCTATTGTTGCAGGCACTTTTGTGAACAGTAAGTTCAAGTCTACTGTGGTGCATACTCAGGCACTCGGGGACAGTACTGCACAATTGGCCGAGCTGCGTGCATTGGTACTCGCACTTGAGTTCGCTACTCCGGATGTGACCACTCTAATTGTATGCGATTCTTACTACTGTGTTCAGTCTTTCAATGACAATCTGTTCTTTTGGTCGCAAAACGACTACAGAGACGCCAAAGGTAGCACGATTAAGCATAAAATGCTTTGGGTTCGAGTGGCAGATTTGAAACAACGTCTGCCTCTCACACAGGTGGTTCACACCCTTGGCCACCAGCGTGTGGGCGCACACGCTGTTGGTAACGGTTTGGCAGACGAAGCTGCCAAATCAGCAGTAGCCACGTGTTCAGTCGCAGCAGTTACAAGATCCATGACTAAAATAGATACTGATATCTTGGCAGCTATTGCTGCAACAAAGGAAGGTACCAAATATCCCTGGGGATTCCCTTCCAAATATACTTATCAATTCGGTCCCGAACAGGCTCATTTCGTAAGTATTCCCGACGTTGGTGATCGGCTGATTCCCAACGCGGACCGCAGGCTTTCCTTGATAACGGCCGCACACGAAGGCATGGCTTCGGCTCATGCAGGCGTGTCTGCGACTGTTTCCATCTTGCAGCAGCGTTACTGGTGGCATGGTTTATACAAACAAACCCATACTTATGTGCTTTCTTGTGACATTTGTCCGCAGATTAAGCCTTCCACAGTTACACGTCCACCACAAACACCGCTCTGCATTTCAAACAGACCTTTTGCGTGTGTTTACCTGGATCACTGCGGTCCATTCTCTTCAGACACTGCATATAAATACATCTTGGTTGCAGTGGACTCGTGCACACGGTTCCTCTGGGTCTGGCCACAACGGAGTGCTGACGCTCGAAATGTCATAAGGGATTTGCGTGTCTTTGTGGGAGTTTTCGCATGTGGCACCTTCCATTCGGACCAAGGTCCAGCGTTTGCCTCTAAGGCTTACAAGGACGCAATGGGTTCCCTGGGGGTGCGGGTGAAATTTTCGTCTCCATATCGGCCTGAGGGCAATTCGATTGTTGAACGAATGAACCGTGACTTAAAGCAATCCTTGACAGCTAGAGTCTTAGGTACTGGCAGGAACTGGCTGGCCCACTTGTATACCGTACAACGTGCACTTAATAATCTCCCTAGAAAACCTCTGGGTGGGCGGACCCCATATGAAATGCTCTTTGGCATACGAATGTTTGTGCCCGACCTTGATGGTCTAGACATGGCGGCGCAGTCCGCCATCTTTGATGTAGATAACCATTCTACTATGTTACAGGGCTTACAAGAAGACCGAGACAAACTTGCAAATGAACATTTACCTTCAGCCACAGACGCTGCGTTGCAGATTCCGGTTGCCGGCTGGCTTCCGAAAAGTGGAGATCTGGTTCGAGAGAAAGTGGAGAACAAAAAAGAATTTGGCCCATCTTATCGTGCACCAGTTCCAGTCCTTGGCTTGAAGGGAACTCGTACAGTCATCTTACCACCGCTTCCTGGTCGAAAGGACAACAGATTCATCTCAGTGGACAATGTCAAGCTACAACATCTGGCCGATCCTGAATAGTGTAACACCAGCGGTCTCTTGTCCAGTCATTTCCCGGACATATGTTCGTGGCCCTCTTTCCCGAACTGTCACAGATGTTGCTATCGAGATGGTAGAGTTGCCTGATCGCTTACTTGACTTCCCGGCTTCCCCCTGCGAAGAGGAGACTGAGTATACATACCCAGCCAACGAGTCGGTGGCTCACGCACCAACTACGCCACTTAGCCCAACACGTTATTCCTTTGACTCGGATTCCACCTCATCACTAATCCCGTCCAAATTCAGCTTGTTTGTATCCTGGTTCAGAGACAATTTTTGGTTCCTCCCTGGACATATATTTGGTTGGTCTTTTTCCTGATTTTTTGTTCATGTCCATTGGCTTTGTCACAGTCTTTTTCTACTAATCAATGGTCACTATTTACCAGAACGCTCTCCGGTGAACAGTGTCGCTGGAACATTGGCTCCGCATTCTTCATCTCACATCATGAAGCATGACCACACATTTGTGAACATGTCAGCTTTCCCAGTCGCTGATGGCATCGTATGGGATGCGGTAAATTTCCAAATTCATGGACCTACTGAAATTATTAATGTTCCAAATGTCCTCCGTGTTTCAATGGGTGATGTCGTTAAAAGTAATATTCATTCTGACGATTGGGATGTGCATGCCATTGAATCGTTATTTACTGATTTGAAATATTATGCTGCTTTTAATGCTAAAGATTTGTATATGAATTCTGCAAGTTATGCCGATTTATATTGTTATCAGCATTGGGGCAACCATTTCCTCCATAAACCAAGTACCCGTAGGGGTCCTGTTAATTACACCCAATGGGAACATTGTCCTACCCCTTTGCCAGGCAGCTCCCACACTCTTAGAAACAAGTTTACTTATTTTACCAACTTTTATAGATCGAACCCTGGGTCCTATTATTTTAAATTAAACGCCTCTTCTACGCAGAAGATCATGTTGACTCACACCAAATTATTGTATTCGGGTTCTTTTTTGGCCACTTTGGCTGTGGGTGGTTATGAGTACTGGCGGGACACCATTGACTTGAAATCTATTTGAGGCTCCAAATCATGGAGGGTGCAAGGCACAGAAGCCTTGCACCGTGCTTGCCTCATCCCTACCCAAATTCTGTTTTTAAATCATTCAATCTATCAAACAACGTGTTGGGGTTTGGCTACTTCCAAACAATTAAATGCCCCTTCCATTCCTGTGTTGTCTTCCACCACTAATGAAAGCTTGCATTTTAATATTTCACTTACTGATTTGCAAGCTTTGTTTCAGAACAATTCCTTTAATGTTTCCACGTTTGTTCAGTCACCCTGGTTGGCCTGGCCAACAGCGGCGAACGCCTGCCAACTGCATTTTCATGACTCAGCTCCTGGTTATAAACAGGATAGGCCAGACCCGAGGTTTTCTGACTCTCGTACAGTTACAACGTATTCTGTTGGAAAATTATGTAAACAGTGGTTGCAACACTCCTCCTTAGATTCTGTGAAACAGCATTTGTCCCTCCTTTCAGGCAACATTGATCTGTCCGATTTTGTTCTGGGGCCTCGTGGCCCTCGACCTACGAGATTCATTTATGAAACTTACAATGAACTCTGGAAGCTTTCGCAAATTGAAGCTGCCTCCCGCCTTCGGGAGATTGATCAGGCAAATTTAGAAAAGGTGCTTGCTGTTGTTGACAATAGTATCAACACCCTGTCTTCCCGCATTTACACGTTAGAGAATATTGTGTCCTCTGTTGTTGATATTGTACAAGATGATGTTTCTGTGTTATATCATGGTCAGAATCAATTGCGTTCAGTTATGCAGTTTGCATGGACTCTGCAGACACTTAAGTTGGGTAAAGTTCCTTGGCATTTTCTGAACACAACTGCCTTGTTTTTACCTTTTAATTTGACTGACAAGCAGCAGTTCATGTCCATGAAGGATGCCACATACACTCTGTTACATATCGAGAAAATAGAGCCATTACCGTTCTCTGTTGCGGAATTAGATTCTGCTAGTACACGGGGTTATCGCTTTACCTTTCTCTTTATTTGAATTCAGTTCCTGCATGAAACATTATCCCGTTGGCCGTTTTCAGCCTTTGGGCAGTGCCTTCTTGCATGAACTGTGGTTCCTACCTTTCATGTTTAAATGTCTTCGGGATGGGAAGGAGGTGTTTCTCACAGGCGAGACTTGTGATTCTACTGTGGGTCATTCCCTTATTTGCGAACACATTAAATTGCACGGCGCTTGTAACGTTTCAGCTCCGAATCTTGCTTGTGTTTTGAAGGGTATTCCTGCTCCTGCTATTTCTCCTACTTTCACTGTGCTTGCAAATGGTAGCTATCTGCTTCTGAATAATCAGGACTGCTGTGGCATGCTGGCCGGTATACCCTATATCGTAACAGTTTCCCACAGAGTTGTCTGCTGCAAAAATGTGCTTTTTCCTCCCCCGCATGACATCCTAGTTAGTTCCATTTGGCCTTCCATTCCTACCTTGAAGGCGGATTTCAATAAATTGAGCAGAATAAAGGCGCTATTATTGAATCAGGAGGTTATGCTCACATCTGCCCGGGAGACATTCTTTCTCCAGGTGGCAAGTACCCACAGTGAAATACAGGCCCTTTTGAACACTAACCTCCCACAGCATTTCGGTGAACTGATTCACCGCGTTTTTAATGCATCGCGCACCGATGGTCTGGTGCACTTTTTTAAAGTTGTGGGCTCTGGCCTTGTGACCTCCTTTCAAACTATCTTTGGTGTAATACCGGCTTTTATTCATTCCATTTTTTCCAGCGTCTTCGGCGGCATTCCGTTGATCCTCGCTTTGGTGGCTGGTATTTTGCTTTTGGTCTGTTTACTGCGCAATGGCTGCACTTCATTGGGCCCTTCTCGACCACGCTCGACTTCAGATGCTCCGTGACCGCATGCTCGCCGGCTTCGGCGTCCTGCCATTGGCGACCCTCAGTGTGTCCTACAGTCTTTCATTTCGCTTTGCGTATTTCACTTGCGTGCAACCTGTGATGACTTGCATCCGCTGTCCTTTTTCCTGGTCCTTGAATTATTGCCTTTCCAATGCGTCTTTGTCTCGCCCGGATTTTGTCCCCTTGATGGGTCCCTTAGAGGCACATGAGCGGGACTGTTCCGGGGATGGCTATATGGCGCGTGCGGCTGCACTTGGAATATTGGCGCAATAGGATGTTTGTGCGGCTGCTCAGACTCTCCTACGGCAAAGTTGTATTGAGTATCACGCAAGTTGTCCCGCAATGCTCTTCACTGCTCCCTCTTATGAGGAGCATGACTGCAGTTTTGATTTGTTGGACTGGATGGCGTCTCTTTTTTGTGATGGTTCCAACGATGTCCTCTTGGAAAGTATGGCGTTTTTCTGCACCTACACCTTGATGGATTGAACAGGGCCTCCGCTTTCAGCTTCACCCTGCATTTTTTCTGCGGATTTTTATTTCTCTTTCTCTCCCATTCGTTGTCCTTCATGGGGACTTTTTCACAAACAGACGTTTCTGTTCTGCTCATTCGCTTTGAACTCCGTCTAGGTCTATGGACTGTCCAGGGGAGGGTGTCATGTGGTTTGTGGCCTCATGGCCTGCCCTGCTAAGTTGGCTGCGGCCTGGCAGCCATGATGCCTTTTCTGCACACGTTACTTTGTGACTTTGTTTTTCAAGCCTCTGCTTGTGCCCGGCTATATTAGGACTGTCTGCATTTCTGCCTTTCACCTTTTCTCTTGTCCCCTGTGGGTTGCTTCTGCAAGGTCGAAAAACAACATCCCTTGTTCTTGCTGATCTGGCCTGTCCCTCGCACCTAGACATAACACTATGTGCAGCTGCACTGGAGAAATTCGTGGTGATTACACTGTTAGAGGCACTTGGAGAAAAACCTTTCCAGAGACAAGAGCTGTTTTTGTCTACTGATGTAAAACCTGCATCTAGAGATTGAGGTATGAGGGTCCGCCTAACAATGCCCAGAGGTTTTCTGTTTATATAATAAACTAGCTAATAGCACGGGGAGGGTGGTATAGTCATTTAGCTCTATATCCACTGCTTTATGAAATGCTTTCCCCGTTTGTATTCTATGGAATTGTAACTATGCTGATTATATTATCATTATGCATTATGCTGATAGTACTGGCTCGTGTACTGTATCTTAGAGCACGATAGTTGAAATAAATATTTAAACTATACTGTGTCTCTTATTACGCGCGTTGTGGACAGGTATGAGTGAGTGATGAAAGGGTGTTCTTGCTCCTGCGAGTCCTGAGAGAGAGATACCGTGTTCTGGGTTGTCTAATCATTGGTAGTATTGTTGCTAATGAGACGCTACAGCTAGTCGGGTTGGGGTTTTAGGTGCTAAGGCTTATGGTTGGCTCACCACTATATTCCGAGGTCCTATTATCCTGTGCATAGCTCTGTGTATGTGCAGAATCCCTATAACAATGTGAATCTGAGTGTAGATATTAATCTCACACATTATTATTGGTGCACAATTATTAATAATGCTCAAAAAGTCCCACAGTTGTGCATGCATGTTTTCTTGATATATTTGGAAGAGATTTGTTAAATGTCCATTTTAGTGAAGGTTTGTGTTTACATGAAAGTAAAATGAGAGCTTACCATATTTTTTAAAGCACTCTAAGCTGGAGCTGTATGTTCTTCAGCTGAAGTGCAGGGCTCCCTTGTGGTTGGTTTTATGGCTGCACTTTGTTGCCTGAAGAATGTTAAAAAAACTCAGACACGTTTAATTTCTTTTTTTAATAATGCTTTATTGAAAATATTTTGTGACAATCACTATTATTAATCGTTGCAATGTGTTAATTTATGAAATATACGTTGCATTATTTTTACTGGCAACTTCTTCCCAAAGCCAATAGGACTGTTTTATATATGTTGATGTGCTGACCTTTTGATAAAGCCATCAGGCCGCTGACCTTCTGACAAAGCCAATTGGCGTTCCCTACGTAAAATGACACCCTTTATATTATGTGATATAGTGAGCTGTGTGAGGTGGGAGAGGTGGGCACCCGTGGGGGTGAATGTTAAAAATTAAAGTGATGTTATAATTGGGCATTTTGTAATAATATCGTACTAAAAAAATCTTTGAAATCCTCTAAAAACACAAAGGTTAAAGGGACGTTATAGCTAAGTGAAAATGTTAGTTTACCAGTGTAGATTGCCACAGTGCCTGCTAGGGTAATCAGACTGCAGATGAGATGAGGGTGTGCAAAAACAGCTGCCCTCCTTCCCCGAGGATGCCCATCTCTCCTTTCAATAATAGCTCCTTGCTCAGCAAGTAAACATTCGAAGACTGATAAGAAGACTTAGGACCATATTATCAAGAACGGCGCAAACATTATCGCCGCTTTAGCGGCAGGAAACTGCCGCTAAAGCGCCGATAAGGGGCTTGATAATATGCCCTAGAGAATTCCAATAGAAGCCCAGGTTCTGGTGTCAAGGACATCCAACCTGGGCTTCTAATGGAATTCTCTAGGACATATTATCAAGCCCCTTATCGCCGCTTTAGCTGCAGTTTCCTGCCGCTAAAGCGGCGATAATGTTTGCGCCGTTCTTGATAATATGGCCCTTAGACTTTTATCCCTCTGAGTCGGGTAAAGCAAGTACCACAAATTTTGCTAATACTAACTTCTATCTACAGCACTTACAAACTGCAATAGTGCGCTATACGAAAAGAAAATGTAGCATTTTATTCTCCATCCTATTTCCCTCAGCACTTTCAGCCGGGTGCCTCCTGGAACTAAAGATCTTTAGTTGTGTGTGTCTGGGTAATGGAAATATTCTTTAATGTTAATGAACAGATACCCCTTCTTTCTGTGCACGAAGCACTAATAAACACAGTGGGTCAAGTACCCACATGCATAGAAGGGCCACCTCTTTACTACATGCATCTCCATTGGTGAACTTCTGACCTCTGACATCCTCCTATTGGCAAAGCAAGCATCAGCGCACGCAGTAGCGGCTGCTAATACAGTGACGTGGTGGGTGGGGGAACACAAAAAAAGACAGAATAAAAAAATAAATATTAAAGCACTTAAAATAAATAATAAAGCACTTACCTGCTCTGACGGCCACTGCCTTCCTCCTGATCCTCGCCTCCTTACAGGAACTGCTGCACACTGCGCAGGCTCCCAGCTCCCAATCCCAGCGCTGCTCACATGCTGGGAATGCTATTCCCAGCATGTGAGCAGCTCTGGGATTGGTATGAACACCTCGTTTCGGCGCTCAGACATTGACTGGGAGCCTGTGTTGGTTTCTCCACCCAGCTGTACAACACAGCTAGGTGGAGAAAGGGTAAGTGCGCATGACAGTTTGGCCGGCCCTCGGGGGCTGGCCAAACCATCATGAGCACTTTGCAGTGCCCATCACCCCCCCTTCCTCTCTGGTGCTTGCTGCAGCGTCACTGTGGCTGTCCCCACCCCTCCCTCGGGTCGTCTGGCAGGCAGCCTGCAGCACGCAAAATAAAATGATGATAAAAAAAATTCTTATCATTGTATTTATGTTCTTGCCTCTACTGGCTTTCAGCAGGGAGGGCGACGCTCCTCCGCCATAACGGAGGAGCCGCCATTGTCCCACCCCAACTTCAGCAATCAGTTATCCTATTTCTCCCAGTATCCAGACATGATTATTACAATGCTCTTTACCGTAATGCACATAAGTCGGTCCTTAGTAAGCTTCAAAAACTTCAGAAGGCAGCAGAGTGTCTTCTTCTCAATATTCCAAAGTATCAGTCTGTTTCTAAACACCTGAAAAGGCTTCACTGGCTGCCTATCAAACACAGAGTTACGTTCAAGGCTCTCCATATCATCTTTGAAACCTTACATGACCTGTTCCGCATTTCTGAAAAATAGCCGCAGCTGGTATACTCCCAATAGGGCACTGAGATCGACCTCTGCCAAATTGTGACCATCCCTAAATTCAAACGCGTGGCCTTAGGTGGTCACAGCTTTTTGTTCAGTGCTTCCACTGCCTGGAACCGTCTTCCACTCTTTATCAAATCCTCTTCCAGTCTTCTTACTTTCAGAAAATCCCTTGAGACCTGGTTATTTACACCTTCTTTTCTCTGCACTCTGTAGCTAGCGCCAAGACGCCCTCGATCATTTGTGCTGTTAATAAATACACTTAACATAGCATAACATAGCCTTCATTACGGTATCCCACGTCTTACCATGGGTTAGTGACTATAGCCTTTTTAAAAAAAAAAAATGTTTTTGTCTTCATTCGTCACCAATCTCGCTTCGAATACACACTCAAGCAGTCCATACCCACAATCAACAAGCTGAGAGGCGTAGACGGCTAAGGATTGAGAAAGCCCGCCTACCGGCACCTAGACTTGCTTATGTGTATGCAAAGACACCAACTAAGATAACTCTATTTACGAGCTCCAAGAGCTAGATGGCCTTTGTCTTAAGAATTCCAGCTTTATACTAGGAATCTCCGACCTGGCCCATAGAGTATTAAGGCAGCATAATCATAGGACCCGGTAAAAAAAACAAAAAAACAAAAAACTATACAATCAACTCCGGGACCCATCTCGATTTAAGTATATTCCAAAATGTTCTCTTCTTTTTGCTGCCTGTTCTCAATAAATCCAACTTGGAAGTCGCCAGAACGGAAGATTGCCAGTCAAAAAAGGAGGAAGGGATAGATTCTGTCCATTTTATACATATTTGTCTCCTAGCTAGGAGCATGGCATAAAAAAGTAACGACCTTGCTGGGCCTTTGATGTTATCCTGTAAGCCAAAAAGGACCAAGGGCAAGTCAATAATAACAGGGCTTCCTATTGTGTCCGACAAAAATTTCCCGATGCTGTCCCAAAAAGAAGTCAGAGCTGGACACTCTTGAAACATATGAATGTCGGAAGCCGAGGCCAGTCCACATTTCTTACAGCATACAGGCGACTCTTTGTTGATTTTGGAAAGCCTCATTGGGGTGAAATAAGCCCTGTGGATGGTGAAAAGATGGTTCCTTTTTAACCACGCCGGTTTTACAATTTCATATAAGAGTTTACACGAACACTGCCACAATGTGTCACAGTCTTGAGCTGGTAAAGAGCTTCCCCACAATTCCTTGGCAAGTTTAAAATCACCATCCACTTCCTCCAAGATTGCCTGATACCAAAAGGAAATTTCCTTCTTCCCTCGGGGTCTAGTCACAAGATTATATTCCAGATCATTGCCTCCCCCTAATAAGCTTCCATAAGTTGTTTGTAAGTACGACTGAGCCAACTGGAGATATTTAAATTTAGAAAGGCCGGCCCCAACCCTTTCCCTAAGTTGTTCCCATGTTACTAGGGTACCGTCTGAGATCAGATCCCCCCAAACTGCCAAACCGGCTTCCCTCAGAGGAGCCGCCAAGCTATCCCTCAGACACTCTGGACCCCCGGGAGAATCCCATAAGGGCGCCATGCTAGAGAAATATCCAAGAGCGACCGACCTCCTCAAATCTGCCCATGTTTTACCCAGGCCCTGCAAAACCTTAAGCCTAACTTTTTTTTAAAACTTAGCATTCCCAAATTTAAACAAAAAACCCTCCACCGGTAAGTGTGCCCCCTGAAGCATGGCTAAAAACATCCCTCCTGCTCCGGTGTTGACCGGCATTTTCAATAACATACGTGCATGGGAAAGTTGGAAGGCCCAAGCATAAAGCTGGATATCAGGCAAGGCAAGGCCTCCCTTCTCCCTCCTACGTCTTAGCTTTTTCCAAGCTATCCTCGAGAATTTGTATCCCCAAACAAAAGAGTTAATATCCCTCTGAATTTTATCAATTTGTGATTTCTCAAAGTGAAGAGGGATACAGTTAAAAAAAAGGTAATCTTCGGGAGGATTGTCATTTTAACTAAGTTGACTCTACCAATGATGGAGAGGGGGAGCGAAGCCCAGATTTTCATTAACTTCATGCACTCTCTCGCCACCATAGTCAAATTAGTTTCAGCTATCTTAGCTATGTCTTGCACAATGTTTACCCCCAGGTATCTCATTCTGGGGCTTATCTGGTGCTGATATTGATTTGCCGCCTGGTTCCAAACCATTATCTCAGTCTTAGCAGCATTAATTTCGTAACCCGAGACGAGTCCAAACTCCTGGGCTTGGCTAATAACAGCTGGAAATGCCATATCTAAATCAGCAGTAAAAATTAAAATATCATCGGCATATAGGGCTACCTTCCTCTCCCACTCTCCATACTTGAAAGGCTGAATGTTGGAATCTTCTCTAAGCCGTTGAGCGAATGGCTCAATATATAAATCAAAAAGGAGAGGGGAGAGTGGGCAGCCCTGCCTAGGGCCCCTAGATATATTAAAGGGCTCCGTAATACTGCCATTTACCAAGAGTCTAGCCGAAGGTCTCCTGTAGATAGATTGTATTGTACGACGAAACTTCTTACCAAGATTGAATTTTTCCAAGACCTCCGACAGGTATATCCAATTCACCCTGTCGAAGGCCTTGGTGGCGTCTAAGGTCATAGCTGCTAGGGGGATGGAATATGTGGAGGCCAGATCAATCGCCCCAATTAGATCATATGTTAAATGCGATAGCTGGCGGCCTTTTACGAAGCCCTTCTGGTCTGAATGCAGAATGTCCCCTGCCACTATGCCCAATCTTGCTGCCAGTATAGAGGTAAAGATTTTATAGTCGGCATTCAATAAAGATATGGGTCTATAAGACCCACAATTAGATGCCGCTTTCCCTGGTTTTAAGATCAGGACTATAGTGGCATCGTTCCATGAATCTGGCGGGATCAGTCCTCCTTGCAAGATCTGATTAAAAAGGTTAGTCATGATAGAAATAACCTGATCCCCTATTACTCTGTAAATCTCGGCTGGTAACCCATCCGGCCCTGCGGTCTTCCCATTGTTACCATTAAAGATAGCATCCCTTACCTCGACACAGGTAAAGGCCCTGTCTAGATATTGCTGTTGTTCTGGACTAAGGGAGGGGAGCGGAATATCCCCAAGCCACCTCTGTGCACTGTGGTTATCTACGCTGCCATCCTCCTGGTAAATTGATTGAAAAAAGGCCTGAAAGGCGTCCCGAATTTCCTCATCAGTAACTCAAGTACCCTTCTCATTTCTGATCTCCTTAATATAACTCCTTGCTCGGTCCAATTTACTCTTCCAAGCAAGGAGTTTGCCCGCTCCTTCTCCATACTTGAAGTGGGAGATCTTACTGGCTTCCCATCTTTGAGTAAGCCTGATGTTCAAAATATTTTCAAGCTGGGCTTTTAATCCGCTGACCTTATCTCGCTTCTTTTGCAAGATTTCAGGGGGTACTGAGCCTGAGAGATCTACCTCTGCGTCTTTCAGCCTAGCTTCAATATCCATGATCTCTTCCTTATATTTTTTATTCCTATAACAGGACCTGCTAGTAATTTGGCCGCGTAAAAAGGCTTTCAAAGAGTCCCATACTGAAGTTATTGAGGCTGTACCAGCGTTCACCTCCAAAAACCATTCCACTTCTTGTGAGAGAAAGGAGACTTCTTCCTCCTCCAAGAGTATGGCTCGATTAAAGGACCAAGTCCTAATTGAACTAGGGACTGGGCATTTCAGTGCCAGAAGGACCCCGGAGTGGTCCGAGAGATGGGGTGCCAAGTATGCAATGTTCTTAACCAGGCTCCTTAATGAATAACTGACCAGAACAAAGTCAATTCTTGACTGGTGCCTATATTTATAGTTTCGATATGACACCCCTAACTGCTGCCCTGATCTGTCTCTCCAAATATCCGATAAGGTGAACTGTCTCATGGCCCCAAGCAGATACTCCCGAGATTTAGAAAAGACCACAGCTCTATTAGTTGGAGTTTTATCCAATGCCGGGTTCAAGACAATATTAAAATCCCCTGCCAGGACCATCGGTTCCGGGAAGTCCAATAAATGAGAAAAAATAGACTTCAAACTAGTTGGGTCGTCGTGATTGGGACCGTAATATCCAATTAAGGTTAGCAAGGTCTCCATTATTATAACTTTTACGATGACCCATCTACCATTTGGATCTTTTATCTGAGATAATATATGGGCCCTGGCTGTTTAAAAAAATAATTGACACCCCTCTAATATTTGCTGACTGACTTGTGTCTACATGGGAGCCTACCCAACTTTGAGACTTTAGCAAGGAGATCATCTCTTCTTCCAATAAATGAGTTTCCTGGAGGACAATGACCTGCGCTGAAGAGTCCCGTAGATATTGCAAGATCTTATCTCTCCTTGGTCTAGTGCGCAGGCCATTGACATTCCAGGAAAGAATCTGAAAGGAACTCATGGTGGCTCCAAATTCCCCTTGTCTACCAGAGTCAAAATATGGGATGTCAACTTCAGCACCTTCAACACCTGCGCACAAATCCCCCCACTACCTGCGCCCTTAATCTTAACTCTAGAGTTGGACGTACCAAAGTGGCGAAAATGTGGATTTTTAAAAAATAAATTCCCCCCACGCTCCCCTCCCCTGCCCTGCCCCTGTGCCCCACCATCCCCTACCCCCAGTCATCCGGACAGATGAAGTCCAGATAATTGCACCCTGGAGATTCCCGCCCTCATCCACCCCAAAGAAAAAACCACCAGGAATACTGAAAGAGAAAAAAAAAAAAAAGGAGGGAAAGAGCCAACCTAGCTTTACCTAAGCCGACCTATTACAGTGCAATAAATGTGAAATATGATATAAGAAAGAGGGAAAGAAAAAGGAACCTTATCTGTACCTTATCTATACCCCTCTTATTCTTTTTTCCCTTTTTCCTCCTTTCCCTCTTCTTTCCCTCTTCTTTGTCTTTTGTTGTCTTTTATTTATATCATTTTTACTTATGTGAAACTTTTTTTTTTTCCTTATAAAGCATTGTCTGTTCCCCCATGAGCTTACTGCATAGAGAAATACTAGTATTGTATATTTTGTTTAAAGGTAGGCTATCCAGGGAACCTAGAAAGAAGCTGGGAATAAAGGCAAGGTAATAATATGAAGATATAGCTAGCCCAACTGTATATTTGCAAGCAAGTCTTCAGCCTCCTGTACTGATCTCACATTGTACATTTTGTTTTTAAACATGATCTTCAAGGAGGCAGGAAATTTAAGTTGAGCCACAGCTCCTAACTTTTAAAGTCCTCCAGCTTCCTACCCAGCTCCCATTGCCTATCTAACGTAACTCTGGCCAGGTCTGATCTAATCTGGAATGGAAAATCCTTACCCTTCAGTGACTTATATTTGAGAGATAAATTAAGAATCTTCTCTTTCAATGAGTAGGTATGGAAATTTATAAGGATTTTCCTCGGTTTAGATCGATTCGGATTTCTTCTGAAGGGGTCTCGATGGATTCTCTGAATGTCCCGGCCCAATTCATCCTCCGAGATCTCTAGATCAAGTGATTCTTTTAAAAGAGTGATCATAAAGGGCTTAAGATCATCGCCTTCACTCCCCTCTGGAACATTCAATATTCGCAAATTATTCCTACAGGAATTATTTTCTAATGTTTCCAGCCTGTCTCGCAGGGCCCCCTCATCTCTTTTAAGAGCTACTAGGTCACCTTTCAGGACATCAAGCTGTTCTGTTAATACCCCCACATTAGATTCTAATGTCTCCGTCCTTGTATTCAGGAGGTCCACTTTCTTATCCAGCGACTCGCAAAAGCTCCTGATCTCTCCTTGATTAGCGGCAGAGGCCTCAAACCCTTTTTTTATATCTACTGATAATGAGGCCATAAGAAGCTCCAAAGAAGAAATTGAATGTACCTCTGAATTTGGAGCCTCTGAATTGGAAACCTCTGAATTTGGAGCTGACGCTCCTCTGTCCGAGCTTCCTTCCTCCAATACCGGACCCTTAGGTGAGACCTGGGGGGTATCTGGAGATTCAGCTTGAGGTGTCTGGTCCACCACCTCCTTCCCTACCTCCATCGCGTTATCTTTCCCCTCCAAAGCAGAACTTTCAATATCAACCAGAGCCAAACCCCCAGCAAGTGTATGGCCCCCCGGCTTTATCTTTTCTACTTTTGAGTCATCTAGGTTAGCAGGTCTAACGATTCCAGGTTCCTGTTCAGTTATGTCCCTTTTCCCCAGCTTTCCAGCCTCTCTCTGTCTCACAAGGCACAGAACTTCCGGTAGGACCTTAAAGTACGACCTTAGGGAAGGAGTGAACTGTTACTCGTGATATTGCCAGCAGTTTCTGCACTTATGTCCAGACTACCCTCCTGTCCATACAGATGCGCCTGGGCAATGTCCTTCCCAGCAGACTTTGCCCTTGCGAGCCCTCCTCCTCCCCTGCGTCTTTTACCCTTCTTAATCCACTTACTGTTGCCCAAGGGAGAGGTAGAAGCAAAAGCAGAAGCGAAAGCCGAGACAGGGGAATCCAAAACAGCTGGAATGCGTCCTACCTGATTGTGGGGCACCCCACCAACCAACAAACCACCACAATCCTGAGGCTGCTCCACCGGGACTCCGACTTCTCCAGCGTTGCCAGCACCCTCCTCACAGCCGTACTCACCGCTCCCCTCAGCACACTCGTCCCTCTCGATGCTCTCCAGTTTGGCCGCTATGCCCCTGGTGCTGCCCCTGAGGAAACCACGGGCCGCAACTCTCCGACTCCTTCTTAACTCCAGCTCCGCCATCTCCCACCGCGTTAGGCAGGGAGGGGTGGAAGGAGCGGAAGCCGGGCCGGGACCGAGAGCCGCACCGCCCCCAACACACATCCGCCGAAATCCGGCCGCCGGGACAAGCAAGAGTGGAACCCGGACCAGAGCCCGGACAGATCACCCGGCAGCCGCCCGAAAAAGGGAACACCTCAAAAAAAGAATGCACCGATCAAGAGGTAACCTGTCTTGACATTGACCCCGTAAAACCTCTCAGTATTCCGTGCTAAACACGGACTCCCATGGCGTGGGGAACAGGCGGAGCCTCCAGGTGCAGCGGCAGCTCAGCTTGCTGCTGCCATGTTCTCCCCCAGTGACTATAGCCTTATGAACGACATCATGTCCTCTTCCCATGGCGTCCGTGTTATCCACTAATGTGAGTAACAGCTCTTGATTTTGCTTTACCTTCCGTTACATAACCTGGCCTCTGCGGGTCCTTGACAGTGCCACCAGCAGGTCATCGCGTGTTTGAGGTGTCCATGGTTTTTGAACCATTCAAGTGCATTTACATAGCAACATGTCTTTTTCTTCTAGGTGCTGACGTTGCCTCCATGTGCACACCACCCTGGTTGCCTAACAACGTGCAGCACATTTCCACAGCTGCATGCTTTGTTCCTCTACGCAGTCAAATGACGTTGCTCCAGCATGCAGAGGGTGATGTTACTAATACCAGTCTCTTAGTGCTAGCACAGGAATTTCCTCTCAGCGAGTGAGAACCTTGAGACGTACTGATTGCAGTTTGTCCTCCTCTGCACGGACATTTGATCCCGGATAAGTCACGCACATATCTTCACAATTCTGATGGTTTGCCCTCTAATTCCATATGGGTAACAGCTTAATTTCTTCACTGCAATCCTGTCTCCTGCCTAACACGTATCCATGTGGTTAGCAGTATAGGAAACTTCCTGTTTGGGTGCATATTTTTCAGATTCCATGCCCCAGTTTTGTGCAAGCTTTCTTCCCTCACTAGGGTAAGTTCCCGTGATATTACTCCTGGCTGTGTGTATATATATTTCCTGACTGGCCATAGTTGGTATTAATTACCTGATTATTGCCCACCCTTTTTTCAGTACCCGGCTGGGTCCTATGTGAGTGTAAACTCCCTTTTCACTTCTTTGGTGTGCATGTCACCAACCCTGACATTTGATTTTCTCATCAGTTCATCAGGTACGCCCCACACTCTACTCCATCTGGTCATATTTTTTATAGGTATTTTATCAACCCCCATTGAGTTAGCAGCTCTCCATTATTTGTTTCAGGTGTCCCTCATATCTTTGGTCCTGATGAGACCCTGCATTGTACCTGATTGAAAGGAGGCATTTGAAATGTATCATGTAATAATTTATGGTCGTTGTTATGTTTAAAGAGACCTCAATTTATGAAAAAACCTTTTGTTCACTTGTTTTGTTGGTTCTTTTTTCACTTCGGACACTGAGCACAGTTTACATGATTTATAATACAGCCATTGTCTTTGTTACAAAATAAGTATATAGATGTAGTTATTATTGCCTTCATTAAGGTACTCTCTTGGCATGCTATGTCAGTGTTTATTTTGCCATTGTGCCTACAATTTTTTTTTATTATTGCATTGCACAAGTGAACCATTGTTTTTCTAGTCTACTTTTAGAAAGTGGACATTTCTATGAACTTACTGCTCTGTGTACCTTGCAGACCGTCTCCAATACAAGTCTGGGATGGGTGACAGCTACACTTTGTGCATTCCATCTAGACAGCAACAAACACAGGAAGTCTAGGTGTGTCTGAGCATCCATCTACATACCTCTGCATTCTGATGACCCTGCCTGGGCAGGATGGAAGGGAGGGGCTAACACTTCACTGAATAGGCTGTGTCCTGTTCCCACACAAAGGGCTGATTTACCTCCAATAGATAGCCTGGCAGACAGGGCTGCATTGAAATGATACTTGTGTACTCCAAAGACCACTCTTTGAAGTCATGCCCACTTTGAAGGCTCTTTTGGGTATAAGTACTGGGTCTCTGACCCCCTAAAAGGAGACACTTCTAGACCTACAACTGCAACTCTGTCAGAAGAAACTGCTGTGCTGCTTAAAGGACTCATCTTTGGACCACTGACCTGGAAGGCCTGCTTTTCTCTTGTGTTGCTATTCTGCCTGTTATCTCTGACTTTGCTGAAAGAGAGCTTGAGTCTGCCTTTTCTCCAATTGTGCTCCAAGGACTTGTTGGCTTGCCTCCTGTTGCTTGAAACTCAGATATCAAAATCTCTACCCTTGCCCTTGTGCCTGGTTCACTGGAAGTCGACACATTGCCTGTCTGTGTGTAGCAGAACCGGCGCATCAACCCGGTTGAGGGAGTAGAATCGACATATCGCTCTCGGAACCAACACATAGCCTTGAGAGCCCTAACACATCGGAACCACTTATCGCCGCCGCAGCAGCCTGGAGAGATCGACACATCCCCTTGACTGTGTGAAGAAACCCGGCGCATCGCAGTTTGGAACCAATGCATCTCGGCTCGACGTCTTGTTTGCTGAACCGACGTATTGCCATCACTACAGGAATAATATCAACACATCGCTCAGTGGCTCCCCGCATCTCGCTGTTGCAACCAGAATAAGGTACTTTGTTCACTGGGGCCTCCATGGGTCCTGTAGCCAGCCTGCGCCCCATCGCGGTCGGCCCGAACTATTGACTCTGCTCCGGTCCAGCATGACCTCAAGTAACCCCTAAAGTGCAATTTGCATCCAAGTTCTATTTTTCACTTATATTTAAAAATGCATATCTCTTGCACTTATTGGATTTTTGTCATTTTGGTCTTTTTTCGTTCAGAATATAATCTATTTTTTTAAACTTGTGTGGAGTCTTTTTGTGGTGTATTCATTGTGTTACTGTGTGTGTGTTGCACAAATACTTTACACATTGCCTCTTTAGATAAGCCTGACTGCTCTGTCCCAAGCTACCAGAGGGTGAGCACAGGGTATCATTTAGTGTGTACTTAGCTTACCCTGACTAGAGTGGTGGTTCTTGTGTGACCTGGGTGCATCCCTCAGCCAAACAGGAATCCTAGTTCTAACACTGTGTTTAAAGCTACATTTAATTTATTACTTTAGTGCCTTGATGTCTGTGTATCTATGTTGATAATGGCTGCCATTCTGTGACCTTAGGTTGATGTAAAATTGAAGTCCTTCTTCTATTTTTGTGAAATGTCCCAATATTTGGTTTGTAAAATCTAGTCACCCTACCACTGCAAGAGCTTGTTGAGTGTGAGAGTGCAGGTTTTATTGTATACTTGTGAGTGTGCTGGGAGACTTAGATCCACTACAACACACACATGCTCTCACAATTATATTCAGCCTCCTTGAGTAGATTGTTGAAGGTCTGTATTCACTGCAAAGTGCGCCTCGTTTTTCCAGCGGACATGTGGCTATGTCCAAAATCAGATGTGCGTAGAGGACAGTGGGAGATGAGGGGCTGATATACAAGTAGGTCCTAGAGGCACTCTGGAATCACCAGCAGTTGTGCCTGCTACTCCTATGACATGGGAACAGGGGCTTGAGAGCAACGGAGCACAGACAGAAACCTAAAAAAAGTGCTTGAACAGCAATGAAAAACTGTCTCAAAACAGAATAGTGAGATAGAAGCGAGGGGGAGGAAGAGAGTGTGAAACGGAGAGAGAAACAATGATGTCATGAGTGATGTCACTGACCATGTCATGAGTGATGTAATATGTGACGTCATCAACAGTGCATTGCGGAGCACGCGAGTTATAGTTAGCTGAACTAACTATAACGGGGGAATTTCTATGGTTTTGTACGAGTGAAATGTCTAACTAACTATAACGCCCCTGAAACCTATGGTTTTTCAGTGAATTTCTAAGGTTTTTAAATGCTAATTTCTAACTATAACGTGCCTGAAACCTATGGTTTTTTAGTGAATTTCTAAGGTTTTTTAAATGCTAATTTCTAACTATAACGTGCCTGAAACCTATGGTTTTTTCAGTGAATATATATATATTTATTATACTATGTATACATGTGAAAATGTCTCGGTCCCCTGTTTGCCTCGGCGGCACGGAAAAAATGGGTGGAACTGACTTCAGCACGCCGACGAGGTCCTCTTATGGCTCCGATGACGTCATACGGTGTCGCGAGCGGAGCCGTGCTCGTTGACGTGGGAGAGCTAGGAAATAATTTCCGTGGAATGCTGGTGCAGGGGATATTCACCTAAGTGTTCAGGCAAGTCCTTTGGGAGCAACTGTTTATGTTGCCACTCCAGAAACCGAAACCAGTGATCCGAGGGCAGAGGCCCTGCAGATGGCACACGAGGTGGGGTGCCCAGTCGTGTGCACCGGCGGGGCAGCGAAGTGACAAGCACCACAACCCACAAAAAAGGTAACGAGGGCACTGAATAACCCAGGATCTTCTCTTTGTATCTGGCAGGAACAACGAAGTTAAAATGCCCTAGTACCAAAATGTAGAATTAGTGCTACAACGGTCTTCAAGAGGACCTGCGATGCCGCTTCTGCCTCCCGTACCCTGGAGGCGGCACATGGAGTCAAGCGGTACGGTCATACTGCGGTGGGACGCACACTCGTTGACCTCTCATGGCACTGCTCCACACTTCAGGGAGGACGCTTTCCATTAGCTATGTTTTCTGATGACATGTCGCGCCGGCCCCGTCCAACAACAGAACTCCTTTAGATCCAAACAGACTCTTCCACTCTCTCACCGGAAGTGAAACCAGGCCACGCGGACACTTTCACAATACAACAGCCGGGAATGCACTTTTCGGTAAAAAACACATTCCTTCCTCCTAATTAATCAAATAAACGTCTCACTGAAGAACAGGGGCCAGCTTCGATCGGTAAACAGCCGTTACAACGACTTTTTACTTTGCGATACCATTACAACGCATGCATTACCACGCATGCGTTGTACATCACGAAGTCATTACTACGCATTTTTTAGAACGCATGGTCATTTACCACGCATGCCTTTACAACGAATTTTGTTGTAAAGGTATGTATGGTAAATGACCATGCGTTCTAAAAACATGTAGACGATCCATGTCGTTGTAAGGAAACAGAGGCTGTTCCGTTTCCTCACAACGATGTGCACCGCCCCTCAGAGATGACGTGAAGCAGGAACCACGAGGAGAGAGGAACCATGAGGAGTGAGAGGTAAGGGGGATTGGGCATGGGGTGGGGGTTTCTTTTCTAGGGTTTAGGGTAGTGCAGTGGTGTTTGGGTGGTGTAGGGGGTCGTGCTGGGGATAGTTTTTTAGGGTTTAGGGTAGTGCAGTGGTATTTGGGTAGTGTAGGGGGTCGTGCTGGGGGTAGTGTTTTAGGGTTTAGGGTAGTGCAGTAGTGTAGGGGGGTCGTGCTGGGGGTAGTGTTTTAGGGTTTAGGGTAGTGCAGTGGTATTTGGGTAGTGTAGGGGGTCATGCTGGGGGTAGTGTTTTAGGGTTTAGGGTAGTGCAGTAGTGTAGGGGGTCATGATGGGGGTAGTGTTTTAGGGTTTAGGGTAGTGCAGTGGTGTATGGGTAGTGTAGGGGTCGTGCTGGGGTAGTGTTTTAGTGTTTAGGGTAGTGCAGTGGTGTTTGAGTAGTGTAGGGGGTCATGCTGGTGGTAGTGTTTTAGGGTTTAGGGTAGTGCAGTGGTGTTTGTGTAGTGTAGGGGGTCATGCTGGGGGTAGTGTTTTATGGTTTGGGGTCATGCTGGGGGTAGATTTAGGGTTTAGGGTAGTGCAGTGGTGTTTGTGTAGTGTAGGGGGTTGTGCTGGGGGTAGTGTTTTAGGGTTTATGTTAGTGCAGTGGTGTTTGGGTAGTGTAGGGGATAGTGCTGGGGTAGTGTTTTAGGGTTTAGGGAAGTGCAGTGGTGTTTGTGTAGTGAAGGGGGTCATGCTGTGGGTAGTGTTTTAGGGTTTAGGGTAGTGCAGTCATGTTTGTGTAGTGTAGGGGGTCGTGTTTTAGGGTATAGGGTAGTGCAGTGGTGTTTGGGTAGTGTAGGGGGTCATGCTGGGGTTAGTGTTTTAGGGTTTAGGGTAGTGCAGTGGTGTTTGGGTAGTGTAGGGGGTCGTGCTGGGGGTAGTGTTTTAGGGTTTAGGGTAGTGCAGTGGTGTTTGTGTAGTGTGGGAGGTCATGCTGGGGGTATATTTAGGGTTTAGTGTAGTGCAGTGGTGTTTGGGTAGTATAGGGAGTCGTGCTGGGGGTAGTGTTTTAGGGTTTAGGGTAGTGCAGTGGTGTTTGGGTAGTGTAGGGAGTCGTGCTGGTGGTAGTGTTTTAGGGTTTAGGGTAGTGCAGTTATGTTTGGGTAGTGTAGGGTGTCGTGCTGGGGGTAGTGTTTTTGGGTTTAGGGTAGTGCAGTGGTATTTGGGTCGTGGAGGGGGTAGTGTTTTAGGGTTTAGGGTAGTGCGCCCAACCAGCCACAATATCCGTGGACAAAGGGGATCCTGACTCTTTGGAACGCTCCGTCAATTGAATAATTTGGGTCAAGGGCCCTACCACGTCCAAGACCTATCAATTCCTTTCTTGGGATCCCTCATATACTTGGAGAAAAAGGTACATAGTTTCTCATCAATTTCAGGCGTGTGTGCCACCTTCCCCTTCAGTGAGGGCCTGGGGCATTCTCCCCTCATCCTATTCCTGACCTCCCTTTCAAGGGGTTCATGGATTTTCCCCAACACATACTCTGCCACTTTGGCGTCAGGTGTCCACTCTGCCGACCTAGGATGGTAAATTTGGGTAGGCTCGAACATGTCCAAGTGGACCCCGTCCCCAATCGGGGACTGAGAGGAGTGGGACTCTGACGCCAGGGACGCCCGAGTCCTTATCCTGATCGGAGGAGAAATCGTCCTCCGATACACCCTCTCCCTCTAAGGGAAACCCGCCGTTGGGGTCTACAATAGTGGTGACAGTGTTGCAATTTTCTCCGGGCCCTCCTCCTCCCGGCAGGGTGCATGTTTTAGCATTCGCGCACTCTTGAGGAAGGTTTCCGTAAGTTTATCAAATCCTTCCAAGTGCCCCGCATTATGCTTAACGGCCCTTTTATTCCCCATCTGGGAGCTACTTGGACCCGCCACCACCAGATCTGGGTCACTGAACACCCCAGGGATGCTTTTCGCCAGCTTATCAACCTGATCCCTAAGAGGAGCCAGCGCCCTAGAAATAGCCAGAGAGAGGGCTTGGTCCACTGCTGGAGGGAGAAGTTGGGGGCCATTCCTCCTCCACTTCCTGGTAGGAGTAGTAAAAATGGTCTTCTGGAGAAGACATGATAGCAGAGGGTGTGAGCACAGAACAAATGCCCTTAAAATCCTTAAGACAGCCCCCTCGCTGGTGCTCCAAAAGCTGGGCTTTCCCCGAAGCTGTTATAAGAATAGACTGAGGCGCAATACCAAGGTGGCGCTGGTCACTAACGTGGCCGTGTGGGGAAATCACCGCATAGCGGTGTCAAAATTAGGCGAGGGTTGGTCGGGAATCAAGCGGACACTAAAGCAGTGACCGGATTTCCAAACACGCGTAAAGACCAGCGGGAGCGTTCGACGGATCTGCCTCGCTCGGACCAGACGCGCCTGACAGGATCTCACCGTGCGCAGAGCACACAGCGGGAGAAACTGCGAGGGGGAGAATGCGCTCGGGCAAGAGCCTGCTGCGCAGGGAATATGAAACAATACCAAGGCAATAATGCTAATAACGTGCACAAGAAACCGCTATACAAACAGCAACAACGTCAGATTAAGCCAAGAATGTAAGGAATGCACTTAACTGACGAGCAGTGAAGAAAGAGGAAGCGGAAGGGACGTCACGATATTATATACGATGGACTGTGATATGATTGGACTATATTTGCCTTGGAGACTACCCCCTAATGGTTCATGGGTTGTGTAGTCTTTTGTTTAATGATTGTTGTGTTACGTTTTCTTTGAACTGCTATGCAAATAAAGTGAGGAAAGATATGCATAATCCTCGCCTCCGTCCTGCCATAGAATTCATTAAACTTTATTTGATCTGATTTAGAAACATAGATCATAAAAGTGTACATAAAAACAGTAAATCCTCTTTCCTAATACAATACAGTGAGAATTAATTAAAACCAGTAGGTAAAAACGGGTGTTACAAAGCCCGGTTCAGAGCAACTTCAGGTTAACAGAATCGTAAAGTTCAATGTTTCGCAAGATCAATCTCATGTACTTTGTACAAAATACGCAATAAGGGGTCCAAGTAAGATGTAACGCTCCAATACCTGACCAGTTTGCACTATATAAAACTGCAGAAAAACTAAAAATAACAAGTGTTTTGCACACTTCTGTCATTGGGCTATATGTGGGCTACATCTGGGTGATATTTGTGCTACATTTGGGCTCTTTTTTCTCTGGTGGCCATCTTGGGAGACTTATTTGTTATGAAGTTTCCAAATTTCGTCATTTACTGCAGTCTCCTCAGTAGGAAATGCTTTCAGTTTTTTACTTTGATTCCATCAAGAAGGCATTCAGATGTGTCACACATTTGCCATAAATTCAGAATGTTAGCACTCTAGTTGTTCATTAGATCACTGTAGTAAAGCTACTGCTCACCAGGGAGTTAACTGGAAGTCTACTGCTGGTATTGAAAGTGATTGTTTCAGTCTGCATGTCAGAATTTTCTAATGAAATAGAAGAGGATTTGAGATCTCACTTAAAACATGCCGTAAATTTTCTTTCTGCAGCACTAACCATAATTTCAATGGCAAAATGAACCCCCTCATTTTGTTCCTTTTTAAATTAAATGTTTTAAGTGTTACCAGTTTATTCCAATCAAGATGGCTTCAGGTGTGCCATACTTTTGTCATAAGTAAGACTGTTAGCGCTCTAGTTGTTCTTTAGAACACTCTGGGAAGCTGCAGTAGAACACAAAGGCATCAACTGACAGGCTGCTCCTGTTGAAATATAACAGGAAGATATTTGAGATCACACTTGAAACATGTCCTAATTTTTCTTTCTACAGCACTAACCATAATTTCTATTACAAAATGAACCCAATCATTTTGCTCCTTTTTAAATTAAATGTTTTAAGTGTTACCAGTTTATTCCAATCAAGATGGCTTCAGGTGTGCCATACTTTTGTCATACGTAAGGCTGTTAGCACTCTAGTTGTTCTTTAGAACACTCTAGGAAGCTGCAGTAGAACACAAAGGAATCAACTGACAGTCTCTGCCCTTGTTGGATGTACATGTTTTACTGAGAATGTCAGACTTCATTCTCACATGACTGAGAAAGATAATGTGAATTTACAGAAAATATGCTCTGATTTTAGCTTCTGGAGCACCTTCCAAAACTGTATGGGACAAGCATGTGAAAATAGTTTTCTCTCAAACATTATTCATGATATCCCAGCAGAAGGTTTTTCACAGGGTAAAATCACCTTAGAACACACCACAATTCCTGAAATTAGTATGGTACCATCAACAAATGAATTCTAATGTAACTAAAGTCTGTTATCACCCTTTATAGTTCTCCTTTTGGTAACCCTCAAAATCTTCGATTCACTACAATGCATTTCAATGGGGTACTATCATTTATATTGGTCCCAAGATGGCTGCCAGCAATTCCAGGATGAAGTGCTGACAGCCAATCAGATCTCACAATGACATGTGTGGTTAGGCTCCGCCCAGATATATATGTGTTTTCTTTTCAAATTTCTCAGGAACTACTGAACGGATTTACACCATTTAAACAAAAGGCACAACTCTGAACCAAGGGCTACCTTTTGCCAAATTTGGTGTAATTCCGTTCAGCAGTTCGGGCTGTAGCTGCGACTAAAGGTTCCTATGGAAAATTGCATGGGGAAAACACGTTTTGGGACCCCCCTTTTTTCTCTGCCCCCACTTGATGAATCACCCCGAGACTTTCAGGATAGGAGCGGACCGGAGCGCCCCACAAGTTTTGAAAATTTTGGGAAGATTCATCAACCGGCGGCAAAGTTATTGGAAATAGAATGTTGTGAATTTCCTATGGAAAATAGGTCCTAACTATAACTAACTACTGGCGACCGCCAGTAGGTAATATATATATATATATTCACTGAAAAAACCATAGGTTTCAGGGGCGTTATAGTTAGTTGGACATTTCACTCGTACAAAACCATAGAAATTCCCCCGTTATAGTCAGTTCAGCTAACTATAACTCGCGCTCCCGCAATGCACTGCTGATGACGTCACATATTACATCACTCATGACATGGTCAGTGACATCACTCATGACATCACTGATGACATCTCAAATGACATCACTGATGACATCACTGATGACATCATCCAGTGAATGTGTGTTTTTCTGAAAATTAAATATGTTTTATATATGTATATCTCAAGGTCGATGGAAGAATAAATGGGTATATAAGTGCCTAAATGGATGATTTTCTTTTGTAAAATTGATTGTATAACTGACTGATTAACTGTATCTTAGTGAATACATGGGTTAGTGAGTAATGTTTAAATATGAAAATATCTGTATCAGTCTCTCACTTTGTGTATAAGTGGCTGCATGGGTTGGTGAGTAGCTACATGAGTGTCTATATGGGTTATTAGTTGTTTTTTTTAGTATCAGTATGAGTGTCTGAGTGTCTGTATGGTCCGGTGGGGGTATTACTTAGTGCATAGATGCATGAATGAGTGACTCACTGTTTGTATGTGTTGAAGACAGCATGTGTGCAGGACTGTATAGGTGGATGAGTGTGTGTATGGGTGTGTTAGTGAGTGAATGACTGTCTCAATAGTGTCTTTATGAGTAACTACATATGTTTTAAACTAGTATATGTGATTATTGGTGTATATAAGTGAGTATATGTGAGAGTGAGAGATTGGAAGAGTACCTGTACAAATAAGTAGGTGTTTCTATAAGTGATTGTTTAAGAGAGTAAGTATGTGTAAGTTTCTGTAGAAGTAAGTGTAGTAGTGTGTGTATAACTGTATATGCAAGTAAATGGATGTTTGATACTTTGTTTGCATGTGTGACTATGTGTGTGAGTAACTCTAACGATGAGTGGCGGTGTGTAACAGGATGTATAGGTGTATGAGTACATATGATGAGTGAGTACATGTATGAGTGACTGTATAGGGACTGTTGGTGAATGAGTGGATGTGTGTGTAGATCTTGGAATTACTGAATAGGTGTGTTGTAACTGGTATTGGTATGTCCATTGTTTTGAAAATGTCAGTTTGTATTTTTGAGTGTGTGTATCAAAGGTTATATTAGGGTGAGAGGAGGTCTGCCACTCTATCACAAGGATGATGTCATCAGTGATGTCATCAGTGATGTCATTTGAGATGTCATCAGTGATGTCATGAGTGATGTCATTGACCATGTCATGAGTGATGTAATATGTGACGTCATCAGCAGTGCATTGCGGTGCATGCGAGTTATAGTTAGCTGAACTAA
Organism: Calotriton arnoldi; assembly: GCA_963921515.1. Lineage (NCBI taxonomy): Eukaryota > Metazoa > Chordata > Amphibia > Caudata > Salamandridae > Calotriton > Calotriton arnoldi. Next base: position 220,517 of record CAWUFW010009354.1, read on the forward strand.
CTATAACGGGGGAATTTCTATGGTTTTGTACGAGTGAAATGTCCAACTAACTATAACGCCCCTGAAACCTATGGTTTTTTCAGTGAATTTCTAAGGTTTTTAAAAGCTAATTTCTAACTATAACGTGCCTGAAACCTATGGTTTTTTCAGTGAATTTCTAAGGTTTTTTAAATGCTCATTTCTAACTATAACGTGCCTGAAACCTTTGGTTTTTTCAGTGAATATATATATATTTATTATACTATGTATACATGTGAAAATGTCTCGGTCCGCCTGTTTGCCTCGGTGGCACGGAAAAAATGGGTGGAACTGACGTCAGCACGCCGACGAGGTCCTCTTATGGCTCCGATGACGTCATACGGTGTCGTGAGCGGAGCCATGCTATTATGACGTCCTCGTTGACGTGGGAGAGTTAGGAAAAGAATTTCCGTGGAATGCTGATGCAGGGGATATTCACCTAAGTGTTCAGGCTAGTCCTTTGGGAGCAACTGTTTATGTTGCCACTCCAGAAACCAAAACCAGTGATCAGAGGGCAGAGGCCCTGCAGATGGCACACGAGGTGGGGTGCCCAGTCGTGTGCACCGGCGGGGCAGTGAAGTGACAAGCACCACAACCCACAAAAAAGGTAACGAGGGCACTGAATAACACAGGATCTTCTCTTTGTATCTGGCAGGAACAACGAAGTTAAAATGCCCTAGTACCAAAATGTAGAATTAGTGCTACAACGGTCTTCAAGAGGACCTGCGATGCCGCTTCTGCCTCCCGTACCCTGGAGGCGGCACATGGGTCACACGGTACGGTCATACTGCGGTGAGACGCACACTCGTTGACCTCTCATGGCACTGCTCCACACTTCAGGGAGGACGCTTTCCATTAGCTATGTTTTCTGAAGACGTTTCGCGCCGGCCCCGTCCAACAACAGAACTCCTTTAGATCCAAACAGACTCTTTCACTCTCTCACCGGAAGTGAAACCAGGTCACGCAGACACTTTCACAATACAACAGCCGGGAATGGACTTTTCGGTACAAAAACCACATTCCTTCCTCCTAATTAATCATATAAACGTCTCACTGAAGAACAGGGGCCAGCTTCGATCGGTAAGCAGCCGTTACAACGACTTTTTTACTTCGCGATACCATTACAACGCATGCATTACCACGCATGCGTTGTACATCGCGAAGTCATTACTACGCATTTTTTTAGAGCGCATGGTCATTTACCACGCATGCCTTTACAACAAATTTTGTTGTAAAGGTATGTATGGTAAATGACCATGCGTTCTAAAAAACATGTAGATGATCCACGTCGTTGTAAGGAAACAGAGACTGTTCCGTTTCCTCACAACGACGTGCACTGCCCCTCAGAGACGACGTGAAGCAGGAACCACGAGGAGAGAGGAACCACGAGGAGTGAGAGGTAAGGGGGAATGGGCATGGGGTGGGGGTTTCTTTTCTAGGGTTTAGGGTAGTGCAGTGGTGTTTGGGTGGTGTAGGTGGTCGTGCTGGGGGTAGTGTTTTAGGGTTTAGGGTAGTGCAGTGGTGTTTGGGTAGAGTAGGGGGTCGTGCTGGGGGTAGTGTTTTAGTGTTTAGGGTAGTGCAGTAGTGTAGGGGGTCGTGCTGGGGGTAGTGTTTTAGGGTTTAGGGTAGTGCAGTGGTGTATGGGTAGTGTAGGGGGTCATGCTGGGGTAGTGTTTTAGGGTTTAGGGTAGTGCAGTGGTGTTTGAGTAGTGTAGGGGTCATGCTGGTGGTAGTGTTTTAGGGTTTAGGCTAGTGCAGTGGTGTTTGTGTAGTGTAGGGGTCATGCTGGGGGTAGTGTTTTATGGTTTAGGGTAGTGCAGTGGTGTTTGGGTAGTGTAGGGGTCGTGCTGGGGGTAGATTTAGGGTTTAGGGTAGTGCAGTGGTGTTTGGGTAATGTAGGGAGTTGTGCTGGGGGTAGTGTTTTAGGGTTTAGGGTAGTGCAGTGGTGTTTGTGTAGTGTAGGGGGTTGTGCTGGGGTAGTGTTTTAGGGTTTATGTTAGTGCAGTGGTGTTTGGGTAGTGTAGGGGGAAGTGCTGGGGTAGTGTTTTAGGGTTTAGGGTAGTGCAGTGGTGTTTGTGTAGTGTAGGGGTTAGTGCTGGGGGTAGTGTTTTAGGGTTTAGGGTAGTGCAGTGGTGTTTGGGTAGTATAGGGGTTCATGCTGGGGGTAGTGTTTTAGGGTTTAGGGTATGGCAGTGGTGTTTGGGTAGTGTAGGGGGTCGTGCTGGGGGTAGATTTAGGGTTTAGGGTAGTGCAGTGGTGTTTGTGTTGTGAGGGGGTCCTGCTGGGGGTAGTGTTTTAGGGTTTAGAGTAGTGCAGTGGTGTTTGTATAGTGTAGGGGGTTTAGGGTAGTGCAGTGGTGTTTGTGTAGTGTAGGGGGTCATGCTGGGGGTAGTGTTTTAGGGTTTAGGGTAGTGCAGTGGTGTTTGTGTACTGTAGGGGTAGTGTTTTAGGGTTTAGGGTAGTGCAGTGGTGTTTGTGTAGTGTAGGGGGTCATGCTGTGGGTAGTGTTTTAGGGTTTAGGGTAGTGCAGTCGTGTTTGTGTAGTGTAGGGGTTCATGTTTTAGGGTATAGGGTAGTGCAGTGGTGTTTGGGTAGTGTGGGAGGTCATGCTGGGGGTAGATTTAGGGTTTAGTGTAGTGCAGTGGTGTTTGGGTAGTGTAGGGAGTCATGCTGGGGGTAGTGTTTTAGGGTTTAGGGTAGTCCAGTGGTGTTTGGGTAGTGTAGGGGTAGTGCTGGGGTAGTGTTTTAGGGTTTAGGGTAGTGCAGTGGTGTTTGTGTAGTGTAGGGGTTAGTGCTGGCGTAGTGTTTTAGGGTTTAGGGTAGTGCAGTGGTTTTTGGGTAGTGTAGGGGTTAGTGCTGGGGGTAGTGTTTTAGGGTTTAGGGTAGTGCAGTGGTGTTTGGGTAGTGTAGGGGGTAGTGCTGGGGGTAGTGTTTTAGGGGTTAGGGTAGTGCAGTGGTGTTTGTGTAGTGTGGGAGGTCATGCTGGGGGTATATTTACGGTGTAGTGTAGTGCAGTGGTGTTTGGGTAGTGTAGGGAGTCATGCTGGGGTAGTGTTTTAGGGTTTAGGGTAGTCCAGTGGTGTTTGTGTAGTGTAGGGAGTCGTGCTGGGGGTAGTGTTTTAGGGTTTAGGGTAGTGCAGTGGTGTTTGTGTAGTGTAGGGGGTTGTGCTGGGGTAGTGTTTTAGGGTTTATGTTAGTGCAGTGGTGTTTGGGTAGTGTAGGGGGTAGTGCTGGGGTAGTGTTTTAGGGTTTAGGGTAGTGCAGTGGTGTTTGTGTAGTGTAGGGGTTAGTGCTGGGGTTAGTGTTTTAGGGTTTAGGGTAGTGCAGTGGTGTTTGGGTAGTATAGGGGTTCATGCTGGGGGTAGTGTTTTAGGGTTTAGGGTATGGCAGTGGTGTTTGGGTAGTGTAGGGGGTCGTGCTGGGGGTAGATTTAGGGTTTTGGGTAGTGCAGTGGTGTTTGTATAGTGTAGGGGGTTTAGGGTAGTGCAGTGGTGTTTGTGTAGTGTAGGGGGTCATGCTGGGGGTAGTGTTTTAGGGTTTAGGGTAGTGCAGTGGTGTTTGTGTACTGTAGGGGGTAGTGTTTTAGGGTTTAGGGTAGTGCAGTGGTGTTTGTGTAGTGTAGGGGGTCATGCTGTGGGTAGTGTTTTAGTGTTTAGGGTAGTGCAGTCGTGTTTGTGTAGTGTAGGGGTTCATGTTTTAGGGTATAGGGTAGTGCAGTGGTGTTTGGGTAGTGTGGGAGGTCATGTTGGGGGTAGATTTAGGGTTTAGTGTAGTGCAGTGGTGTTTGGGTAGTGTAGGGAGTCATGCTGGGGGTAGTGTTTTAGGGTTTAGGGTAGTCCAGTGGTGTTTGGGTAGTGTAGGGGGTAGTGCTGGGGTAGTGTTTTAGGGTTTAGGGTAGTGCAGTGGTGTTTGTGTAGTGTAGGGGTTAGTGCTGGCGTAGTGTTTTAGGGTTTAGGGTAGTGCAGTGGTTTTTGGGTAGTGTAGGGGTTAGTGCTGGGGGTAGTGTTTTAGGGTAGTGCAGTGGTGTTTGGGTAGTGTAGGGGGTAGTGCTGGGGGTAGTGTTTTAGGGGTTAGGGTAGTGCAGTGGTGTTTGTGTAGTGTGGGAGGTCATGCTGGGGGTATATTTACGGTGTAGTGTAGTGCAGTGGTGTTTGGGTAGTGTAGGGAGTCATGCTGGGGGTAGTGTTTTAGGGTTTAGGGTAGTCCAGTGGTGTTTGTGTAGTGTAGGGAGTCGTGCTGGGGGTAGTGTTTTAGGGTTTAGGGTAGTGCAGTGGTGTTTGGGTAGTGTAGGGGGTCATGCTGGGGGTAGTGTTTTAGGGTTTAGGGTAGTGCAGTGGTGTTTGGGTAGTATAGGGGTAGTGCTGGGGTAGTGTTTTGGGTTTACGGTAGTGCAGTGGTGTTTGTGTAGTGTAGGGGGTCATGCTGGGGGTAGTGTTTTAGGGTTTAGGGTAGTGCAGTGGTGTTGGTGTACTGTAGGGGGTCGTGCTGGGCTCTAGTGTTTTAGGGTTTAGGGTAGTGCAGTGGTGTTTGTGTAGTGTAGGGGGTCGTGTTTTAGGGTTTAGGGTCATGCAGTGGTGTTTGGGTAGTGTAGGGGGTCATGCTGGGGGTAGTGTTTTGGGGTTTAGAGTAGTGCAGTTGTGTTTGGGTGGTGTAGGGGTCGTGCTGGGGTAGTGTTTTAGGGTTTAGGGTAGTGCAGTGGTGTTTGAGTAGTGTAGGGGGTCATGCTGGTGGTAGTGTTTTAGGGTTTAGGGTAGTGCAGTGGTGTTTTGTGTAGTGTAGGGGGTCATGCTGGGGGTAGTGTTTTATGGTTTAGGGTAGTGCAGTGGTGTTTGGGTAGTGTATGGGGTCATGCTGTGGGTAGATTTAGGGTTTAGGGTAGTGCAGTGGTGTTTGGGTAGTGTAGGGAATCGTGCTGGGGGTAGTGTTTTAGGGTTTAGGGTAGTGTAGTGGTGTTTGTGTAGTGTAGGGGGTTGTGCTGGGGGTAGTGTTTTAGGGTTTATGTTAGTGCAGTGGTGTTTGGGTAGTGTAGGGGGTAGTGCTGGGATAGTGTTTTAGGGTTTAGGGTAGTGCAGGGGTGTTTGTGTAGTGTAGGGTGTAGTGCTGGGGGTAGTGTTTTAGGGTTTAGGGTAGTGCAGTGGTGTTTGGGTAGTGTAGGGGTTCATGCTGGGGGTAGTGTTTTAGGGTTTAGGGTATGGCAGTGGTGTTTGGGTAGTGTAGAATAGTGTAGTGTAGAAATGGTTCTCTTCATTTTTAGAGGACAGAAACCAGGAGGTCTGGTCCCCCCTTTTCTGCCACTATCCCACCTCTGAAAGTGGGTGTTCCACAGGGCTCTATTTTGAGCCCAACTCTGTTCAATCTGTATATGGCCCCTCTCGCCCCTTTGGTTGAAGCTTGTGAGGCAACTATCATTTCTTATGCTGATGATACGCAGCTGTTGTTCACATGCGAGAAGGGAGAAGATTTTGACGGAGAGCTGATTAAAAATTGCTTGAAAAAAGTTTTTACCTGGCTCAGACTGAATGAACTTAAATGTAACCCTGAGAAGTCCGAAATTATTTTTTTCGGATCACCACCCCAGGATGTATGGAAACAGTGGTGGCCAGCTGATATGGCACCCCCTCAGTCTTCGGTCAGGACAGTCAAGAATCTGGGGGTGAAATTGGATGATTCTTTGTCCATGAAATCCCAGATCCAGTCTGTCGCAGGTTCTTGTTTCGGTCTTCTTAAAATGCTTAGAAAGTTTCTGCCCATGTTATCTTTCCCTCATCGAAAGATCATGGTTCAGGCCCTCATTACCTCCAGGCTGGACTATGTAAATGTTTTATACTTAGGCCTTCCGGAGTTTCTGATAAACAAGCTTCAGGTCGTCCAAAATGCGGCAGCTAGGGCAGTTCTCAGGATTGGCCCCAGAACCCGGATTTCCCCCACCTGATTGCTTTGCATTGGCTCCCTATTCGAAACAGAATCCTTTTAAGGCATTAGTTCTGGCTTTTAAGGCCCTTCATGGTTTGGGGCCCATTATATCAGGAAGAGAGTCCTTCGTTATGCACCAGGGAGATCTTTAAGATCCTCTTATCAGTATCTCCTAGCGGTCCCGAGATTCTCCCGTGTGTGCAGAGGGGGCCGCTCTTTTCAAGTTCAGGTTGCCCGCAGCTGGAATAGTCTGCCTCAGCATCTCAGACAAGTTCCCGATCTGTTGACTTTCCGTAAACAACTTAAAACCTGGTTATTTCAGTAGAAACGTTAGCCTGGTATTAAGCAGGGTATTGTAGGGCTCCGTCCAGCGCCGGGACACTCTTTTGAGTAGCTGAGCGCTTTATAAGTTCACTATAACATAACATAGGGGGTCGTGCTGGGGGTAGTGTTTTATGGTTTAGGGTAGTGCAGTGGTGTTTGGGTAGTGTAGGGGGTCGTGCTGGGGGTAGTGTTTTAGGGTTTATGTTAGTGCAGTGGTGTTTGTGTAGTGTAGGGGTCGTGCTGGAGGTAGTGTTTTAGGGTTTAGGGTAGTGCAGTTGTGTTTAGGTAGTGAAGGGGGACATGCTGGGGGTAGTGTTTTAGGGTTTAGGGTAGTGCAGTGGTGCTTGTGTAGTGTAGGGGGTCGTGCTGGGAATGTTGTTAATTTCTATGGCAAAATGAACGCCCTCATTTTGTTCCTTTTTAAATTAAATGTTTTAAGTGTTACCAGTTTATTCCAATCAAGATGGCTTCAGGTGTGCCATAATTTTGTCATAAGTAAGACTGTTAGCTCTCTAGTTGTTATTTAGAACACTCTGGGAAGCTGCAGTAGAACACAAAGGCATCAACTGACAGGCTGCTCCTGTTGAAATATAACAGGAAGATATTTGAGATCACACTTGAAACATGTCCTAATTTTTCTTTCTACAGCACTAACCATAATTTCTATGACAAAATGAACCCCCATCATTTTGTTCCTTTTTAAATTAAATGTTTTAAGTGTTACCAGTTTATTGCAATCAAGATGGCTTCAGGTGTGCCATACTTTTGTCATAAGTAAGGCTGTTAGCACTCTAGTTGTTCTTTAGAACACTCTGGGAAGCTGCAGTAGAACACAAAGGCATCAACTGACAGGCTGCTCCTGTTGAAATATAACAGGAAGGTATTTGAGATCACACTTGAAACATGTCCTAATTTTTCTTTCTACAGCACTAACCATAATTTCTATGACAAAATGAACACCATCATTTTGTTCCTTTTTAAATTAAATGTTTTAGGTGTTACCAGTTTATTCCAATCAAGATGGCTTCAGGTGTGCCATACTTTTGTCATAAGTAAGGCTGTTAGCGCTCTAGTTGTTCTTTGGAACACTCTGGGAAGCTGCAGTAGAACACAAAGGAATCAACTGGCAGGCTGCTCCTGTTGAAATATAACAGGAAGATAGTTGAGATCTCACTTAAAACATGTCCTAATTTTTCTTTCTACAGCACTAACCATAATTTCTATGACAAAATGAACCCCCTCATTTTGTTCCTTTTTAAATTAAATGTTTTAAGAGTTACCAGTTTATTCCAATCAAGATGGCTTCAGGTGTGCCATAAGTTTGTCATAAGTAAGGCTGTTCGCACTCTAGTTGTTCTTTAGAACACTCTGGGAAGCTGCAGTAGAACACAAAGGAATCAACTGACAGTCTCTGCCCTTGTTGGATATACATGTTTTACTGAGAATGTCAGACTTCATTCTCACATGACTGAGAAAGATAATGTGAATTTACAGAAAATATGCTCTCATTTTAGCTTCTGGAGCACCTTCCAAAACTCTATGGGACAAGCATGTGAAAATAGTTTTCTCTCAAACATGATTCATGATATCCCAGCAGAAGGATTTTCACAGGGTAAAATCACCTTAGAATACACCACAATTCCTGAAATTAGTATGGTACCATCAACAAATGAATTCTAATGTAACTAAAGTCTGTTATCACCCTTTATAGTTCTCCTTTTGGTAACCCTCAAAATCTTTGATTCACTACAATGCATTTCAATGGGGTACTATCATGTATATTGGTCCCAAGATGCCTGTCAGATCTCACAATGACATGTGTGGTTAGGCTCCGCCCAGATATATATGTGATTTTACTTTTGATTTTCTCAGGAACTACTGAACGGATTTACACCATTTAACAAAAAGGGTTCTGTCTGAACCAAGAACTACCTCTTTGCCAAATTTGGTGTAATTCCGTTCAGCAGTTCGGGCTGTAGCCGTGTCTAAAGTTTCCTATGGAAAATTGCATGGGGAAAACACGTTTTCGGACCCCCATTTTTTCTCGGCCCCCACTTGACGAATCACCCCGAGACTTTTAGGATAGGAGCGGACCGGAGCGGGCCATAAGTTTTGAAAATTTCGCGAAGATTCGTCGACCGGCGCCAAACTTATTGGAAATAGAATGTTGTGAATTTCCTATGGAAAATAGGTCCTAACTATAACTATCTACTGGCGACCGCCAGTAGATAATATATATATATATATATATATATACTCACTGAAAAAACCATAGGTTTCAGGCACGTTATAGTTAGAAATTAACATTTAAAAAACCTTACAAATTCACTGAAAAAACCAAAGGTTTTAGGGACAGTTATAGTTAGTTGGACATTGCACTCGTACAAAATCCGTGAAATTCCCCCGTTATAGTTAGTTCAGCTAACTATAACTCGCGCTCCGCAATGCACTGCTGATGACGTCACATATTACATCACTCATGACATGGTCAGTGACATCACTCATGACATCACTGATGACATCTCAAATGACATCACTGATGACATCATGCAGTGACTGTGTGTTTCTGTAAAGTTTAAATATTTTTAATATATATAGGGAAAGGCGTATTGAAGAATGAGTGGATGTATAAGTGTCTGTATGGATGATTTAGTAGATGCGTGACTAACTCTATAAGTGAGTGATTAAACGTATCTTACTGAATGCATGGGTTAGTGACTAAACTGGGTGAATGTCTGAATGCGTCTGTCTGTTGCTGTGTAAGTGGCTGCATGGGTTTGTGAATAGCTTCATGAGTGCCTATATGAGTTATTGATTGGTTGTCTGAGTATCTGTATGGGTGCCTGAGTGTGTGTGTGTGTGGGGTGTGTGCGACTCTGTGCACAGATGTGTGAGTGGGCGATTCACTGGGTGGATGGTTTCAAGAGTGCATTTGTGATAGACTGTATGGGTGGGTAAGTGTGTGTAAGAGTGTGTTAGTGAGTGAATGTATGTCCCAGTGGTACATGTGTGAGTAACTACATATGTGAAAGGAAGTATATATGTGTGTTGGAGTATATAAATAGCTATAAGCGAGAGTGTGTGATTGTGAGAGTGACTGTATGGATGAGTGTGTGCTTGTATCAGTGATTGTATAAGAGCGTAAGAATGTGCTAGTATTTGTATGAGTAAGTGAGCTGGTGTGTGTATAACTGTATAGGTGAGTAAATGGCAGTGTGTTTAATTATTTGCATGACTGACTAGGTGTGTGAGTACCTCTATGGATGAGTGGCGGTGTTTGAGTGTCTATATAGGAGTATGAGTGCATATGATAGTCCTGTACTGAGTGACCGTAAGTATGAGTGACTGTACGGGTGAGTGAGTGGATGTGTGTGTAGACCTAAGAATCAGTGAGTGGGTATGTAGTTATTGGTGTTGGAGTGTCTATGGTTTTGCGAATGGCAGTCTGTAATTTAGAGTGGGTGTATCAAAGGTTATATTAGGGTGTGAGGAGGTGCATCAGATTATCACGTGGATGATGTCATCAGTGATGTCATCAGTGATGTCATTTGAGATGTCATCAGTGATGTCATCAGTGATGTCACTGACCATGTCATGAGTGATGTAATATGTGACGTCATCAGCAGTGCATTGCGGGGCACGAGTTATAGTTAGCTGAACTAACTATAACGGGGAATTTCACGGGTTTTGTACGAGTGCAATGTCCAACTAACTATAACTGTCCCTAAAACCTATGGTTTTTTCAGTGAATTTGTAAGGTTTTTTAAATGCTAATTTCTAACTATAATGTGCCTGAAACCTATGGTTTTTTCAGTGAATTTCAAAGGTTTTTTAAATGCTAATTCCTAACTATAACATGTCTGAAACCTATGGTTTTTTTCAGTGAATTTCAAAGGTTTTGTAAATGACAATTTTTAAATGTATTAATTGTTATATTTATTTTTTTGATACTGATTTACTACATTTTTTTAAACTATTTATTTTTAGATATTTTATTTTTTAAATTACATTGTAATTACATTATACATTACATTACAAAATATACTTTCTCAGAATGAATTACTTTAGTTTAAATACTTTGCAAATAGGCAATAGACTTTTAAGTACAGTAGTTACAGTTGTTGCAATGGGCAACACAATTTCAAACACAATGCAACATTGAGCTCAATGTGAATTTCTAGTTAAATGCAATTAGTTACTTTATGGATTACTTTTCTAACCACAGGACTGGATCCTAGATTCAGTCCTGGGACATCTCCTGTAAACAGTTGAGTAAAATTGTTTTGGTTACAGTAGTGATTTTTAAGGAATATTATTGTATTTTAAAAGTTGACAGAAACTTTTTCACATAGAATCACCAATGTTATCCTATGGGAGGAAATTCACTAGCAGGTAAGTAGTGTTATCGTTACTTTTTCTTACTCAGTGGTGGATCCTGGATCCAGCACTGGTGCATCTCCTGTAAACAGTTGAAAGAATGCGTTTAAGTCATACAGGCGATTTTTAAGGAATATTTGTAGTTTGTGAAAATCGACACTTTGAAACTTTTCTGCTGAAAACCAGACAATGGATTCCAATGGAAGGAAATACAAGTTACTGGTAAGTACGGTTAGAATTACTTTTCAGGGTCAGTGCTGGGCTAAAAGATGCAGCACTGGGTTCTCTCCTGATAACAGGTGAGTAAATCGGAATTCGTAGTTCGGCTGATTTTAGAGGAATATTATAAAGTTCCAAAACTCCACACAGAAGAATTTCCAAGTGAAACCAGTCAATGTTAGCCTATGGAAGGAAATTCAAGTTACTGGTAAGTATGGTTAAAATTACTTTTCAGGATCAGTACTGGGATCAAAGATGCAGCACTGAGGTCTCTCCTGATAACATGTGAGTAAATCGGAATTCGTTGTTCGACTGATTTTAGAGGAATATTTGTATGTTTCAAAAATCGACACTTAGAAACTTTTTCAGCAAAAAGCAGGCAATGATATCCTAAGGAAGGAAATTCAAGTTACTGGTAAGTATGGTTAAAATTACTTTTCAGGATCAGTACTGGGCTCAAAGATGCAGCACTGAGGTCTCTCCTGATAACATGTGAGTAAATCGGAATTCGTAGTTCGGCTGATTTTAGAGGAATATTTGTATGTTTCAAAAATCGACACTTAGAAACTTTTTCAGCAAAAAGCAGGCAATGTTAGCCTATGGAAGGAAACTCAAGTTACTGGTAAGTACGGTTAAAATTACTTTTCAGGATCAGTACTGGGCTCAAAGATGCAGCACTGAGGTCTCTCCTGATAACAGGTGAGTAAATCGGAATTCGTAGTTCGGCTGATTTTAGAGGAATATTTGAACAATGGTGAAGGAAGGGGGTGGGGCCTGAAGTGACATGTCTGCAAACATGCCCTGTGGCGCGTTTTAAGTTGGAGAATTAATTCCTCCTCAATCCCGAGGGTCCCTAGGGGCCAACTGGCCCACCAGATACCTCCAGTATGCGCCAGAGAGCTGTATTGCAGAGAGGTGTTCAGAGGCCACACCCCTTTTTACAACACTCTGTTTGCACACATGTCACCTGAAGCCACGCCCCCTCCCTTCGCCCCGTGGCGCGTTTTAAGTTGGGGGATTAAGTCCCATTGAATACTGAGGGTCCCTGGAGTCCAACTAGCCCACCATGTACCTCCAAAAAGCGCCACAGAGCTGCGTTGCAGAGAGGTGTAAAAAGGGGCGTGGCCTCTGTACACCTCTCTGCAGCGCAGCCCCCTGGTGCATACCGGAGGTTCCTGGTGGGCTAGTTGGCCCCCAGGGACCCCCAGTATTCAAGGGGAATTACTTCCCCTTCTTAAAACGCGCCAGGGAGGGGGCGGGGTCTCCGGCACGATGGCGGTCTTTTTTTTGCTTTTTTCTGCCCAGGGGGTCCTTGTGGGACCCCCTGAGCAGACCTAGGGGGTCAGGGTGTTTCCACCCTGCCCCATTTGTGCGTTTTGCGCACTTGTTTCTTGTGGTTTTTTTTAATCACCAGATCCGCGCACCCTAAGCGCATCCCGCCGATTTAAAAAAAAAAAAAATGCTTTTTTCTGCCCAGGGGGTCCTTGTGGGACCCCCTGAGCAGACCTAGGGAGTCAGGGTGTTTCTACCCCCCTTTTTTCTCGGCCCCTGCTTGCCGAATCACCCCGAAACTTTCAAAACAGGAGCTAACCGGAGCGCCCCACTAGTTTTGAAAATTTCGCAATGATTCGTCAACCGGCGCCTAAGTTATTCTGAAAAGAAAAAACGCTTTTTGAATAGAAACAAGGTCCTAACTATAACTACCTACTGGCGACCGCCAGTACGTATATATATATATATATATATATATATATATATATATATATTATCTACTGGCGGTCGCCAGTAGATAGTTATAGTTTGGACCTATTATCCATAGGAAATCCGCGACATTCTATTTGAAATAACGTTGGCGCCGGTTGACGAATCTTCGCGAAAGTTTCCAATTTGTTGGGGCGCTCCGGTCCGCTCCTATCCTGAAAGTCTCGGGGTGATACGTCAAGCGGGGGCCGAGAAAAAAGGGGGGTCCCAAAACACGTTTTCCCCATTCATTTTTCCATAGGAACATTTAGTCGCAGCTACAGCCCGAACTGCTGAACGGAATTACACCAAATTTGGCAAAGAGGTAGCCCTTGGTTCAGTGTCGTGCCTTTTGCTTAAATGGTGTAAATCCGTTCAGTAGTTCCTGAGAAAATCAAAAGTAAAGTCACATATATATCTATGGCCGAGTAGGGTCCGCGTACCCTCCCGATCACGAGCTGTATGCTAATTGGCTGTCAAGTGGCTGTCAACACTCCAAATCAGGAAGTGTTGGCAGCCATTTTGTCCCTCGGTAGAACTGAGGGACAGAAACAAGTGCGCAAAGCGCAAAAAGGGGGCAGGGTAGAAACACCCTGACCCCCTAGGTCTGCTCAGGGGGTCCCACAAGGACCCCCTGGGCAGAAAAAAGCATTTTTTTTTTAAATCGGCGGGATGCGCTCAGGGTGCGCGGATCCTGCCGAAAAAAATAAAAATAATTTGCCCCCGGGTGGGCCAAGTCCCGGGGGCATGGTGGGGGGGGGTTTAAATTTAATGTGGGGGGCCTAGCCCCGGGGACCGCCACCCCCCGGGGCTTTAAAAAAATAATGGTGCGGGAGGGCTCTTGGCCCTCCCGCAGCCTCAGGGACCCCCACCCCCGGGGTTTCTTTTAAAAAAATTATTTTCACCTGTGTGGGGGGCTCCAGCCCCCACATGCCCCGAGGACCGCCACCTCCCCGGGGCACTAAAGATTTGAATATGGGGGTCCGTTACGGACCCCAAAGCCCGGGGACCACCACCTCCCGGGGCTGTGAAATGGTTGGAAGGGGGGCCGCGCGGCCCCCTCCTGGAGCCCTTGATGGCCCTGGGGACCGCCACCCCCAGAGCCGGCTCCTGCAGTGTCCCGGGGTGCCTACCCCCGGGACACTGTAGTTTGCTATGACAGGACGTGAGCCTCGCGGCTCCCGTCCTGTCATAGCAAACTTAGTTTGCATTTTGAAAGAGAGAGCAGGAAACCTGCTCTCTCTTTCAAAATGCAAACCCAATTGCTTTTCCACATGGGGAGCAGCATGTTAGCTGCTCCCCATGTGGAAAAGCAATGCCGGCTCCCGTAGGACACGGGGAGCCGGCGGGACTGTGGGGGGATTGGGGACCCCCCCACAGTCCCCAACCAGAGGCCAGGCCCCGGGGGATGGGGTCCCCGGGGCCATAAGTGGCCAGGGAGGGGGGCCACGCAGCCCCCCTCCCCAAATTAATTTTTTTTTTTTAAAAAGGGCAAGGCCGGCATCGGGGGATGGGGTCCCCGGGGCCAATACAGGCCCAGGGAAGGGGGGCCACGCGGCCCCCTTCCCGTTTTTTTTTTTTTATTAAAAAAAAAATGCTCAGGCCCCGGGGGATGGGGTCCCCGGGGCCAAAAGTGGCCAAGGGAAGGGGGGCCACGCAGCCCCCCTCCCATTAAAAAAAATTAGAAAAAAAACCAAAACACCAGCATCGTGCCGGAGGCCCCGCCCCCTCCCTGCAGTACTCTGCAAACGCGCCCCCTGGCGCGTTTTAAGAAGGGAAGTAATTCCCCTTGAATACTGGGGTCCCTGGGGCCAACTAGCCCACCAGGAACCTCCAGTATGCGCCAGGGGCTGCGTTGCAGAGAGGTGTACAGAGGCCACGACCCTTTTACACCTCTCTGCAACGCAGCTCTGTGGCGCTTTTTAGAAGTACATGGTGGGCTAGTTGGACTCCAGGGACCCTCAGGATTCAAGGGGACTTAATCCCCCAACTTAAAACGCGCCACGGGGCGCGTTTGCACAGTGGTGAAGGGAGGGGCGTGGCTTCAGGTGACATGTGTGCAAACAGGCCCCATTGCGCGTTTTAAGATGGGGAATTAAATCCCCTTCAATCCTGAGGGTCCCTGGGGGCCAACTAGCCCAACAGGTACGTCCAGAAAGTGCCACAGAGCTGCATTGCAGATAGGTGCAAAAAGGGGCGTAGCCTCTGAACACCTCTCTGCAACGCAGCTCTCTGGCGCGTACTGGTGGTACAGGGTGGGCTAGTTGGACCCCAGGGACCCTCATGATTCAAGGGGACTTAATCCCCCAACTTAAAACGCGCCACGGGGCGCGTTTGCACAGATGTCACCTCAGGCCCCGCCCCCTCCCTTCACCATTGTGCAAATATTCCTCTAAAATCAGCCGAACTACGAATTCCTATTTACTCACCTGTTATCAGGAGAGACCTCAGTGCTGCATCTTTCAGCCCAGTACTGATCCTGAAAAGTAATTTTAACCGTACTTACCAGTAACTTGAATTTCCTTCCATAGGCTAACATTGACTGGTTTCACTTGGAAATTCTTCTAAGTGTGGAGTTTTGGAACTTTATAATATTCCTCTAAAATCAGCCGAAATACGAATTCCGATTTACTCACCTGTTATCAGGAGAGACCTCAGTGCTGCATCTTTCAGCCCAGTACTGATCCTGAAAAGTAATTTTAACCGTACTTACCAGTAACTTGAATTTCCTTCCATAGGATATCATTGTCTGCTTTTTGCTGAAAAAGTTTCTGTGTCGATTTTTGAAACATACAAATATTCCTCTAAAATCAGCCGAACTACGAATTCCGATTTACTCCCCTCTTATCAGGAGAGACCTCAGTGCTGCATCTTTCAGCCCAGTACTGATCCTGAAAAGTAATTTTAACCGTACTTACCAGTAACTTGAATTTCCTTCCATAGGCTAACATTGACTGGTTTCACTTGGAAATTCTTCTAAGTGTGGAGTTTTGGAACTTTATAATATTCCTCTAAAATCAGCCGAAATACGAATTCCGATTTACTCACCTGTTATCAGGAGAGACCTCAGTGCTGCATCTTTCAGCCCAGTACTGATCCTGAAAAGTAATTTTAACCGTACTTACCAGTAACTTGAATTTCCTTCCATAGGATATCATTGCCTGCTTTTTGCTGAAAAAGTTTCTAAGTGTCGATTTTTGAAACATACAAATATTCCTCTAAAATCAGCCAAAATACGAATTCCGATTTACTCACCTGTTATCAGGAGAGACCTCAGTGCTGCATCTTTCAGCCCAGTACTGATCCTGAAAAGTAATTTTAACCGTACTTACCAGTAACTTATATTTCCTTCCATAGGAATCCATTGTCTGGTTTTCAGCAGAAAAGTTTCAAAGTTTTGATTTTCACAAACTACAAATATTCCTTAAAAATCGCCTGTATGACTTAAACGCATTCTTTCAACTGTTTACAGGAGATGCACCAGTGCTGGATCCAGGATCCACCACTGAGTAAGAAAAAGTAACGATAACACTACTTACCTGCTAGTGAATTTCCTCCCATAGGATAACATTGGTGATTCTATGTGAAAAAGTTTCTAAGTGTCAACTTTTAAAATACAATAATATTCCTTAAAAATCACTACTGTAACCAAAACACTTTTACTCAACTGTTTACAGGAGATGTCCCAGGACTGAATCTAGGATCCAGTCCTGTGGTTAGAAAAGTAATCCATAAAGTAACTAATTGCATTTAGCTAGAAATTCACATTGAGCTCAATGTTGCATTGTGTTTGAAATTGTGTTGCCCATTGCAACAACTGTAACTACTGTACTTAAAAGTCTATTGCCTATTTGCAAAGTATTTAAACTAAAGTAATTCATTCTGAGAAAGTATATTTTGTAATGTAATGTATAATGTAATTACAATGTAATTTAAAAAATAAAATATCTAAAAATAAATAGTTTAAAAAAATGTAGTAAATCAGTATCCAAAAAAATAAATATAACAATTAATACATTTAAAAATTGTCATTTACAAAACCTTTGAAATTCACTGAAAAAAACCATAGGTTTCAGACATGTTATAGTTAGGAATTAGCATTTAAAAAACCTTTGAAATTCACTGAAAAAACCATCGGTTTCAGGCTTGTTATAGTTAGGAATTAGCATTTTAAAAACCTTTGAAATTCACTGAAAAAACCATAGGTTTCAGGCCTGTTATAGTTAGGGTTTAGCATTTAAAAAACCTTTGAAATTCACTGAAAAAACCATAGGTTTTAGGGAAAGTTATAGTTAGTTGGACATTGCACTCGTACAAAACCCGTGAAATTCCCCCGTTATAGTTAGTTCAGCTAACTATAACTCGCGCCCCGCAATGCACTGCTGATGACGTCACATATTACATCACTCATGACATGGTCAGTGACAACACTGATGACATCACTGATGACATCTCAAATGACATCACTGATGACATCATCCATGTGAGAATTTAATGCATCTTCTCACACCCTAATATAACTTTTGATACACCCACTATAAATTACAGACTGCCATTCTCAAAACCATACACACTCCAATACCAATAAGTACATACCCACTCACTGATTCTTAGGTCTACACACACACATCTACTCACTCACCCGTACAGTCACTCATAATTACAGTCACTCAGTACAGGACTATCATATGCACTCATACACCTATATAAACACTCACACAACGCAACTCATCCATAGAGGTACTCACACACCTAGTCAGTCATGCAAATAATTAATCACACTCCAATTTACTCACCTATACAGTTATACACACCAGCTCACTTACTCATAAAAATACTAGCACATTCTTACGCTCCTATGCAATCACTGATGCAAGCACACACTCATCCATATAGCCACTCTCACAATCACACACTCTCACTTATAGCCATTTATATACTCCAACACACATATATACTGCCTTTCACATATGTAGTTACTCACACATGTACCACTGAGATATACATTCAATCACTAACACACCCATACACACACTCACCCACCCATACAGTCCATCACAGACGCACTCTTGAAACCACGCACCCAGTGAATCACCCACTCACACATCTATGCACAGTCACACACACCCCACCCACACAAACACTGAGGCACCCATACAGATACTCAGAGAACCAATCCATAACCCATATAGACAATCATTTAGCTAGTCAGAAACCCATGCAGCTGCTTACACATCAACAGACTGACGGATACAGACATTCACACAGTTTAGTCACTCACCCATGCATCCAGTAAGATACGTTTAATCACTCACTTATAGACTCAGTCACGCACCTACTAAATCATCCATTCTGAAGCTTATACACCCACTCATTCTTCAATACTCCTTTTCCTATATATATTAAACATATTTAAACTTTACAGAAACACACAGTCACTGGATGATGTCAGTGATGTCATCAGTGATATCACTGACCATGTCATGAGTGATGTAATATGTGACGTCATCAGCAGTGCATTGCGGGGCGCGAGTTATAGTTAGCTGAACTAACTATAACGGGGGAATTTCACGGGTTTTGTACGAGTGCAATGTCCAACTAACTATAATTCCCTAAAACCTATGGTTTTTTCAGTGAATATATATATATATAGAGAGAGAGAGAGAGAGAGAGAGAGAGCGATAGAGAGAGAGGGAGAAGGGGTTGGAATGTTGGGAGTGAACACAGAGAAAATAAAAGTGGCTGAGGGTCAGCCAGTTGTGAGAGAGAGAGACTCTCAGAGAGAAATTGAAGTGAAAGAGAGATACAGAAAGATGCTGAGGGTGACAGCGCGTAGGGAGAAAAGATAAAAAAGGTAGAGGGACATACAGGAAGTGAGGTAAAATAAACAGAGAGAAAGAGGAAGCATGTGGGCGAAAGAGAGGTAGAGAGGAATGGCAAGCATAGGTGAGAGGAGGGAACAGACATAGAAAATGGAAGGTGAGAGAGGAAACGGTTGCATGGGAAGTGAACAGAGAGAGAGTACATGAGGGTTCAATTTGTAGAAGCTGAAAAGTGAGTCAACAGACAGATTACATGAGGGATAAATGTATTTGTAACTTGCATGTCAGAGCTCTCAGTCCCAGTGGCATATTTTGCCAAGGGAGCTGAGAGGGATAATGAAGTTGCTGATCTTTGTGCAGAATTCTTCTTGAGAGACCTGCAAGAGATCAACGTGGACAGGACCTACTGCGAAAAAAAGTTCCCACTTTTTTGTAATTTTACCAAAGCAGACAGTCCTGAATGGTTAATGCTGATTAAGAGGTGCCTCGGGTTGAAAGTTGGGCGCTTCCTTACCTGATTCATACAGGGACTCCGCACGCCTACGATTAGGATTCCTGTCTCGTACCACACCACTTGAATTAAAATAAGAGTAACCTGGTCCTGATGATGGCCTAAACACTCCAACAGGCCGAAACACCGTTGACTCTTACAGCGAAATTTCGGCACTTAACTCTTCGAGGATACCCATCTTGACTCCACTTGTAAATATTGACATTCATTGTTTGGGTATCTCTACTATGTAAAATTCACCACCAACTGTCTTGTCTCGCGCCCCTTCGTGTCGCTGTACATACTTCCTCAAGTGTCACTTGCGCCATCACCATTTCACGAGCACTTGTGCACAGTATCCCATGGGTCACATGCCATTTAATGTAACGCAGTGCTGTTCTTACACATGTCTAAATATATGAAGTTATTTTTAACAAAGATATACGATTACAAAAAAACTTTAATCTGTTGAATTGTCTTTTGTCTCCCTGGCCTCTCCCCTTGCTCCCAGCAATTAATTTTAATTGTGCTATTGTTAAATTTGACCACTAACTGATACCCTTAGAGACACTGTTGTATGCTATAAATGTTCGCCCTGGTCTCTGTAGGGTGTATGGGCTACCTCCTGTAGTCTGATATTGTTGAAAGGGAACATAGTGTGAAGTGAAAGAAGGAGCAAACAGCTGGAAGAAACAATCATTCTCTCCAGGGTGCCTATTACCTGAAAGAAATGTAGGTGTGTGCAACTAGTTAATCAGTAATTCGAATAGATATTGGGGGAACCTACCTTGTACAGTGTGTAATACTGTTTTTTGTTTTTAAATATTGACATATTGACATATATTCCACAGTGCTTTCTGTCACAGGCTCTGCCTTCACAGCACTATATTCAAGTCACTATTCCTCAATGCTCAAAATAAGTGATTGCATTAACCAACTATCATTCCACCACAACATTGCATTTCCCATATACTAATTTAACGTGTGTTTACTTTTAATTTAACTGGCATGCATTATAGTTAGGTGAAAGGCCAATCAAATGGGTACATACTATCTTGTTCTTTTAGCCATTGCACACAGGATCACAGTTCCCATATATTTTTATGCTGGTTGTGCAGCTGAAGAGCTGTGCTCCTTGCTGCAGATTTCTGAGGCGTCTTGCAGAGAGCTGTAGGTGGGTCTGACACTGTTGCTTTTCTCCTCTAAACAGTGGGCACACATGACACTTTTAATGTGTAGAGGCTTGTTGCATGCGCAAAATGCTCTGCATGTGCTGAGACAATGTTTGTTGCGGAAACTATGAGGAGCATATGTACAAGCAGTTAACGCCGCATTAGCAGCACTTTTCCGACGGTTTTGCGGTGATATTTTTATCGCCGTATGTACAAGCTGTCGCTAACCTCTGTTAGTGGCAGTTTTCCGGCAAAAAAGTCCATTTTAAAGATCGCCACTTCTGTTAGCGATAATGACATGCAAGGGAGGCGTTCCCGTGCAAAAACAGCCGCTAACCCCACTTCGCAATATCTACATGGAAATTCTTGAAGTGTGGAAGACCAAAAAAACTGCCTCTAACTGCAGTTAGAGGCAGTTTTTTAAGACCAGAAAATAGCTGGTCTTAAAAATGGAGATAACACTTGGGGGCATATTAGCAAGACCCACGTTAAAATTATCGCCGTTTTAGCGGCAGGAAACTGCCGCTAAAACGGCGATAATGGGCTTGCTAATATGCGTTATAGAATTCCAATAGAAGCCCAGGTTAGATGTGCAGGACATCTAACCTGGGCTTCTATTGGAATTCCATAACGCATATTAGCAAGCCCATTATCGCCGTTTTAGCGGCAGTTTCCTGCCGCTAAAATGGCGATAATTTTAACGTGGGTCTTGCTAGTATGCCCCTTGGGGCCTCTTTTCAGCAGGTTTTGGTGCTGGACCGCGCTGCAAGCAATGTCGCTGTGCTGCCCTGCGACAAAACTACAGGGCAGGAATGCGCACCATCAATAAGATAGTGCGCATTCCTGAGCCTCAATCATGAAAAGTGTTGCAGCGCTGCGACAAGACAGCGTTGCAACACTTTTCACTACGCCCTTCTTGTAACACCACGGATGTGCTGTATTCACTGGACAGCGCTCCATGACGCAAGTAATGACAGATACATCTGGAATCCTGACGTATCTATCTGCGCTAAAGTCACGCATTGCTGCAGTCGTGTCACAACCATGACGCAACTCCAGCAATGCATGGGGCCAGCCTATACCTGTGGCACTGCATCACCCTTACGCCTGCCATCAGGCAGGCGTAAGGTACTGACGCAGTGCCATCCTACAATTGTCGCAGTGAAATCTGAGGGATTTCACTGTGCCACTCCTATGAAGCCTTGTCGCGTGGGAACGCACACCCTGCGTACATCATACCTGATACAGGTATGATGTGGCACAGGGTTTCACAAGGTCACGCATATGCCTACATGCGTCACTTTGCAAATACGGCGCAACGTGGTGCTATTTTTGCCTGGTCCATTCCTTAGGTGTGCCAGGGTGTCGGCGCAGTTGGAGATCCATCTGTGGCGGTTACGCGCTGTGGTGTCATCATCTGTAACTGTTGGCGGAGGGGTGGTGCTGAGGGAGTTGTCGAGACGTTCTTCTGTGGCCTTGATCCAGCTGCGAGGGGGGGCGATGATGGCGGTGGTGTACGGTGGGCATTGTGAAGACGTGATGTATACAATGATGGTCAGTCCAGGAGAGTCTGGTGGTGTGGCTGTAGTTGAAGTTCCCGCTGGCAGAGGAGATGTGCTCGACCGTGTGTCCTGCTATGTGGCTTGCTGCAGTGACTAGCTGCTGGAGTCTGATGTTGGGGAGCTTCCCCAGGAGGGGCTGGTGTTCTGGTGTTCTGGTCACTGGGGTTGTCCAGGTGTAACTTGAGTTCGCCGAGTAGGATGTCGTCGGTGGATGGGAGAGCCTGGGGTGCAATGAGGTCTACAATGGTATCGGAGAATGGGGCTCCATGGCACGGGGGCCTGCAGATGAGGGTGCCACAGAGGATGGGCTTGGGGTTGGTCCGGATCTGGAAGTTGAGGTGTTCCATGGTCACCGTTGGGTCATTAGAGTGCGTGGTCAGTCGGAGTGTGCTTCTGTAGGTGATGGCTATGCCTCCGCCTGGACGGTCGAGGTGGTCCTTGCGGGTGATTCAGTAGCCATCAGTGATGGCAATGGCGATGTCCGGCCCAGAGCAGAGGTTGGTCCTGGCAGGCGATGTGGCGTCCAGGGTTGATGGCGAGGAGGATGCTGGCGTCGTAGCGGTGGAGTGTCCGAGAGGAAGGGTCCTTGGTGCTGAGTGTGGTCCAGGGGCAGACGGACGTACACGGGCTTGCCTATGGCTTGCCTTTGGCATGGGAGACGTCCATTACAACGCAGGCATTACAACGTAATGCCTTTACAACGCTACTCCAACAACGCAGTTGCCTTTCATATCGCATTCCATTGCAACGCATTGTGAGATCAGTAATGGGGTATTTTTAAGTTTCAGGGTGGGTATGGGTTTCGTATGTCGGAGATGAAATTTGGGGTGTATTATGGGGTAAAATTTGAAATTTGGGGTGTGTTTTGGGGTCAATTATGAAAATTGGGGTGTGCATTTGGGTCTATTATGAAAATTGGGGTGTGCATTTGGGTCAAATATGAAAATTGGGGTGTGCATTTGGGTCAAATATGATTTTTAGGGTGTGTTTTGGGGGCTCAAAGATGAATTTTAGGGTCTAGTGTTTGGTTTGGGGTGCAAGGGTTAGTTTTAGGGTTGCACTCACTGAAGTGGGAATAGTATTTTTTACATCTCCGCTATCCAACACCTTCCCTACTGTTGCAATATGCCTAGTATTAGTATGCATTGTAATGGAATGCGATATAATGGTATGCGTCGTAACTTCATATATACCTTTGGCACACCAGTGGTACGCCCGCTGCGCATGGCCACACAGCGGCCGCCATTGAGAAGTGCTGCGGGGGGACTGGACAGTGGGAGGTGGGAAACGCCGGAAAGAACACTAGATGGGGCATGGGCGTGTGGGTGGGTGTGTGTGTGAGCAGGTGTTGTAAATATTTAAATGAGAGAAATCTTACCTCGAGGCCGGGTCCCATGTCTTCGTTGCTCCTGCTCTCCTGAGTCTGCTTCCAGGAACAGGAAGTAGGCAGCCAGGCTCACTCCCCTAAGCCAATCACAACGCTGCAATGCGACGCTGGTATTGGTCATTGGTGCCGGGACAAGGCGTCCGGCCAGGGGCTGGAGGGGTGGGCATGTTCTCCATGCAGGCTATAATGCAGCCTGCATTGCGAACAGGACAGTGCGCATGACTGCTTTGGGCGGCCTGAGCGGGTCGACCAAACAGTCACTGCGCACTTGAGTGGGCATGCCACTCCGCCCCTGCCCTGCTCCATGACTGGAGCTGCCCGACACACCCTCCCACCCGCAAAGGAAACATGGCACGATTACATCAGGAAGTTATCATCATGTGATGATTTTTCCTCTTCTTGCACTACTTGAAAGCAGTGAGGCGATGCTCTTCCGCCATAGCGGATGAGCCGCCACTGGGGGTGCGTCATCTACAGGTGCTAGGCCTGGGCGACTCGTCCCCCGGGCCTCCTCCGCTAAACGTCCCACCTTCTCCTTACCTAGACATTGACACCATGGCACAATCCGCTGCACTCTCTCCAAATCTGTGACTCAGCCAGCAGGAGCCTCAGCCAGGCAGGATTTCACAAGCCTGGGTACAGCAGTCGCCGCCAAGTTCACTGGGGAACCTCCCGATGCAGGTGATGCAACAGGGCCCCCTTATGCGTGAAGATGCAGCGCTCCCACCACACAAGTTCGGCGCAACTCAGGGGCCTCACCCTCCACAGCGTCCGGCCAGCGCAACATCATCCGGCCTGGGATGCAGAGAGGTGCCGCCCACCGTTGGAAATCCCCTACATGCACCCCGGTGTAGTGGTGGATCGTAGTATGCATTGCAGACCTCCCTACGTTGGTGCGCAGGGGCACCTCTACCATTTACAGCTCCAAGGGGCTCAAGGTGGTCTTCTCACACAGGTCAGCAACGTGTCTCCATGCAACCTGCCAGACTTCCCCACCAGGCACGGGTGATCGCCGCGCCTCAATGTCTACCGCCACGGCTCATCGACTCCACAGCTCCTTCGCATCCCACTCCAGGCTCCAGACGCAGGTCCAGCGAGGCATCCAGGCTCCAGATGCAGGTCCAGCGAGGCATCCAGGCTCCAGGTCCAGAGAGGCATCCAGGCTCCAGACGCAGGTCCAGCTAGGCATCCAGGCTCCAGATGCAGGTCCAGCGAGGCATCCAGGCTCCAGGTCCAGTGAGGCATCCAGGCTCCAGATGCAGGTCCAGCGGGCATCCATGCTCCAGACGCAGGTCCAGCGAGGCATCCAGGCTCCAGACGCAGGTCCAGTGAGGCATCCAGGCTCCAGGCGAAGGTCCAGCGAGGCATTCAGACTCAGGTCCAGCGAGGCATCCAGGCTCCAGGCGCAGGTCCAGCGAGGCATCCAGGCTCTCATCCTGGTCTACCTGGATGTTGGTTGGCTTGAGGGGGTTGTTGATCTGTGCTGCACTTGGCCCTGGCTGCTCCATTCTGCATTTCATTGTTTTTTTTGCCTATTTTCTATTGGAGGTCGACTGATAGGCTATTTTTTCCAGTAGAGGCAAAAAACCTCACGTTGGGCTGACTAACGTGCGTTTTTTTGCCGCTAATGGGCCTTTTGTTGGTTTTCGCCCGCTAACGCTGGAATTCCTATCGCCATCACGCTAATGTTAGCGCCAGTTTTCACCGCTGATCCCTGAAGCTATCGCCATGTAGTGACAGCTTGTAAATACGTCGCTAACAAGGCGATAGTTTTCAGCGGTACACAGCGGTAAGAAAACTGCCGCAAACTAGCATTAGCGGTAGTTTTCGCCAGTCCTTGTACATATGGCCCTGAGACTCGTCTCACAATTTTGGGGTCTTATTCTAAATTCCCCTCCTCTTAAAAGTTATAGCTCTGTCAGAGACTGAGTTCAGCGAGTGTGATTACTGTTCATACTGTATTTGAGTTCTAATCCATTTACAGCTTTCTGGAGTGAGCCTTAACTGCTCACTATTGCAACTTTTGACAAACTAGTACCCAAAATTAAAGGAAATAGTCTTAAGCTTTGCAGCTCCAATGGTAAATATCACACATTCTGTCCAGTAACCACAACTGCCACAAGACTTGGTCATTGGTATGTTATAGCAAACTATGACACTTGACATCTAATCTCGGCTTTACCACTCCACCTAAATATGTTGACAGTAAGCACTATGAGGCATATTTACAATGAAATGAAGGAGCGCGGAGCTGCGCCAAATTTGGCAGTGCGCCCTCTGACATTTCCAAAAAGCAGGAATGCCCCATATTTACAAGACAGCACACACCTGTGTTTTCCCTAGCACTGCCACTAAAATTAGCTGCCTAGCGTCAACACAGACACCCTTGCGCCATAGTGCAAGGATGCCTGCGTTGCAGGGAATGATTGTTTATGTGCAGGAAAGGGTCCCTTCCTGCACATAAACAATCCGTAATGGTGCTTTGTTACTCCTATGTGTGGTGCAGAATGCAGCACACATAAAAGTAGCAAATCATCATTATTTAATGATTATTTATGTGCAGGAAGGGACACCTTCCTGCACATAAACAATCATTAAAGGCGTTTTGCTCTTTCTAAGTGTTTTGCAGAATGCAGCACACATAGAAAAATCAGAAACAAGGAGAAATAAAAGTATTTCTCCTTGTTTTGCAATTCTAATGCCTGCTCTTGCTTGTTGTTAGTTTTTGGCACTGCCTCAGATTTGCAGATCCTTGTAAATCTGGGGCAGCATCAAAAAGCAATGGGTGCTGTGGTGGAACGCCCACAGCAACATCCATTGCACCACCCTTTCACTCTAAGTGAGGCGTGTAAATGGGCTGTATTTACAAGGCAGTGTTAAGCCACAAAAAGTGGCTTAATGGCGCTTTGTAAATGTGGAGAAGGACATAGCACAACCAAAATGTTGCTAAAAGTGATGTTCTGATTGTGCTATCCCCTTGTAAATATACCCCTATATGTCAATACTGAGATATTTCCCAGGGAATGGCAGTCCCTTGGCCTAACCATCAGAATCTCTGCCACCCCAGTTGTGGTCTAGTGGATCAAGTTGTTAACGAGAAACCAGAAGACACAATTTTTAATCCTGGCCTACCATTCGGCCAAATTGGATGCTTTTGGACAATCACTTTTTAAATAAACTCTGTCCTGTCTGTATGGAAAAATTGAAAGAATTTAAAATCAAGGTAAAAGCTGCTAATAAGCATGTGGTTAAAAAAATGGACAGGATTTTATCTGGGGAGGTTAAAAGTGCTTAGTCTCATGATATATTCAACAAAATATACTAGTGTTGCAACAAGTAGCAGTGTGCAGCACTCTTGGGTCTACCATTTTACCAACCTGTGTGATTCTGAGCAAATCATACTCTTCCTGTGCCTCTTTCCACTGGTCTGACAATTTGTCTGCACTATAATACAGAGTTAATGAAAGAAATAAACACCAAGGGCATACTCTCAGGACAGGTCCTCTGCATGGTTTTTATTCACATATTCAAAACTGTTTATCGGCAGGTGGCAGGACTTGCATCTCAGTAGCTTAAGTGCTCCTGAAGCTGTATTTTAAGACCGCCGGCTGGTGCTGCAGCTCCTTCCTATCATCCAATGATAGGTACTGTGTTAACAGCTCATAAAAGGGTTGAAAGAGAGAGATTTGCTTGCCCTTTGAGAGAGTTAACAGGGGCAAAGAACCAAAATACAGGACAATGGGTGTCCCACAGCGCCTCTGTGGGCAGCAGGACAAGAGACAGGATTGCAGGACAAACCTGGAAAATGTAGGACTGTTGGATACCCTAAGCTGTTCAAAGGTCTGACTGGTCCTAGTCGTTCAACTGCTCACTGCAATTGTCTAGAATTATGAACAAAAGGCATCCGCAAATAGATACTCATGGGCAACAGACTTGAGTCACAAATAGCGGACTATCCATGAAATTTACAGACGGGTGGTCATCCCAGTGTTAATGGGATATGTTCAAATGGATTTACAAAGTGCAGTGAGAGCGGGTGTCTATATTTAGACAAAGGAGCAATATTTAGACGAGGGAGCAGAGTACTGTAATAACCTAAACACCTCCTTGCAGTGCACTGAATCTCTCAATATTAAATAATTCTCAGTGCTAGCAAGTAAGTACCAAAGCCGACCAACCTAAAAAGAGACACAAATTTGGCACTGATCTTCATGATCAAGTCAGTAAAATCCATGTATATTTTCTGGTCTTAGGTCCTCTCTGTGCTCAATATTCCAACTTTCGCTGTTTAGTATAGTTCTGGATTGCAGTAATCTTTCCCTGTCCTATTCCTTGCATCCTTCTTTCTTCTCTCCGCTCTTTTGAAAACCTTATGACAAACTGAAGCCCAACTTAGTATGAAATTGCAGCACTTGCCTCCACAAGGACTGGCGAAAGCTGATGTATTCACTAATTTCTGTACTCTCCTACGTCATAGAGTATTTTAGTAACTGTGAATATTAGTTGAAATGTGGAATGTGGAAGAAGGTTTGTCAAAGTTTCTATAGTTCTTTATTTATGGAGTGCGGGTTTAATTCAGGAACTAATATCCTATTACATTTTCTTGGTATAGAGTGAAACAAATTGATCTGAGTTCTATAGGAATATACATATACATCACCACATTGCTAGACCTAAAATGTATCACACTTGTGGTGAACTAGAATATAAACAGCTCAAAATGTTGCCGCATTGGCAATGATGATTCATAATCTTATACGAGGGACACAGTCCCATCTGCCGTACATTATAAGGCTATTGCAAATCACTGAAGAGTTCCATAACCATATAGAGGAACGAGGCTGAAGGTCAAGTTCCTATATAAGGTTGTGGTACTCCTAGGTGACTTGCAATTTTCTTATCATGTGCGCCAGAGATACTTTATCACATATAATACATGGTCACACCATCACCTTTCTCACAAACCACTTAAAACCTTGTGTATAGCTCTTTCCGATGAAAGGTGAGCATGTTTGCAAACATGAAGAATAGAAAAAAAAATCTCTAGTGAAAAATGAAACACATCAAAACCTGTTGGATATTTGTTGCAAACAGATATTAGAAACAGTTCAATACAAGTCAGTTTGAAAAAAAGCTGCAGTAGCTCAGAATGTGTAGAAGCATGCCAAAAGATTCTAGCTTTTCTGCATCTAAGGCATGCAAAAAATAAACATATTGAGAGAAAAGCAATGTTGCATTTTACTTGCTTTAAACAGCTGCTTACGTTATTGTCCAAGACCTGAGCTGCCTTTCACAATGCTGCTGGCTCTGGCAGTAGGCCAGAATTTATTGACAACATATTATAAGTGGGTGAGGTCATAAAAACGAGACCAGAGTCATATATCTCAAAAGCTCTATGTACAATTAAAAAGATAACATATACAAACTAATAAGTAAATCGGAACTAATATCCATTATGGTGAAATAGGAACTGGCCTTCAAAAAGCAGCACTCCAAATAGGGAAGAAGTCTGACACAACTGGTCTTACAAGCAGAGCTGTCCAGTAAAAGAGTGAAAGGATATCCGGCATTTTAAAACAGGAAGCGGGGGCAGGGCATGACATGAAGCACAAAACCATATGGTCAAAAAGGCTGGACAGCTAACAAAGAAAATATTATGAAAGAAAAATGAAATGGCAAATAAATCAAAAGAAACAATGTCACATGGAATAAGAGATTTCACAGCTCAATCTCTTTCTACCAGCAACGGCTTTAGCCATTGCTAAAAAGCTGCACAATGTCTCATAGAAACGAGCTACTCCGACACCGATGGAAACAGAAAGGGCACATTCAAAAATTCTCCCATTTAATTTTTTTCGTTCAAACCTGAAATATGGGTATTTAACTTGAAAATTCAAAAAGTCTCTCAAGCTAGTCTCTTTTTCGTCAGATTGCCCCTTCTTGAGTCGCTTTAAATTTTCTCTACAACTACCCATTTCAGGTCTGTCTCCTTATGTACTATCTCAATACAATGGGTCACTAGAGGAGCTAATTGTTTTATTTCTTATAGCTGATTTGTGTTCTGAAAAACACACTTGAAATTCTCTGCCTGTTTCACTGACATATACCCTTTGCCACAGGGGCAAATGATGAGATACATAATGTTAGAAGAGAGGCAATTTGCAACAATCATTTAGGACCAGTTTTTGGTTCTGATAAATAAGAGATCTTGCGGAATATACAAAAGGAAATGGTGTGGCGCTGTGGCAAATTTAGTAGTGCCGCGCTGCGCCATTTCCTAAATGCAGGGATGTGCGGTATTTAGAAGAATACGGCGCACCCGTGTGTTTTCCCTAGCGCTGGCTCAAGAAATAGCTGCCTAGCGCTAACGCAGACACCCTTGCGAAATAGTGCATGTGTGCATGCGTTGCAGGGATGATTGTTTATGTGCAGGAAGTTGTTCCTTCATGCACATAAACAATCTATATTCGCGCTTTGCTACGTTTGTATGTGATGCATTCTGCAGCACACTTAGAAGTAGCAAATTGCCTTGGTTTAATGATTGTTTTTGTGCTTAAAGGGGCACCTTCATGCACAAAAACAATCATTAATGCGTTTTGCTCTTTATATGTGTGCTGCAGAATGCTGCACACAACGAAAAAGCAAAAACTAGGAGAACTAAAAGTATTTCTCCTCGTTGCTTCAATCTAATGCCTGTTTTGCATGGCATTAGTTTTTGGCGCTGCTTCAGATTTACAGATCCTTGTAAATCTGGGGCACCATCAAAAAGCAATGGGTGTTGCAGTGAAACTCCCTCAGCAACACCAATTGCACGCCCCTTTCATGCAGATACCTGCATGAAAGGGTACCATATTTACAAAGCTGCGTTAAGCCATAAAACGTTCCTTAGCGCCACTTTGTAAATATGGAGCAGGACATTGCGCCACCGGAACGTCAGTAAAAGTGACGTTCCGCTGGCAGAATTCCCTTGTACATATGCTCCCTGTTTCCGCTGCTGCTTCACAGATATGACAATTGCCACATATGTAGTTACCTGTGACCCAAGATTTATCAATTAAAGTTGGTTGTGTCAACTGTTTAACCTGTGGGAGGGTTCTCACTAATCTATCTCTGGTGTTTTTGTTTCTCTGAAACGCAATATTCGGTTTCTGTAAAGGGGTATCCCAGGCGACATTCAGAATGTTCCAGTTAGACAGAATAAGATTCCTTAATCTGTTAGAAATCTTGCTGAATTTAGTCACACATACAATCTTATCTGTGTCCTGTTTCTCTGCCTTAGGTAGAAACATAGGGCCACTTGTATCAACATTTTTAATAGCGATGACCTAATTGGGATTTTCTGTGAATTGCAATTAGGTAATCGCTATTACAAATTTATGAAACTCATAGAGTTTCATTTAGCGATTCCTGGGGGGTTGCAAATCGACCTACCTTATTAATATTAATGAGTTAGATCGCAATTTGCGACCCCCTAGGAATCGCTAAAATCACGGGGCTGGTGGCCTGCTGGGGTCAGCAAAGTATTCCTGGCTGCAGGCTTTGTATAGAGTTCAACTAGCAGGCAGTTATCAACAACGAAGATCCAGATATCCAGAAATTCTATTGAAAACATGTGTTTATGAGCCCTAAATTTGAAATTCATGTCACTCAAATTGAGCCATTCTTGAAATTCATCTAAGCCCCCCCCCCTCCATACAAAAAAATGTCATCTATATATTTTGATAAACAAACAAAAAGAAGGAGTATAACCAAAAGACAGCTCACTGTCTATGTGGTGTTGGGACAGAAGCACAGGAAAGGAAATTGTCCTTTCTTAAAAAGACCCCTCACTCACCAACCTAGTTGGTGACATGCTTCATCATTGGGGTCCCACCCGAATAGCCGAATGCTATCCGGGTGTGCTGCAACACCTGATTACAGTGGAGCTGGTTGTTTTGATGTGAAAGTGAGTGATTTGATGGTGTTAATTAAAAATTGGCCAGATATGACCCACTGAAAAAACTTTATTCTGGGGCATCTGGACAATACTAAAAAGATGGTTAGGATACCGTGTAAGGTTAAATTGACCTTCAGGTATCTTTCAGTGATCAAAAAGTGCATAAAAAGGGCAATAAAAAAGGTCTACATGTTTCAACCTGTAGTTGTTAGTATTAGGTTTTCTTCAGGACCAGCGAACGTGACCTGGGAGGTATACACTCGCTAAGGTGTACCCTGCCCTTGATCACTGCAACCAAACCATGTACTCACGGTCAGGTATCCTTTCCTTCCAATCGTAGAAAGAAAAGGATTAAAAACGCGATGTTTGCGTGCCTCTTGGGAGTCGGGGTCGTGGTGAGTAACTCTGTACACGATTTCGTGGAGCTATTCACCGGCTGCTGCGCCTATCCACAGGACCCGCCGCCACTCCCTGCAGGATCGCCGCATCAGAGCGACCATGCCGGTTAAGTGCAGGCGCTTCCGGGTGCGTGGTCAGAGGGCGTGGCTAAGCGGTCATGTGACCCACATCAGCACGTCGGGGGGGTGTGTTCAGAGACTCTGTTGTTGGGTTTCAGGTTATAATTCCCAGTTCCATAATATTCCACTGTGGGTCATACATGTAATAGTGGTAACAAAACAGAACAAATCATGGGCACATTGCTGAACACTTCAGATAAGTAAAAGATCATTTCGGTAGAACTGAGTTCCATGGGATATTTTCGTTTAATCCCTCTTTATTGGTGGAAAGCCTATAAATCCACCGTTGCTCCTTTTCAAATAGTCTTTGTTGCACATTTGGACCCATTTTTATTTGTTCAATTACGGTCCATCTCATATCATTTGGTGTGTGGTTTTTTAAGAGAAAGTGTTCTGTGAGTTTAGTTGTGGTTCTTTTGCACCTAATTGTGCTGCGGTGCTCGCATATTCTTTGTTTGATTTTCCTGCATGTCATGCCCACATATTGCAGGTTACATGGGCAATTTATCAGGTATACCACATTGGTGCTGTTGCAGTTCGTATGGGCTCGTTGAGTCCATACTTTTCCTTGATCCAGTGATAATGTCTTTGTATTGCTCGTCAAGTGGCAGACACTACATTTGCTACACTGGTAATGCCCTACAATATTCGGTAGACCCCATGCGTTCAGTACAGTTGGAGGTGTTGCTTGTCTTGATTCCTTAGGACGTGTGTTCACCAGGGAGTCCTCCAAGCTCCTAGCCTTTTTGAAGGAGAATACCGGTTTTTCCCAATGGAGATTGCCCGTATTAATAATGGACCAATGTTTGTTAATGGATCTAGTCATGTAGTTAGAGGCTGTGCTGTATGTCGAAGCCTTGTCACGATTTTGTGATTTCTTTTTTAAACAACTGGTACAAAACACCTCTACCTACCTACAGGATTCTAAAAGCCTCCTAAAACTACTCCAAGATCTCATAGTGGATGAGAATACTATTCTGGTAAGCTTTGACATTGAAAGCCTCTATACCAGCATCCCACAAGACGACACTCTGGAAGTACTAAAAATAGCCCTGAATGAAACACCTTGGACAAACAGGACACCTAAGGCCTTCATCCTTGAATGTGCCAGATTGGCTTTGAAGAGGAATTACTTTGAGTTTGAGGGAGCCCTCTACCTTCAGAAGGGGGGTACTTCAATGGGGAGCACATTCGCTCCGAGCGTAGCAGGACTTTATGTCTTCAACTTTGAAAAAAGATTCATACTTAACGATCAGAATCCCTTCTATGCAAACATCGTCTTTTGGAGAAGGTATATCGACAACGTCCTTGCCATTTGGCAAGGACCGATCGAGGCCTTAAGGGATTTTATCCTATGGATCAACACTTGTGATCAAAACCTGAGGTTCACCCATACCATGGACCCCAAAACTATGTTATTCCTGGATGTAGTTGTCACTAAAGAGAATGGTCAACTTGAAACATAAACTCACCATAAACCTACTGCTAAGAACAACCTACTCAGATTCGATAGTTTTCATCCCAGACCGCTCAGGGAGAATTTGCCCTATGGACAATATCTAAGACTGCGTCGCAACTGTAGTAAAATCATTGACTACCGCAGTCAGGCAAAAGAACTGACGAAAAAACTATTTGACAGAGGCTACCCGGAGAATATCCTCAAGAAATGTCAAAAAAGAGCACGGAATCAACTGAGGGAGGTTCTCCTGGATGATAAAACACAGACGGATGGGGCAATTCCTCTCACATGTGTTACGACATACAGCACAGCCTCTAACTACATGACTAGATCCATTAACAAACATTGGTCCATTATTAATACGGGCAATCTCCACTGGGAAAAACCGGTATTCTCCTTCAAAAAGGCTAGGAGCTTGAAGGACTCCCTGGTGAACACACGACCTAAGGAATCAAGACAAGGAACACCTCCGACTGTACTGAACGCATGGGGTCTACCGAATATTGTAGGGCATTACCAGTGTAGCAACTGTAGTGTCTGCCACTTGACGAGCAATACAAAGACATTATCACTGGAACAAGGAAAAGTATGGACTCAACGAGCCCATACGAACTTCAACAGCACCAATGTGGTAGACCTGATAAATTGCCCATGTAACCTGCAATATGTGGGCATGACATGCAGGAAAATCAAACAAAGAATATGCGAGCACCGCAGCACAATTAGGTGCAAAAGAACCACAACTAAACTCACAGAACACTTTCTCTTAAAAAACCACACACCAAATGATATGAGATGGACCGTAATTGAACAAATAAAAATGGGTCCAAATGTGCAACAAAGACTATTTGAAAAGGAGCAACGGTGGATTTATAGGCTTTCCACCAATAAAGAGGGATTAAACGAAAATATCCCATGGAACTCAGTTCTACCGAAATGATCTTTTACTTACCTGAAGTGTTCAGCAATGTGCTCATGATTTGTTCTGTTTTGTTACCACTATTAAATGTATGACCCACAGTGGAATATTATGGAACTGGGAATTATAACCTGAAACCCAACAACAGAGTCTCTGAACACACCCCCGACGTGCTGACACGGGTCACATGACCGCTTAGCCACGCCCTCTGACCACGCACCCGGAAGCGCCTGCACTTAACCGGCATGGTCGCTCCGATGCGGCGATCCTGCAGGGAGTGGCGGCGGATCCTGTGGATAGGCGCAGCAGCCGGTGAATAGCTCCACGAAATCGTGTACAGAGTTACTCACCACGACCCCGACTCCCAAGAGGCATGCAAACATTGCGTTTTTAATACTTTCCTTTCTATGATTGGAACGAAAGGATACCTGACCGTGAGTACATGGTTTGGTTGCAGTGATCAAGGGCAGGGTACACCTTAGCGAGTGTATACCTCCCGGGTCACGTTCACTGGTCCTGAAGAAAACCTAGTACTAACAACTAGAGGTTGAAACATGTAGACCTTTTTTATTGCCCTTTTTTATGCACTTTTTTGTTCACTGAAAGATACCTGAAGGTCAATTTAACCTTACACGGCATCCTAACCATCTTTTTAGTGTTGTCCAGTTGCCCCAGAATAAAGTTTTTTCAGTGGGTCATATCTGGCCAATTTTTAATTAACACCATCAAATCACTCACTTTCACATCAAAGCAACCAGCTCCACTGTAATCAGGTGTCGCAGCACACCCGGATAGCATTCGGCTATTCGGGTAGGACCCCAATGATGAAGCATGTCACCAACTAGGTTGGTGAGTGAGGGGTCTTTTTAAGAAAGGACAATTTCCTTTCCTGTGCTTCTGTCCCAACACCACATAGACAGTGAGCTGTCTTTTGGTTATACTCCTTCTTTTTGTTTGTTTATCTGATCCTAAGGGGACCAGGAGTATTCCCCTCAATCCTGTGTAAATCCCTTTCTCTCTTTTGTGTTTTGAGATCTATATATTTTGACCAGTGAAAAACAGTCTCATAGAATGGGGCCACTGTATTGTAGATATGTTGTTCTTCAAACTAACCCATATACAAATTTGCTATGCTTGGAGCATAGGTGGCTCCCATGCTAGTCCCTTGACACAACAGGATGGAAGAAATGACAATCCTTTTCCTAAAACTGACACTTCAGCCTCTAACAATGATCTTTGAGATAGATTAAATGTAGGAACTCTGTTATTGTTCATTGTTTCCAGTACCTTTGTTTCTTCGTTTCGGTCCTTTAAACCAAGCTCTCTCTGGATTCTGCCTCCTTCTGCCTCTCTGTGCAGTGCGTTGATGGGCTAAAAAATAAAGAGGAAGAAGACGAATCAATATCTGGTATTTTAAACAGGTGTGAATTATTTTGAGATGAAAAATTAATCCTTCGATTACTTTTAAATGGAATGAGTTAGTCCATGCACAAAACTAAATTAGAGTGATGTTATTGAAAACATCTCTCACACATCACTGTTTTATTTAATGAATGCTTGTATTAGTAACAAGAACCCTTTTGAGAGTGCTGCCTTACGAAAGCCCTGATGGGGCCAAAATTTGCGTATTCGAAATGAACACCAGCAGAATATGTTCTGAATAAAGAATAATGATGAACACCTAGTGTGTGAGTGAAGTTATGGACAGCATGATGATGTTACAGTAACAGTTAGTTCATTAGTAACAGTTAGTTCATTCTTCATTGCTTTGAGTGGGTGCATTTCTATTCTGAAGCTTTAAACAATTTCCCAATGCATAAGTGCATGAATTAGATGCCAGAGTTGACCCTCCCATTCCCATCTTTTCCTTGTCTTGGGTGAGTTCACTTTACGAAGCAACAGCCTGGCACACACACATGCTCCTCCACTAAGCAGTTTGTCAACAGAGAACAATTGCTACAGTATTTTGGGTATTTTAGTCAAGCCTCAGGCTTGATGTGTCTTCTAACTTGCTCCCACCAACTCTCTGTTTTCAGTGCACTAAGTATGTTACACTTATGGAGTTCAGAACCTCCTCCGGTGGAAAGAATCACCTGTGGAAAGGCTGAATAGTTGAATCCAGTAGTAGGAGATACCCCCTCATTCTCAGGCTGCCCCTGTGGCAGGTTCTTCTGTAACAGCAGCAGGTGCGAGCTCTCCAACCAATCCTGTCAATGCTCCACCTTCATGCATGGATATTGAGTGACGACAGTTGACAGCTTTCGACCTTTCGCCAGAAGTCTGTAATGTTATCTTGGCAGGTTGGCATCCTCCACCCAGACGGTATACGCCGGCTGTTGGAGAAAGTTTATGGCATGGTATACATCAAATCAGGTTGATCCTTTATATGCACCCCTTTCCCAACTTTTAGTTTGTCCTTGCCGTCGCCCAGCAGGGCTGTGCATTGGGAATGTTGAAAGGTTATTTATATGCCATCTCTGCCTTGCTGTGGCTGCCAGATCAGCCTTCCCTCTTCAAGTCCCCTATTGAAAATAGGTTCCTTAAAGGTTTCCAACACTTATTTCCTCCAGCTCTCTTCGTTATGCCTCTATGGGATCTTAACTTGGTTCTTACCTTTCTAATGTGTGCTCCCTTTGTGCTGCTTCATACCTGCCCTCTTAGGCCTCTCACCAGCAAGATGACTGGCAGTTGCATCTGCCCAGTGGGTCAGTGAACTGCAGGCATTGTCATCTCAGCCTCCATATGTTTCTTTCTTCCCAGACAAACTGGTCCTTCAAACCCGAGCATCCTTCTTGCCAAAGGTAGTTACTCCATTCCACGTAGGCTAGTCCATCATTTTGCCTACCTTCTACACACTGCCTCGTCCCTCTAAGGTAGAGAAGAGACTACACCGTCTGGACCCAAAAAGAACGTTGTCATTCTACCTTGACTTCACAAAAACATTCCGGGTGGATGACCAACTATCTGTGGGATATGTGGGAGCCACAAAAGGGAATGCCGTGCAGAAACAAACCTTCTCCCAATGGAATGTACTCTGTATTAAGATCTGTTATGCATTGGCCAAGAAACATCCCCCAGATGGGACTCATTCCACCAGGGCAAAGGCTGCAACCACTACGTTAGCACGTGAAGTTCCAGCCCTGGACATCTGCCAGGCAGCAACGTGGGTCCCACTGCATATGTTCACCAAGCACTACTGCCTGGACAGTCAGGTCAGTCAAAACGGGCATTTCGCCCAATCAATCCTGAAGGACTTCCTAGTCTAAATCAAGTTTGTAGACCCACCTCCGGAGAGGTATTGCTTGGTTATCTTATCTAATGTGAGGGATCTGCGGCTGGAAGTCTCTATCAGATGAAAAAGTTACTTACCTTCGGTAACGCTTTAACTGGTAGAGAATCTATCTAGCAGCAGATTGCTTACCGACCAACCCATCCTCTTCTTCTGCAAACAGATTTTTAGGTATAGGGCTGTTCCCTTTTCAGGGCCCTCGTTCCACACACCAGTGGTCAGTTTTCTTCGTGACTCCGTGCTCCTGGAGGGGAGGGTCATGAAGGGAGGATGACGTTGGCACAGTGGGGTGGTGCCTGTGCGGGCGCCGTGTGTGTCGCTTCCGGGGGACGATGCTGCCTGCCAGAGCGCTGTTGTGCTGCTCGTGAGGGATTTCCTGATCTTGTCTGGAGCCTGAGGATGGTTCTGGGGTGAGGAATCTGTGGCTACTCGGGCTATTGTCCCAAAGGCATAATTAACAGTCATCTCCAGTTCATGCAAGAAGCATCGACTGACTGCAGTCCCTTCCAGGTTCATCCTCTGACCTAAAAACATGGACAGCTGGAAGTTCTAAAGGCAAACTGGTCCATTGAGCACAAACTCCGGTGGTCCATCAGTCTCTGAACCACCCTGATATTCAAGTTCCAATGTCATCCCTTGTGACCAGGCAACAAAAGCCACATTCTTTGGCTAGTTCTGCCACCCAGGTGACTGTTAAACCTCATTGCTGACACATTGTCCATATTCAGGAGCACACAACTGACCTCCCAGACCCTCATCAAGGACCTGATCGTAAACAAGCTCACACAAGGAGATGATGAATGGAGCGCTGAAACTTTTCAGATACTCACCCCCAGTCACAGATCTTGTAAAAAAGCTCACCATGAGTTCCAAGCAATTCACATGAAAACACATTCAATCCATGGAGCAGGACCACTTTTCATCAGGAATTAAATCGCCAAATACATATAACAATGGAACCTTTGCTCCAGATTGGCACCCGCCTTAAAACCTCAGTATACAAGAAACAAAACCATGGGTGGTACATCTTTCGCTGTTCAAGCAGCCAAACTATGGAAGTCATTACCCCCAAACAATAGATCCTTGGATAACTATCAGGATTCAAGGGGACTTAATCCCCCAATTTACAACGCGCCAGGGGGTGTGTTTGCACACTTGTATTATCAGGCCCGCCCCCTCCCTGCACCACTGTGCAAATGCGCCCCCTGGTGCGTTGTAAGTTGGGGGATTAAGTCTCCTTGAATCCTGAGGGTCCCTGGGTGTCAACTAGCCCACCAGGTACCTCCAGTATGCGCCACAGAGCTGCGTTGCAGAGAGGTGTAAAAAGGGGAGTGGGCTCGGACCACCTCTCTGCAACGCAGCTCTGTGGTGCTTACTGGAGGTAACTGGTGGGCTAGTTGGCCCCCAGGGACCTTCAGGA
Organism: Calotriton arnoldi; assembly: GCA_963921515.1. Classification (NCBI taxonomy): domain Eukaryota; kingdom Metazoa; phylum Chordata; class Amphibia; order Caudata; family Salamandridae; genus Calotriton; species Calotriton arnoldi. The sequence goes on from CAWUFW010009354.1 coordinate 259,082, forward strand.
TTCAAGGGGACTTAATCCCCCAATTTATAAAGCACCAGGGGGTGTGTTTGCACACTTGTAATTTCTGGCCCCGCCCCCTCCCTGCACCACTGTGCAAACGTGCCCCCTGGCGCATTGTAAATTGGGGGATTAAGTCCCCTTGAGTCCTGAGGGTCCCTGGGGGCCAACTAGCCCACCATGTACCTCCAGTAAGCGCCACAGAGCTGCGTTGCAGAGTGGTGTAAAAAGGGGGCATGGCCTTGCTCCACCTCTCTGCAACGCAGCTCCCTAGCGCATACTGGAGGTACCTGGTGGGCTAGTTGGCCCCCAGGGACCCTCAGGATTCAAGGGGACTTAATCCCCCAATTTAAAAAGTGCCAGGGGGTGTGTTTGCACACTTGTAACTTCAGGCCCCGCCCCCTCCCTGCACCACTGTGCAAACGCGCCCACTGGTGCATTGTAAATTGGGGGATTAAGTCCCCTTGAGCCCTGAGGGTCCCTGGGGGCCAACTAGCCCACCATGTACCTCCAGTAAGCGCCACAGAGCTGCGTTGCAGAGTGGTGTAAAAAGGGGGCGTGGCCTTGGACCACCTCTCTGCAACGCAGCTCCCTGGCGCATACTGGAGGTACCTGGTGGGCTAGTTGGCCCCCAGGGACCCTCAGTATTCAAGGGGAATTAATTCCCCAACTTACAACGCGCCGGGGGTGCGTTTGCAGAGTGCTGCAGGGAGTGGGCGGGCCTCCGGCGCAATGCCAGCTTTTTTTTTTTTTTCAGAAGGGGGGCTGTGTGGCCCCCTTCTTTTTCCCTTTTTGGGGCCCTGGGGACCCCATCCCCCAGGGCCTGACCCCTATTTTTTAATAAAATAAAAAAATAAATGGGAAGGGGGCCGCGTGGCCCCCCTCCCGAGGCCAATTTAGGCCCCGGGGACCCCATCCCCCGGGGCATGGCCATATATTTATTTATAACATTTATCATTTTTTAAGGAGGGGGCTGCATGGCCCCCCTCCTGAGGCCTCTATTAGCCCCGTGGACCCCATCCCCCGGGGCTGTGCCTCTTTTTAAATTTTTTTAAAAATTGTATTGATGGAGGGGGACCGCATGGCCCCCCTCCCGGGCCACTTCTGGGCCCAGGGACCCCATCCCCCAGGGCCGACCCTTTCCGTTGGGGACCGTGGGGAGCCCCAATGCCCCCACGGTCCCTGCCGGCTCCCCGCCTCCTGCAGGAGCCGGCATTGCTTTTCCACAAAGGGAGCTGCTGACATGCAGCTCCCTTTGTGGAAAAGCAATCCTGCTTTGCTTCATTGTAGCGAGAGCAGGTTTCCCTGCTCTCGCTTCAATGAAGCAAAGCAAAGTTTACTATGGCAGGGCGGGAGCCGCACGGCTCCCGCCCTGCCATAGCAAACAGCAGTGTCTCGGGGTGGGCACCCGGGACACTGCAGGAGCCGGCCCTGGGGGTGGCGGTCCCCAGGGCCATCAAGGGCTCCAGGAGGGGGCCGCGCGGCCCCCTCCCAACGTTTGCAAAGCCCCGGTGAGGTGGTGGTCCCTGGGGCACGGGGGTCCGTAACGGACTCCTGTGTTTGAATTCAAAGTGCCCCGGGGAGGTGGTGGTCCCCGGGGCAGTGTGGGGGGGCTTGACCCCCCCACACTAATTAATTTTGACAGCCCCGGGGAGGTGGCGGTCCCCGGGCTGCCGGGGCCCCGTGGGCCCCCACTATTATTTATTGACAATGCCCCCGGGACCTGGCCCACCTGGGGGCCTCATTAAAATGAAGAGCGGGAGCCAGCGCTTCATTTTTTTTATAATTTCAGCGGGATTCACGACCCCAACGCAAATTCCGCCAAAATTATAAATAAAAAAATGGTTTTTTTGGCCCTGGGGGTCCTTGTGGGCCCCCTGAGCAGGCCTAGGGGGTCAGGGTGTTTCTACCCTGCCCCCTTTTCTTTTTTTATCTTTGTTTTACTGTTTTCTTGTGACTCGGTTCTACCGAGTCACAAGATGGCTGCCAACACTTCCTGGTTTAGAGTGTTGGCAGCCAATCAGAGTGAAGCTCGTCCCCGGGAGGGTTCGCGAACCAACCGCGCCCACAGATATCAAAACTTTTAGTTTTTCTAATTTCTCAGGAACTACTGAACGGATTTACACCATTTAAAAAAAGGTCTCTTTCTGAACCCAGGGTTATCCTTTTTGCCAAATTTGTTGTAATTCCGTTCAGCAGTTCGGGCTGTAGCTTTGTCTAAAGTTTCCTATGGAAATTAACATGGGGAAAACGTGTTTTGGGACCCCCCTTTTTTCTCGGTCCCGCTTGACGAATCACCCCGAAACTTTAAAGACGTGAGCTGACCGGAGCGCCCCACTAGTTTTGAAAATTTCGCGAAGATTCGTCAACCGTGCCAAAGTTATTGGGAATAGAAAAAACGCTTTTTGAATAGAAACGAGGTCCTAACTATAACTACATACTGGCGACCGCAAGTAGGTAATATATATGTATATATATATATATATATATATATATATATATATATCCACAAAAAGCCTCCAGCAAGCAGAAGGAAGAGGCCACACGGGGAATCCAGGAGAAGATCTTTAATTGGACAGCAATTCTGGCATAATGCATTTCGACTATAATGTCTTCCTCAGATGCCGCTGCTACACTGAATCAGCCTCACGCCACCACTTATGAATGTTTCTGCAGTCCTCCCTTAATTGGAAAGGCACACCTCCCCTGCCATGTGATCGCTCACCTGATGTAGTTCAATAAGTCCTACAACTCCCAGAATACATCATCTCTGGGCGGATGATGCGTGGGGAAACTTGGTGATGTAAAATCCATGTGGCTTCGGTGTGCTGCAGAGCAGGGCGCACTGTATCCAGTGTGAATTCAGTCCTCAGACCTCCCTGGATCCCCGCATACGTTCCAACCCCCCAGGCACAAGTCCGCCGGGTCGTGAGCTGATTTGAATAAACCAAAACTCCTCATGAAGTCACGAGCTGCCAGCTGGCAGTGTCCCTTGCTTAACTAGTACTCGGGAGGTGGGCTGGAGCAATCCAATACCTTGGGCGACGAACAACTGCTTGCGCAGACACCAGTAATGCCACCAGCCAGCTTGATAGAATGGGGCCCCCTTGACGCGTCTCTGGCTGACGCGATAATATCCACACGAAACTTCCAGCAAGCAGAAGGAAGAGGCCACACGGGGAATCCAGGAGAAGATCTTTAATTGGACAGCAATTCTGCCATAATGCATTTCGACTATAATGTCTTCCTCAGATGCCGCTGCTACACTGAATCAGCCTCACGCCACCACTTATGAATGTTTCTGCAGTCCTCCCTTAATTGGAAAGGCACACCTCCCCTGCCATGTGATCGCTCACCTGATGTAGTTCAATAAGTCCTACAACTTCCAGAATACATCATCTCTGGCGGGTGATGCGTGGGGAAACTTGGTGATGTAAAATCCATGTGGCTTCGGTGTGCTGCAGAGCAGGGCGCGCTGTATCCAGTGTGAATTCAGTCCTCAGACCTCCCTGGGTCCCCGCATGGTGGCGTGAGGCTGATTCAGTGTAGCAGCGGCATCTGAGGAAGACATTATAGTCGAAATGCATTATGCCAGAATTGCTGTCCAATTAAAGATCTTCTCCTGGATTCCCCGTGTGGCCTCTTCCTTCTGCTTGCTGGAGGTTTCGTGTGGATATTATCGCGTCAGCCATATATATATATATATTATCTACTGGCGGTCGCCAGTAGATAGTTATAGTTAGGACCTATTTTCCATAGGAAATCCGCAACATTCTATTTGAAATAACTTTGGCGCCGGTTGACGAATCTTCGCGAAATTTTCAAAACTCGTGGGGCGCTCCGGTCCGTTCCTATCCTGAAAGTCTCGTGATGATTCATCAAGTGGGGGCCGAGAAAAAAGGGTGGTCCCAAAACGTGTTTTCCCCATGCAATTTTCCATAGGAACCTTTCATCGCAGCTACAGCCCGAAATGCTGGACGGAATTACACCAAATTTGGCAAAAAGGTAGCCCTTGGTTCAGAGTCGTGCCTTTTGGTTAAATGATGTAAATCCGTTCAGTAGTTCCTGAGAAATTTGAAAAATAAAGCACATATATATCTGAGCGGAGCCTAACCACACATGTCATCGTGAGATCTGATTGGCTGTCAGCACTTCATCCTGGAATTGCTGGCAGCCATCTTGGGACCAATATAAATGATAGTACCCCATTGAAATGCATTGTAGTGAATCGAAAATTTTGAGGGTTACCAAAAGGAGAACTATAAAGGGTGATAACAGACTTTAGTTACATTAGAATTCATTTGTTGATGGTACCATACTAATTTCAGGAATTGTGGTGTGTTCTAAGGTAATTTTACCCTGTGAAAAACCTTCTGCTGGGATATCATGAATCATGTTGAGAGAAAACTATTTTCACATGCTTGTCCCAGCCAGTTTTGGAATGTGCTCCAGAAGCTAAAATGAGAGCATATTTTCTGTAAATTCACATTATCTTTCTTAGTCATGTGAGAATGAAGTCTGACATTCTCAGTAAAACATGTACATCCAACAAGGGCAGAGACTGTCAGTTGATTCCTTTGTGCTCTACTGCAGCTTCCCAGAGTGTTCTAAAGAACAACTAGAGCGCTAACAGTCTTACTTATGACAAACTTATGGCACACCTGAAGCCATCTTGATTGGAATAAACTGGTAACTCTTAAAACATTTAATTTAAAAAGGAACAAAATGAGGGGGTTCATTTTGTCATAGAAATTATGGTTAGTGCTGTAGAAAGAAAAATTAGGACATGTTTCAAGTGTGGTCTCAAATATCTTCCTGTTATATTTCAACAGGAGCAGCCTGTCAGTTGATGCCTTTGTGTTCTACTGCAGCTTCCCAGAGTGTTCTAAAGAACAACTAGAGCGCTAACAGTCTTACTTATGACAAAATTATGGCACACCTGAAGCCATCTTGATTGGAATAAACTGGTAACTCTTAAAACATTTAATTTAAAAAGGAACAAAATGAGGGGGTTCATTTTGTCATAGAAATTATGGTTAGTGCTGTAGAAAGAAAAAATTAGGACATGTTTTAAGTGAGATCTCAAATATCTTCCTATTATATTTCAACAGGAGCAGCCTGTCAGTTGATGCCTTTGTGTTCTACTGCAGCTTCCCAGAGTGTTCTAAAGAACAACTAGAGCGCTAACAGTCTTACTTATGACAAAAGTATGGCACACCTGAAGCCATCTTGATTGGAATAAACTGGTAACACTTAAAACATTTAATTTAAAAAGGAACAAAATGAGGGGGTTCATTTTGCCATAGAAATTATGGTTAGTGCTGCAGAAAGAAAATTTAGGGCATGTTTTAAGTGAGATCTCAAATCCTCTTCTATTTCATTAGAAAATTCTGACATGCAGACTGAAACAATCACTTTCAATACCAGCAGTAGACTTCCAGTTAACTCCCTGGTGAGCAGTAGCTTTACTACAGTGATCTAATGAACAACTAGAGTGCTAACATTCTGAATTTATGGCAAAAGTGTGACACATCTGAATGCCTTCTTGATGGAATCAAAGTAAAAAACTGAAAGCATTTCCTACTGAGGAGACTGCAGTAAATGACGAAATTAGGAAACTTCATAACAAATAAGTCTCCCAAGAAGGCCACCAGAGAAAAAAGAGCCCAAATGTAGCACAAATATCACCCAGATGTTGCCCACATATAGCCCAATGACAGAAGTGTGCAAAACACTTTTTATTTTTAGTTTTTCTGCAGTTTTATATAGTGCAAACTGGTCAGGTATTGGAGTGTTACATCTTACTTGGACCCCTTATTGCGTATTTTGCACGAAGTACATGAGATTGATCTTGCGAAACATTGAACTTTATGATTCTGTTAACCTGAAGTTGCTCTGAACCGGGCTTTGTAACACCCGTTTTTACCTACTGGTTTTAATTAATTCTCACTGTATTGTATTAGGAAAGAGGATTTACTGTTTTTATGTACACTTTTATGATCTATGTTTCTAAATCAGATCAAATAAAGTTTAATGAATTCTATGGCAGGACGGAGGCGAGGATTATGCATATCTTTCCTCACTTTATTTGCATAGCAGTTCAAAGAAAACGTAACACAACAATCATTAAACAAAAGACTACACAACCCATGAACCATTAGGGGGGTAGTCTCCAAGGCAACTATAGTCCAATTATATTACAGTTCATCGTATATAATATCGTGACGTCCCTTCCGCTTCCTCTTTCTTCACTGCTCGTCAGTTAAGTGCATTTATTACATTCTTGGCTTAATCTGACGTTGTTGCTGTTTGTATAGCGGTTTCTTGTGCACTTTATTAGCATTATTTCCTTGGTATTGTTTCATATTCCCTGCGCAGCAGGCTCTTACCCGAGCGCGTTCTCCCCCTCGCAGTTTCTCCCGCTGTGTGCTCTGCGTGCGGTGAGATCCTGTCAGGCGCGTCTGGTCCGAGCGAGGCAGCTCCGTCGAGCACTCCCGCTGGTCTTTACGCGCGTTTGGGAATCCGGTCACTCCTTTAGTGTCCGCTTGATTCCCGACCAACCCTCGCCTAATTTTGACACCGCTACGCGGTGATTTCCCCACACGGCCACGTTAGTGACCAGCGCCACCTGGTGGTGGTAATTGGTATTGCGCTTCAGTCTATTCTTATAACAGCTTCGGGGAAAGCCCAGTTGTTGGAGCACCGGCGAGGGGGCTGTCTTATGGATTTTAAGGGCATTTGTTCTGTGCTCATACCCTCTGCTATCATGTCTTCTCCAGAAGACCATTTTTACTCCTCCTACCAGGAAGTGGAGGAGGAATGGCCCCCCAACTTCTCCCTCCAGCAGTGGACCAAGCCCTCTCTCTGGCTATTTCTAGGGCGCTGACTCCTCTTAGGGATTAGGTTGATAAGCTGGCGAAAAGCATCCCTGGGGTGTTCAGTGACCCAGATCTGGTGGTGGCGGGTCCAAGTAGCTCCCAGATGGGGAATAAAAGGGCCGTTAAGCATAACGCAGGGCACTTGGAAGGATTTGATAAACTTACGGAGACCTTCTTCAAGAGCGCGCGAACGCTAAAGCATGCACCCTGCCGGGAGGAGGAGGGGCCCAGAGAAAATTGCGACACTGTCACCACTATTGTAGACCCCGACGGCGGGTTTCCCTTAGAGGGAGAGGGTGTATCGGAGGACGATTTCTCCTCCGATGAGGATAAGGACTCGGGGCGTCCCTGGCATCCAGAGTCCCACTCCTCTCAGTCCCCGGTTGGGGACGGAGTCCACTCGGACATGTTCGAGCCTACCCAAATTTACCATCCTAGGTCGGCAGAGTGGACACCTGACGCCAAAGTGGCAGAGTATGTGGTGGGGAAAATCCATCAACCCCTCGAAAGGGAGGTCAGGAATAGGATGAGGGGAGAATGCCCCAGGCCCTCACTGAAGGGGAAGGTGGCACACACGCCTGAAATTGATGAGAAACTAGGTACCTTTTTCTCCAAGTATATGAGGGATCCCAAGAAAGGAATTGATAGGTCTTGGACGTGGTAGGGCCCTTGACCCAAATTATTCAATTGACGGAGCGTTCCAAAGAGTCAGGACCCCTTTGTCCACGGATATTGTGGCTGGTTGGGTGCACTACCCTAAACCCTAAAACACTACCCCCTCCACTACCCAAACACCACTGCACTACCCTAAACCCTAAAACACTACCCCCAGCACGACTCCCTACACTACCCAAACACCACTGTACTACACTAAACCCTAAATATACCCCCAGCATGACCTCCCACACTACACAAACACCACTGCACTACCCTAAACCCTAAAACACTACCCCAGCATGACCCCCTACACTACCCAAACATCACTGCACTACCCTAAACCCTAAAACACTAACCCCAGCATGACCCCCTACACTACCCAAACACCACTGCACTACCCTATACCCTAAAACACGAGCCCCTACACTACACAAACACGACTGCACTCCCCTAAACCCTAAAACACTACCCACAGCATGACCCCCTTCACCATACAAACATCACTGCACTGCCCTAAACCCTAAAACACTACCCCAGCACTACCCCCTACACTACCCAAAAACCACTGCACTAACATAAACCCTAAAACACTAGCCCCAGCACAACCCCCTACACTACACAAACACCACTGCACTACCCTAAACCCTAAAACACTACCCCCAGCACGACTCCCTACACTACCCAAAAACCACTGCACTACCCTAAACCCTAAATCTACCCCCAGCACGACCCCCTACACTACCCAAACACCATTGCACTACCCTAAACCATAAAACACTACCCCCAGCATGACCCCCTACACTACACAAACACGACTGCACTACCCTAAACCCTAAAACACTACCCACAGCATGACCCCCTTCACCACACAAACACCACTGCACTGCCCTAAACCCTAAAACACTACCCCAGCACTACCCCCTACACTACCCAAAAACCACTGCACTACCCTAAACGCTAAAACACTACCCCAGCACGACTCCCTACACTACCGAAACACCACTGCACTACCCTAAACCCTAAATCTACCCCCAGCACGACCCCCTACACTACCCAAACACCACTGCACTACCCTAAACCATAAAACACTACCCCCAGCATGACCCCGTACACTACACAAACACCACTGCACTACCCTAAACCCTAAAACACTACCACCAGCATGACCCCCTACACTACTCAAACACCACTGCACTACCCTAAACCCTAAAACACTACCCCAGCACGACCCCTACACTACCCATACACCACTGCACTACCCTAAACCCTAAAACACTACCCCCAGCACGACCCCCTACACTACTGCACTACCCTAAACCCTAAAACACTACCCCGAGCATGACCCCTACACTACCCAAACACCACTGCACTACCCTAAACCCTAAAACACTACCCCCAGCACAACCCCCTACACCACCCAAACACCACTGCACTACCCTAAACCCTAGAAAAGAAACCCCCACCCCATGCCCAATCCCCCTTACCTCTCACTCCTCATGGTTCCTCTCTCCTCGTGGTTCCTGCTTCACGTCATCTCTGAGGGGCGGTGCACGTCGTTGTGAGGAAATGGAACAGCCTCTGTTTCCTTACAACGACATGGATCGTCTACATGTTTTAGAACGCATGGTCATTTACCATACATACCTTTACAACAAAATTTGTTGTAAAGGCATGCGTGGTAAATGACCATGCGTTCTAAAAATGCGTAGTAATGACTTTGTGATGTACAACGCATGCGTGGTAATGCATGCGTTGTAATGGTATCGCAAAGTAAAAAGTCGTTGTAACGGCTGTTTACCGATCGAAGCTGGCCCCTGTTCTTCAGTGAGACGTTTATTTGATTAATTAGGAGGAAGGAATGTGGTTTTTTTACCGAAAAGTGCATTCCCGGCTGTTGTATTGTGAAAGTGTCCGCGTGGCCTGGTTTCACTTCCGGTGAGAGAGTGGAAGAGTCTGTTTGGATCTAAAGGAGTTCTGTTGTTGGACGGGCCGGCGCGACATGTCATCAGAAAACATAGCTAATGGAAAGCGTCCTCCCTGAAGTGTGGAGCAGTGCCATGGGAGGTCAACGAGTGTGCGTCCCACCACAGTATGACCGTACCGCGTGACCCATGTGCCGCCTCCAGGGTACGGGAGGCAGAAGCGGCATCGCAGGTCCTCTTGAAGACCGTTGTACCGCTAATTCTACATTTTGGTACTAGGGCATTTTAACTTCGTTGTTCCTGCCAGATGCAAAGAGAAGATCCTGTGTTATTCAGTGCCCTCGTTACCTTTTTTGTGGGTTGTGGTGCTTGTCACTTCGCTGCCCCGCCGGTGCACACGACTGGGCACCCCACCTCGTGTGCCATCTGCAGGGCCTCTGCCCTCGGATCACTGGTTTCGGTTTCTGGAGTGGCAACATAAACAGTTGCTCCCAAAGGACTAGCCTGAACACTTAGGTGAATATCCCCTGCACCAGCATTCCACGGAAATTCTTTCCTAGCTCTCCCACGTCAACGACCACGGCTCCGCTCGCTACACCGTATGACGTCATCGGAGCCATAAGAGGACCTCGTCGGCGTGCTGACGTCAGTTCCACCCATTTTTTCCGTGCCACCGAGGCAAACAGGGGATCGAGACATTTTCACATGTATACATAGTATAATAAATATATATATATTCACTGAAAAAACCATAGGTTTCAGGCATGTTACAGTTAGAAATTAGCATTTAAAAACCCTTAGAAATTCACTGAAAAAACCATAGGTTTCAGGCACGTTATAGTTAGAAATTAGCATTTAAAAAACCTTAGACATTCACTGAAAAAACCATAGGTTTCAGGGCGTTATAGTTAGTTGGACATTTCACTTGTACAAAACCATAGAAATTCCCCCGTTATAGTTAGTTCAGCTAACTATAACTCTCGCGCCCGCAATGCACTGCTGATGACGTCACATATTACATCACTCATGAAATGTTCAGTGACATCACTCATGACATCACTGATGACATCTCAAATGACATCACTGACATTTGAGAACAAGTGGTCAGCAGTACTGTGAGGGGAATGGTCTACTTTTTGCCATATTTCCTGCCCTGATACCACCCTAACATCGCTGTGAGGGGAACGGCTTCCTTGGCAATTACATCACCGCTATCCCTGCCGTGAGGGCAACGGCTGATCGGCTGAACCACCACCCCCAGCAGGCATTGTGTGTCGCTTGCTGGGGGCGCCATCGTAGCGCCTGGAGGCGCTTATCAGCTGACCGGCCCTCCCAAGCGCGGGACGCACACGGGCGAAGCCCGGGCCAAGGGCGGGCCCGTCTGCGCCCGTCAGAGCCTGAAGGAGGCTGGGCTGGGCCACTTCTCTAACATCCTACCATGGGTAAGCGTAAACTCCTGGGTACTCAAGGGCATGGGGGTGCAAAAGCTAAAGTACCACGAAAGTCACCTTCCATAATCTCTTATTTAACCTCAGCCGTGGGAGCTTTGAATAAAGAGATAGCTAATGCCGAAAAAGAACTGGGCATGGGGATAAGCCAAAATGGTGGAGGAGGGATTGTGGCAATTGACCCTCTGACAAATGTTCCCATACCGGTGGAACCTGTGGTGTTGATTAACAGCCCGAAGCCCGACCCCCAGATTGTTGACAGTTCTGTGGCAGGTGGAATGGATGCAATATGGGACGTTCCTGCTATAAATGAAGAAAAGTTATCAAGGGGTCTAATTGTGAGATCTGTGGGGGAACGGCGCTCCACTAAAAAACCCAATAAGAGGCAGAAGGGTGTTAAAACATGTACTCCTAAATTGGGCCCGGTGCTGGATGAGAATATTCAGTTACACTTGTGGCACTTGGTGGAGGAAATTTTTAGTGCCCGCTTTGAATCGATACTGACAGTATTGCCAAGGATGTTATAGACACTATGAACTCCTGTGTCGCTGACCTGAAGAAAAAATGTGAGCGTATGGACTCTATTCTGGACTCTTTTAGAAGGGATGTAATGTATCCACCTCCGGCGAAAGCAAATTTGGGCTTGTTATCTACTCCCTTTTCAGAGAGCTGTTCGGGTGCAAGAGGGAAATCCCTAAGTAATCAACCCTTTGGGGTTTTAGGGGAGGGGTTAAAACATAATATGGGCAGACCGGAGGTGTCTCAGGGACGAGTTCTGGGGAGTGGGAACTCTATTAACGTAGTTAAAAGTTTAGATAATTTGACAAATTTAACTGTGGTAGCTAAGGAGATTTCTGCCCCGCTTGAGAGAATCATTAGTCCAAATGCAACTAGAATTAACCTACCTTTAGAAGCTACCCCTTTTGTTGCAATCTTGGTAGGGGTCCCACCTTTAAGTGTCAATGATAGTGAATCAACAGAGGCATTGTTGCGTAAGACAAAAAGCTGGTGTGACCAATATTGTTCAGGACAACCAGATATTTCTAGCCACATTTTAATGGCAAGACGGGTGGCTTGGGTGGGTTTTGCCCCCAAACGTGTAGACGGAGACTGCATTATAGTTAATTTTAATAAAAAGGATATAGCAGATAGATTGTTTTGGGACGCCACCGAATTACGTGGGGGGGGCAACAGGGCGCTGCCATTCGGTCATTTTTACCCTCGGGTAAGCATGGTATGTGCCTCTGATAGGATTAGTGAGGTCAAGCACACCAGTCCGTTTCAGCAAGGTATGAGTTCCCCCCGCTCTAAAAATTCTATAATTGCTAAGGGCATCGTAAGAGAGGGAGGAGTAATTTTTCCAAAAGTTGTAGCGCTGTTGCCAAGGTCTAATGAGGGAGGTTTGACAGTGTCTAATAGATTTCTCCCACTTACCCAGATGGACATGAATGATTGACTGGAGGGGACCGTGGTTGGAAGTGCAGAATTGTGTCCTGTTGATCAAGGCACAGATGTTAGAGGAGCGGCAATCTCACCAAACTGTAAAATTATTAGCTGGAACATTGCTGGTCTGAGATCTAAAAGAGATAATCTAACCTGGTTAGATTTTATAAAATCACATGATATAGTTGCTCTCCAGGAAACCTGGGATAGGGGAGATAATTTTTGGCTGGATGGGTTTAGTTCCCATTTTCTCCCTGCGCGCCCGGCTCAGGCGGAGAGAGCAAAAGGTGGTTTAATGCTCCTTCTTTCTCTTTTTGAGGGGGTCCTCAAAAAGACTCTATGTTGACTCTCCTAATTGTATGATAATAGAAGTTTGTATGCCAAATTATCCCAAGTTACTGCTTGTTAATTTTTATAATTCGGGGGAAAGTGACTTTCTAAATCAGCATTTGTGTACCTTGAAATTGTTTTTAGAAGCCTATATGTTGAAGCAAACCACTTTTTATCATATATTACTAATGGGTGATTTTAATATACATTTGTGTGACCTGCATTGTTTTATTGATGACCATCTAGGGCACAGTTATGCGGTGAGTCCTCACTTTCAGCATTCTCTCCAGGGGGAGGGACTGGAGGCCCTTTTGACTGAAGCGGACCTTTATGAACCTGTTTTTCTGCATCTATCTGAACGGTGTCCTACGTTTAAAGCTAGGGCGAGAGACACTATTATTGACTATATATTTCTGTCTCCCTCGCTGCTTGACAAAGCAGTATTATATAATACTAGACATTCAATTTTTAGTGATCATAATCCTGTTTTTTTGGAACTAGATATAAGTTGTGGCTTCTTAGGAAATGGTGGGAAAAACCTGGGAGCCAACAGCTTGGTAACGTGTGATCAAGGGAGGAGGCTTAAGTGGTCGAAAGTGATTCCTGATATCTTTTTTGTGGATTTCTGTACTAAAGCTAAAGGGCTTATTATTTTATGCGCCGACTCTTCAAGCCCTAAGGATGTGGTTCTTGGAGCATTTGATGGTATCTGCAGACAGATATCTGCAGAGTTGATAATTAACACTAAATCTAGGTCTGCACGGGGAGAAAAATGGTTCGATGATAACTGTTCACGAGCACATCGGCCCCTAGTCCTGGCCCTAAAAAGCTCACCTCAAAATAGGGCATTGATAGCGGGCCTACGGAAACAATACAAGACAGCAGTGTATAGGCGGAAATCAGAAATTAAGGCTGAGGCCTGGAACGCTTTATTAGCAGTAGATGTTTTAAAGGATAGTTCTAGATTTTGGTCTATTGTTAATACTCCGTTTTTTTCAGGTCGGGAAAATGATACCCAAGAAAGCAACATTACATAGGCACAGTGGTTATCTCATTTTGAGGCAATATACAGCTATGCAGAGGTTATCGCTCCTAGGACAAGATCCCCGCAGGACACTGCATCTTTTATATTTAATGTGGAGGATATTGAGAAAGCTATAGAAGAGACCTCTAGTAACAAAGCACCTGGCCCTGATGGTGTCCCAGCCGATATCTATGAATGCGATCCTAAATTTTGGGCGAAGATTTTAGTGAACGTTTTTAATGCCTCAGGAAAGTTTGGATTCCCTATAAGCTGGTCCAAGTCGATAATAATCCCAATTTTTAAAAAGGGACAGAGAGGGGACCCGAGGTACTACAGACCGATATCTTTGATAGATTCGGTGGTCAAAATATTAGGTAAAGTGGTTTTAGCTAAAATTACAGATTGGGTTGATGAAAATAATATTTTATCCAATTTACAGTATGGTTTTAGAAAAGGAAGAAGTACTATGGACCAGTGTCTTAATTTATATTTATTAATTAGCAAATACACCATGGCTAAAGAGGGTACGTTGAGGATGGCTTTTATGGATCTATCCTCAGCATTCGACCTGGTCAACAGGTCGAAGCTGTGGAGTATTTTGCTGGATATGGGCTTGGACCTGTCTTTAGTTTATTTTTTGGCTGATCTTCACCGAGACCTTTCCGCATCAATTAGGATCTCTCAGGATGGCAAATGTAGAAACTCTTTTAAATTAAGAAGGGGCATCAGACAAGGGTGTATATTGGCACCCCTACTCTTTACTTTATATATTAATGCCCTTGATAGATCTTTATTGGAAGCGAGCCCGGACATTCCGCGTATGGGTGACTGTTTAATCCCAGTTCTCCTGTACGCGGATGATGCTGTTCTCCTGACTCGTACTGCAGTAGGCCTACAGCGGCTCCTGGATGCATTTGGAGCCTATATGCGGTCCTTGGACCTGGTAGTGAATATTGCGAAATCACATATCATGACAACGGGCCATAGAGCTAGTATAGCTAAAACTTTCTATTGCAATGGGGCGGAAGTATCCACGGTATCCTCTTTTACATATCTAGGAGTAGTTTTTGATGAAAGAAGCTCTTGGGTCCCTCAACAGAAAATAAAAAAAAACACTGTAATTAGATCTTCCACTGCTATTTTAGGGTTTGCCCAGCGTTTGGGGGCTAGACCCGTGGAGGCAATTTTGAAGATATATAGATCTAAGTGTTTGGCTATTGCGGCATATGGTGCATCTATATGGGGTTTTAAACAGCAGCCAGGGTTGCAGACCGCTGAAAATAAATTTTTGCGTAACCTCCTGTCCGTTCCCCAATCAACCTCAACCTTTGCTATACATCAGGAATTGGGGATGGGTTATGTCTCGGATATTCTGAGAACAGCACCGTTCCTCTGTTGGCTCAGAGTATGGCTCAATCCTGAGCTAACTCTGAATCATCAGATATTGCGGGATTGCGCCAAATTGGACAATGTGCGTAACATCAAATGGTTGTGGTACGTTAAAACTATGTTATCTAAAATTGGGCGGCCAGAACTATTTGAATTCCCGTAGAGGATTAGGAAGGAGGATACGAAATGGGTCAAAACGAATTTTTTAAATCTGTTGGTGATGGAACGGGAAGAACATGAGTTACAGAAACCTTTAGTCAGGGCACACTTTCTGACAAAAACATCTATTTTAATTGAGCCATACTTGACAGTTGTTAATAAGCCGTTCCATCGTTTCAATTTGATCCACTATACGCTGGGTGATTATATGGGATGGTGCAAACCGGTGGATGCACCACCATGTATATGTGACAATTATTCTGCACAAGATACTTTACATTTTATGATGTTTTGCGACCTTTACATTTATATACGTAGGAAGTTTTTAATCCCCATATTGAAAGGAAAGGTTTTTTTACAGGTTAGACGAGCATTACTTTATTTGCAAATGCTGAGCAACCCTGGGGATATTTTTAATATTGCTTGCTTTTTAGTCGCAGCTGTACGAATTAGGAAAAATATCTCCTTGTTAAACATTGCCTGAGTCTTTATGAAATGTGGCTATGCAATCCTTTCATTTTAGTTTTGAGATTTTAGTGCTTGTTGGGTTATATAGATGTGGTTGTTTTAAATGTTCTATTTAAATGTGTTACGGGTTTTTGCCCTTCTGCTCAGATTGTTATGTATTTTCTTGATCCTAATTATTTTATTTGTTTAGGAGAAAAACATGAGGAATATTTTAATTTTTGTCTGTCCTGGGCCGCTACTGCTAGGATTATGAAATTTGTTATATGAATTAATGTATTAGTTTTAATACATGTTGAAATCTTTTTAATCTTGTGATTCTAGATGAAAACGGTTATACACAAATGTGATTTTTTTATATATTTTCATCCATGTATTTTTAAGATTGTGTTTTTGTAAATAATGCTTGGTACTTTTATGATTTTAAGTAATCGAATAAAGTGGTTTGACTGACTGACATCACTGATGACATCACTGATGACATCATCCAGTGATAGTGTGTTTTTCTGAAAATTTAATATGTTTTATATATGTATATCTCAAGGTCGATGGAAGAATAAATGGGTATATAAGTGTCTAAATGGATGATTTTTTTTTGTAAAATTGATTGTATAACTGACTAAGTGTATCTTAGTGAATACATGGGTTAGTGAGTAATGTTTAAATATGAAAATATCTGTATCAGTCTCTCACTTTGTGTATAAGTGGCTGCATGGGTTGGTGAGTAGCTGCATGAGTGTCTATATGGGTTATTAGTTGGATTTTTGAGTATCAGTATGAGTGTCTGAGTGTCTGTATGGTTCGGTGGGGGGTATTACTTAGTGCATAGATGCATGAATGAGTGGCTCACTGTTTGTATGTGTTGAAGACAGCATGTGTGCAGGACTGTATAGGTGGATGAGTATGTGTATGGGTGTGTTAGTGAGTGAATGACTGTCTCAATAGTGTCTTTATGAGTAACTACATATGTTTTAAACTAGTATATGTGAGTATTGGTGTATATAAGTGAGTATATGTGAGAATGAGAGATTGGAAGAGTTCCTGTACAAATAAGTAGGTGTTTCTATAAGTGATTGTTTAAGAGAGTAAGTATGTGTACGTTTCTGTAGAAGTAAGTGTGGTAGTGTGTGTATAACTGTATATGCAAGTAAATGGATGTTTGATACTTTGTTTGCATGTGTGACTATGTGTGTGAGTAACTCTATGGATGAGTGGCGGTGTGTAACAGGATGTATAGGTGTATGAGTACATATGATGAGTGAGTACATGTATGAGTGACTGTATAGGGACTGTTGGTGAATGAGTGGATGTGTGTGTAGATCTTGGAATTACTGAATAGGTGTGTTGTAACTGGTATTGGTATGTCCATTGTTTTGAAAATGTTAGTTTGTATTTTTGAGTGTGTGTATCAAAGGTTATATTAGGGTGAGAGGAGGTCTGCCACTCTATCACAAGGATGATGTCATCAGTGATGTCATCAGTGATGTCATTTGAGATGTCATCAGTGATGTCATGAGTCATGTCACTGACCATGTCATGAGTGATGTAATATGTGACGTCATCAGCAGTGCATTGCGGGCGTGCGAGTTATAGTTAGCTGAACTAACTATAACGGGGGAATTTCTATGGTTTTGTACGAGTGAAATGTCCAACTAACTATAACGCCCCAGAAACCTATGGTTTTTTCAGTGAATATATATATATATATATATATATATATATATATATATATATATATATTATCTACTGGCGGTCGCCAGTAGATAGTTATAGTTAAAACCTATTATCCATAGGAAATCCGCGACATTCTATTTGAAATAACGTTGGCGCCGGTTGACGAATCTTCGCGAAAGTTTCCAACTTGTTGGGGCGCTCCGGTTCGCTCCTATCCTGAAAGTCTCGGGGTGATACTTCAAGCGGGGGCCGAGAAAAGGGGGGTCCCAAAACGCGTTTTCCCCATTCATTTTTCCATAGGAACCTTTAGTCGCAGCTACAGCCCGAACTGTTGAACGGAATTACACCAAATTTGGCAAAGAGGTAGCCCTTGGTTCAGTGTCGTGCCTTTTGCTTAAATGGTGTAAATCCGTTCAGTAGTTCCTGAGAAAATCAAAAGTAAAGTCACATATATATCTGGGCGGAGCCTAACCACACATGTCATCGTGAGATCTGATTGGCTGTCAGCACTTCATCCTGGAATTGCTGGCAGCCATCTTGGGACCAATATAAATGATAGTACCTCATTGAAATGCATTGTAGTGAATAGAAGATTTTGAGGGTCACCAAAAGGAGAACTATAAAGGGTGATAACAGGCTTTAGTTACATTAGAATTTATTTGTTGATGGTACCATACTAATTTTAGGAATTGTGGTGTATTCTAAGGTGATTTTACCATGTGAAAAACCTTCTGCTGGGATATCATGAATCATGTTTGAGAGAACACTATTTTCTCATGCTTGTCCCATGGAGGTTTGGAAGGTGCTCCAGAAGCTAAAATGAGAGCATATTTTCTGTAAATTCACATTATCTTTCTCACTCATGTGAGAATGAAGTCTGACATTCTCAGTAAAACATGTACATCCAACAAGGGCAGAGACTGTCAGTTGATTCCTTTGTGTTCTACTGCAGCTTCCCAGAGTGTTCTAAAGAACAACTAGAGTGCTAACAGCCTTACTTATGACAAAAGTATGGCACACCTGAAGCCATCTTGATTGGAATAAACTGGTAACACTTAAACAATTTAATTTAAAAAGGAACAAAATGATGGGGTTCATTTTGTCATAGAAGTCATGGTTAGTGCTGTAGAAAGAAAAATTAGGACATGTTTCAAGTGTGATCTCAAATATCTTCCTGTTATATTTCAACAGGAGCAGCCTGCCAGTTGATGCCTTTGTGTTCTACTGCAGCTTCCCAGAGTGTTCTAAAGAACAACTAGAGCGCTAACAGCCTTACTTATGACAAAAGTATGGCACACCTGAAGCCATCTTGATTGGAATAAACCGGTAACACTTAAAACATTTAATTTAAAAAGGAACAAAATGAGGGGTTCTTTTTGAAATAGAAATTATGGTTAGTGCTGCAGAAAGAAAAATTAGGGCATGTTTTAAGTGAGATCTCAAATCCTCTTCTATTTCATTAGAAAATTCTGACATGCAGACTGAAACAATCACTTTCAATACCAGCAGCAGACTACAAGTTAACTCCCTGGTGAGCAGTAGCTTTACTCCAGTGATCTAATGAGCAACTAGAGTGCTAACATTCAGAATTTATGGCAAATGTGAGACACATCTGAATGCCTTCTTGATGGAATCAAAGTAAAAACTGAAAGCATTTCCTACTGAGGAGACTGCAGTAAATGAAGAAATTAGGAAACTTCATAACAAAGAAGTCTTCCAAGATGGCCACCAGTGAAAAAAGAGCCCAAATGTAGCACAAATATTACCCAGATGTAGCCCACATATAGCCCAATGACAAAAGTGTGCAAAACACTTTTTATTTGTAGTTTTTGCAGTTTTATGTAGTGCAGACTGGTCAGGTATTGGAGCATTGAATCTTAAAACATGACCCCCTACACTACAAAAACACCACTGCACTACCTTAAACCCTAAAACACTACCCCCAGCACGACCCCCTACACTACACAAGCACCACTGCACTATCCTAAACCCTAAAACACTACCCCCAGCACGACCCCCTACACTACCCAAACACCACTGTACTAACCTAAAACCCTACCACCAGCACGACCCCCTACACTACCCAAACACCACTGCACTACCCTAAAACATGACCCCCTACACTACACAAACACCACTGCACTACCCTAAACCCTAAAACACTACCCCCAGCACGACCCCCTAAACTACACAAGCACCACTGCACTACCCTAAACCCTAAAACACTACCCCCAGCACGACCCCCTACACTACACAAACACCACTGCACTACCCTAAACCCTAAAACACTACCCCCAGCACGACCCCCTACACTACCCAAACACCACTGCACTACCCTAAAACATGACCCCCTACACTACACAAACACCACTGCACTACCCTAAACCCTAAAACACTACCCCCAGCACGACCCCCTACACTACACAAGCACCACTGCACTACCCTAAACCCTAAAACACTACCCCCAGCATGACCCCCTACACTGCCCGAACACCACTGCACTGCCCTAAACCCTGAAACAAAGCCCCTGCATGACCCCCTACACTGCCCGAACACCACTGCACTGCCCTAAACCCTGAAACACCACCCCTAGCACGACCCCTACACTGCCCGAACACCACTGCACTGCCCTAAACCCTGAAACACCACCCCTTCATGACCCCCTACACTGCCCGAACACCACTGCACTGCCCTAAACCCTGAAACACCACCCCCAGCATGACCCCTACACTGCCCGAACACCACTGCACTGCCCTAAACCCTGAAACACTACCCCCAGCAAGACCCCCTACACTGCCCAAACACCACTGCACTGCCCTAAACCCTGAAACATCACCCCCAGCAAGACCCCCTACACTGCCCGAACACCACTGACCTAAACCCTGAAACACCACCCCCAGCATGACCCCCTACACTGCCCGAACACCACTGCACTGCCCTAAACCCTGAAATACTACCCCCAGCATGACCCCCTACACTGCCCGAACACCACTGCTCTGCCGAAAACCCTGAAACACCAGCCCCAGCACGACCCCCTACACTGCCCGAACACCACTGCACTGCCCTAAACCTTGAAACACCAGCCCCTGCACGACCCCCTACACTGCCCGAACACCACTGCACTACCCTAAACCCTGAAACATCACCCCCAGCACGACCCCCTACACTGCCCGAGCACCACTGCACTGCCCTAAACCCTGAAACACCAGCCCCAGCACGACCCCCTACACTGCCTGAGCACCACTGCACTGCCCTAAACCCTGAAACACCAGCCCCAGCACGACCGCCTACACTGCCCGAACACCACTGCACTGCCCTAAACCCTGAAACACCAGCCCCAGCACGACCCCCTACACTGCACGAACACCACTGCACTGCCCTAAACCGTGAAACACCAGCCTCAGCACGACCCCCTACACTGCCTGAACACCACTGCACTGCCCTGAACCCTGAAACACCAGCCCCAGCACAACACCCTACACTGCCCGAACACCACTGCACTGCCCTAAACCCTGAAACACCACCCCGTGCATGACCCCCTACACTGCCCGAACACCACTGCTCTGCCCTAAACCCTGAAACACCACCCCCAGCGCGACCCCCTACACTGCCCGAACACCACTGCACTGCCCTAAACCCTGAAACACCACCCCTGCACAACCCCCTACACTGCTTGAACACTACTGCACTGCCCTAAACCCAGAAACACCATCCCCAGCACGACCCCCTATACTGCACGAACACCACTGCACTGCCCTAAACCCTGAAACACTACCCCCAGCAAGACCCCCTACACTGCCCGAACACCCCTGCACTGCCCTAAACCCTGAAACATCACCCCCAGCAAGACCCCCTACACTGCCCGAACACCACTGCCCTAAACCCTGAAACACCACCCCCAGCAAGACCCCCTACACTGCCCAAACACCACTGCACTGCCCTAAACCCTGAAAGACCAGCCCCAGCACGACCCCCTACACTGCCCGAACACCACTGCACTGCCCTAAACCCTGAAACACCACCCCCTGCATGACCCCCTACACTGCCCGAACACCACTGTACTGCCCTAAACCCTGAAACCCCATCCCCAGCATAACCCCCTACACTGCCAGAACACCACTGCACTGCCCTAAACCCTGAAACACCACCCCCTGCACGACCCCCTACACTGCCCGAACACTACTGCACTGCCCTAAACCCTGAAACACCACCCCCAGCACGACCCCCTACACTGCACGAACACCACTGCACCGCCCTAAACCCTGAAACACTACCCCCAGCAAGACCCCCTACACTGCCCGAACACCACTGCACTGCCCTAAACCCTGAAACACTACCCCCAGCAAGACCCCCTACACTGCCCGAACACCACTGCACTGCCCTAAACCCTGAAACATCACCCCCAGCAAGACCCCTACACTGCCCGAACACCACTGCCCTAAACCCTGAAACACCACCCCCAGCAAGACCCCCTACACTGCCCGAACACCACTGCACTGCCCTAAACCCTGAAACACCACCCCCAGCAAGACCCCCTACACTGCCCGAACACCACTGCACTGCCCTAAACCCTGAAACACCACCCCCAGCACGACCCCCTACACTTCCCGAACACCACTGCTCTGCCCAAAACCCTGAAACACCAGCCCCAGCACGACCCCCTACACTGCCCGAACACCACTGCACTGCCCTAAACCCTGAAACACCAGCCCCAGCACGACCCCCTACACTGCCCGAACACCACTGCCCTAAACCCTGAAACACCACCCCCAGCACTACCCCCTACACTTCCCAAACACCACTGCACTGCCCTAAACCCTGAAACACCAGCCCCAGCACAACCCCGTACACTGCCCGCACACCACTGCACTGCCCTAAACCCTGAAACACCACCCCCAGCACGACCCCCTACACTGCCCAAACACCACTGCACTGCCCTAAACCCTGAAACACCAGCCCCAGCAAGACCCCCTACACTGCCCGAACACCACTGCATTGCCCTAGACTCTGAAACACCAGCCCCAGCAAGACCCCCTACACTGCCTGAACACCACTGCACTGCCCTGAACCCTGAAACACCAGCCCCAGCACAACACCCTACACTGCCCGAACACCACTGCACTGCCCTAAACCCTGAAACACCACCCCGTGCATGACCCCCTACACTGCCCGAACACCACTGCACTGCCCTAAACCCTGAAACACCACCCCCAGCGCGACCCCCTACACTGCCCGAACACCACTGCACTGCCCTAAACCCTGAAACACCACCCCCTGCACAACCCCCTACACTGCTTGAACACTACTGCACTGCCCTAAACCCAGAAACACCATCCCCAGCACGACCCCCTATACTGCACGAACACCACTGCACTGCCCTAAACCCTGAAACACTACCCCCAGCAAGACCCCCTACACTGCCCGAACACCCCTGCACTGCCCTAAACCCTGAAACATCACCCCCAGCAAGACCCCCTACACTGCCCGAACACCACTGCCCTAAACCCTGAAACACCACCCCCAGCAAGACCCCTTACACTGCCCAAACACCACTGCACTGCCCTAAACCCTGAAAGACCAGCCCCAGCACGACCCCCTACACTGCCCGAACACCACTGCACTGCCCTAAACCCTGAAACACCACCCCCTGCATGACCCCCTACACTGCCCGAACACCACTGTACTGCCCTAAACCCTGAAACCCCATCCCCAGCATAACCCCCTACACTGCCAGAACACCACTGCACTGCCCTAAACCCTGAAACACCACCCCCTGCACGACCCCCTACACTGCCCGAACACTACTGCACTGCCCTAAACCCTGAAACACCACCCCCAGCACGACCCCCTACACTGCACGAACACCACTGCACCGCCCTAAACCCTGAAACACTACCCCCAGCAAGACCCCCTACACTGCCCGAACACCACTGCACTGCCCTAAACCCTGAAACACTACCCCCAGCAAGACCCCCTACACTGCCCGAACACCACTGCACTGCCCTAAACCCTGAAACATCACCCCCAGCAAGACCCCCTACACTGCCCGAACACCACTGCCCTAAACCCTGAAACACCACCCCCAGCAAGACCCCCTACACTGCCCGAACACCACTGCACTGCCCTAAACCCTGAAACACCACCCCCAGCAAGACCCCCTACACTGCCCGAACACCACTGCACTGCCCTAAACCCTGAAACACCACCCCCAGCACGACCCCCTACACTTCCCGAACACCACTGCTCTGCCCAAAACCCTGAAACACCAGCCCCAGCACGACCCCCTACACTGCCCGAACACCACTGCACTGCCCTAAACCCTGAAACACCAGCCCCAGCACGACCCCCTACACTGCCCGAACACCACTGCCCTAAACCCTGAAACACCACCCCCAGCACTACCCCCTACACTTCCCAAACACCACTGCACTGCCCTAAACCCTGAAACACCAGCCCCAGCACAACCCCGTACACTGCCCGCACACCACTGCACTGCCCTAAACCCTGAAACACCACCCCCAGCACGACACCCTACACTGCCCAAACACCACTGCACTGCCCTAAACCCTGAAACACCAGCCCCAGCAAGACCCCCTACACTGCCCGAACACCACTGCATTGCCCTAGACTCTGAAACACCAGCCCCAGCAAGACCCCCTACACTGCCCGAACACCACTGCATTGCCCTAGACTCTGAAACACCAGCCCCAGCAAGACCCCCTACACTGCCCGAACACCACTGCACTGCCCTAAACCCTGAAACACCAGCCCCAGCACGAACCCCTACACTGCCCGAACTCCACTGCACTGCCCTAAACCCTGAAACACCAGCCCCAGCACGACCCCCTACACTGCCCGAACACCACTGCACTGCCCTAAACTCTGAAACACCAGCCCCAGCACCACCCCCTACAATGCCCGAACACCACTGTACTGCCCTAAACCCTGAAACACCACCCCCTGCACCGCCCCCTACACTGCCCGAACACCACTGCACTGCCCTAAACCCTGAAACACCACCCCCTGCACGACCCCCTACACTGCCCGAACACCACTGCACTGCCCTAAACCCTGAAACACCACCCCTGCACCGCCCCTACACTGCCCGAACACCACTGCACTGCCCTAAACCCTGAAACACCACCCCCAGCATGACCCCCTTTACTGCTCGAACACCACTGCACTGCCCCAATTCATGAAACACCACCCCCAGCATGACCCCCTACACTGCCCAAACACCACTGCCCTAAACCCTGAAACACCACCCCTGCACGACCCCCTACACTGCCCGAACACCACTGCACTGCCCTAAACCCTGAAACACCACCCCCTGCACGACCCCCTACACTGCCCGAACACCACTGCACTGCCCTAAACCCTGAAACACCACCCCCAGCACGACCCCCTACACTGCCCGAACACCACTGCACTGCCCTAAACCCTAAAACACCACCCCCAGCATGACCCCCTACACTGCCCGAACACCACTGCACTGCCCTAAACCCTAGAACACTACCCCCAGCATGACCCCCTGCACTACCTGAACACCACTCCACTACCCTAAACCCTAAAATACTCCCCCAGCACGACCCCCTACACTACCCGAACACGACTGCACTGCCCTAAACCCTATACTCCCCCAGCATGACCCCCTACACTACCCGAACACCACTGCACTGCCCTAAACCCTAAAACACTCCCCCAGCACGACCCCCTACACTACCTAAACACCACTGCACTGCCCTAAACCCTAAAACACTACCCCCGCATGACCCCCTACACTACCCAAATACCAATGCACTACCCTAATCCCTAAAACACTACCCCCGCACAACCCCTACACTACGCAAAGACCACTGCACTACCCTAAACTCTAAAACAATACCCCGCACTACTCCCTACACTACCCAAAGACCACTGCACTACCCTAAACCCTAAAACACGACCTCCTACACTACACAAACACCACTGCACTACCCTAAACCCTAAAATACTACCCCCAGCACAAACCCCTACACTACCCAAACACCACTGCACTACCCTAAACCATAAAACACTACCCCCAGCAGTACCCCCTACGCTACCCAAACACCACTGCACTACCCTAAACCCTAAAACACTACCCCCAGCAGTACCCCCTACACTACCCAAACACCATTGCACTACCCTAAACCCTAAAACACTACCCCCAGCAGTATCCCCTACACTACCCAAACACCACTGCACTACCCTAAACCCTAAAACCCTAAAACACTAACCCCAGCACGACCCCCTACACTACCCAAACACCACTGTACTACCCTAAACCCTAAAACACTCCCCCAGCATGACTCCCTACACTACCCAAACACCACTGCACTACCCTAAACCCTAAATCTACCCCCAGCATGACCCCCTACACTACACAAACACCACTGCACTACCCTAAACCCTAAAACACTACCCCCAGCACGACCCTCTTCACTACCTAAACACAACTGCACAATTTGTTACAGGCGTTGCAACGCAGGCCTGTGGTGCTTACTGGAAGTACCTGGTGGGCTAGTTGGGCCCCAGGGACTCTCAGGATTCAAGGTGACCTAATCCCCCAACTTAAAACGCGCCACGGGCGCGTTTGCACAGTGGTGAAGGGAGGGCGGGGCCTCAGGTGACATGTGCGCAAACACGCCCTGTGGTGCGTTTTAAGTTGGGGAGTTAATTCCCTTAGAATCCTGGGGCCAACTAGCCCACCAGGTACCTTCAGTAAGCACAACAGAGTTGCGTTGCAGAGAGGTGAAAAAAGGTGCGTGGCCTCGGAACGCCTCTCTGCAACTCAGCTCTGTGGTCCTAACTGTAGGTACCTGGGGGGCTAGTTGGGCCCCAGGGACCCTCAGGATTCAAGGGAACTTAATCCCGCAACTTAAAACGCGCCACGGGGCGCGTTTGCACACATGTCACCTCAGGCCCCCTCCCTTCACCACTGTGCAAACCCGCACTGGCTCTGGTTAGTCAGAGTCAGTTACCACCAGTACCCGTCTGAAAAAGTTGTGGGCACTGGATGATTTTGCAACAAGGCCTCTTTCTGCTCCTCTGTTGGTTCTTTCTGCACATCTTTTGCTTCTTTCTGTGCGTTTTTTCTTCTTTCTTCACATGTCCTACCTCTGTTGGCATAGTTAGAAACTAGCATTTAAAAACCTTTGAAATTCACTTAAAAATCATAGGTTTCAGGCACGTTATAGTTAGAAATTAGCATTTAAAAACCTCTGAAATTCACTGAAAAAACCATAGGTTTCAGGCACGTTATAGTTAGAAATTAGCATTTAAAAAACCTTTGAAATTCACTGAAAAAACCATAGGTTTCAGACACGTTATAGTTAGAAATTAGCATTTAAAAACCTTTGAAATTCACTGAAAAAACCATAGGTTTTAGGGACAGTTATAGTTAGTTGGACATTGCACTCGTACAAAACCCGTGAAATTCCCTGTTATAGTTAGTTCAGCTAACTATAACTCGCGCCCCGCAATGCACTGCTGATGACGTCACATATTACATCACTCATGACATGGTCAGTGACATCACTGATGACATCACTGGTGACATCTCAAATGACATCACTGATGACATCATCCATGTGATAATTTCATGCATCTTCTCACACCCTAATATAACTTTTGATACACCCACTCTAAATTACAGACTGCCATTCTCAAAACCATAGACACTCCAACACCAAAAACTACATACCCACTCACTGATTCTTAGGTCTACACACACATCCTCTCACTCACCTGTACAGTCACTCATACTTACAGTCGCTCAGTACAGGACTATCATATGCACTCATACACCTATATAAACACTCACACACCGCCACTCATCCATAGAGGTACTCACACACCTAGTCAGTCATGCAAAAATTAATCACACACCCATTTACTCACCTATACAGTTATACACACACCAGCTCACTTACTCATACAAATACTAGCACATTCTTACGCTCTTATACAATAACTGATACAAGCACACACGCATCCATACAGCCACTCTCACAATAACACACTCTCACTTATAGCCATTTAAATACTCTAACACACATATATACTGCCTTTTACATATGTAGTTACTCGCACATGTACCACTGAGTTATACATTCACTCACTAACACACCCATACACACACTCACCCACCCAAGCAGTCCATCACAGATGCACTCTTGAAATCATGAACCCAGTGAATCACCCACTCACACATCTATGTATAGAGTCAAACACACCCCACCCACACAAACACTCAGGCAGCCATACAGATACTCAGAGAACCAATCAATAACCCATATAGACACTCATGTAGCTATTCGCAAATCCATGCATCCACTTACACACCAACAAACAGACGGATACAGACATTCACACAGTTTAGTCACTAACCCATGCATTCAGTAAGATACGTTTAATCACTCACTTGTAGAGTCAGTCACTCACGTACTAAATCATCCATTCAGACACTTATACACCCACTCATTCTTCAATACGCCTTTCCCTATATATATTAAACATATTTAAACTTTACAGAAACACACAGTCACTGGATGATGTCATCAGTGATGTCATCAGTGATGTCATCAGTGATGTCACTGACCATGTCATGAGTGATGTAATATGTGACGTCATCAGCAGTGCATTAGTGGGCGCGAGTTATAGTTAGCTGAACTAACTATAACAGGGGAATTTCACGGGTTTTGTACGTAGTGCAATGTCCAACTAACTATAACTGTCCCTAAAACCTATGGTTTTTTCAGTGAATATATATATTCACTGAAAAAACCATAGGTTTTAGGGACAGTTATAGTTAGTTGGACATTGCACTCGTACAAAACCCGTGAAATTCCCCTGTTATAGTTAGTTCAGGTAACTATAACTCGCGCCCCCGCAATGCACTGCTGATGATGTCACATATTACATCACTCATGACATGGTCAGGGACATCACTGATGACATCACTTATGACATCTCAAATGACATCACTGATGACTTCAGCCAGTGACTGTGTGTTTCTGTAAAGTTTAAATATGTTTAATATATATAGGGAAAGGCGTATTGAAGAATGAGTGGGTGTATAAGTGTCTGAATGGATGATTTAGTAGGTGCGTGACTAACTCAATAAGTGAGTGATTAAACGTATCTTACTGAATGCATGGGATAGTGACTAAACTGGGTGAATGTCTGTATCCATCTGTCTGTTGCTGTGTAAGTGGCTGCATGGGTTTGTGAATAGCTACATGAGTGTCTATATGAGTTATTGATTGGTTGTCTGAGTATCTGTATGGGTGCCTGAGTGTTTGTGTGGGTGGGGTGTGTGCGACTCTGTGCATAGATGTGTGAGTGGGTGATTCACTGGGTGGATGGTTTCAAGATTGCATCTCTGATAGACTGTATGGGTGGGTAAGTGTGTGTAAGAGTGTGTTAGTGAGTGAATGTATGTCCCAGTGGTACATGTGTGAGTAACTACATATGTGAAAGGCAGTATATATGTGTGTTGGAGTATATAAATAGCTATAAGCGAGAGTGTGTGATTGTGAGAGTGACTGTATGGATGAGTGTGTGCTTGTATCAGAGATTGTATAAGAGCGTAAGAATGTGCTAGTATTTGTATGAGTAAGTGAGCTGGTGTGTGTATAACTGTATAGGTGAGTAAATGGGTGTGTGCTTAATTTTTTGCATGACTGACTAGGTGTGTGAGTACCTCTATGGATGAGTGGCGGTGTGTGAGTGTTTATATAGGTGTATGAGTGCATATAATAGTCCTGTACTGAGTGACTATAAGTATGAGTGACTGTACGGGTGAGTGAGTAGATGTGTTGTGTGTAGACCTAAGAATCAGTGAGTGTGTATATAGTAATTGGTGTTGGAGTGTCTATGGTTTTGACAATGGCAGTCTGTAATTTACAGTGGGTGTATCAAAAGTTATATTAGGGTGTGAGAAGATGCATCAAATTATCACATGGATGATGTCATCAGTGATGTCATCAGTGATGTCATTTGAGATGTCATCAGTGATGTCATCAGTGATGTCACTGACCATGTCATGAGTGATGTAATATGTGACGTCATCAGCAGTGCATTGCGGGGGCGCGAGTTATAGTTATCTGAACTAACTATAACGGGGGAATTTCACGGGTTTTGTACGAGTGCAATGTCCAACTAACTATAACTGTCCCTAAAACCTATGGTTTTTTCAGTGAATTTGTAAGGTTTTTTAAATGCTAATTTCTAACTATAACGTGCCTGAAACCTATGGTTTTTTCAGTGAATTTCAAAGGTTTTTTAAATGCTAATTCCTAACTATAACATGTCTGAAACCTATGGTTTTTTTCAGTGAATTTCAAAGGTTTTGTAAATGACAATTTTTAAATGTATTAATTGTTATATTTATTTTTTTGATACGGATTTACTACATCTTTTAAAACTATTTATTTTTAGATATTTTATTTTTTTAAATACATTGTAATTACATTATACATTACATTACAAAATATACTTTCTCAGAATGAATTACTTTAGTTTAAATACTTAGCAAATAGGCAAAAAAACTTTTAAGTACAGCAGTTACAGTTGTTGCAATGGGCAACACAATTTCAAACACAATGCAACATTGAGCTCAATGTGAATTTCAAGTTAAATGCAATTAGTTACTTTATGGATTACTTTTCTAACCACAGGACTGGATCCTAGATTCAGTCCTGGGACATCTCCTGTAAACAGTTGAGTAAAAGCGTTTTGGTTACAGTAGTGATTTTTAAGGAATATTATTGTATTTTAAAAGTTGACACTTAGAAACTTTTTCACATAGAATCACCAATGTCATCCTATGGGAGGAAATTCACTTAGCAGGTAAGTAGTGTTATCTTTACTTTTTCTTACTCAGTGGTGGATCCTGGATCCAGCTCTGGTGCATCTCCTGTAAACAGTTGAAAGAATGCGTTTATGTCATACAGGCGATTTTTAAGGAATATTTGTAGTTTGTGAAAATCGACACTTTGAAACATTTTTTTGCTGAAAACCAGACAATGGATTCCTATGGAAGGAAATACAAGTTACTGGTAAGTACGGTTAGAATTACTTTTCAGGGTCCGTGCCTGGCTAAAAGATGCAGCACTGGGTTCTCTCCTGATAACAGGTGAGTAAATCGGAATTCGTAGTTCGGCTGATTTTAGAGGAATATTATAAAGTTCCAAAACTCCACACTTAGAAGAATTTCCAAGTAAAACCAGTCAATGTTAGCCTATGGAAGGAAATTCAAGTTACTGGTAAGTACGGTTAAAATTACTTTTCAGGATCAGTACTGGGCTCAAAGATGCAGCACTGAGGTCTCTCCAGATAACCGGTGAGTAAATCGGAATTCGTAGTTCGGCTGATTTTAGAGGAATATTTGTATGTTTCAAAAATCGACACTTAGAAACTTTTTCAGCAAAAGCAGGCAATGATATCCTATGGAAGGAAATTCAAGTTACTGGTAAGTACGGTTAAAATTACTTTTCAGGATCAGTACTGGGCTCAAAGATGCAGCACTGAGGTCTCTCCTGATAACAGGTGAGTAAATCGGAATTCGTAGTTCGGCTGATTTTAGAGGAATATTTGCACAATTGTGAAGGAAGGGGGTGGGGCCTGAAGTGACATGTCTGCAAACACGCCCTGTGGCGCGTTTTAAGTTGGAGAATTAATTCCTCCTCAATCCCGAGGGTTCCTAGGGGCCAACTGGCCCACCAGATACCTCCAGTATGCGCCAGAGAGCTGCGTTGCAGAGAGGTGTTCAGAGGCCACGCCCCTTTTTACAACACTCTGCAACGCAGCTCCGTGGCGCTTACTGGAGGTACCTGGTGGGCTAGTTGGCCCCCAGGGACCCTCAGGATTGAAGAGGATTTAATTCCCCATCTTAAAACGCGCCACGGGGCCTGTTTGCACACATGTCACCTGAAGCCACGCCCCCTCCCTTCACCACTGTGCAAACACGCCCCGTGGCGCGTTTTAAGTTGGGGGATTAAGTCCCCTTGAATACTGAGGGTCCCTGGAGTCCAACTAGCCCACCATGTACCTCCAAAAAGCGCCACAGAGCTGCGCTGCAGCGAGGTGTAAAAAGGGGCATGGCCTCTGTACACCTCTCTGCAACGCAGCCCCCTGGCACATACCGGAGGTTCCTGGTGGGCTAGTTGGCCCCCAGGGACCCCTAGTATTCAAGGGGAATTACTTTCCCTTCTTAAAACGCGCCAGGGGGCGCGTTTGCAGACTGCTGCAGGGAGGGGGCGGGGCATCCTGCACGATGCCGTCTTTTTTTTTTTTTTTTCGCTTTTTTCTGGCCAGGGGGTCCTTGTGGGACCCCCTGAGCAGACCTAGGGGGTCAGGGTGTTTCTACCCTGCCCCCTTTGTGCGTTTTGCACACTTGTTTCTTGTGCTTTTTTTTTAATCGGCGGGATCCGCGCACCCTAAGCGCATCCCGCCGTTTAAAAAAAAAAATGCTTTTCTGCCCAGGGGGTCCTTTTGGGACCCCTGAGCAGACCTAGGGGTCAGGGTGTTTCTACCCTGCCCCCTTTTGCGCTTTGCGCACTTGTTTCTGTCCCTCGGTTCTACAGAGGGACAAAATGGCTGCCAACACTTCCTGATTTGGAGTGTTGACAGCCACTTGACAGCCAATTAGCATGCAGCTCGTGATCGGGAGGGTACGCGGACCCTACTCGGCCATAGATATATATGTGACTTTACTTTTGATTTTCTCAGGAACTACTGTACGGATTTACACCATTTAAGCAAAAGGCACGACACTGAACCAAGGGCTACCTCTTTGCCAAATTTGGTGTAATTCCGTTCAGCAGTTCGGGCTGTAGCCGCAATGAACGGTTCCTATGGAAAAATGAATGGGGAAAACGCGTTTTGGGACCCCCTTTTTTCTCGGCCCCCGCTCGATGAATCACCCCGAGACTTTCAGGATAGGAGCGGACCGGAGCGCCCCAACAAGTTGGATGCTTTCGCGAAGATTTGTCAACCGGCGCCAACGTTATTTCAAATAGAATGTCGCGGATTTCCTATGGAAAATAGGTCCTAACTATAACTATCTACTGGCGACCGCCAGTAGATAATATATATATATATATATATATATATATATATACATATATATCTTCCCAAAGAATGCCCTGCATTCAGAGACGCACTCCTCCAGCTGGTAAGTTTCACAACCATTTATTAGCAAGGAACAGGATTACAGCTCCGACTTTTCTGTCCATTTTGCCTTACGCGTTTCAGAGCGTCCACGCTCTTTCTTCAGAGGCAATTTAAAAAACTCAACAGTTCTCTTGGAATCCCACAGTTCCCTGCGTGCATTAATTGATTTGAGGCTTCCGGTGTGCCCCTCTTAATAGAATTAATTGCAATGCATGCCGGAACTCGTAGTTTTTATTTCATAATGATTTTTGACCTCCAGTGGTCGTGGGTATTTTAAATCGTTTTATGGACCAATTATTCCCCTCCAGTGGGTCTCAGGGCTGTAAGCTTGTTCCGCAATCCAGACATCAGCTGCGCCGTCCTCACAGCCATGATGGTTCATGGCAGACGAACCCTTGTAACATTAATGGGTGGTGCGACCTCTCACGGCTGGACCTGCCGTGTACACATCTTCCCAAAGAATGCCCTGCATTCAGAGACGCACTCCTCCAGCTGGTAAGTTTCACAACCATTTATTAGCAAGGAACAGGATTACAGCTCCGACTTTTCTGTCCATTTTGCCTTACGCGTTTCAGAGCGTCCACGCTCTTTCTTCAGAGGCAATTTAAAAAACTCAACAGTTCTCTTGGAATCCCACAGTTCCCTGCGTGCATTAATTGATTTGAGGCTTCCGGTGTGCCCCTCTTAATAGAATTAATTGCAATGCATGCCGGAACTCGTAGTTTTTATTTCATAATGATTTTTGACCTCCAGTGGTCGTGGGTATTTTAAATCGTTTTATGGACCAATTATTCCCCTCCAGTGGGTCTCAGGGCTGTAAGCTTGTTCCGCAATCCAGACATCAGCTGCGCCGTCCTCACAGCCATGATGGTTCATGGCAGACGAACCCTTGTAACATTAATGGGTGGTGCGACCTCTCACGGCTGGACCTGCCGTGTACACATCTTCCCAAAGAATGCCCTGCATTCAGAGACGCACTCCTCCAGCTGGTAAGTTTCACAACCATTTATTAGCAAGGAACAGGATTACAGCTCCGACTTTTCTGTCCATTTTGCCTTACGCGTTTCAGAGCGTCCACGCTCTTTCTTCAGAGGCAATTTAAAAACTCAACAGTTCTCTTGGAATCCCACAGTTCCCTGCGTGCATTAATTGATTTGAGGCTTCCGGTGTGCCCCTCTTAATAGAATTAATTGCAATGCATGCCGGAACTCGTAGTTTTTATTTCATAATGATTTTTGACCTCCAGTGGTCGTGGGTATTTTAAATCGTTTTATGGACCAATTATTCCCCTCCAGTGGGTCTCAGGGCTGTAAGCTTGTTCCGCAATCCAGACATCAGCTGCGCCGTCCTCACAGCCATGATGGTTCATGGCAGACGAACCCTTGTAACATTAATGGGTGGTGCGACCTCTCACGGCTGGACCTGCCGTGTACACATCTTCCCAAAGAATGCCCTGCATTCAGAGATGCACTCCTCCAGCTGGTAAGTTTCACAACCATTTATTAGCAAGGAACAGGATTACAGCTCCGACTTTTCTGTCCATTTTGCCTTACGCGTTTCAGAGCGTCCACGCTCTTTCTTCAGAGGCAATTTAAAAAAAAAAAAAAAAAACTCAACAGTTCTCTTGGAATCCCACAGTTCCCTGCGTGCATTAATTGATTTGAGGCTTCCGGTGTGCCCCTCTTAATAGAATTAATTGCAATGCATGCCGGAACTCATAGTTTTTATTTCATAATGATTTTTGACCTCCAGTGGTCGTGGGTATTTTAAATCGTTTTATGGACCAATTATTCCCCTCCAGTGGGTCTCAGGGCTGTAAGCTTGTTCCGCAATCCAGACATCAGCTGCGCCGTCCTCACAGCCATGATGGTTCATGGCAGACGAACCCTTGTAACATTAATGGGTGGTGCGACCTCTCACGGCTGGACCTGCCCTGTACACATCTTCCCAAAGAATGCCCTGCATTCAGAGACGCACTCCTCCAGCTGGTAAGTTTCACAACCATTTATTAGCAAGGAACAGGATTACAGCTCCGACTTTTCTGTCCATTTTGCCTTACGCGTTTCAGAGCGTCCACGCTCTTTCTTCAGAGGCAATTTAAAAAGTCGGAGCTGTAATCCTGTTCCTTGCTAATAAATGGTTGTGAAACTTACCAGCTGGAGGAGTGCGTCTCTGAATGCAGGGCATTCTTTGGGAAGATATATATATATATATTCACTGAAAAAAACGTAGGTTTCAGGCACGTTATAGTTACAAATTAGCATTTTAAAAACCTTTGAAATTCACTGAAAAAACCATAGGTTTCAGACACGTTATAGTTAGAAATTAGCATTTAAAAAACCTTTGAAATTCACTGAAAAAACCATAGGTTTTAGGGACAGTTATAGTTATTTGGGCATTGCACTCGTACAAAACCCGTGAAATTCCCCCGTTATAGTTAGTTCAGCTAACTATAACTCGCGCCCGCAATGCACTGCTGATGACGTCACATATTACATCACTCATGACATGGTCAGTGACATCACTGATGACATCACTGATGACATCTCAAATGACATCACTGATGACATCATCCAGTGACTGTGTGTTTCTGTAAAGTTTAAATATGTTTAATATATATAGGGAAAGGCGTATTGAAGAATGAGTGGGTGTATAAGTGTCTGAATGGATGATTTAGTACGTGCGTGACTGACTCTACAAGTGAGTGATTAAACGTATCTTACTGAATGCATGGGTTAGTGACTAAACTGTGTGAATGTCTGTATCCGTCTGTTGGTGTGTAAGTGGATGCATGGATTTGCGAATAGCTACATGAGTGTCTATATAGGTTATTGATTGGTTCTATGAGTATCTGTATGGGTGCCTGAGTGTTTGTGTGGATGGGGTGTGTGCGACTGTGCATAGATGTGTGAGTGGGTGATTCACTGGGTGGATGGTTTCAAGAGTGCATCTGTGATAGACTGTATGGGTGGGTAAGTGTGTGTAAGAGTGTGTTAGTGAGTGAATGTATGTCCCAGTGGTACATGTGTGAGTAACTACATATGTGAAAGGCAGTATATATGTGTATTGGAGTATATAAATAGCTATAAGCGAGAGTGAGTGATTGTGATAGTGGCTGTATGGATGAGTGTGTGCTTGTATCAGTGATTGTATAAGAGCGTAACAATGTGCTAGTATTTGTATGATTAAGTGAGCTGGTGTGTGTATAACTGTATAGGTGAGTAAATGGCAGTGTGTTTAATTATTTGCATGACTGACTAGGTGTGTGAGTACCTCTATGGATGAGTGGCGGTGTTTGAGTGTCTATATAGGAGTAAGAGTGCATATGATAGTCCTGTACTGAGTGACCATAAGTATGAGTGACTGTACGGGTGAGTGAGTGGATGTGTGTGTGTAGACCTAAGAATCAGTGAGTGGGTATGTAGTTATTGGTGTTGGAGTGTCTATGGTTTTGCGAATGGCACTCTGTAATTTAGATTGGGTGTATCAAAAGTTATATTAGGGTGTGAGGAGCTGCATCAGATTATCACGTGGATGATGTCATCAGTGATGTCATTTGAGATGTCATCAGTGATGTCATCAGTGATGTCACTGACCATGTCATGAGTGATGTAATATGTGACGTCATCAGCAGTGCATTGCGGGGCGCGAGTTATAGTTAGCTGAACTAACTATAACGGGGGAATTTCACGGGTTTTGTACGAGTGCAATGTCCAACTAACTATAACTGTCCCTAAAACCTATGGTTTTTTCAGTGAATTTCAAAGGTTTTTTAAATGCTAATTTCTAACTATAACGTGTCTGAAACCTATGGTTTTTTCAGTGAATTTCAAAGGTTTTTAAAATGCTAATTTGTAACTATAACGTGCCTGAAACCTACGGTTTTTTCAGTGAATTTCAAAGGTTTTTTAAATGACAATTTTTAAATGTATTAATTTTTATATTAATTTTTTTCATACTGATTTACTACATTTTTAGAAACAATTTCTTTTACATATTTTATTTTTTAAATTACATTGTAATTACATTATACATTACATTACAAAAAATACTTTCTCAGAATGAATTACTTTAGTTTAAATACTTTGCACATAGGCAATAGACTTTTAAGTACAGTAGTTACAGTTGTTGCAATGGGCAACACATTTTCAAACACAATGCAACATTCAGCTCAATGTGAATTTCTAGTTAAATGCAATTAGTTACTTTATGGATTACTTTTCTAACCACAGGACTGGATCCTAGATTCAGTCCTGGTACATCTCCTGTAAACAGTTGAGTAAAAGCGTTTTGGTTACAGTCGTGATTTTTAAGGAATATTATTGTATTTTAAAAGTTGACACTTAGAAACTTTTTCTCATAGAATCACCAATGTTATCCTATGGAAGGAAATTCACTTAGCAGGTAAAAACTGTTATTGTTACTTTTTCTTACTCAGTGTTGGATCCTGGATCCAGCACTGGTGCATCTCCTGTAAACAGTTGAAAGAATGCGTTTAAGTCATACAGGCGATTTTTAAGGAATATTTGTAGTTTGTGAAAATCGACACTTTGAAACTTTTCTGCTGAAAACCAGACAATGGATTCCTATGGAAGAAAATATAAGTTACTGGTAAGTACGGTTAAAATTACTTTTCAGGACCAGTACTGGGCTGAAAGATACAGCACTGAGGTCTCTCCTTATAACAGGTGAGTAAATCGGAATTCGTATTTCGGCTGATTTTAGAGGAATATTTGTATGTTTCAAAAATCAACACTTAGAAGAATTTCCAAGTGAAACCAGTCAATGTTAGCCTATGAAGGAAATTCAAGTTACCGGTAAGTACGGTTAAAATTACTTTTCAGGACCAGTACTGGGCTGAAAGATGCAGCACTGAGGTCTCTCCTGATAACAGGTGAGTAAATCAGAATTCGGATTTCGGCTGATTTTAGAGGAATATTTGTATGTTTCAAAAATCAACACTTAGAAACTTTTTCAGCAAAAAGCAGGCAATGATATCCTATGGAAGGAAATTCAAGTTACTGGTAAGTACGGTTAAAATTACTTTTGAGGATCAGTACTGGGCTGAAAGATGCAGCACTGAGGTCTCTCCTGATAACAGGTGAGTAAATCGGAATTCGTATTTCGGCTGATTTTAGAGGAATATTTTAAAGTTCCAAAACTCCACACTTAGAAGAATTTCCAAGTGAAACCAGTCAATGTTAGCCTATGGAAGGAAATTCAAGTTACCGGTAAGTACGGTTAAAATTACTTTTGAGGATCAGTACTGGGCTGAAAGATGCAGCACTGAGGTCTCTCCTGATAACAGGTGAGTAAATCGGAATTCGTATTTCGGCTGATTTTAGAGGAATATTTTAAATTTCCAAAACTCCACACTTAGAAGAATTTCCAAGTGAAAACAGTCAATGTTAGCCTATGGAAGGAAATTCAAGTTACTGGTAAGTACGGTTAAAATTACTTTTGAGGACCAGTACTGGGCTGAAAGATGCAGCACTGAGGTCTCTCCTGATAACAGGTGAGTAAATCAGAATTCGGATTTCGGCTGATTTTAGAGGAATATTTGTATGTTTCAAAAATCAACACTTAGAAACTTTTTCAGCAAAAAGCAGGCAATGATATCCTATGGAAGGAAATTCAAGTTACTGGTAAGTACGGTTAAAATTACTTTTGAGGATCAGTACTGGGCTGAAAGATGCAGCACTGAGGTCTCTCCTGATAACAGGTGAGTAAATCGGAATTCGTATTTCGGCTGATTTTAGAGGAATATTTTAAAGTTCCAAAACTCCACACTTAGAAGAATTTCCAAGTGAAACCAGTCAATGTTAGCCTATGGAAGGAAATTCAAGTTACTGGTAAGTGCGGTTAAAATTACTTTTCAGGACCAGTCATGGGCTGAAAGATGCAGCACTGAGGTCTCTCCTGATAACAGGTGAGTAAATCAGAATTTGGATTTCGGCTGATTTTAGAGGAATATTTGTATGTTTCAAAAATCAACACAGAAACTTTTTCAGCAAAAAGCAGGCAATGATATCCTATGGAAGGAAATTCAAGTTACTGGTAAGTACGGTTAAAATTACTTTTGAGGATCAGTACTGGGCTGAAAGATGCAGCACTGAGGTCTCTCCTGATAACAGGTGAGTAAATCAGAATTCGTATTTCGGCTGATTTTAGAGGAATATTTTAAAGTTCCAAAACTCCACACTTAGAAGAATTTCCAAGTGAAACCAGTCAATGTTACCCTATGAAGGAAATTCAAGTTACCGGTAAGTACGGTTAAAATTACTTTTGAGGATCAGTACTGGGCTGAAAGATGCAGCACTGAGGTCTCTCCTGATAACAGGTGAGTAAATCGGAATTCGTATTTCGGCTGATTTTAGAGGAATATTTTAAAGTTCCAAAACTCCACACTTAGAAGAATTTCCAAGTGAAACCAGTCAATGTTAGCCTATGAAGGAAATTCAAGTTACCGGTAAGTACGGTTAAAATTACTTTTCAGGACCAGTACTGGGCTGAAAGATGCAGCACTGAGGTCTCTCCTGATAACAGGTGAGTAAATCGGAATTCGTATTTCGGCTGATTTTAGAGGAATATTTTAAAGTTCCAAAACTCCACACTTAGAAGAATTTCCAAGTGAAACCAGTCAATGTTAGCCTATGGAAGGAAATTCAAGTTACTGGTAAGTACGGTTAAAATTACTTTTCAGGATTAGTACTGGGCTGAAAGATGCAGCACTGAGGTCTCTCCTGATAACAGGTGAGTAAATCAGAATTCGTATTTCGGCTGATTTTAGAGGAATATTTGCACAATGGTGAAGGGAGGGGCGGGGCCTGAGGTGACATCTGTGCAAACGCGCCCGTGGCGCGTTTTAAGTTGGGGGATTAAGTCCCCTTGAATCATGAGGGTCCCTACGGGCCAACTAGCCCACCAGGAACCTCCAGTATGCGCCAGGGGCTGCGTTGCAGAGACATGTACAGAGGCCACACCCCTTTTTACACCTCTCTGCAACGCAGCTCTGTGGCGCTTTCTGGACGTACCTGTTGGGCTAGTTGGCCCCAGGGACCCTCAGGATTGAAGAGGATTTAATTCCCCATCTTAAAACGCGCCACGGGGCCTGTTTGCACACATGTCACCTGAAGCCCCGCCCTCCCTTCACCACTGTGCAAACGCGCCCCGTGGCGCGTTTTAAGTCGGGGATTAACTCCCTTGAATCCTGAGGGTCCCTGGGGTGCAACTAGCCCACCATATACCTCCAAAAAGCGCCATAGAGCTGCGTTGCAGAGAGGTGTAAAAGGGCGTGGCCTCTGTACACCTCTCTGCAAGGCAGCCCCTGGCGCATACTGGAGGTTCCTGGTGGGCTAGTTGGCCCCCAGGGACCCCCAGTATTCAAGGGAAATTCGTTCCCCCTCTGCAAACGCGCCAGGGGGCGCGTTTGCAGAGTGGTGAAGGAAGGGGCGGGGCCTACGGGCCCGATCGTTTTATTTTTTTGTTGTTTTTTTCCCTCTGAAGGGGGCTGTGTAGCCCCCTTCCTTTTTCCTATTTTTAGGCCCTGGGGACCCCATCCCCCAGGGCCTTACCCCTTTTTTAAAATTAAAATAAAAAAGAAAAAAACGGGAAGGGGGCCGCGTGGCCCCCTTCCCTGGGCCTGTATTGGCCCCGGGGACCCCATCCCCCGGGGCATGGCCTCTTTTTTTTATTTGGAGGGGGCTGCGTGGCCCCCTCCACAGGCCATTTAAGGCCCCGGGGACCCCATCCCCCGGGGCCGGCCTTGCACTTTTTTTTTTTTTTTCCTTTTTTTCTTTTGGGGAGGGGGCTGCGTGGCCCCCTCCATGGCCACTTATGGCCCCGGGGACCCCATCCCCCGGGGCCTGGCCTCTCGTTGGGGACTGTGGGGGTCCCCAAGCCCCCACAGTCCCGCCGGCTCCCCGTGTCCTACGGGAGCCGGCATAGCTTTACACATGGGGAGCTGCTAAGATGCAGCTCCCCATGTGGAAAAGCAATCGGCTTTGGATATTGGAAGAGAGCAGGTTTCCTGCTCTCTCTTCCAATATCCAAAGCAAGTTTGCAATGACAGGACGGGAGCCGCGAGGCTCCCGTCCTGTCATTGCAAACAGCAGTGTCCCGGGGTAGGCACCCCGGGACACTGCAGGAGCCGGCCCTGGGGGTGGCGGTCCCCAGGGCCATCAAGGGCTCCAGGAGGGGGCCGCGCGGCCCCCTCCCCTACATTTTCAAAGCCCCGGGAGGTGGTGGTCCCCGGGCTTGGAGGTCCAAAACGGACCCCCATTTTAATTTTCTTAGTGCCCCGGGAGGTGGTGGTCTCCGGGCGTGTGGGGCTAAAGCCCCCCACACAGGTTTTTAATTTAAAAAGAAGCCCCGGGAGGTGGTGGTCCCCGGGGCTGCGGGAGGGCTCAGAGCCCTCCTGCACCATTATACATAAAGCCCCGGGGGTGGTGGTCCCCGGGCTTGGGGGCCTTAGAGGCCCCCACACATAAAATTAACCCCCCCAGCATGCCCCCGGGACTTGGCCCACCCGGGGCCACTAACATCGAAGCGCGGAGACCGCGCTCGATTTTCCGGCAGGATTCGCGCTCCCTGAGCGCATCCTGCCGATTTAAAAAAAAAAACATTTTTGCCCAGGGGGTCCTTGTGGGACCCCCTGAGCAGACCTAGGGGTCAGGGTGTTTCTACCCTGCCCCCTTTGTGCGCTTTGCGCACTTGTTTCTGTCCCTCGGTTCTACCGAGGGACAAAATGGCTGCCAACATTTCCTGAATCGGAATGTTGACAGCCAGCTGACAGCCAATTAACATGCAGCTCGTGATCGGGAGGGTACGCGGACCCTACTCGGCCATAGATATCACTATCTTTTTTACTTTTCATTTTCTCAGCAACTACTGAACGGATTTACACCATTTAACAAAAAGGGTTCTTTCTGAACCAAGAACTACCTCTTTGCCAAATTTGGTGTAATTCCGTTCAGCAGTTCGGGCTGTAGCCGTGTCTAAAGTTTCCTATGGAAAATTGCATGGGGAAAACGCGTTTTGGGACCCCCTTTTTCTCGGCCCCCGCTTGACGAATCCCCGAGACTTTCAGGGTAGGAGCGGACCGGAGCGGGCCACAAAGTTTGAAAATTTTGCGAAGATACGTCAACCGGCAAGAGAGTTATTTCAAATAGAATGTCGCGGATTTCCTATGGATAATAGGTTGTAACTATAACTATCTACTGGCGACCGCCAGTAGATAATATATATATATATATATATATATATATATATATATATATATATATATATATATATATATATATATATTATCTACTGGCGGTCGCCAGTAGATAGTTATAGTTAGGACCTATTTTCCATAGGAAATCCGCGACATTCTATTGTGATTAACTTGACTGATACCAACTTAAGTATGGCTGAACAACAGATCCTGGCATTAGGGCTTTCATATAGCCCGGAGAGCAGTTTTAACTATGCTGAAACCCGGATGGATGTTTTTAGATTTATAAGGAAACTCAAACTGCGCAAATTTCATCTATTGCAGGCCAGAAAACAGCCAACGACATCTATATCTACCATTAAAAGTCCCTCCCTATTAACAGCAGGAGATGTGGACTTACTTCATGACTTATATGATCTACACAATGACCAGAGTCTGGAAACATCAGAATTAAGTTTGGCCAATTATGAGATAGGTGGCACTGTTAAAACACCATTCAAAATGAAGTCGACCTTTCAACCAATCATGTTACATGACAACCTAGATGTATACCATGAACAAGTCACAACTGAACTAAAACAACTATACAAATCCACCACTAATGCCCGCCACACACGTAACAGACAAAATCATTGTTATGTTTAACTGATGAAAAAACTTCAGAATAATAATAACATTATAGTGAGGCAAGCAGATAAAGGAGGCAATGTGGTGTTGTGGCCTCGCAATTTGTACATGGAGGAAGCATCAAACCAATTGAGTGACATTATGTGCTATAAAAAGAGTAACATACATATGGTAAAATCATCTTGGAATGAATACTATCTCAAATTACTTGCCTGGAAAAGTGGGGGTTTGTTAAGTGAAGATGAATTCCGCTTTCTAAAAAAGGAGCATCCTGTAATCCCCACAATGTATTTCATTCCAAAAATCCATAAAAGTGCAACAAAACCTCCTGGCAGGCCGATAATTTCAGCTATTAATAGTCTCATGGAAAATACATCTAAATATGTGGACTATTTCTTACAGGAATTTGTTAAAACCTTGCCATCTTATCTTCAGGACACAACGGACTTCCTGAGGAAAATTAGTGAAACTACATGGAATTCAGATTCTCTATTGATAACATTGGATGTAACATCGCTATATACATCTATTCGACATCAGGACGGCATCAAGGCGATTGAACATTTTCTAAACAAGAGGCCAATGTGTTTATATATGCACAATAGAATGCTGATTAATATGGTTTTAACATGCTTGGAACAAAATTTCTTTCTCTTTGACAACCAGGTTTTCCAACAGACCAGGGGTGTTGCAATGGGGGCCTGCTTTTCCCCCAGTTATGCCTGTTTGCATATGGGACTGTGGGAGGAGCAGGTCCTCAATGTGCAATTCGCAGATACAATGGAACAATATGTTCCTTACTGGTTTCGCTATATTGACGATTTGTTCCTCATTTGGCGTGGTCCAGAGACATTGGCCCGCCGATTTATTGAACAGATCAATAACAATGACCTCAATTTACATTTCACGGCCAATATTAGTAGAACAGCTGTTTGCTTTTTAGATGTAGAAGTCATTGTAAGGAACAATAGTCTAGAGACTCGCATGTATAGGAAACCGACTGCGGGAAACACAATGTTGCATGCACACAGTCACCACCCCAGACACCTGATCAATAGCATTCCCTACGGGGAAATGCTACGCATTAGACGGATCTGCAGCACTGATGAAGATTGCAATACTGCACAACTAGCTAGCAGGGAAAGGTTCCTGGAGAGAGGATATGCTGCGAACATTATTGATAAAGCCATTAACAAAACTATGGCTATCAATAGGGAACAAGCTCTTGCAAACAAAACAAATCAGCAAGCAGTAGGTTTGGCCCAAACTGTACAACTAACTAGGATGATTTTAACCTACAATAGACAACACCAAGCCCTACGTAGAATATTAAATAGGAATTGGGGCTTGGTGAGCAGCGATCCTATTTTGAGAGATGCTCTACCAAAGAAACCTGATCTGACCTTTAGAAAGGCAAGATCAATGAGCAATAGTCTTGTTAAAAGCAGTCCTGAATCAAGATCAACCAGTAATTGGCTCACCGCACTTAAAGGATTTGTAAAATGCCACACATGCAAAGCATGTAAATTTGCTCAAAATAAAACATGCTACATGAGCCCATTTAAACCAGACCCTGTACCTATTACGAAAAGGCTGACATGCAAGACTGAATACGCTGTATATGTGCTGGAGTGTCCCTGTAATTTACGCTATATTGGCAGCACTAAGCTGCCAGTGCACAAGCGGATACTCCAGCACATAAGAGCTATAACTAACAGCGATTCAGCTTATCCTGTGGCCAGACATTTTGGGGAGACACATGGTTGTAGCACGGAACATTTAAAATATTTTGTTATCGACAGTATCCCCCCCTTGAGGAGGGGAGGCAACCGTGAGGCCCAACTACGTCTCTTAGAAATTAGGTACATTCTGGAGCTCGACACCAAGACATCTTTCGGGCTTAACGCTAGTGAAGATTTTTTTACCTGTTTATAAGGGGTTTCTCCAGTTATGAATTTTATACTTACTGTTGTCCTAATCCCTTGTTTTAGTTATTTACACATTTTAATATACACATGTAATC
Organism: Calotriton arnoldi; assembly: GCA_963921515.1. NCBI lineage: Eukaryota > Metazoa > Chordata > Amphibia > Caudata > Salamandridae > Calotriton > Calotriton arnoldi. Next base: position 303,533 of record CAWUFW010009354.1, read on the forward strand.
ATGAAATTTAGTAATTTTAGCTTCTTTTTTCGCATGGTTTCTATCCAGATATGTATAGCACTTAGCACTTTTTGGAGTCTATTTTTGATTCCATATGGTGACACGTTTGGCACTTTTTTTACTTAATCACTACATTATGGAGGAATTAATTCAGCTCACTAAGGGCATAATTAGTGTCAATGGTATAAAACCAATAGTAAACCAGTTAGGCACAATGAGGTAGTGCTTGTCTGGGTAGATTTATGATAAAGAAATAGCTAAGTATTTACTTTTTAGCATGGTTTCTATCATATTTCTTACATCTTTTTAGCACATTTTTTAACACTTGTATTTTTATCAATATACATTGTGTTTTAATATTTACAGGTTTAATACGGAAAAATTCTTTTATATAGAAGACTGTATTTAAGGTGCTTCTAGTATTGGTAAAATAATGGTTTTAACTCTTTTAATAATTCTTATTTAAAGAAATATTGATTGATTTAATTTTATTACCCCATAAAAATTGTGTATTTATGTTTATATTTATACATATGTATATGAATTTCAACCTGTATTTGGTGCAAAAGATATGTGTTTTATCTTAATTGACGTTAGTAACTCTTCCATGGTTATGAATTAGTCACCTGGATTAACTTGTAACTGTTGCACTGGCACTTTAAATTTAGGGGTAGCACAAAGCAGCGCGTCATGTGATCAAGGCCTTTGGAAGGCCGAAACGCGTTATGGCGGTGGTGCGTGGCAGCAAAATAAACTTATCTTAGCACCAGAAACCTTTGGGTCCGTGTTCGTCTTTTCCAGGGGAAACTGGAGGTTGTCGAGACGAAGCCAACAATATATATATATATCACGAGCTGTGCCTTGGCGCGTGACAACAGAGGACCCGCTTCGCAAGTGGCCCGCAACAAGTAAAGGCATCGTGGCAGAAAGAACCAAGGGATTGGTAGTTTGCTGGCCCACCCTGCGACCATTACGGACAAGTGGCACGGTTTGGAACTGCTCGAGGTGGCCATTAACATCTTGATGATCGGGACTCTCTTGGCTCAAACCAGCCTTTCCCTCTTCTTGCAAGGTACAATAGCACGCATTGAAGCGTCATATTGCTCCGCTTTCTGGACTTCCTTTGAAATGCATGCTGGGATGTTGAGTCCTGATATTGGACCACAGCTGCAATCAATCAAGGCGGAGCTTGCTATACTCCAACTATTTGGAGCACCATGGACAAAAGGAAGGACTGAGGGTAACCCGAGGCAAGAAAAGCATCTGAGGAAGGCAAATGGTATTGCCGAAATGCATTATGCTCAAGCCATGATGAATTAAATGGTTACCTGGTATCCCCGCTGAGTCCTCTGGTCTTTTCGTTAGGAAGGATTTTTTCGATATTTTTCACGAGCTGTGCCTTGGCGCGTGACAACAGAGGACCCGCTTCGCAAGTGGCCCGCAACAAGTAAAGGCATCGTGGCAGAAAGAACCAAGGGATTGGTAGTTTGCTGGCCCACCCTGCGAGCATTACGGACAAGTGGCACGGTTTGGAACTGCTCGTGGGGTTGAGACGTCGGGGACCCGAGGTGGCCATTAACATCTTGATGATCGGGACTCTCTTGGCTCAAACCAGCCTTTCCCTCTTCTTGCAAGGTACAATAGCACGCATTGAAGCGTCATATTGCTCCGCTTTCTGGACTTCCTTTGAAATGCATGCTGGGATGTTGAGTCCTGATATTGGACCACAGCTGCAATCAATCAAGGCGGAGCTTGCTATACTCCAACTATTTGGAGCACCATGGACAAAAGGAAGGACTGAGGGTAACCCGAGGCAAGAAAAGCATCTGAGGAAGGCAAATGGTATTGCCGAAATGCATTATGCTCAAGCCATGATGAATTAAATGGTTACCTGGTATCCCCGCTGAGTCCTCTGGTCTTTTCGTTAGGAAGGATTTTTTTCGATATTTTTCACGAGCTGTGCCTTGGCGCGTGACAACAGAGGACCCGCTTCGCAAGTGGCCCGCAACAAGTAAAGGCATCGTGGCAGAAAGAACCAAGGGATTGGTAGTTTGCTGGCCCACCCTGCGAGCATTACGGACAAGTGGCACGGTTTGGAACTGCTCGTGGGGTTGAGACGTCGGGGACCCGAGGTGGCCATTAACATCTTGATGATCGGGACTCTCTTGGCTCAAACCAGCCTTTCCCTCTTCTTGCAAGGTACAATAGCACGCATTGAAGCGTCATATTGCTCCGCTTTCTGGACTTCCTTTGAAATGCATGCTGGGATGTTGAGTCCTGATATTGGACCACAGCTGCAATCAATCAAGGCGGAGCTTGCTATACTCCAACTATTTGGAGCACCATGGACAAAAGGAAGGACTGAGGGTAACCCGAGGCAAGAAAAGCATCTGAGGAAGGCAAATGGTATTGCCGAAATGCATTATGCTCAAGCCATGATGAATTAAATGGTTACCTGGTATCCCCGCTGAGTCCTCTGGTCTTTTCGTTAGGAAGGATTTTTTTCGATATATATATATATCCATTCAAAGTTTTTGCCACGAACGAAGGAGCCCAATCAACAGGTAAGTAAAGCTTCTTTTATTCAAATCAGGGCTGCAAGCACAAGTCGGTGGGATGAAAGCAATTCATTCAGGAGCCGACGCGTTTCGGGACTCTTCCCTTCTCCACAGGCTAAATGAAAACTGACCCTGCCATGGCGAATGATGCACTTAAATGTTCATGAGTACCACGCCCAAGTGGGCGGGGCCACATCGCGGCGTCTGCCGCCACACAGCATCCTGGTACTTGAAGTGTATCTGTGTAATACTCAGGTGAGCCGCCATGCAGGTAGTCCTTAATTCAACATTATTACCACAGTGGGTTTGCTGTAATCCTTCTTTGCCTGCGCAAGCACCTTGATGCCCTGATTGCAGCTCCTGTCCCGATGCGATGTCGGCATATGACGGCATCCAGGTCTGCTAACACGCAGCGGGGCCCCTTCACGGCCTGGCAAACGGCCGTACAAAATCCATTCAAAGTTTTTGCCACGAACGAAGGAGCCCAATCAACAGGTAAGTAAAGCTTCTTTTATTCAAATCAGGGCTGCAAGCACAAGTCGGTGGGATGAAAGCAATTCATTCAGGAGCCGACGCGTTTCGGGACTCTTCCCTTCTTCACAGGCTAAATGAAAACTGAACCTGCCATGGCGAATGATGCACTTAAATGTTCATGAGTACCACGCCCAAGTGGGCGGGGCCACATCGCGGCGTCTGCCGCCACACAGCATCCTGGTACTTGAAGTGTATCTGTGTAATACTCAGGTGAGCCGCCATGCAGGTAGTCCTTAATTCAACATTATTACCACAGTGGGTTTGCTGTAATCCTCCTTTGCCTGCGCAAGCACCTTGATGCCCTGATTGCAGCTCCTGTCCCGATGCGATGTCGGCATATGACGGCATCCAGGTCTGCTAACACGCAGCGGGGCCCCTTCACGGCCTGGCAAACGGCCGTACAAAATCCATTCAAAGTTTTTGCCACGAACGAAGGAGCCCAATCAACAGGTAAGTAAAGCTTCTTTTATTCAAATCAGGGCTGCAAGCACAAGTCGGTGGGATGAAAGCAATTCATTCAGGAGCCGACGCGTTTCGGGACTCTTCCCTTCTTCACAGGCTAAATGAAAACTGAACCTGCCATGGCGAATGATGCACTTAAATGTTCATGAGTACCACGCCCAAGTGGGCGGGGCCACATCGCGGCGTCTGCCGCCACACAGCATCCTGGTACTTGAAGTGTATCTGTGTAATACTCAGGTGAGCCGCCATGCAGGTAGTCCTTAATTCAACATAGCTGTGTGTCCTGCACTCACCTTATAGAGCAAACCCAACGAGAGTGGAGACCTCACAAGTGGCAAGCTTTAGTTTTTTGGATTTTAGCGGCCTGTTGCCGGGTCGCGTGGATGCCCCGCCGCATCGAAGCGGATCCTTGATGCCCGACGGTGTTGGAGCAACAGACAAAGGATCGGAGGGCTCAAGAGTGAGTGATTTGGTATTTGGCAGCAGCTAAGCAAACATCTTTCAGCAACCCACTGGGGTAATAACTTTGAACCATTGTAAAGTATACGGCGGCATCCACTTGGACATTATCAATGTTAGTGAGCACTACATCTATCAGAATGCACTGCGCGGTTGAAGCAGTAAGACACGCCCACTGAAGCCATGTTTTAATAAAGCTGTATGGTGCCTCACAAACCGCTGCTGTTGTCTTACTCAGGAGGCTCGTGAAAAAGAACGAAAGTTCGAAACGCGTTGGGCCATTGAAAGCAAGCTTGAGAGAATGTGGCTGAGCTGTGTGTCCTGCACTCACCTTATAGAGCAAACCCAACGAGAGTGGCGACCTCACAAGTGGCAACGTTTAGTTTTTTGGATTTTAGCGGCCTGTTGCCGGGTCGCGAGGATGCCCCGCCGCATCGAAGCGGATCCTTGATGCCCGACGGTGTTGGAGCAACAGACAAAGGATCGGAGGGCTCAAGAGTGAGTGATTTGGTATTTGGCAGCAGCTAAGCAAACATCTTTCAGCAACCCACTGGGGTAATAACTTTGAACCATTGTAAAGTATACGGCGGCATCCACTTGGACATTATCAATGTTAGTGAGCACTACATCTATCAGAATGCACTGCGCGGTTGAAGCAGTAAGACACGCCCACTGAAGCCATGTTTTAATAAAGCTGTATGGTGCCTCACAAACCGCTGCTGTTGTCTTACTCAGGAGGCTCGTGAAAAAGAACGAAAGTTCGAAACGCGTTGGGCCATTGAAAGCAAGCTTGAGAGAATGTGGCTGAGCTGTGTGTCCTGCACTCACCTTATAGAGCAAACCCAACGAGAGTGGCGACCTCACAAGTGGCAAGCTTTAGTTTTTTGGATTTTAGCGGCCTGTTGCCGGGTCGCGAGGATGCCCCGCCGCATCGAAGCGGATCCTTGATGCCCGACGGTGTTGGAGCAACAGACAAAGGATCGGAGGGCTCAAGAGTGAGTGATTTGGTATTTGGCAGCAGCTAAGCAAACATCTTTCAGCAACCCACTGGGGTAATAACTTTGAACCATTGTAAAGTATACGGCGGCATCCACTTGGACATTATCAATGTTAGTGAGCACTACATCTATCAGAATGCACTGCGCGGTTGAAGCAGTAAGACACGCCCACTGAAGCCATGTTTTAATAAAGCTGTATGGTGCCTCACAAACCGCTGCTGTTGTCTTACTCAGGAGGCTCGTGAAAAAGAACGAAAGTTCGAAACGCGTTGGGCCATTGAAAGCAAGCTTGAGAGAATGTGGCTGAGCTGTGTGTCCTGCACTCACCTTATAGAGCAAACCCAACGAGAGTGGCGACCTCACAAGTGGCAAGCTTTAGTTTTTTGGATTTTAGCGGCCTGTTGCCGGGTCGCGAGGATGCCCCGCCGCATCGAAGCGGATCCTTGATGCCCGACGGTGTTGGAGCAACAGACAAAGGATCGGAGGGCTCAAGAGTGAGTGATTTGGTATTTGGCAGCAGCTAAGCAAACATCTTTCAGCAACCCACTGGGGTAATAACTTTGAACCATTGTAAAGTATACGGCGGCATCCACTTGGACATTATCAATGTTAGTGAGCACTACATCTATCAGAATGCACTGCGCGGTTGAAGCAGTAAGACACGCCCACTGAAGCCATGTTTTAATAAAGCTGTATGGTGCCTCACAAACCGCTGCTGTTGTCTTACTCAGGAGGCTCGTGAAAAAGAACGAAAGTTCGAAACGCGTTGGGCCATTGAAAGCAAGCTTGAGAGAATGTGGCTGAGCTGTGTGTCCTGCACTCACCTTATAGAGCAAACCCAACGAGAGTGGCGACCTCACAAGTGGCAAGCTTTAGTTTTTGGGATATATATATACATATATATATATATATATATATATATATATATATATATATATATATATATTATCTACTGGCGGTCGCCAGTAGATAGTTATAGTTAGGACCTATTTTCCATAGGAAATCCGCGACATTCTATTTGAAATAACTCTTGCGCCGGTTGACGAATCTTCGCGAAAGCTTCCAACTTGTTGGGGCGCTCCGCTCCTAGCCTGAAAATCTCGGGTTCATTCATCAAGCGGGGCCGAGAAAAAGGGGGTCCCAAAACGCGTTTTCCCCATTCATTTTTCCATAGGATCCTTTCATCGCGGCTACCGCTCGAACTGCTGAACGGAATTACACCAAATTTGGCAAAGAGGTAGCCCTTGGTTCAGAGTTGTGCCTTTTGCTTAAATGGTGTAAATCCGTTCAGTAGTTTCTGAGAAAATCACAAATAAAATCACATATATATCTATGGCCGAGTAGGGTCCGCGTACCCTCCCGATCACGAGCTGCATGCTAATTGGCTGTCAACACTCCAAATCAGGAAGTGTTGGCAGCCATTTTGTCCCTCGTGCGCAAAGCGCAAAAAGGGGGCAGGGTAGAAACACCCTGACCCCCTAGGTCTGCTCAGGGGTTCCCACAAGGACCCCGTGGGCAGAAAAAAGCATTTTTATTTTTTTTAAATCGGCGGGATGCGCTTAGGGTGCGCGGATCCCGCCGAGAACAAAAAGAAACAAGTGCGCAAAACGCACGAAGGGGGCAGGGTAGAAACACCCTGACCCCCTAGGTCTGCTCAGGGGGTCCCACAAGGACCCCCTGGGCAGAAAAAAGTATTTAAAAAAAAATAAAAATTGGCGGGATGCGCTTAGGGTGCGCGGATCCCGCCGAAAAACAAAAACGAAGCGCGGTCTCCCGCGCTCGTTGTTAATTGCCCCCGGGTGGGCCAAGTCCCAGGGGGCATGCGGGGGGTTATTTATAATATGTGGGGGCCTCTAAGGCCCCCCCATGCCCCGGGGACCGCCACCCCCCGGGGCTTTAAAAATAAATGGTGCGGGAGGTTTCTGAGCCCTCCCGCAGCCCCGGGGACCGCCACCCCCCGGGGCTTCTTTTTTTAAATTTAAATCACCTGTGTGGGGGGGCTCCAGCCCACCCACATGCCCCGGGGACCGCCACCTCCCCGGGGCACTAACAAATTTAAAATGAGGGTCCGTTTTGGAGCCCCGGGGACCACCACCCCTGGGGCTTTGCAGATGTGGGGAGGGGGCCGCGCGGCCCCTCCTGGAGCCCTTGATGGCCCTGGGGACCGCCACCCCCAGGGCCGGCTCCTGCAGTGTCCCGGGGTGCCTACCCCCGGGACACTGTAGTTTGCTATGACAGGACGGGAGCCTCGCGGCTCCCGTCCTGTCATAGCAAACTGCTTTGGATTTTGGAAGAGAGAGCAGGGAAACCTGCTCTCGCTTCCAAAATTCAAAGACAATTGCTTTTCCACATGGGGAGCTGCATCTTAGCAGCTCCCCATGTGAAAGCAATGCCGGCTCCCGAGGGACGCGAGGAGCCGGCGGGACCGTGGGAGGATTGGGGACCCCCACGGTCCCCAACGGAGAGGGCCAGCCCCAGGGGATGGGGTCCCCGGGGCTAGTAGTGGCTCGGGAGTGGGGCCACGCGGCCCCCTCCCCAAATGTTAATTTAAAAAAGAAAAAAAAAAACAAAGGCCGGCCTCGGGGGATAAGTGGCCTAAGGAGGGGGGCAACACAGCCCCCCTCCATAACATTTAAAAAAAAAAAGAAGGCCATGCCCCGGGGGATGGGGTCCCCGGGCCGATTAAGGCCTGGGTAGGGGGGCCATGCGGCCCCCTTTCAATTTTTTTTTTTTTTAAAACAAAATATTAGGGGCAGGCCCTGGGGGATGGGGTTCCCAGGGCCAAAAAATTAGAAAAAGAAGGGGGGCCACAGCCCCCTCTTTGGAGCACTCTGCAAACGCGCCCCCTGGCGCATTTGCAGATGGGGAACGAATTCCCCTTGAATACTGGGGTCCCTGGGGGCCAACTTGCCCACCAGGAACCTCCAGTATGCGCTAGGGGCTGCGTTGCACAGAGGTGTACAGAGGCCACGCCCCTTTTACACCTCTCTGCAACGCAGCTCTGTGGCGCTTTGGAGGTACCTGGTGGGCTAGTTGGACCCCAGGGAACCTCAGGATTCAAGGGGACTTAATCCCCCAACTTTAAACGCGCCACGGGGCGCGTTTGCACAGTGGTGAAGGGAGGGGGCGGGGCTTCAGGTGACGTGTGCAAACAGGCCCCGTGGCACGTTTTAAGATGGGGAATTAAATCCCCTTCAGTCCTGAGGGTCCCTGGGGGCCAACTAGCCCACCAGGTACCTCCAGTAAGCGCCGCGGAGCTGCGTTGCAGAGAGGTGCAAAAAGGGGCGTGGCCTCTGAACATCTCTCTGCAACGCAGCTCCCTGGCGCATACTGGAGGTACAGGGTGGGCTAGTTGGACCCCAGGGACCCTCATGATTCAAGGGGACTTAATCCCCCAACTTAAAACGCGCCACGGGGCGCGTTTGCACAGATGTCACCTCAGGCCCCGCCCCCTCCCTTCACCATTGTGCAAATATTCCTCTAAAATCAGCCGAACTACGAATTTCGATTTACTCACCTGTTATCAGGAGAGACCTCAGTGCTGCATCTTTGAGCCCAGTACTGATCCTGAAAAGTAATTTTAACCGTACTTACCAGTAACTTGAATTTCCTTCCATAGGATATCATTGCTTTCTTTTTGCTGAAAAAGTTTCAAAGTGTCGATTTTTGAAACTTACAAATATTCCTCTAAAATCAGCCGAACTACGAATTCCGATTTACTCACCTGTTATTAGGAGAGACCTCAGTGCTGCATCTTTGAGCCCAGTACTGATCCTGAAAAGTAATTTTAACCGTACTTACCAGTAACTTGAATTTCCTTCCATAGGCTAACATTGACTGGTTTTACTTGGAAATTCTTCTAAGTGTGGAGTTTTGGAACTTTATAATATTCCTCTAAAATCAGCCGAACTACGAATTCCGATTTACTCACCTGTTATCAGGAGAGACCTCAGTGCTGCATCTTTGAGCCCAGTACTGATCCTGAAAAGTAATTTTAACCGTACTTACCAGTAACTTGAATTTCCTTCCCTAGGATATCATTGCCTGCTTTTTGCTGAAAAAGTTTCTAAGTGTCGATTTTTGAAACTTACAAATATTCCTCTAAAATCAGCAGAACTACGAATTCCGATTTACTCACCTGTTATCAGGAGAGACCTCAGTGCTGCATCTTTGAGCCCAGTACTGATCCTGAAAAGTAATTCTAACCGTACTTACCAGTAACTTGAATTTCCTTCCATAGGCTTACATTGACTGGTTTCACTTGGAAATTCTTCTAAGTGTGGAGTTTTGGAACTTTATAATATTCCTCTAAAATCAGCCGAACTACGAATTCCGATTTACTCACCTGTTATCAGGAGAGAACCCAGTGCTGCATCTTTTAGCCCAGCACTCACCCTGAAAAGTAATTCTAACCGTACTTACCAGTAACTTATATTTCCTTCCATAGGAATCCATTGTCTGGTTTTCAGCAGAAAAGTTTCACTGTTGATTTTCACAAACTACAAATATTCCTTAAAAATCGCCTGTATGACTTAAATGCATTCTTTCAACTGTTTACAGGAGATGCACCAGTGCTGGATCCAGGATCCACCACTGAGTAAGAAAAAGTAACGATAACACTACTTACCTGCTAAGTGAATTTCCTCCCTTAGGATAACATTGGTGATTCTATGTGAAAAAGTTTCTAAGTGTCAACTTTTAAAATACAATAATATTCCTTAAAAATCACTACTGTAACCAAAACGCTTTTACTCAACTGTTTACAGGAGATGTCCCAGGACTGAATCTAGGATCCAGTACTGTGGTTAGAAAAGTAATCCATAAAGTAACTAATTGCATTTAACTAGAAATTCACATTGAGCTCAATGTTGCATTGTGTTTGAAATTGTGTTGCCCATTGCAACAACTGTAACTACTGTACTTAAAAGTCTATTACCTATTTGCAAAGTATTTAAACTAAAGTAATTCATTCTGAGAAAGTATATTTTGTAATGTAATGTATAATGTAATTACAATGTAATTTAAAAAATAAAATATCTAAAAATAAATAGTTTAAAAAAATGTAGTAAATCAGTATCAAAAAAATAAATATAACAATTAATACATTTAAAAATTGTCATTTACAAAACCTTTGAAATTCACTGAAAAAAACCATAGGTTTTAGAAATGTTATAGTTAGGAATTAGCATTTAAAAACCTTTGAAATTCACTGAAAAAACCATAGGTTTCAGGCACGTTATAGTTAGAAATTATCATTTAAAAACCTTACAAATTCACTGAAAAAGCCATAGGTTTTAGGGACAGTTATAGTTAGTTGGACCTTGCACTCGTACAAAACCCGTGAAATTCCCCGTTATAGTTAGTTCAGCTAACTATAACTCGCGCCCGCAATGCACTGCTGATGACGTCACATATTACATCACTCATGACATGGTCAGTGACATCACTGATGACATCACTGATGACATCTCAAATGACATCACTGATGACATCACTGATGACATCATCCGCGTGATAATCTGATGCACCTCCTCACACCCTAATATAACCTTTGATACACCCACTCTAAATTACAGACTGCCATTCGCAAAACCATAGACACTCCAACACCAATAACTACATACCCACTCACTGATTCTTAGTTCTACACACACACATCCACTCACTCACCCGTACAGTCACTCATACTTACGGTCACTCAGTACAGGACTATCATATGCACTCATACTCCTATATAGACACTCAAACACCGCCACTCATCCATAGAGGTACTCACACACCTAGTCAGTCATGCAAAAAATTAAACACACTGCCATTTACTCACCTATACAGTTATACACACACCAGCTCACTTACTCATACAAATACTAGCACATTCTTACGCTCTTATACAATCACTGATACAAGCACACACTCATCCATACAGTCACTCTCACAATCACACACTCTTGCTTATAGCTATTTATATACTCCAACACACATATATACTGCCTTTCACATATGTAGTTACTCACACATGTACCACTGGGACATACATTCACTCACTAACACACTCTTACACACACTTACCCACCCATACAGTCTATCACAGATGCACTCTTGAAACCATCCACCCAGTGAATCACCCACTCACACATCTATGCACAGAGTCGCACACACCCCACCCACACAAACACTCAGGCACCCATACAGATACTCAGACAACCAATCAATAACTCATATAGACACTCATGTAGCTATTCACAAACCCATGCAGCCACTTACACAGCAACAGACAGACGGTAACAGACATTCACCTAGTTTAGTCACTAACCCATGCATTCAGTAAGATACGTTTAATCACTCACTTATAGAGTTAGTCACGCACCTACTAAATCATCCATACAGACACTTATACACCCACTCATTCTTCAATATGCCTTTCCCTATATATATTAAACATATTTAAACTTTACAGAAACACACAGTCACTGGATGATGTCATCAGTGATGTCATTTGAGATGTCATCAGTGATGCCATCAGTGATGTCACTGACCATGTCATGAGTGATGTAATATGTGACGTCATCAGCAATGCATTGCGGGGGCGCGAGTTATAGTTAGCTGAACTAACTATAACGGGGGAATTTCACGGGTTTTGTACGAGTGCAATGTCCAACTAACTATAACTGTCCCTAAAACCTATGGTTTTTTCAGTGAATATATATATATATATCTATCCCAACAATACTCCTCCTCAAAGAAGTGCACTGCAGCCAGGACCCAGGGGCTCAAGGCATTTATCTCAACATCAATTATTGAGCGAAGTACAATGCTGCCAGTCCCAACTCATTTCAGCTCCACTCACGAGCCTTGTTCACGGGTATTAAAGTTAACAGCTCCTTCTTGAATGACCACGTCTTTCCTCGACCATTTTATAGCTGATTAGCATAGTCATCCGGTCATTCGTACTCGAGCATGCACACTGAAAGTCAATTAAACATAATAATAAGTCCCCCGTGCAGGGTTTAATTATCTCAGTTCTTAAAAAACCCTTCACACTTTCAAAATTCAGGTACGTTCAGTGCGTGAATAATGCAGCTTTTGATAAAAGGGTGAAAGCATACCGCTCACTGTCTCTTGTTTTGCCTTTATCCCCTGGAATCCGAGAGCCTGGAACACTTTCCACTCCCTTACTCCCTTACTCCTTTCCACTTGTTGTATTCATGGGCATACATCCCCTTCTTTCCTAAACGGAGTCAAGTGTGTTGGATATATATATGTATATATTATTTTATGATTACCATGTATCTAGGTCGCTGCATAGTTTACAAATAAGTTATTTGATTATAAGCTTATGGGTCTCTGTTTTATTTTATTTTATCTACCACAATGTGCAAATTTGATCATACCAATTGTATTTCTAAGTGCTACACTACTGAAATATTGGAGAAAAATATAAAATAAAAATAAAGAAATATAAATGAATAAAGAAATAATTTAAAAAGAAGTAAAAAAGAACATAAAATTACCAAACAAATTAATACAGTTAAATAAATTAGCTTTATGTACAGCAACACTAGAACATCTGTGTTTCTAAATATTTATCCATGCATGTACATATGGGACTTTATGTAATACATTTTTATATCTCTTTATCATTTTCTATTTACGTGTATACCTTTTTATGTAGTTATGTATCTATATATTTATTAGTTTGCTTCCACTGTAGAGAAATAAATCATCAACTCTCTCCAATTCACTGCTATGTCTCATCCTGTGTCCTTTTTCAATATATCCTTCAATATATCCTCTGCCTTCACACTCAGTGGCGGCTACTGCCACTAAACCTTGGTGGGGCAGGACGGGGGAGGGGGACTAACAATTATAATAAAAAAAAGAGCTTACCTGCCACTCCCAGATGCCTCCTCAATGATTCTCTGCTCCAGCCACCTCAATGCTCCTCTGCTTCCCTCCCCACCCAATCCAGACACTGCTCTCATGCATGAGAGAAGCACCTGGATTGGTCTGAGCGGGCTGAAATTCCGCTCAGTTAGGGACAGAGAGCCTGTGCCTTTTCTCCCACCCAGCTTTACAAGACAGCTGGGTTGGAGAAATGTAAGTGTGCATGTCGGAATGGCTGTCCTAAGACAGTAAGTGCTATATAAATACAATTATAATTACAATACAATTACAATTCCTCTGGTGTTAGACTATGGCGAACTGTAGCCCAGTGTTGACTTAAGTCCACCAGGTGGCTGACTCAGAATCATTTGGCAATGTGGAGGTCCTTGACAACTTTGGCATGATGATGTTGCAAAGAGGCTGATGAGTCTAGCAGTCCTGAAGGTTGTCTCCAGCTGGTGACAACTTCAGGCTGAACTAAAGCATAAGTGCACATTGACAAGCCTGCTATTTCCTTTTGCCTCGTTTACTTATTTGCTTACAGGATGTTTCTTTGCTGCCACTCAAGCTTGGTGATGTTACACTCAACAAACTCTTATTCAAATATCACTTAGTCAACCTTGATCAGACTTTACAACTATTGTTATCCTGGCTCATACTATAAGAAAGAAAGAAATAAAGTATTTTTTGACATAGGATTTAATGGCTTTTCCCAGATACACAAAATACTTTCAAATTTGGGGTGCCACCCTATGTTGAAAGTTACTCGCCTTATAAACATTAGCTGACATATCATGCATGCATTTGGAAAGCTCATACTTCTAGCTCTATCTGTAAATTTTGGGACTATTAAGGTCTGGTCTGGGAACGGACTATTGCACAAATCTCATATGTCACTCCTGACAGCTCACACAATGCCACTGTGTCTCACCCGATATCGGCTCCTGTCACATAATCACCAGGTGAGGAGCCAATATCACAAGGTGGCAGGAAATACTAGCTGGAAACCACTACACAGAGTTGTTTTCCAATTAGATTTTGGAGGCTCTGTGCAGCCGATATTCATTAAGGGGTATGAAAACACCACAGGGCATCAGAGCAGCCTCAGCGAGCTTTTGTTTCCAATGTTTGGAAGGGGAGTTGGTGGCAGGGAGGGGGCAGAGTGCTTCTTATGTAGCTTCGGCACCTCTTCAAGGCCCTGCAGCAAGTCTCACACCGTGAATTTATTTTGCAAGTTGGCAGGTGTGCATATGAGCAGTTATTCAGGAACTTTAAATTGCACAAAGGACACACCAGTCTCAAATAATATTTTTAATGTTTTAATCTATTCAAATTATTTTCTGTCTTCAACGTTCCTACAATTTAGTGCAAATAAGCATAGACATTGCTTAATCATGTTCTCTCAAAGTAAGCACTAATCCTTATTTACAACAAAGACAGTGGCGGCCGGCATGGCTCGCGGGTGGCGAGGCGGACGTGGGGGGGGGATAGGGGGTGCACGGGCCACAATAAAAAAAAACACTTACCTTCCCGCTGGGTCCCGCGTCTCTGCTCCTGCTCTCATCTTCCAGGAACAGGAAGCACCCAGCACATAGGCTCCCCTGACCAATCACAACACTGCAATGCAGCGTTGTGATTGGTCTGAGCGTCTTGGCACAGTGTTCAGCCAGGGGCTGGAGGGGTGGGCATGTTCTCCATGCAGGCTGTAATGCAGCCTGCATGGAGAACAGGGAAAGGGCACATGACTGGTTTGGGCACCCCGAGAGAGCCGACCAAGCAGTCATTGCGCACTTAGGAGGGTTGAACCCTCATCCCCTGCACTTCAGCCCCGCCCACCCCCTCACGCAAGCTGCTGCATCAGGAGGACAAAATGAAATGATAATAACATTACGCTATTATCATATTTTTTTTCCTTTCTCTTCCTGCTTGAAGGGAGTGGGACGACGCTCCCCCGACTTAGCGGAGGAGCCTCCACTGAACAAAGAACAAAGACTACTCAAAACACCACTAAAACATGCTTTTCTTACAAAAACAAACCGATCAACTGTCGTGTCTGACAAAATCCTTAAACACACAGACAAAGTCTGCATTGAAATTCTCGCAATTTAAGGTCATACACTGCTGAATCAAAAAGAACAAAT
The DNA here is from genome assembly GCA_963921515.1 of Calotriton arnoldi. NCBI lineage: Eukaryota > Metazoa > Chordata > Amphibia > Caudata > Salamandridae > Calotriton > Calotriton arnoldi. The sequence continues at coordinate 318,569 of CAWUFW010009354.1, forward strand.
CCAAACTGGCCTTTGCCTTTTGAAAATACACATTGGAATTATGCAAGAGACATTTCTTCCTAAAAACAAAACTACCAAGACACTTCATTCATTATTTTCTGTATTGCTACAGAGCCTGTTACAGCTGCACGAGGCTAGAAGAGAGTTTAATATGAGCTTGCATGGACTCATAATACATGAAGACTTTGTACTTAATTAGTGTCTGTTGAATGTGTGCACCTGCAGAAAGCATCAAAGTTTTACATAGAGAATGACCAGTCTGTCAAAAGCCATTGACACCTTTTATGCACCTCGGACAGGACAAACCGACTGTTAGCAGACTACATGTCTCTTGGAAGTAATTTTATGGAGTTTATGTGTGTTAGTCCTGACATCCTTGACGTGGTTTCTCCTGACTTTTTGACTTCTGAAGTCCTGTTTTGCTGGCTTCATTTTTGCTGACTTTCAGATTCGAGACACTTTACCACTGCTAACCAGTGTTAAAGTGCATATGCTCTGCACTCTAAACATGGTCACATTGGCTTATCCACAATTCACATTTTTAATTTATTTATATGTCCCAAGTAAAGTGCACTATATGTGCCCAGGTCCTGTAAATTAAATTGTACTAGTTGGCCTGCAGCACTGATTGTGCCACCCACTTTAGTAGCCTTAAACAAGGCTCAGGCCTGCCACTGCATAGCCTGTGTGTGCAGTTTTGAACTGCTGTAGGAAGCTGACTCTCTATATAGTGTACTAAAAAGAAGTACACTGTGCAGAGAGTCCAGAGAATCCCCAAATGGTACACAGGGGTAAAAGCAGATAATTCTAATGCTCTTTTTGTGGTAGTGTGGGCGAGCAGTTAGGCTTATCAGAGGGTAGTGCTAAGCATTTGTTGTACTCCACAGAGGCAATAAATGAGACACACACACAAGAATAAATCCGAGACCAATTCATAAAAATAATATCGATTTTTACATCATTTTTAAGACCAAGAACACTGAGCCTCGTTATGATGGCGGTCGGACTTTCGTACGACCACCATCATATCGGGATCGGAACGCCCTACTTGCTGTGGGCGGTCCTGCCATGGGAATTACAATGCAACCACCTTCAAAGCGGTCACAAAGTATATTTTTGGTATTGCGAGCTGCAGCACACGCCGCAGTACAAAAAATACACATTTTGCACATCACTGCACTATGTGGCAGGTATCATGTGGTGCCTGCCACTTGGTGCAGGGATATGTGAGGGGCACCATAGGTGCCCCCAGGTCCCATGTCTGAGGGCTATGGGGGAAGGGTGCCCGCTACGGGCCCCCAATGTCCCTTTCTGCCTGCCTTTTCATGGTGGGTAAACTACCATGAAATGGCCATCGAGAATGGACATCGTAATCCCCACGGTGCTGCCTGGACACCATTGTAGGGATTGCGCTTCCCTCCGATGGCCCGTGGTGGTCAGTCTCTCCAAGCGAAAAGCATCCAACCACCATCATAATGTGGTGGCCGGTAATGCAGGCTCCAATGGTGGTGGGACCGCCACTGACAGGCTGACGATGGCAGTCCCACTGCCATCATAATGAGGCCCACTGCTCTAAGGTAAGTACTTTTGGAGTTACGATTTTGCAAAGTTCTGAAATATATCACTTTTATGCACAATTACACATTATCGGAAACAATGGGGAAAACGCAGAAAATGCATAGAGAATCAGGCAATGCTTCCATGAAGTTCACCTTCTCGTTTTAGGTTGATGTCTGGACCAGGTCCAAAGGTCCAGCAGGAGAAGTTCAGGAGCATCCTGGATCGGGCGGCAGCAGAGTGCTGAAGCTCTTGGAAGCTGGTGCTCAAAGACAAAGGGGGCCACTTGAAAGTACACTGCCCAGTAGGACTTACAAATAAATCTGATGGGGTTCCTTCGAGGGAGGAGGTCGCAAGGGCTTGGGGACCATGGGAGCACAGTTGCTTAGTCGGTGCATGGGCCGGTGGTGCCGGGTGCAGAGCGAAGAGGTCAGCCGGGTGGTGTGCATCGTGAGTACCTTGTGGCCAGGAGCAGGCAACTTTGAGAGGCGATCTCAGGACAGCTGGGCCACTCAGGAAGTGGATTTTGGGTGCTTGCTTCTCGTGCTTTGGGAGTCCAGAGTGGACTCTTGATCTTCATGCTTGCCGTTGGAGGTCCTGTACCTCGGGTATTGACATGCCACTGCTCCGGTAGGTTCTGGTCTCTCCAAACTTGGTGAAGAGACAGATCTGACCCTCCGGAGCTGTTGTACCTTTTCTTGCTTTGGAGCTGCGTCAAGGTTGTCGGGGAACAGCAAGTTGACAAACCAGACTTCATGGGATCGGTGCTGCTGAGTGCAGACGAGGGAAATCTTCATTCCGAGGGTTTCTTGGCAATTTTCTGAACTCTGGAGGTTTCTCCTGGGTTCTTGGAGTCCTCTCAGGTTTCAGGACGATACAGCAGCAGCAATTCTCATGTCCTGGGAGCAGCAGGCAGAGTTTGGCGCCTTTTTCTTCTGGAGCAAGGCTTCGGTTCCTATGCGGCGGGTCTTCTTTGACCTGGTCATCTCTTGTCCGTAGAATGTTATGTTCATGTCTCTGGGTGCCACCTAATACTGAATTTAGGGGTGTTACAAGGGGAGACAGGTAGTAGCTAATGGGCTACCTACCTTTAGGGTGTGTACATCATTTAGTGACCAGTTCCTGTGGGAAGGGGCGCTACCCTAGCCCTGATAGGTTGTTTTTCCACCATCCCAAGATGGTGGAATTTCAGGAGAGGGGCTCACCTCATCTGCCCCACCCAAGGGGTAGTGTAGGCTAAGTGCGGACCCTCCTCCTAATCTAACAAATTTTCCTGCCTTTCCTCCCCCCAACAGGGGAGCAGGAAAGGGAGCTTGGCTTCCCGCACTATCTGGAGGTTCCTGGGTTGGATTTCAAAGGCGGCATCGCCTTTGAAGCTTCCCGCCCAGGAAGGCCATCCTGTCCTGAGAGAGGTGTGACGCACCTCCACCCAGAGCAGGCTTCATCTTTGTCCTCTGAGAGTACTGGTTCTTACCCCATGAGGTCGGAAACATGTCTGGTAGTGGCAGGCTTGCAAAAACAAGTCAAGGACCACACCAGTGCTTAGTGGGTTTTATGGGGACCCTCTAAAAGGGTCACCTGTGTGAATTTATTAATAAAACCAATACTGGCATCAGTGAGGATTTGTTAAGGCAAGATGTTTGGTACCAAACATCTTAGAAATCAGTGAAGCCATTGCGGTGCTAGTAAACTCGTTTTGACAAGTATACAGCCCATGTACTCTTCATGGCTTCCCTGTGCACATACAACATCTAAGAATAGACTGGACATTGTGCATTATAGGGGAATATCTGCTCATGCCCATTTGCCCTTACATAGGATATATGCACCGTGCCTTATGGCTAAAGGCCTGCAGTAAGGGTGACTTACCTATACCTTACGCAGTGTATGAGTGGCATGGTACACAGGGATTTCTTTGCACCAAGACATGCAGCCTACAATGGCATAGTTCATAGCCTTGGTGAGAGGTCCCTGGGGTGGCAAAGCCAGTGCTGTAGCCCCAGAAGGCCCTCTTCAGTACACATGCCCTAAGAACCAGGGATACCATTTACTAGGGATGTACAGGGGTAGTTGAAGTTGTGCCAATCGTGGTACATTGTTTTGGGAAAGAGCTACGGCATTGGGAACCTGGTTAGCAGGGACCCATCGCACTTACAGTTCAAAATCACATCAGGCAAAAATTGGGGGCAAACCATGCAAAAAGAGCCACTTTCCTACAACTGCCATTTTGACCTGGCAAGTTAACCTACATCCCAAGCCCAAACCTTTTATTACATATAAGTCAACTCTAAGGTAGGCCCTAGGCAGGCTTATGGGCAGGGAGCAGCATATTTAAAAGGTAGGACATGTTCTTTTGAGTTTTACATATCCTGGTAGTGAAACATTTCCTAAATTCGTTTTTCACTACTGCAAGGCATAGCTCTCCCAAAGGTTAATATTGGGATTGCATTAAAAATTGTAATTTCCAATTGCGATAGAGATTTGGAGTTTGGTGTCTCTGGGCTCATAATTTAAATTCACAACTTATGGTGAAGTTGGATTTTAAAATGTAAGTCTGAAAATGCCACTTTTAGAAAGTTGGCACTTTCTTACTTTAATCATTCTGTGCCTCTGCCTGTCTCTGAATGCACATCTGGGTGGGGTGGCTGCTGGGTTTTGTGCATTCCCTCTGGGCAGTCACACACAGGGAGCTGAGGTGTGACATTTGCATCCTGATGGCCTGTCATCAGACTGCTGGCCATTCCTGAGGTAGATTGAGAGGGAGGAGCTGACACTTGTACCTGAATAGAGCTGTGTCTGTCCCCACAAAAAGAGCTGCATACCTCCTGTAGTGAGTCTGAAGCCCGGGCAGGAAAGCCAGGGACCTTGTGATCTTTAAAGGCCTCTTTGATGTCTCCCCCACTTCAAAGGCACATTTGGATATAAGTACTGGACACCTGACACCACCAAATCAGAACTCTACTGGAAGCAAGGACATGCTGCTTGGAAAAAGAGTTGCTGTGAGGTAGGAGGGACTGCTACTGTGGTACCTACATTACTGTACTGGGCTGCTGATTGCTGTGCTGTAGGAGGGACTGCCACTTTGCTACCTGCTCTGCTGTGTTGGCCTGCTGCCTGCTGCTTCTTGCCTGTGAGTGAGAGGGGCTGAACCTGCTCTCTACATCCTTGAACCCAAGTTTCTCCAAGGGCTTGTTGGCTTGCCGCCTGTTTTCTGAAGTCTCAGGGTCACAAAAGTCTTCTTGCAACTCTGCTTGTGCTACTGGACTTTGCCATCTGTGAGTCCTAATCTTGCCTGAGGTGCCCCCTCGAATCGCTGGCCTCAGAACTGGGTTCTGCAGCTGTTTTCTGCAAAAATCTACACAGTGACCCCTTTGTGCCAACCAAAACTGACGCAGTGCCCTCTGATGCAATGCCGATTCGAAGGCGACGTGGGTCTCTTCTGCGTGGTTTGACGACGACGACGCAGCACCGAAATGAAGATGCCACTGCGAGGCTTGACTCTGATGCAGCGCTGATCATTCAACTGACTGTGAGGCTCGACTCCGATGCATAGGCCGGACTGCGTGAATTGGAACCCACGCAGGGAGGCCTCAACGCCAATGCTTGCTCCGTACAAGGTACTTTTTCAGCTGGCCCTGCGTGGGTCCTGTAGCCGGCCTGCCCTCCATCGCGCTAGGCCAGAACTTTGGATTTACCCCGGCCTAGCGTGGCCTCAAGTAACCTTTAAGCGCTATTGATTTCTAAGCACTGTTTTTGGATTTAGTCTTTAAAAAAATCACCTCTCGACTTCTACTGTTCTGATTTTTGTTGTTTTGGTCTTGTTTTACTCAAATAAATATTCTCTATTTTCCTAAACTGGTGTGGAGTCTTTTTGTAGGGTTTTCACTGTGTTACTGTAATTAAAGTGTTCACAAATACTTTACACATTGCCTCTTAAGTTAAGCCTGACTGCTTAGTGCCAAGCTACCAGAGGGTAAGCACAGGTTAATCTAGGTTGTGTACCTGACTTACCCTGAGTAGGATTGTGGCTTCTGCTTGGACATAGTGTACACTCTGCCAACCAGAAACCTCAATTTCTAACAATATGTGTGCCTTTAAAGATGTTCTTTAAAATAAAGTTCTGAGAATTGAAAATGATTTTTCCAATCACTAGATTATGGCAAATAATCAATTAACCCTCAAAATCCTATCATTTTTCAATGTGAAAATATTAATAAAACACTTTTCTACAAACAAGAGTTGACACACGAAAACATGGTCATTTATTTTCAAGTTTTAATATTTACCTATCCTTTGTTTGAGGTCTATTCTTGTATTTAGTGGATTCAGCTCCTCTAAGGAAGGCTGCAGCTAATTCCAGGGGGAAATCTGCTATTCTCATGTTTATCTCATCAACTGTTAGAATCACCAGCTAATCTAGGACAGGACCCACGGGAACAGCAGCCAGCAGCCCAAGTACCTATGACCTTACTCCAACATTGCCCACGCTCAAGGCTCCCAGAGACTGATTCTTTCTCTCCCCTTTTAGGCTTCTGCCCCGCTCCGAATAAGTAAAGGGATGTATTAATAGTAGGGTTTTTCTGGCATCTCGGTGTAGTCTACAAATTAAATAACACAAAAAGGGCTATTCACTTCTTGGCAGGCATTCCCCTACAGGAAACACTTGCAATAATATTTGACGGTAAGAGGAAAACTTAGCTTTTTTTTTCAATGTCCGAGCACAGGACCATCTTACCAAGATTATGAACAAGATATAATCCTGACGCCAAGTAAAACATCTAGTTTGGTGTCTTAATTTCTGGGACTTTACGTTTATAGTGGAGGCATGTGCATCTATCTATCAACTATTTAACATATATAAACCCTCGCTTGTTTGATTAGGATTTGTAATATAAGGGATTTTCCAAGAGCACAATGCCAGTTTTGGTTCACTTACGCTGACCATCATTCTATGCTGCAAAGCAATTTACCAGAATAATATCTCTTAATTCAAAGCACTCACTACTTAACCTACAACAATATATGAACATACTTTTATATGTACCTAATAAATGAATTATTGATATAAATAGGGGTGTAAAAATGTGCATAGATTGTTTTAGCGTAATTACATAAACTTCTACAAAAATGACTTGAAATTATGTGAAATGCAAAATTGGCATTGAGTGCTATATTTTAGCGTGAAATGTGTCCTTGCTTCTATTTTTGATGCGAGCCCACTTGTATCAACTAAGGACCTCTGAATTACACTGTCTGCGGTTGGAGTGTAAACCGGCTGGGGAAACCGACTCAGTTTCGACACGCTCAAGGAGCTTGTCGGCCAGTCGGAAACCGCTAATAATACCTTAAGGGCGGCGTTTCTGCTGTCAGGATTATGATGTCGGTTTCCAACAGCCTTTCCATATCGGCCTTCCCGACATGGAAAGGCTGTCGGAAAGTGACTTTGGGGGGCCCTAGCAGGGCCCCCTTTTCCCCTTGCCCTCCGGTTGTGGCCCTGGGGGACATCTATGCTGCCCCCCTTCACATCCCTGCACCATGTGGCAGGCACCGTGAGGTGTCTGCCATTCGATGCAGGGATGTGCAAAAACTTTCATTGTACAATAGGAGCTTGTGTTGTGGACGGTTTCAGACTGCCACACAAGCTTCCATTGCAAAATGAAAGTTTGCACCACACCATGTCGGGTCGCATCCTAATTGCGGTGTCGGGACCGCCGACCGGAGGTCAGTCGGTTCTGCATCCGTGGCTATTTCAGTCGGAGGCAACTCCGACCGACATCGTAATCAGTCCCTAACTTGAGTACAATTAAACATTACTGAATAACAAAACAATCAGCTAAAAAATGTGTACAACATTGAAACATGAAAAGCACAAGAAAAAATTAATAGTTGCAATCACCTCTTTTTGTTTTATATTCGCACCACTACCTTGAATGCCACATATTGATGCTCATATTGTTAAAATGCCACCAACAGCGAGTACACTTCTCAAATTCTACCAAGCGAATGGAAGAAATACAATATAGAAACGTGTTGATTCATACACATAAATGTTTTCAGGACTCTGATTTACAATACACCAATAAAGTGCACTGATCTGCTTCTTGCACTATAACTTTCAGCATATCGTGGTTGGAAAGGGTCATTTGATTAAAAAAGAAGATTGTAGTGGTCACTATTTATATGGAGAAAGTCCTTACTAGTATCATTGTTAGTTCTAGACATAGTTGCCATTTACTATATCTAAATACATTATAAATGTTCTTCATCAATGCGTAATTCTTCAGCAAATGTATAAAAGTAACGTGGCAGTGAGGTGTTATTGTTAATGTGTACTTTTTGCATTGGGAGATCCTGTATGAAACATTTTTGAAAATACATTTCTCTTGTGTTTCTGGTGGGGCCATTAAAGTTTGGGACTTATTTAATTTGTAATTCACGCAAGATTTAACTAGAGAGCATGTATGAAACCCCAATTCTAATATTGTTATTACCTGGGTATTCTACACATCTCCAGAGCATAAATGAAAGTTTGAATTTTCATTAAATTGGTTGAGACTATTGGAGCCTTACAGGTGTTTTATGAGAACACAGTTCATACGTACACAAGCAAAGGTGCCCAAACTGTGATGTTTTTTGTTCCAACACCAAACCGTAAAAGTAAGAAATTATGCTGGAATAAAATGGAGACATATTTACCCATTCATTTATTTATAAAATTATTTGTATTTAACTATTTGTAATGTGCTGGCTTGCAGCAGGTAGCCACTTTGTAGTGCTGATGATTGTTTTGAGGCAGTGTGTGATGGAATATCCAAATATACATTGGACCGGATTTCTTAGGGTGAATATCAAGCTCTGAAGCTTGGCGAAGGTTATACTGTGCTCAGATGGTTCCTGCCTCATTTTTAGGCGGCGGCAGAAAGAATTAATACCAGGGCTGTAGAGATGTGTGGGTAAAGTTCTTGGATGCAGCTTTTCTTCAGGCTTTCTTGGCAGACATATTTTGAGGCTCATTGTAGGAGAGTAGGATCTGCCTCTTATGTTGCCCCCATTTTTTTTTCTGATGTTTACACTGGTTTCTGGCTATAGTCTGGCTGGGTCCCTGCCAATCAGGGCCCCAGCCTCTCTGTTCTCTCTAAATGACTTGGAGTGCACTCTAGGTGCACTAGTGATTGGATACTGTGGTACCTTATGAGTCCCTAGTATATGGTACCTTAGGTACCAAGGGCATAGGTACTTCACAGGCCTACCAGGGGCTGAAGCATGTATTATGCCACCCCTGGGAAGCAGACTAAATCTGACACCACAGGCCTGCTACTGCAGCCTGGGTGAGGTGGTGCTAGCACTCCTCACTGAGATATAGGTTTCCTATATCTCTCCTGCACACACATTTAAACCTATCAGTCACCCCTAAGGCAGGCCCTATCAATCCTGAGGGCAGGGTGCTTGGTTCCTATGTGAGAGGGTGCCTCTGCCTGAGCAGGGCCCCTCTGCAGCTCTCAGAGTCCATTCTCTGGGGCTGTTTGTGGATGCGGTTAAACCATATACTCTTAAGTGCATTATATCCTCGCGGTAAAATGCTAACTTTGGAATGGCTGCATCAAAACATGTCGTGTTTGGTGTCAAACATCTTGGAATACTACCCCCCCGCCAGTCCTGGCAGCGGGGGTAGCATTCCACCCTTCTAGAGGGATAGACATGTACCTACTGTGGAAACGCGGTAGAATCCTGCAGAGCCCTGGCATCACAAAATGGATGCCACCAGTCACAGACACTGGGCTGCCCTCCTGCTGATGACCGAAACTCGCAGTGGAGGAAGCCCAACAATAGGCATCCTGTCACAGGGAGGTGTAACCACCTCCCAGACAGGGTTTAGTGTATTGGGGCTGGGTGGGTGCACTCTTAGAGTGCTTTGAAGTCCTGCACTGGGGGAGCAGAAGGCTCCTCTGTGCATATGCCAGTTCAAACCAGCTCAGGGGCTACCTGCCCCTGCTCTGGCACGAAACTGGACAAAGGGAAGTGGGTGTTGCCACCCACTCCCCTGACCCTCCCTTAGGTGGGGTCATAGAGCTAGTCCCTCCCTTTCTTTTAGTATAAGAGGGGGAACCTGTGCATTGCACCCTAGATATCCCTGGACGACGCTCTGAAGAAGAATCCTGGACCTTCGACGTTCCACTACCTTTGGAAGACTGAAGAATCTCCCTTGGAGTCAAGGAGTGACTCCCCTGCTTGGCAGGCACCAAAAACTACAAACGATGGTTGCAAACTATGCTGCTCCCGCCAGAGTCCGAAGTCCCTGTAGCCCAAGAAGTAGATTTCCTGACTTCCCAAAGGCCATCGTGTGTTCCCAGCGAAGCTGAGGCCAGTGAACCCCAAGAGTGACGAGGAACCGCGACCCCTGGGTACCGTGCACTATTGTCAAGTGCAACCCCTTCACAACGTTCTACGAATTTGTGCTTTGGACCACGTGTGGTCCTAGCCTCCAGCAAGAATCCCTCCGAAGATCAGAGGCCTACCATGTCGCGAATGACCGTGGGCCCCTGTTGAGCGAATCCTCCCGAGGCGTCTTTGCAATCCCTTGCCAGCCAGCTTGTGGGTCCCCTGAAGGCTTTCCTACAGAACCAAAGAGCTCCCCTAGTTGCTCCAGGCCTGCCCTGACTTACCCTCGCTGGGTGAGTCCCTCAGACCTTGCTGGTCTGCGCCATTGACTTTTTACACTTTCCCCGAGACTTGCTGTTACCAAGGCTTGTTGGCTCCAATCGAGTCGCCGACACCGCAGTAAGCTGCAAACATTGTGGCACACGCTGAATCCAGCTCCTGGTTGTCGTCGACGCCTCCTGGACCTCGTGGCTGAAGAGTCAAGGCACCCGTGAACGACCTGAATCTTGCGACGACGGTGGGCATCCATCTTCCTTGCCCCGAGTCACTGCCAAGTGACTTTGAACACTGTCCCCTCTGCTTTCAGGTCTTCCATCTTCTGAATCCAGGCTTGGATTCCTTCGGACACTTCTCCTGTCGCCGCAAGCAGCAAGTCTTCACTGGCTCCCATTGAAAACGACGCCGCGACCCGACACCAAAGAACACCTATGCACCCGGCTCCCCTGGGTGAGGTAACTTCAGCACTACGGTGCTCCTGTGGGTGTGGGCCCTCGAACTACTTACCCTGTAAGTGACTTGCTTGTAGCTACCCTAGAAGTGCCCTAAAACTCTTACTTTCTAAGTGCGACTATCGCGCTGACTCGTACATGGTTCGCGTCTGTGTTAGACACACCGTGTCCAACTCCCTTGCAACTCTATCTGTAACCGCGTCCTTCGACTCGTACAAGGACCGATCGGTGTGTTCGCCTCGAACACGCAAGGGACCTTTAACATTGAAATCTCAATCGCGTCTGTTCGCATAGACTCGTACAGGACTCGCACCGGTGCCAGGACACCGCGTCCGTCCCCTGTGGGTCTTCTACAACTACCTGGGGTGGTTCTTGGGGTCCCTCGATTCTAGATGCCCTAGACCTAGGTCTAGCCAAACTAAGATTGTGATATTTGATTGTGCTAAACTTATTTTGATAACATTTGATTTGTACATATGTCCCTGACTTCTAATCTCATAAAGAGATTAGTAGAGAGTTGTTTATTAATAAATACATATATATTTGATATATATACCTGTGTGGTGTCTTTTCATTTGGTGATTCAAGAGATTGTGTGGTAAAACAAGCTGCTTTACATTCCTTCAAGACTTAGCCTGAAGGCTGCTCTCCACAGCTACCACTAGGATAGCTTTCTTTAAAGGTTGTCTTAAACCTATCTACCATAAGAGTCGAATTGTACTGGTAGTGCAAGGTGTCCACTTTAATTAGTGAACAGCATATACCAGGCCAACTTCTCACATTGGTGGGCAGCGTGTGGGATTCCAGCTTGCTATTGTTTTACCAGAAAATCTCTATTTGAATTACTAACTGAAAACCACTATAGGTACTTAAGGTACATATAAAGTCAAGCTTAGTATCAATAAGTTCTACTGAACTTAGAGCTGTGTGCCAAGGGATAGCACACCCTTTCTACAGCTCAAGCTAGTATCAGTAGGCCACAAACTAGTGTGGGTAGTACAACACTGCACAACACTAGAATGTCCTTAAAGGGTGGAACCAGTGGATCCACTCAGCCTCAGTATAAGGACATGGCTTTCTCTGACTTGAGAGCCATGTGTGTTGAAAGACACCTGAAGCTAGGACAGAGTCCCTCCACACTACACCTGATAGATCTGCTGACAGCAGATGATCTTAGATTGGCTCTAGGAGCTAATAGGTCTGAATCAGGGGGTGGGTCAATTACAGTGTCTGGGTCAGATGATGAAAATCAGAATGACCAAGACTCTGTGATTGAAGGGCCAGGCTCCAAGGGGTCTGAAAAGGACAGAGGAATTCTCCCTAAGAGGACTGACAGAGTGGATGAGAGGCATAGGTCCCCTTCCAGGGAATCTGACCACTCTTATCACTCTGGCAGAGAATTTGTCCAGCAGAGGAACTCATACTTTCCCATAAGAGAGAGCTCCTCTGACAGAATGTGCAAACTGCTGCAGTATGAGGAAGCAAGAGTTGCCCTCAGAACCAAGCAGTTGGCACTGGATAGAGAAGCCCTGGAGATCCAGAGAGCTTCTAGAAGAGAGGGGTTAGAACCCCTTGGTGGCAGCAACAGTGTCCCTAGAGGCAGATAATCTATTCCAGACCATAGGAACCTGAGCAAGGTTGTTCCTCCCTACCAGAGTGGGGATGATATCCACAAGTGGATAACTGCTATGGAGAGGGCCTGTAGAGTACAGCAGGTCCCCCAAAAGCAGTGGGCAGCAATCTTGTGGCTCTCCTTTTCAGACAAAGGTAGAGACAAGCTCCTCACTGTTAGAGAAGAGGATGCTGATAATTATGAAGTCCTGAAGAGTGCACTGATAGATGGGTTTGGCTTAACCACTGAGCAGTACAGGTTGAAGTTCAGAGACACCCAGAAGGCACAGACTCAGGACTGGACTGACTTTGTAGTTTGTGCAACCAAGGCTCTGGAGGGTTGGTTGGTTGGCAGTAGGGTTACTGATTTCAAGGGATTGTATAATCTGATGATGAGAGAACAGATCCTTAATAATTGCCAGAACCAGTTGTTGCATCAATACCTGGTGGACTCAGATCTGACCTCTCCCCAAGAATTGGGAAAGAAGGCAGACAAATGGGTCAGAACCAGGGTAAGGCAGAAACCCCAGAACCAAGGGGTGACACCAAGAAGCAAGATCCTAAGGGCTCTGAGAAAGGTGGGGATAAGTCAAAAGACCAGAAGTCTTCACAAGGGCCCCAAAAATCTGCATCTGGTGGGGAGTCACAATCCAACAAGGGAAAAGGCCAAAAGAAGCCCTGGTGCAAATTCTGTAAACAGAAAGGGTACTGGACTTCTGATTGTAACAAGTCCAAAGACCAAACCACCACCACTCCTGCCCCTAAAGCAACTGTTCCCCCTAGCTCAGCTACTGGTGGAGGTGGTACTCAGAATAAGGGTGTAGTAGGGTTGACCCTGGGTTCTGAAGTGGATTCTGACCTAGTCAGAGTGCCCACTCAGGCAATGCTGATTTGTGATGGAGACCTTGATATGTCCTTCCTAGTAAGCCCCAGTAATCTGGGCAAATACAAACAGCAGCCTGTAATAAATGGCAAACAGGCTTTCGCATTTAGGGACACAGGTGCTAGTGTCACCATGGTGGCAGAGGATCTTGTGGACCCTGGACAGATCATCCTGGGCGAAATGTACCAGGTGACCAATGCAAGCAATGTCAGGACCAACCATAGTCTGGCAGTTGTGAATTTCTCCTGGGGAGGGGTAACTGGCCTCAAGAAGGTTGTAGTCAGTGCAGACCTCCCTGTAGAATGTCTATTGGGCAATGATCTAGAGACTTCAGCCTGGTCTGAAGTAGAGTTATGGACTCATGCTGAGATGTTGGGCATCCCTGCAGAGGTATTTGCTGTGACCAGGTCACAAGCAAGAATGCATAACACTGAACCAGCTCTGGATCCTGGAACAATGGACCAGATGCTTCCCAAGAGGAGGAGCAGGAGGGTAAAGGCAGTGCCTTCCCCTCTGTCTCAGATCACAGATTCACCCCCAGAGGGAGGTGAAGCAGATCCTGAAGAAGGAACTGCCCCAGAGGGACTTGAGCCTGATCAGGTTGAGTTCTTGGGGGCAAGGGGCCCTTCTAGGGAAGATCTGAGTAAGGAGCAACAGTGCTACCCCTCTCTTGAACCCCTCAGACAGCAGGCTGCTGCTGAGGCTGCTGGAAGAGCTAGTGGGTCCCATAAAGTTTATTGGGATGAGGGACTCCTATATTCTGAGGGTAGAGAGCCAGCCCCTGGAGCCACCAGGAGGTTGGTAATACCTCAGAAGTTTAGGGGGTTCCTCTTGACCCTAGCACATGACATCCCTTTAGCAGGGCACTTGGGCCAAAACAAGACCTGGGACAGGCTTGTTCCACATTTTCATTGGCCACATATGTCAGAGGACACAAAGGAGTTTTGTCGCTCCTGTGTCACATGCCAAGCCAGCGGTAAGGCAGGTGGCACAACAAAGGCCCCCTGATACCACTACCTGTGGTGGGGGTACCCTTTGAAAGGGTAGGGATTGACATTGTTGGTCCCCTTGACCCTCAAACTGCATCTGGGCACAGGTTTATCCTGGTGGTAGTGGATCATGCCACCAGGTACCCAGAAGCAATTCTCTGAGGACCACCACAGCCCCTGTGGTGGCAAGAGCCCTCATTGGAGTCTTCTCCAGAGTGGGTTTCCCAAAGGAGGTCATTTCTGACAGAGGTACCAACTTCATGTCAGGATACTTGAAGGCAATGTGGAAGGAGTGTGGTGTAACTTATAAGTTCACCACCCCTATCACCCACAATGCAATGGGTTGGTTGAACGCTTCAACAAAACCCGAAGGGAATGATTAAAGGACTCCCAGAGAAGCTTAGGCGGAAATGGGACCTTCTTCTTCCCTGCCTGTTGTTTGCATACAGAGAGGTTCCACAGAAGGGGGTTGGTTACAGCCCATTTCAGCTTCTGTTTGGGCACCCTGTAAGAGGTCCATTGTGTTTGGTTAAAGAGGGCTGGGAGTTACCTCTCAAACCCCCCAAACAGGATGTGATGGACTATGTACTTGGTCTCCGCTCCCGGATGGCCGAATACATGAAAAAGGCAACCAAAAACCTGGAGGCCAGCCAAGAATTGCAAAAAGCTTGGCATGACCAAAAGGCGGTGCTGACTGTGTACCAGCCAGGACAGAAAGTGTGGGTGTTGGAGCCTGTGGCCCCAGCAACCCTCCAGGACAAGTGGAGTGGCCCCCATACAATAGTTGAACAGAAGGGAGAAGTCACCTATCTGGTGAATCTTGGAACTCCCAGGAGCCCCCTGAGGGTGCTCCATGTCAACAGATTAAAGCCATATGTTGACAGGGCTGACATGGGCTTGCTCATGGCAACTGATGAGGACCAGGAGGAGGAGAGTGACCCTCTCCCTGACCTGCTCTCTCAGAACCCTGATGATGGGTCAGTAGATGGTGTTGCTTTGGCAAGCAGCCTCACTGACCATCAGCAAACTGAGTGCAGACAAGTTCTGCAACAGTATAGACATATGTTTAGCCTGACCCCTAATCAGACTACCTGGTGCACCCATGAGGTGGACACTGGAGACAGTCTGCCTGTCAAGAGTAAAATCTACAGGCAACCTGACCATGTCAGGGACTGTATCAGGACTGAAGTCCAGAAAATGTTGGAGCTAGGCGTAATTGAGCCTTCAGATAGCCCTTGGGCTAGCCCAGTAGTCCTGGTACCCAAGCCTCATACCCAGGGTGGTAAGAAAGAAATGAGGTTTTGTGTAGACTACAGAGGCCTCAATGCAGTCACTAGGACTGATGCCTATCCCATACCAAGGGCAGATGAGCTGATTGATACTTTGGCCTCAGCCAAGTATCTAAGTACATTTGACCTAACAGCTGGCTACTGGCAGATCAGATTAGCTGATGATGCAAAAGCCAAAACAGCATTTTCGACCCCTAGTGGGCACTACCACTTTGTGGTGATGCCCTTTGGATTGAAAAATGCACCTGCCACTTTTCAGAGGTTGGTGAATAAAGTTCTGGCAGGGATGGAAACTTATTGCTCAGCTTATCTGGATGATATTGCTGTCTTTAGTTCCTCCTGGCAGGATCACCTGGTCCACCTCAGAAATGTTTTGGAGGCTCTGCAGAAAGCAGGCCTCACTATCAAGGCCACTAAGTGCCAGATAGGGCAGAGTCAGGTTGTGTACCTGGGCCACCTTGTAGGTGGAGGCCAGGTTCAGCCTTTACAGAGCAAAATCCAAACCATAATGGAATGGGTTGCTCCAACCACCCAGACACAGGTGAGAGCCTTCTTAGGCCTGACTGGGTACTATAGGAGGTTTGTCAAGGGATATGGATCTATAGTGACCCCCTTGAATGATCTGACCTCAAAGAAAATGCCAAAAAGGTTCAGTGGACAGCTAGCTGTCAGAAGGCATTTGAAGACCTAAAGCAGGCCATGTGCACTGCCCCCATCTTACAGAGTCCAGACTACACCAAAAAGTTCATTGTCCAAACAGATGCTTCTGAGCTGGGTGTGGGAGCTGTACTGTCTCAACTGAATTATGAAGGTCAAGACCAGCCAGTAGCTTTTATTAGCAGACGGCTGACCCCTAGAGAGAAACGTTGGTCAGCTATAGAGAGGAGGCCTTTGCTGTGGTGTGGGCCCTGAAGAAGCTGAGGCCATACTTGTTTGGCACTCACTTCATAGTTCAGACTGACCACAAGCCCCTCCTATGGCTTAAACAGATGAAAGGTGAAAACCCAAAACTTTTGAAGTGGTCCATTTCCCTACAGGGGATGGACTATACAGTGGAACATAGACCTGGGACCCAACATGCCAATGCAGATGGACTCTCAAGGTATTTCCACTTAGAACACGAAGACTCAACTGGTCAAGGTTAGTTTAGTGTCCCTGCGTTTGGGGGGGGGGGTTGTGTAGGAGAGTAGGATCTGCCTCTTATGTTGCCCCCATTTTTTTTCTGATGTTTACACTGGTTTCTGGCTATAGTCTGGCTGGGTCCCTGCCAATCAGGGCTCCAGCCTCTCTGTTCTCTCTAAATGACTTGCAGTGCACTCTAGGTGCACTAGTGATTGGATACTGTGGTACCTTATGAGTCCCTAGTATATGGTACCTTAGGTACCAAGGGCATAGGTACTTCACAGGCCTACCAGGGGCTGAAGCATGTATTATGCCACCCCTGGGAAGCAGACTAAATCTGACACCACAGGCCTGCTACTGCAGCCTGGGTGAGGTGGTGCTAGCACTCCTCACTGAGATATAGGTTTCCTATATCTCTCCTGCACACACATTTAAACCTATCAGTCACCCCTAAGGCAGGCCCTATCAATCCTGAGGGC
Organism: Calotriton arnoldi; assembly: GCA_963921515.1. Classification (NCBI taxonomy): domain Eukaryota; kingdom Metazoa; phylum Chordata; class Amphibia; order Caudata; family Salamandridae; genus Calotriton; species Calotriton arnoldi. Next base: position 335,606 of record CAWUFW010009354.1, read on the forward strand.
AGGGTGCTTAGTTCCTATGTGAGAGGGTGCCTCTGCCTGAGCAGGGCCCCTCTGCAGCTCTCAGAGTCCATTCTCTGGGGCTGTTTGTGGATGCGGTTAAACCATATACTCTTAAGTGCATTATATCCTCGCGGTAAAATGCTAACTTTGGAATGGCTGCATCAAAACATGTCGTGTTTGGTGTCAAACATCTTGGAATACTACCCCCCCGCCAGTCCTGGCAGCGGGGGTAGCATTCCACCCTTCTAGAGGTATAGACATGTACCCACTGTGGAAACGCGGTAGAATCCTGCAGAGCCCTGGCATCACAAAATGGATGCCACCAGTCACAGACACTGGGCTGCCCTCCTGCTGATGACCAAAACTCGCAGTGGAGGAAGCCCAACAATAGGCATCCTGTCACAGGGAGGTGTAACCACCTCCCAGACAGGGTTTAGTGTATTGGGGCTGGGTGGGTGCACTCTTAGAGTGCTTTGAAGTCCTGCACTGGGGGAGCAGAAGGCTCCTCTGTGCATATGCCAGTTCAAACCAGCTCAGGGGCTACCTGCCCCTGCTCTGGCACGAAACTGGACAAAGGGAAGTGGGTGTTGCCACCCACTCCCCTGACCCTCCCTTAGGTGGGGTCATAGAGCTAGTCCCTCCCTTTCTTTTAGTATAAGAGAGGGAACCTGTGCATTGCACCCTAGATATCCCTGGACGACGCTCTGAAGAAGAATCCTGGACCTTCGACGTTCCACTACCTTTGGAAGACTGAAGAATCTCCCTTGGAGTCAAGGAGTGACTCCCCTGCTTGGCAGGCACCAAAAACTACAAACGACGGTCGCAAACTATGCTGCTCCCGCCGGAGTCCGAAGTCCCTGCAGCCCAAGAAGTACATTTCCTGACTTTTCAAAGACCATCGTGAGTCCCCAGCGAAGCTGAGGCCAGTGGACCCCAAGAGTGACGAGGAACCGCGACCCCTGGGTACCGTGCACTATTGTCGAGTGCAACCCCTTCACAACGTTCTACGAACTTGTGCTTTGAACCACGTATGGTACTAGCCTCCAGCAGGAATTCCTCCAAAGATCAGAGGCCTACCTCATCCCGAGTGACCGTGGACCCCTGTTGAGCGAATCCTCCTGAGGCGTCTTTGCAATCCCTTGCCAGCCGGCTTGTGGGTCTCCTGAAGGCTTTCCTACAGAACCAAAGGGCTCTCCTAGTTGCTCCAGGCCTGCCCTGACTTACCCTCGCTGGGTGAGTCCCTCAGACCTTACTGGTCTGCGCCATTGACTTTTTGCACTTTCCCCGAGACTTGCTATTACCAAGGCTTGTTGGCTCCCATCGAGTCGCCGACACCGCAGTAAGCTGCAGACATCGTGGGATACGCCGAATACAGCTCCTGGTTGTCGTCGACACCTCCTGAACCTCGTGGCTGAAGAGTCAAGGCACCCATGTCCGACCTGAATCTTGCAACGACGGTGGGCATCCATCTTCCTTGCCCCGAGTCACTGCCAAGTGACTTTGAACACTGTCCCCTCTGCTTTCAGGTCTTCCATCTTCTGAATCCAGGCTTGGATTCCTCCGGACACTTCTCCTGTCGCCGCAAGCAGCAAGTCTTCACTGGCTCCCATTGAAAACGACGCCGCGACCCGACACCAAAGAACACCTATGCACCCGGCTCCCCTGGGTGAGGTAACTTCAGCACTACGGTGCTCCTGTGGGTGTGGGCCCTCGAACTACTTACCCTGTAAGTGACTTGCTTGTAGCTACCCTAGAAGTGCCCTAAAACTCTTACTTTCTAAGTGCGACTATCGCGCTGACTCGTACATGGTTCGCGTCTGTGTTAGACACACCGCGTCCAACTCCCTTGCAACTCTATCTGTAACCGCGTCCTTCGACTCGTACAAGGACCGATCGGTGTGTTCGCCTCGAACACGCAAGGGACCTTTAACATTGAAATCTCAATCGCGTCTGTTCGCATAGACTCGTACAGGACTCGCACCGGTGCCAGGACACCGCGTCCGTCCCCTGTGGGTCTCCTACAACTACCTGGGGTGGTTCTTGGGGGTCCCTCGATTCTAGATGCCCTAGACCTAGGTCTAGCCAAACTAAGATTGTGATATTTGATTGTGCTAAACTTATTTTGATAACATTTGATTTGTACATATGTCCTTGACTTCTAATCTCATAAAGAGATTAGTAGAGAGTTGTTTATTAATAAATACATATATATTTGATATATATACCTGTGTGGTGTCTTTTCATTTGGTGATTCAAGAGATTGTGTGGTAAAACAAGCTGCTTTACATTCCTTCAAGACTTAGCCTGAAGGCTGCTCTCCACAGCTACCACTAGGATAGCTTTCTTTAAAGGTTGTCTTAAACCTATCTACCATAAGAGTCGAATTGTACTGGTGGTGCAAGGTGTCCACTTTAATTAGTGAACAGCATATACCAGGCCAACTTCTCACACTCATAAAATCTGGGCGCAGTGACTTCCAGAGTACTCTGCCCGACCCTAAGAATCAACTTGTAAGTAAGTATTTCAGGACATCATCTAAATACTCTGAAGATAATGCTAAGAAGTTTGAATTTTATTCTGTGCCTTAGGGTTTCATAGTAAGTTCTGCAACACATGTAAGCCTTTGACAGCCATCATAAAGTGAGCTGATTTCTTTAGGTTATGTATCCATTCGGGTTGTAGACATTGGCGTTTCAAGATTTCCTTCAGTAGCTCTTCAGCATAGAAAATGGAACAGTATCAGAGTGGAAAATTACCCCAATGTGTTGCAGTTGCTATCCCAGGTACGTTAAGTGATTAAGTATACAACAAGTAGGGGAAATAACTACATGCCTACTTGAATAGGAATGTTGGTGGCTAGGCTTTTTAAACAAAGAAGAAGCACATGAAGTAAACGAAAAATAAAACTTTGGGTGCTTTGTACAACATCAATGGAAATGAATGTATTTTTAAAGGAATTGTTACATTTACTGTTATTAATGCATTGTAACAAACAAAAGACGACGCTGGTGGAAGTTAAGTACATAACAACAAAAGGAAAAGACACCATGTGCTTTAAAAGAATAGAAGACAAGAGGTTTTTTGATTGTTCAGTGTGAGTGAGTCCTTTAAGCAGGAGTACGAAATCAATTAACAATTGAGAGTAAAGTATTGTGAAACACTTTGGCAGTATGTCAATTGAATGATAATTTTGTTATCAATAAATATATATAAGTATTACACTTGAGGAAGGGATAACACGTAATCCCCAAACGCATTGAGTAACATTATCATTGATATGTCAAACAAAAAAACTGAACATGAGAAAAAGTTTGGAGTTGTGAAACTCTTTCTAACTGAACAAACATAATATTGAATGTACTGAGAATCCGAGGATGTATTCCCTTGGTGTAGTGTTGTCCCCTATTGTGATGTACAGTTCAAAATGATAAATATTATTTGATTCTGATTGGCGATCAGATAGTGAGAGGCAGAATCATTATTTATTTTTTGAAAATATTCCCAAGGTTCCACTAGGGATCTGCACCCAGATTTGGAATAGCTTCTCAGTACATTCTCATTCTTAATGATCTTTTCTGTCGTACATGCGGAGTGTTTTCTTCTATCATATTTTGGAGTAAATACATAATGTTTGTTGAAAGGCCTACATACATTCCTTACCATGGTCATGTAACACGTGCGGACACGGCTCTCAGTTTTTATATAATTTTCTTCATTTTGTGAATTTCATCATTTTATTACTTCATATTCTGTCAAAAAAGATTTCTTAGTTCACAGCATTGATTATATTTCCTAAACCATCAATTTGGAGATTTATACATGATGACACTCTGGAGTGAGAAAGCAAGCCTGCTTTTATACACACAATATATGATCTGTTAAACCTAAAGAATAAAACAAAGAACTGAATTAGTTTATTAAACTCCCTGGAAAACACCAAAGTATAATGCACCCTGCAAAGGACCATTCCAAGGAATACCTGTTGATCATTCAGTCTCTGTTAACAACGGTATTCCAGGCACAAATTCACAGTTCAGGACACAAAGTCACAGTTCAGACATAAAATCACAGTTCAGGACACAAAGTCAAGGTTTGACTGAATGAGTAGGTAAATGGAAGAGAGGGTTACCAAATAAAGCAAGAGCATGGTACCAGTTGTGAGATGTGAGTTGGAAAGGTAGATCCCAGAAAGGTACCAGCCTGGGGAATTCTCTGGCTTTACCTACAGCTTGGTTTGATTCGTGTTGCTGTAAAGTCTAGTCTGCTGCAGCTCAAAAACATCTGTTTTTTTAGGTCTCGCCTAGGCAGCTCATGCACTGTCTCTTCAAGGCATGTTGTATCTACTCTGTGGGCTTTCATCGCGCCCATTGCTTTTCGATCATTCCTTTGTGTGCCATTCTAAATTCCTTACTTTTCATTGGTGAAACATTGCTATTTGTGCCACCTTTGGGTGTGTTTTTCACTTTTATGGTGCCTGCCCCTGTTACATGTCCCCCTACTCTTTTGATTATTTATGGTTTGTTCAGCACACTCCTTTTTTATTTGAATTGGTCCGGCACAGTGGTCAGTGGTGTGAAGTTAAGAGCTCACTCCTGCCGGGGCAGCACACAGGAGGCATTGGATGCGTGCGGGGGAGAGCTGGACAGCTTTGGCAGTGTATACCGGGCGTCCTCAGGCACGCTGCTCTCTAGGCCCGGGCTTAAATTTCCACTCGGCTTGCAGAGTTTGCGGAATTCTGCAACTATGCATTCCTTGGAGAACGCAGAGTTACCGATGATCTCTACACTACACAATGGAGAAGATTTTTTGGTGTGCTCAGACAAATGTGGGGAGCCCAACAAGACAGTATTTGGGAAAGGGAGCCAGACTGCCGACCATGTCTCAGCAATCTGGCTGCGGCGTACTTTCTTGCAGCAACAATAGGGGTTCTTGGCCCCCAAAAACACTCAGCAGCCAAAGAAACTTCATCCCCCAACCAATAGTGGGCCAGGAGGCCACTGTGCAGAGTGGTTGAGAAAGGGGGCAAGACCTCTGACCATGCCTCGGAATAAGGCTGCGGGGGACTTAATTGTCACAGCAATAGGGGTTCTTGGCCCCCAACGACCCTCAGCAGCCAAGGGGACTTTATTCCCCAACCAGTAGTGGGCTAGGAGACCCCTGTGCAGAGTGTTAAGAAAGGTGGCGGGCCTCCAACCACGTCTGGGCAATCCAGCTGCGGGAGACTTAATTGTAGGCCTGGGCCGAGCTCGCGAAGTCGTCAGAGGTTAGTGAGCAGGTGGAGTACTGGTCATCCACCCCGAATGATGTCCCCTTGGCTGTTGAGGGTCATTGGGGGCCAACAAATAATAATTTTTCTCTGCTGCCCTACATTTGTAATGCATGTGGTTGTTATCATAATCTGGGTATGGTCCCGTTCCTGTACAACTATTAGCCATCTGCCTTGTTTGTCTGCTTTGATCTCTCTCTATTTGAGCTTGTCGTTGAAAAGTATTGCTACTCCTGCTGTTTGCATCTGGAGTGGTGTGTGATGTTGGATAGGAAAGCATGTAGTGCATAATCTGTGTTAGTTCCCTTTGACTAGATGTGTCTCCCGTAATAAGCAAGAGAGACTTTTAAGGTCTCCAATTATACTCAAGCATTTGGTGGGGTTATTAAGGCCCGAGCAGTATATGGAATGACCTTCAATGTCAGTGGGTTAGATACTGTTTATGATGAGCATTGAGATGTGCAAATGAGGGACTTGGTGACTACATCAATCTGGCGTCTGACCGGTCTGAGTCTCCTTCTAACTTCCCTTTTCTAGAGGTTCCCGCTAGAAGAAACCTAGCGGGTGTAATGGATCTTTTAGCCCATCCACTCATTCTTCTCCTGGGTTCCTCCCTCCCCACCTATATAAATCATGATGTGGGGGTGAAAGGGTCAAGGGGATAGGACGAAACCCAGTCTCCTAGTTTTCTGCTGCCGACCTAATCCCATGCTATGCCACCTCCAGTTCTCTGGTGTGCAACAGCACCACCAAAGCACCCCCAGCCAACTTGCAGAGGTGTGATATGATACTCTCCTTGCTTGCTGCTATTTGGCACTGTTATCCAGGGTTCTCTTGACTTTCACTTATTGGAGGTGGTTGCAGGAGATGTTGTTTCTCCTGGTATAGTCAGTACAAGAAGAGACCATGCGTATTTTAGAGAGGTAAGGGAGTGAAGTTTTCTACCCAATGAAAAAAGCAGCCAAATGGGGTATCCCCAACTGCATTTCGGGTCACAAAACCTCAAAAAGTCTGTGATTGGCTTCAAAGTGCTATGGTTGACCAATGTTGTGAGAGAAATATCTTAGAATAATTGCAGGGTAGCCCCATTAAGGGAAATATGACTGCGCTTTTGGGCTCGAGACAGAACAGCCTCCTTTTCTTCATAGAAATGTGGTCTATTCACCACGTCTGTGGGCAAGCCCTTTGGGGATCATCATTGAATTACTCCAAGATGGTTTCAAAGAGACTCTGGACATATTTTGGGAGATCTGGAGCTGAAACTTACAGTGGAATTTCGTGAATGTGAATATTGTTCCGACACAACCTATTTTCCAGGTCTTTGAACTTTTTCATGTAGAAGTATGTGTTGCTCTTCCGGGGTGAGCATCTGTTGATGGAGGTGGTCGCTGTCATCTACCTGCTCATGTAATACATTTTCCATTTCCTCAACACTAAACTCCAACTCCGTCACATCATTTCACACTTCTTGTAGAATCCTCCGTAGGTCCAACTTGAGAGCTAGGATTTCCTCCTTGAGTTCTTGGAATGCAGCAAGACGGAAGTCTTTGGTGATCCCTGGTTCCACGAGGGCAGACAGATTTCAGCTAGCCACCTTCTGATTTTGTCTCTGCAACTCCCAGTGGACCCATGGTGGCTCGGCAAGATGATGTTTGCTGAACAAGGCTTTTAATGGATTGATCTTTTTTAGCCTTGCTGCCTGTCATTATGAAGTTGAGATTGGAGGGTCAGTCCTTTCCCAACTATAGCTCTTGCTAAGGTGATCATGACTAGATACAAGTTCCACTCTAGTGTGGTGTGCCAGTATCTGTGGTCTATCACTGGTGTTGGTGAAGTCTACCAAGTCCAATGAGTTAGTGTCCACTGCTGGGCAGCCAACAGGGGCCCTCCTCCACTAGATGCTGGCCTGGGCTTTTTAAGGGTCCACATGCCTGGTGGGGTGATCAGGTGGCACCTCAGGGCTTCCAGGCTCCATCAAGTGGCAGGTTCACAGACAGGGCCGGATGTCCTTCTTTAGTTATGTTGCCTGTGTTGAGTGGGGATCTCTGTTGAGTGTCCTCTAGGGGCCACCAACAGCTAGTGTCCAAAAGGCGCCAGTCCAAATGTCAAATCCTAGGTAGATGTAAGTGTGTCACCCCCTATAGGGCCCCAGATGGCACGCGTCTTCAGGGTAGACCCAGATGGCCCGCAGCCACCAGCAATGCATTCCAGGGCCTCAGATCTTCTTGCAGACTGTGCTCTCAGCCTCGCCGCAATATGAGCTCTCTGCTCCACACCGTCTCCAATTAGCCATCTCAATCCTCGTCTGCTGTCCAGGCCTCTTCCCCCATTACCATGCAATGGGGACCATCCCATGTTGTCCACTAGCTCATCCACCAGGTCACTAAAATGTTGTGCCCAGCTGGCGGAGGGCTGTGCCTCCAACGCTGCTCCTCCTGCTTTTTGCTGATTGCCCCCAGGCAACGTGGCGCTACAGCATGATAATCAGGTCCAGGGGGACACCAACTACCCCTCTGGGTCATCATGGGAAGAGCTCTGGGTGGGCCACGGGTCTTCATCTTTCAACATGGTGTCTGAGCTAGGTACTCCTCCTCCACATGGCAGGGGTGAGTCCAGTCTCCGTCTGGCTACATCTATACGAAACCTCAGTCTGCCTACTGCCTAACTTGCCTGGAGGATTAGAGAGCATCAGGGTACCTCAGCTGGGCCCCAATGCCAGCCCCCCCCACTGCTAGATGTAGGGGAATTCCAGGCCTCAAGGGTAGAGCTACAGAATCAGATGAAAGCTATGTTCAAAGCCTGGTCACACCCCCAAGCCTGATATTTTAATTCTTACTCTACACTCACTGTCTCCCTAGCCCAGGAATGATATATTTGTTGTGCTGTAACGAATTAGGTAGGCGAGTGTGTTATAGGAGATTGGGACTCAGAGGTAGGCAATGCACAGCGCCACTTGAATTACTTATTATGTGCCAATAGTTGTCCAAAAATCATTCAAACCGTTTCAGCAAAAAAATATTTTTTAAGCAGTCAGGTTGTTGTGAATTAAGTCATACCACATACTGAAACTAGTATTTTATGAATTATGTGTAAAAATGAAACAAGTTCCAGGGACACAGGAGCCCAAACAAAAACTACAATGGCCTAGAAAACCCTCAATGCTGTGTGACTTTCTAAATATACGACCATGAGCTTGAATCGGGTACTAAAATATATGTTCTTTTCTTCTTCCCTCAGACCATCCAGCTGTCCTTGCCAATACCAGTGGGAGATATTAACTAAGGTGTACCTCCAAAAGATAGAGGCCATAAGGTGGCCTTCTGTTGGCTGGTGAATCTTCAAGAGAAGGCATTGGTGGCCATTCCCTCCAGAGCCAGGCTGGTGGAACCCAGAAAGCATCATCATCATCATCATCATCGATAAAGGCACTGCAGGTGCCTTCTATCCCAAGGAGCAGTTCAACACCCCCTCAACTACCAAGGTCCTCCTCAATAAGATTTTTCAAGGCATTAGGGAAGTCAATGAGGTGCTCAGAAAGGGATTTGAATAGACTTGATGTTTTAGAGGGGCATTTTAATTAGGGAGGAGGTAGGCCTGCTGCAGGTGGTGTAGGTGGGAATATTTGGGAAAGTTGTAGCTTTCTCATAGTTTTATAGCTGAGGGGCCGTGGGTCTGTTGTGAGTATAGTCGGTAGGAACGTTTGAGAAAGGAGTATAATGGGATTTGTGTGTTTTTATAGTTTGAGGAGAGAGGTGGGTCTGTTGTAGGTGGAGTGGGTTGGAAGAGTTGGGAAAGTGCTAAAATAGGTTCTATGTTTTGTTTAGGGAGAGGGATGGGCCTGTTGTGGGTGGAGTGGATGGAGTTAATTTTTTGTATAAAATAAACACTTTTTCCTGCCTATAGGTTTTTGATATTATTATTATTTTTATGATTATTAGTTTTTAAATTTGTTTTATTGTTTACTGTACCATCTCCATTAATTAAAACCAAGATTCTCAACCTATCTACTGACAGCGGCTGAGCCCTGAACCTGTCACATCACAAAGAAATTGTCCAATTGTCTACCCTTATTTTCTTTTCTCTAGTCTCTTCTTGACCTGAGCTCCCTTATCAGGCTAACCCAAGTGCAGGCCTCCAATCCACCATCCTGCAATCAATGTTGGAAAATTGGTGATGCATAACCTTTATCTCACCCTTCACAACTTGATGTCCCCTGAGCACTCACCTTCCTATCAGTATTAACAACTGTGTATTTCCCTACCTACTCTAGTAGTAACACTCACCACAAAGAAACACATGGAAACAAAGATATCATATAAACACATTATGCATGCTACAAAGTCCAACCAGGAACCCAATAACGCCCTCCTTCCAGTTCTTACCTTAGCGTAAATGTATTGTCTGGCACCTCCCCTAATACCTCAAGGTATCTTTGTATTGATTCAGGGCTTTTGCCAATAGGAGTAACTGCTGGTGGCCCTAACAGGCCCAGACAAAGACGCTTTCACAGAAAAAATAGTGGGGCATATTTACAAGCCCCTATCGCCACAGGAACGTCATCTTTTACGACGTTCCTGTGGCAATAGGGTATTTGCCTTATTTATAAGGTAACGTTAAGCCACTTAATGCCGCCTTGTAAATTAGGCACCATTTCACGCTATACTTAGCGTGAAAGGGGTAGACAATGGGTGTTGCGGTGGGCATTCCACGGCAACACTTATTGATTTTGGCGCTGCCCCATATTTTCAAGGATGGCGTTAATATGGCACAGCGCCAAAATTAAGACCAGGGAAAACCTGGTCTTAACATGGCAAAACGAGGAGAAATGCTTTATTGCTCCTAATTTTCGCTGTTTCTATGTGTGCTGCATTGTGAAGCACACATAGGAACAGCAAAACGCCACGAATTATTGTTTATGTGCAGGAAGGTGTCCTTTCCTGCACAAAAACAATCATTAAAAAACTTCTATGTGTGCTTCACAATACAGCACACATAGACTGCATAGGAGTTACAGATCGCCATTTGTGATTGTTTATGTGCAGGAAGGGACACCTTCCTGAACATAAATAATCATTCACCCCAATGCAGGCACCCTTGCACTATGGTGCCTACATTGGCACTAGGCAGCTTAATTTAGTGTCAGCGCTAGGGGAAACGCAGTGGTGCATCGTATCTTTGTAAAAATGTGCATCCCTGCGTTCTCAGAATGCGGAGTGTGGCATAAGCAAGTTTTGCTTAACGCCACGCTCTGTCATTCTGTTGTACATATGCCCCAGGGTTCTTTTTCTGAATTTAGCAGGTGAACCAGCAAAGAAGAATCCTCATTCTAACACATGAAACTAAATGAAAAGATAGAGTGGAAAATCCAAGTCACATACCAACATAAATCAATACAGTGTAAGTGTAATTTACTAAAGTAACAGTGATGAATATTCAAGTCTTTCGAGGTTACTTTGGAATAATCCTTAGGTACAATGATTCTCTACAGTGTGTAGATTGTGTGAAAAAGTACAAACTAGCTATCCTTGCTCTACCATAATAATAATTGATTTTCTACACTATGATGTCCCTTTCTTCCCACTGTACTGGGGATGGTGTGGCCAAATTTGTAAAACATTTTAAACCTCCTCCTGTAATAGTTTAGCGTTGATTACACCATATCTGCCATGCCAAGTGTGGTACCTGTTGATTTTGGAAATAGGTAACAGTTCAATACATCTCACTACTTGAGGGTGAGGGTTAGGGTCTTGATGATTGGATGGGAGGGGGCATTACAGAAAACTTTACAGAGAGACAAACATAACATTCAGCAAGTCCATGAGCACAGCACATCTATCATGGAAGAAGGGTGAGAGTTATGATAACCTACTCAAACAGTCTTTAGCAGCCAACACATTCCCAAATTAGTTATAGCTATCTAGACTTGAATCCAATATAATTTATACAGTATACAAATGGTGCACCTGCATTCTGGCAATGTCAATACTGGGAGCAGTACTGAACCTCAGAAAAGGAGGCTATGGAGGTTCCACATGCAGAAGAGAATGTCTGTAGAATGATAATATAAAATGTCAATTTTTGAGAGCCAAGGTAAACATGTTGCACAAGGAGTCAGTGTGGAGACCAAACTGGCATACAATTAACTAAGGGCCAATGGGGTAAAGAATGATCCCAGACAACCAGTTGGCCTCATTTACCGTTAATGAATGATCAACCAAACAATAACAATAATTTAGCTGTGACTTTCATTGTCCACAACCACTTAGAAACAGCCACTAGTCTGCATTATTCTAAATAAATGTCTTCTTTCCAGTCCACAGAGGTAGGCGTTTTTGAGTCTTTTCCCCCATAGAAGTAGATAGGCATTAGTCCTTCTATCAGATGTGGTTGACAGGACTCGCACATTTCATTTCTTCTTAAAAGAGACAGACCTGTTGAGCAAGAAAATATAATGAAATTAAGTTTAGGTCTCCAGTTTAGGTAATCTGAGAAGTTTCAGAAGAATCAAAAGATATTGAACTGTAATTAACAAAACACCAATCAAGTAACATTGCCAGAGTTCGTGCAGAATGATCTAATGAGCCATTCAATAAATACAAAGTTTACCCAAGCCCCTCCCATCCATCACATGCATCATCATTTGGCATTCATTTATACAAATTACCTAGTCTACATCCAAGTGTAGTATCCATTTTACCAATCTATGACTCTCTTTTCCCAATGTAGCAACATACTTAAAGAGTTCAGTCTTTCGAATATTCACATATGAACATGGGAATAAAAGGTTAGGCATGGGAGGCAGACGTCTCAGTTTTTCAGGAAATTAAGGTATCAATTGCAGACTTAGATACCATAGCCCATTGTAATGCCTACAGTTAACCCTAGGGTTGAATTGAGTTTTTTCGTTGTTACCTCGCTCTCACCACACAGTCACCAGACTATATTGACTGTGTTCTTCTTGATTGTCAATTTGGATGTGCACACTGGTCAATTCAAGTTTATTTATATTAGCTGCATACACCAAACATAAAAAGGGTAGGTTTTTACAACAGACATTTCTGTTGTCTGTTATTATTATTTTTTATTCAGAAAGTAGAGTTCACCCTCAAAAAGACGCCATCAGGAACATAATCACTTACCACATTTGTGATGTCCAAGAAATTGCCCTTATCTGCCGTGGTACTGTGTGGAGGATTATACATTTTTGGTATTAAATTTGTATTCATTTTAATAATTGTCAGTCTCTCCATGTTTTGAGGTGAGAGACAGGTCCTTCTGACTGTGCCAATTGCACCAGCAATACTACACACTCTGCTCAGAGGATTCACTGACAATAGGATATGCAAAATTCTTTATTGCTAGCCTTTTGAGGTTTGGCTGCTGTTCCTTGTTCCTATGTCAAAAGAGGTAAACCGCTATGATATTAGTAGCCTTCTGTTTTATCATCCAGGTAGTCTTTTACTGTCTTTTCCATTGTCAGAGTTTAAGACATTAGGGGACATATTATCAAGAACGGCGCAAACATTATCGCCGCTTTAGCGGCAGGAAACTGCCGCTAAAGTGGCGATAAGGGGCTTGATAATATGCCCTAGAGAATTCCAATAGAAGCCCAGGTTCTGGTGTCAAGGACATCAGACCTGGGCTTCTATTGGAATTCTCTAGGGCATATTATCAAGCCCCTTATCGCCGCTTTAGCGGCAGTTTCCTGCCGCTAAAGCGGTGATAATGTTTGCGCCGTTCTTGATAATATGGCCCAAGGTATTTTGGAGTTAGCTGTACCTGTGCATTTGATTTAATTCCTGGAATATTCATAAACCAATCTGTCATTGATGTTTGAAGTGAAAGTGATGCTATTGGTTTGCAGGTTTAGTAGAGGCAATTGTGTTACTATTGGTGGCTGCTACTGCTGCAGTAGTGACATGCTTCTGGACTCAGATCCATCACCATCCTCTCCAGAGCTAAAGGAGGCACTTTGATTCTCGTATGCCCACGAAGTTGCAATCGTTCATCTTCTAGGCCACTCGTTTTCATGATGATCCACTTCTTGTGAATGGAGACATCCAGTGATGATAAAGGACTGAGAGTGGGTAGCCTTTTTTGTACCATGGATCCAGTATTGTGGCATAGATGTAGTCTTCATAGGACATAGTATTTTTTTGCAGTCTTTATTATGTGTTCATTTGAAGTATTAAGCTGTTGATCACTGCAGCTGCCTTTTCAATGGCATTAGTGTATTTTTATTCTACGTTTTGCAAATGGGCCTGTAGCTTGTACAACAATGGACTGATTTGGCTCATTGTACAATCTGCCTTTCTGACTTCCAGTGTCAAAATCTCAAAAGGCAGTAGCATTTGGATCAGGCACTGAAGTAGCCCCTTTTGTCAACCTCCGTTGCCGTGGCTTTAGCAGTTGCTTACCCTCGCCTTTGTAGTATGTAATCATTGATAGACTTGTACTGCCCAAACAAGCGTTACAGCATGTAGAATGTGGAGTTCCAACAGGTTGAGACCTCCTATACGAAGGTATTTACAAGGACTCTTTTAGTACACTGTATAATCTTCAGATGCTTCTGGGTTTTGACGCAATGACTGAAATGACCAGCATGTTCTTGACTACTACTTCTTTTTTTAGGAATTCCCACACAATTAGGTCACTGCAATAATCTAAGCAAAGGACTCTGAAATATCCTCCGACAGCTTTGGCTTTGACAATGTTATTGCCATTGCCAATGGCAACGCTTCCAATTGAAGCCATTTGTAGACTTTGATGTTACATGTATTCCAGGATGTTGCCATTGGCAATGGTGAGACCAGCTGCTAGCCTCTGCTTAACCCCCTTTGAGGAGACCCAGTGTGAAGTGATGCTTGACCACTAGTCCAATTGTCTGTTGTGAGGTGGATGGACTGAATCGCACTCTCCTTTATTGCTTCCCTAACCAATTCTAGCATTTCATGGTGCAGCACTGGCACACCAACTTTTGAAAAACAGGCCAGATGTAGAACCTAGCATTTTGGAAAGCGGGTATATATAAAGTTGAAAACCCTCGCCTTCTACCAAAAAAGGGAGAAGGCCAAGCTCTAAAACATTACGGTCAACTTCTGTTGTATAAATGGACTAGATCAAGAGTTCAGTTGTACAGAGGCTTCTTCCTGAACATAGCTGGTTGTTGTGTTTGTTATTTTCTTTGTGAGGATCCCATCTCTGTGACCTAAAGGGCTCAATTATTGCTGTCATTGGCCATTCTAATTGAAGCCATTTGTGTCCTTTAGAATTGCATTTTTCCAGGATGTTGCTGGATGTTTGTGACCATCAACAATGGTGAGACCAGTGGCTAGCCTTTACTTAACCTTCTTGGAGGAGACCCAGTGTGAAATGTTGCTTCACAACTAGTCCATGTGTCTGTTGTAAGGTAGATGGACTGAACAGTGCTCTCCTTTATTGCTTTGTTAACCAATTCTAGCATTTGGTGGGCCAACACTGGCACAGCAACTGTTAAAACATAGGCCAGGCTCTGAACCTACCATTTTGGTGAGAGGGTCTCCATAAACTTGAGAAACCTCTCTCCTTTACCAAATCCAAATAAAAAGGGGGAAGGCCAAGCACTAACATTTTGGATAAATTCTATTGTATAAATGGACTAACTCAAGGGTTTGGTGGCACAGAGTCTCCTTGCCGAACATAGTCGGTTGTTGTGTTAGTCATTTCTTTGTGAGGATTCTATCTCAAGAGACCAACAGAACTCAGATAGGCTGCTTGGATGCTTTATGGTGACTGTATCTCTCTCATAGTTGTGCCATGCCGAGATGGCTGTAAGTGATAACTTCACACTGTGAGCCACAGTCACAGGGCTGCTTTGCATGATGATAACATCCTCTTCCTTATCACCAAGCCTCCCAATCTGACTTTTCCTTTATCTGCAGGAGCAATCCTTTTGATGTGTTCATTGCACACAATTGCATGATGGTTTTTTATATGGGACAGTGGCCGCCAGTATCATAATAGCCATCTGGCATTTCATGATATGCTGGTTTGCAGCAAATTGTGCAATCTGTAATGTGATCCTCATGCGGCCTAAATTTTACTGGGCAGAACAGCACCCTCAGAGAGCTAAAGCTAGACAAACTTGTTCTGGGGGAGCTAGGTGTTTGTGTTTGCCTTTTCCTAGGTCAAGCTTTGGCTGCAGTAGGGATGAGATATGGTGCAGGTGTTTGGGTTCCTGAAAAGATGGGAGCAGGTGGTACTATATGATGCACAGCAGGTTGAACAGAAGTGATCTGCACTTCCTGTGTGCTTCTCTCCACATGAACATTCACTGGTGCATCTTCCCAACTTCCAAGGCTTTCAGCAGCATTCCTTTTTAGGGCGAGCATTCGAGACCTCTTGTATATACTTTAGTATATACTTATTATATACTTATATGTGTATGTACTTTGTGGGCTCGGGAGATCAGCCCTAGGACTTGTCTGCTTCCGCTTAGGGACTTTTTGTCTGTTCAAATGCCTCTATTTAACTGTCTTGATAGAAAATGACCAGCAGAGGTCAGTAAAATACCAGAATTGCTTTCTGCTGAGGGACTTTCTTTTTTTTATTTTTCTGGCAACTGCCTCTGTTTAACTTTCTTGATAGAAAACGACCAGCAGAGGTCAGGAAAATACCAGAATCACTTTAGCATTCTTTAGATTCCAGTCCATAGAAATTGTATTCCACGAGCACCAGTCGACAGTAATATTTTTTTCAAATCTTTTATTTTCAGTGATATGACCACCGAAGGCCCTGAGTTTATATTAAAAGCAGAGCTTTGTACTATACCATTTCCAGCTGAAAGGCAATATTTCTCTCCATGTGTTCCCATACCTGGCGTGCCACGCAGTTTGGTGCTTACTTTACCTCCATGTTAAAGAACAGTAGATGTTTCAGCACCCAGGCTAATGTGCTGCATAGCTAAATACATATAAGGTCCCAAAGGCGAGACCGATTGCATTGCAAATGCCTGTTTTGTCTCCTGTTGCAGAGGTTGGTGGTCCAATCTATGTCACGATCATCTGATGGTGGAGTGTTCTTTCTTTTTCTCAGAGAATATAGTGGAGACAATGTGTCCAAAGGAAGGGCATTTACAACATCCTGACTGAAGCAAGCTCAGCTTACTGCACTGCTCCTACCTCTAGAAGCTAAGGTGTAGCACACTGAAGTTGCTTTAGAGTTTCCTGAAAATATTAGGTTTGCTGCAGGGAAAACTCACTTTTTTACTCACTGATCTCAGCTGTGACAGGAGTCACTGCAGTGCTCAGAAATACCTGCTTTGGGTTTGGTAGTAGCAGCACTGTTGTTGATCTAGGAGTGATGCTACTCTTAGCGTCTTTCTGCCAAAAAGTGGGTGAGCATGTGCAGAGTATTGCTGCAAGAAGGATGAGGGCTCACTGTCCGCTTTCTTGGCAAAAGCCTGCTTCTTTGGGGCTTTTTTTAATTTCTTCTTTGTTGGTCAGCAGCACAGGCAGACATACTATCAGAGAGGTCTAGGGACGCTAGCTTTAATTAATTCAAAGAGGTCTCTCCATTTCAATATCCTCTTGTGCACCTGCAGACAATAAAAAATAAAAAGGAACATTTTGCAATTCTTGTCAATGTAATACAAGCCATCATCACTATCACCTTATCATAATACCAATAGTATTTACATCAATTAAAATATTGGAAACATATCTTGTACCCCTCTAGGGCCCATGGGGCCCTTAAGCAAGGTAGGGAGAGAAAGGCAAAAATCTATTAAATTAATAAATAAATGCTCGATGTCCTTCCAGGGTCAATCTAGCCCCTATGGGAGGCAGGTACTAAAAAAGATTCAATTAATTAAAAACTACTGTGTCCCTCCAGTGTGCATATAAGCCTTATGAGGATCGGGGGCCGGGGGTCAGGCAAAAATATATTAAATTAAAAAAATTATAAAAGTGTCCCTCCAGAGCACATAGGCCCTCCATGGGATGCAGGGAGAGGAAGGAAAAATCAATTAAATTCACTAAAAAATAATACCTGGTGTCCTTTCAGGACCCATGAGGCCTCAATGGGATGCAAGCAACAATCAATTACATTATTACAAAAATGCTTGGTGTTCTTCCAGGGCCAATGGACCCCCATGGGAGCCACTGGAAGGAAGGCAAAAATCGATTAAATTAATTAAAAACCAACAAAACTATTACAAGCAATCAGCCACAAGCACAAATACATTTAGGGCCTTTCCGGGCCGCATCTCAGTTTAATTTCCGACCACCGCATTACAATGCTGGCGGTCAGAAATTAAACCGGTCACTCATCACGTGTGGCTTCCAGTCAGAGGCTGGCCTGTAATCCCAAAGGGTGGCCTTTCCGCCCTTGGGATTACGATACTCGGTCTCAGGCAGGCTTTCCATGTCGGGCATTCTGACATGGAAAGCCTGTCGGAGAGCGAGTTTGGGGGCCCCAGGCAGGGCCCCATTGCCTCTGCGGCCTCCGGTTGGGGGCACCTATGGTGCCCCCTGTTCATCCCTGCACTGTGTGGCAGGCACCCTGAGGTGCCTGCCACACGGTGCAGGGATGAACACAGACTCCTATTCCTCTATGGGAGTTTTTGTTACGGCTGGTTTACAGCTGTAACACGAGCTCCCATGAAGGAATGGGAGTATGCGACCGAACACTGTTCGGTTGCATCGTGATTAGGCAGTCGGGACCACCGACCCGAGGTTGGTCGGTCCCGTTTCCGCGTCTGTGTCAGGAGGACGTAAACCCGCCCTACATCAAAATCACCCCCACAATATGAGCAATATATTAAAAAAATTATAAGTGAAGAAAAATAACATGGGCTTCCAAAGTCTCATAACAATCAATACTCCTAGAAAAAGGTCTTTAAACAAGACACAAAATGATTAATAATCAGACATAAACAATTGCTCCATAAAATGGTGGTTGCCACATGGCAAGAAAAGGATACATGGAGAACCAAGGGAAAATTTCCACCTGTGACACACACACACACACACACTGGCTCTGCAAATTGGTGTATACAAAGAAGGGGGTGTTTGTTCCTATAAAAAAAGCGGGCAGAGAGGGGTAGGTCTGGAACGCGACTCGGCATCTGATCATTGTCTGACCGTAGTTGTTATGCAGTTCTTTGCAACGATCCATGGTGTTTGAAATGACACAACCATAGGGTTGGATTTCATTTACTCATTTAGGGACCTTAATATCAGATACAGATATTACCACTGAATGTCCCAAGAGATATACATAAAAGAAAATTCCCAGAGGTTCTGCCCTTTTTGCATTACTACACACAAACCAGCCCTGGTGTATGGTAGAAGTCACTCTTATTTACTTTTACATTCTGCAGCACACGTGGATAGAGGGAAATGCCTATAAGGATTGTTTTTGTGTAGGATGGTGTCCCTTCCTGCACAAAAACAATCCTGCCTGTAGCGTAGGCCCCCTTGCACTATGGTACACTATTGTGCAAAAGAGTCTGAGGTGGCGCTCGGTAGATCACAATCCGCAAGACCATGGAGAGAGCAGAAAGGCTCCATATCTCTCTAAATATGGGGCACTTCTGCTCTCTCCAATTTTACGCAATGCAGCAACTTTTCCGTACTGCTCTGCGTTGGGTGAAAATTGGAATGAATACAAGTACATCCACAAACCCCTAAAATAATACAAAATATCTCTAGCACAACAGCAGCAGTGATAATGTGAAACATACATTAAAAATACATCCAGGATGTACAGCAGATCAAACCCCAAACAGTAAAACCCCACAGTAATAATGGCAAATCTGGACAAAATTCACAAAAGCACAAGGAATAGGAGGAAATAAATGTAACCACAAGCTTCCTCGACCCAAAATATCCATTGCCCTTACATTCTTTTTCTGTCCTTTCATTCCACATGGGCCTATATGTACTCTGTACTTCAAAACCCAGCCCATCCAGCAACAACAAACAAACAAAATTTAAAAAAAATAGTGGTTCATACTAAAATTATACATTTTACAAAGTACTGCACTAGACCTACTTGATTTTGAACAAACCAATAAAGGTTCCAATGGTGGAGGATAAAGCAGAGCTTTCAGACATTGGAAAAGTGATACTTTTCCTCCAAAATGCAAATCTAAAATCATCAAGAGCTGAACACATCACAAAAGGAGTCTTCAGGACAGGAAGAGAAAGTTGATACTGTATATATTGTAGCCACACTCTCTATGGCACTTCCTTTCCTAACAATTGTTTTTTAATACAGATGGTCACAAATTACCTGAACCATCGACTCAGGAAAAAAATCACCTTAAAATGACTGAGATTCATTTTAAAGGTACCTGCATTAAAGACCCGAAACTCATTTTCGTGTCCATCACATTGTTTCTGTGCTCCTGCTGCAGGATGTTTTCCAAACAGCAATCTTGTTTGTGCAACGTGGTGCAATAGCGTTATCTCGGGTATTACACGTCATTTATGCAATACAAAATACTAAAGATTACAATACAATTAGTTGGTTTAATGCAAATTACACAAAGGTCTAGTTCAAATCAGAATAGCTTCATTGTATTATCCGAGCGGAAATGATGCAGCAGAAATATTTAATAGAGAAATAAAATGAGTGATGCAGCTGGTGAATAACAAGAGGCAAACTTCAGACACTCAAATAGAAAAATAGGTGTGGGCATACTGGATTACTCCTAAGGAGATCACTGGGTTTAGTTTCTTGATGAGGAGAACTCTTTATACAAAGGATACTTTAGTGTAGATGTGGAAAACTAGATTATCGGAATCGTCTCCAGAAGGAGTCAAGGAAAACATAAAAAGGGTACAATCTAAATATCCTTGGAGTGAGGTCAGTTTAAACGGAGGATGAAAGAAATTGGATTATTAATTGTGGTGGGCGTCTACTCACTTTTTATTTTTTTTATTTGTTTATTGGCATTTAGAAAGGTACACACATTCAGCAGTAGAGCATAAGTCGCCAAATATTACAAATATAAAATGACTTTGTAGTCAAACAAACGAAAATTATAACCAAAGCAGAAGCATCACATTCGATCGAATACATAAGTGAGATACAATATACTATAGTAACGAACAGGGCATTAGATAACCTTGGCGGGCTACTTGACTGCAGTCAGAAGGGAGAGGCTGTATGTAACTTGCACATTTTTATGACAAAGAGGGACTTAAGGAGTCGTATGATGATCAGTCGTTGACTCCTGGTAGGATTCAGTGGGAGCTTCAAGGTCCTGGGCGGCATCTAAACTACGAGCTGCCAACCAGGCCAGAAATGGGGCGTCTACTCACTTCAATGAATAATCACACCTCTTGTCAAGGTGAACCACTAATGACACTTAAATTAGCCTGAGTTCAACACCCGGAAGCAAAGGCACAGAGCAGACAGGCTTAATTTAGAGACAATGGGGCCGATTCCGATGTCGTCCGGAAGCACACCTAACACTATTCGTCTGGAAAAAAACCAAGCCGAACGCGTGTTTTCCGACCGATTCGAATACCCCACCGAACGAACAAGTACGATGCGCACAACAGCCCAGATTCCGAGCGAGCCATACTTACCCAATCCAGCTCCTGTTCCCCGCCCGAGCCGGATCCGCAAACGCCGATTCGAGCCGCACGGACCCAAATACACAGCACCTTCCGGCCGGACTAGTACGATGCGTCTTCCGTACGCGCCGAACCCGTCGCTACGTCCGGCACGTTCCAGCATCCGGGAGAGCCGCACATAAGCTCCGATTCGCGCCACAAGAAGATCCACGGCTACGAGACGAACAAGCCAGCGACGAGTACGAGTTGAAGACACGCGAAACCCGAACGAGACGACCCAACCATGAATCCCATCGCGCAGGTCCTACCTATACTCTACATCTATTACCGGGACCGGTTCGGACGCGTACGGCGCAGACGGTAAGTCAAACACCCACAACACAAACAAACGACACGTACCCGAAATATGTCACACACACATAGGGATGCACAAATGACGTACACTAGCAACAGCACAATCATAGGGGTGGGATGGGCATCACCAATGCCATACACACCCATAGGGGCCTGGATGCCTGCCACCACCCCACCCCTACTCAGAGGGGCCTGGATGCCTATCACTACTACCAGCCCCACTCATGGGGGGCTGGATGCCCATCACTACTACCATCCCCACTCATGGGGGGCTGGATGCCTATCACTACTACCATCCCCACTCATGGGGGGCTGGATGCCTATCACTACTACCATCCCCACTCATGGGGGCTGGATGCCTATCACTACTACCATCCCCACTCATGGGGTGCTGGATGCCTGCCACTACTACCATCCCCACCCTTGGTGTGATGGATGCCTGCCACCACCACTACCCCTACTCATGGGGGCCTGGATGCCCATCACTACTACCATCCCCACTCATGGGGGGCTGGATGCCTATCACTACTACCATCCCCACTCATGGGGTGCTGGATGCCTGCCACTACTACCATCCCCACCCTTGGTGTGATGGATGCCTGCCACCACCACTACCCCTACTCATGGGGGCCTGGATGCCTATCACTACTACCATCCCCACTCATGGGGGCCTGGATGCCTATCACTACTACCATCCCCACTCATGGGGGCCTGGGTGCCTATCACTACTACCATCCTCACTCATGGGGGGCTGGATGCCTATCACTGCTACCATCCCCACTCATGGGGGGCGGGATGCCTGCCATTACTACCATCCCCACTCATGGGGTGCTGGATGCCTGCCACTACTACCATCCCCACCCTTGGTGTGATGGATGCCTGCCACCACCACTACCCCTACTCATGGGGGCCTGGATGCCCATCACTACTACCATCCCCACTCATGGGGGCAGGATGCCTGCCACCACTACCATCCCCACTCATGGGGGGCAGGATGCCTATCACTACTACCATCCCCACTCATGGGGTGCAGGATGCCTATCACTACTACCATCCCCACTCATGGGGTGCTGGATGCCTATCACTACTACCATCCCCACTCATGAGGGGCTGGATGCCTATCACTACTACCATCCCCACTCATGAGGGGCTGGATGCCTATCACTACTACCATCCCCACTCATGGGGTGCTGGATGACTGCCACTACTACCATCCCCACCCTTGGTGTGATGGATGCCTGCCACCACCACTACCCCTACTCATGGGGGCCTGGATGCCCATCACTACTACCATCCCCACTCATGGGGGGCAGGATGCCTGCCACCACTACCATCCCCACTCATGGGGGGCAGGATGCCTATCACTACTACCATCCCCACTCATGGGGGGCAGGATGCCTATCACTACTACCATCCCCACTCATGGGGTGCTGGATGCCTATCACTACTACCATCCCCACTCATGGGGGGCTGGATGCCTATCACTACTACCATCCCCACTCATGGGGGGCAGAATGCCTATCACTACTACCATCCCCACTCATGGGGTGCTGGATGCCTATCACTACTACCATCCCCACTCATGGGGGGCTGGATGCCTATCACTACTACCATCCCCACTCATGGGGGGCTGGATGCCTATCACTACTACCATCCCCACTCATGGGGGCCTGGATGCCTATCACTACTACCATCCCCACTCATGGGGGGCTGGATGCCTATCACTACTACCATCCCCACTCATGGGGGGCTGGATGCCTATCACTACTACCATCCCCACCCATGGGGGCTGGATGCCTGCCACTACTACCATCCCCACTCATGGGGTGCTGGATGCCTATCACTACTACCATCCCCACTCATGGGGGGCTGGATGCCTGCCACTACCACCACCCCTACTCATAGGACGGGTAATGCATGACACAACCAGCATACCCCCACATAAGGAATCACAGAAAATTACATCCACCCAAACAACATGACAAGCGTGTGTAGTCCATGTCAAATGCCAACAACACAAAACATGATAATGAACATACAATGTGACCCACTATCACATGTGTGACACATAAAAGTGTGTGGCCTCCACAATACAAGCCGACCATGGCCACTGTGGCAATGGGGCCCAAAGCCCCAGCACCACAGTCACCAAAAGGGAAGTGTGGGGTCCATAGGCTGATGCACCTTTTGATCAGTGTGGCAATGGGGCCCAAAGCCCCATCACCACAGTCACCAAAAGGTAAGTGTGGGGTCCATAGGCTGATGCACCTTTTGATCAGTGTGGCAATGGGGCCTAAAGCACCATCACCACAGTCACCAAAAGGTAAGTGTGGGGTCCAAGGCTGATGCACCTTTTGATCAGTGTGGCAATGGGGCCCAAAGCCCCATCACCACAGTCACCAAAAGGGAAGTGTGGGGTCCAAGGCTGATGCACCTTTTGATCAGTGTGGCAATGGGGCCCAAAGCACCATCACCACAGTCACCGAAAGGTAAGTGTGGGGTCCATGGCTGATGCACCTTTTGATCAGTGTGGCAATGGGGCCCAAAGCCCCATCACCACAGTCACCAAAATGTAAGTGTGGGGTCCAAGGCTGATGCACCTTTTGATCAGTGTGGCAATGGGGCCTAAAGCACCATCACCACAGTCACCAAAAGGTAAGTGTGGGGTCCAAAGCTGATGCACCTTTTGATCAGTGTGGCAATGGGGCCCAAAGCCCCATCACCACAGTCACCAAAAGGGAAGTGGTGGGTCCAAGGCTGATGCACCTTTTGATCAGTGTAGCAATGGGGCCCAAAGCACCATCACCACGGTGATCATAAGGTAAGTGTAGGCATGGTAAAAGCTGCCAAAGACAAACTGTATGGATGAATCCTGGTCACACAACAACTAAAACATCTGTGGCATAGTAGTGCTTGTGTCCCATTGCAACATGGATTGGGCGAGGCTAACAGTGCAGTGACACAGAAACATCGTTTTGGCCATGTGCATACAAACATCACACATAGGGGACCACATTGCCAACAATCAGCCAATTACACAATGACAGAAGTGACCATCATGATGCTGACCCACATATCTGCACCTATGGACACACAAATGTATATAACCTGTGGAGACTGTCGATGTCAGGTGAACAAATACCATACCATGGCAGCAATGGGACATACAAACCATGATCATTGTGCTGACTGATGACCCAGGAGTCCCAGGGAGAGCAGGGGAAAATCACCAAACAACATACAGCCAATGGCACACTACAGAAATGCCAATGCAGTGATGCAAATGCACTAACACAAACAGGCAGACTCACACTGCATATCAAACACAACAGGTGATGGGGTTGTCTGCCAGTGTCCCCAGGCAACCACACAACACATGAGGAGGCCTGAATCCCAATTACACAGATGTGTATACAGTGCCACACACAAGTAACTCATGGATTGGATTCCCCTAAGTGGGCAATCTGGCATTGTTAGATGAGAGGGAGCCCAAATTACACATGTCACACAAGCTTGTAGGAACAGCAACTAACACAGCAAGAGACACACCCACCACAGCACTACCACCAGGGACCCCACATTGTCCAGACACTAGCCTGCATGACAATTCCACTGTGATGACAAAGGTAGATGTTGATCACACTGTGAACCACAGCCATGTGTCCTCAGCTACAAACTACCATCACACCTACACAAGCTCCAATCAATCAGCAGGGCCTGCCAGCCAAGGCCAATATGGAGGTAGTGGTCTAGCCGTACAACAACTCACATTTGCACACTCAACACCACACACCCTGATCTCCACCAATGTGCAGCAGTGAAGCTCACATGGACTGGTGACATTGCACATGCACCCATGACAATCCCAGGGGTGGTGGGGGAACTAAGGTGCAGAAACCCATCACACATGCCCACTCAACATGACTCGTCTATGTATGACACACAGCACAGTACGCCGTACATGCGCATGATGTGAAATCCACCACAAACAATGGGATCCTGGCCATAGTCACACACCAACGAAGAAGCCAAGGTGAGACACAAAGAACACACGTACACAACTTCCAACATTGCAGCTCTGACCCTGAGGAGTGGCAGCAGTCACACACACAACGCGTCACAATCACTGAAAGCTACCACAAACTCAAAATCACATTACTTGCGTAAACAACAAGTGCCAAGGGGAATCCTGAATGTGTCCCATCAGCGTTTGTCCACATCCCCAGCCCTGACAACAAAGACAACCTGGGATGACAACCTCATGAACATCAGTTTGCCATGCACCCACATCACAGAGAAACCAGGTCCAAGATGCTGGATGAACACATACCAACTCTGCAAGCATCACAAACAGGAACATCCCTAGGGACACAGCCTGTGTATGAAAAGGGAAGGGAACATGCACAGACATGCTCACACAACACACAACACGGGCACAGGCAATGTCACCAGATTACACACAGCCATGAGGGCACTCAACTCCTGTGGAAGGTCCACTGTGCCAAACCTTGTCTGTGCACGACTCAAACATATCAGCAGGACACTCCGTCAGTGAGTCAACAACTACAACACACAGAAGCCTCTGCTCACATCAGCCTGGGTATGGGAGTGTCACGTCAGTCATCTGCATACACCCAAAACAAGTGGCAATCCAGTTGTACTGTATACACAGATGAGTCCTCCAAAATTGATGTGCTAAACTGCATGTCCAGTGGAGACGGGCACACAGTCAGGGTACTAGGAACATTGGACAGTGGTAAGCCCAACAGATGTGCAACAGTGTAGGACAAAAATGGTAATCTACAAATGCTAAACGTACATCCCTGTGTCAAATGCTGAACATTACACCCTGCAGCAAGGGATGCTATAGATCCAGACTAGATTAGGACACATATCCCATGGATCACATGGAGCCCATCACAGCAAAACTTCATTTACCTGATCTGAACACAATTACAACAGCAAATGCATGATTCTACACATCTACATCATGTACCACCAAAGATTAACCGCACGTAAACAAAAAGAGGCTTTATTCAGCAAGTGTGCAACTGAAATCAAAAGTCCAAAATTAACTACGGCCAATGTCCAGTCCAAATACACAGTCCCAACAGGGTGATGTGTGACAACTTGTCACCAATTGCATGCCTGCACAGGTACCGACAGGGGACATCCCCCTTGGAGGGGCATACGAGGGGCAGGCCAGGCACCGCAGGGACAGGATCAGGGGATGCCAGAAGGAGGCAGGGAAGGTGAGGTGGGTGCAGGAGTGTCACCGGCAACTGCAGTGGAGGTGTCTGACTCAGGGGGGGCCGGCATCACCGCAGGGCTCAAGTCCGATGGTGTTGGTGCTGCAACCACTGCAGTGGGCTGGTCAAATGGAGTGGACTGGGTCCCCAATGCAGTGCCCGAGTCAGACGGGGTTGTTGTGGACTCCACCGCAGTGCATGACTCCAAGGGAGTGGAAGGGGGGGCATAAGAGCTGGGCAGGACAGAGGGGGGGACACGGTCTCCACACCAGTGGCACATACAGGCAGAGCGTCTGGTTTGGGGGTGGAAGAGCAAGTGGCAGGGGGGGAGGGCCTGAGCAGTTTGGGGATGCGGTATCGGTAAGTGGGGGAACCTGGGGCAGGGTGTGGCGGTGGAACCTGTGGAGTGGTGGCCTGGGGGATGGAGGTGAGAGACTGGGTGGGTGACTTGCAGGGCGGTGGCGGGGTCTTGCTCTTCCGGGTCCGGGGGGACTTGCGGGTGGGGGGCTCACTCTGCCTGCGCCTGGGGAGGGTGTCCGGGGGCGAGGGGCACTCCCTCTCTGTGTGTGGACTTCCTCTTCCCCCGGTATGCTGGATCAGCGGGATTGGAGGGAAGAGGCCGAGGTCAGAGAGGAAGAGCTGCTGTGTAGGTGGGGTTGCAGGTGAGGCAAGGGAAGGGGTCTTGGAGGGAGAGGATCTTGAGGATTGCGGAGTGACTGTGGTTGCCTGTGTGTGTGTCAGTTCCCCATCCCCTGTGTGTGTGGAATCAGTCCCCTGAGGATGCTTGTGTGCACGTCTTGCCTTGGTTTTGGGTGTGTGTGTGCTGCTCGTGTCTGTGTGTTTGGGTGATTGTGCAGGTGTGCATGTGCTTTGGACAGGTAGGGTGGTAGGAAGTGTGGATGGGGCAGAGGTGGGAGGGGTGAGGGACTGTTGGAGGAGGGACACTGCTGCCGTCAGGGAGGAGTCCATGGACCTATTGCTCCTCTGTAGGGCAGACATACCCGTTGAGATGCCCTCCATGAACGACACCAGCTGTGTCAACAGAGTGGTGTGTGCATGGAGGACAGTCAGCATTGCTGTCTGCCCTACATGGAGCTGCCGAAGGAGGCACACAGACTCCTCACTCAGGGCAGCAGGGGACACAGGGGCAGGGGGTGCGGTGCCTGGCTTGAAGGAGACACGCTCCCGAGCACGGGAGCCTCCACGGACCTCAGGAATGGGAGCCAATGGGAGGGCGGTGGTGGTGGTGGCGGGGTCAGACAGACTAGCTAGGGTGTTGTGGCTGCTGACACCCGCATCCACAAGGGAGTCATCCTCCGAGCTGCTGTGGTCCCCAGCTGAGGTGGATGGTGCTGAGGACTCCTCGGTGTGGCTCCCTCGCCCTCCGTGCCACTGGGTCCCTCTGACCACTCATCGGACGCTGACCCAGTCTGGCTCCGCTGCTCCTCCTGGTCCGTGGAGCTGTCCCCTCCTGTGGCTGTGGATGTATCTGCAAACAATTAGGGAAACAGACAAACATCAGTCACCTGCACTGACCGCACACACCACAGTAAGTACAGCACATCACAGAGCAAGCCCTGGCATCTCTAGTAGAACATTGCCAAAAGTCATCACACAGATTAGGAGAAGCCAATTGTCAGTCTGATGGTCAACCTCCTGCCCTTGCACCCATCTGTCTGGTGCCTGTCTGATGGTAAGACCCCAGTGTGGACACATGCACCACCTACACAGTAGTTGGACATTGCTGAGAACACGGTGAAGTATGTGAACATGCCCACGTCACATCTCTTGCCACTGAGTCAGTGCAGGTGTCTGTATAAATGGACGGCCAGAGTCTAAATAGAAATGCATGTGATGCATACCAGCACCAGACCCCATGAAGCACCCATGTCCGGATAGTCAATGCCACAATGGGGTGCATGTTGCACATGTCACTCCCCTGCAGGATCACTCTTAGGAAGTTTAATGCCATGACACAGGCATGCCTGCAAAGTCATACATCACTGTCTCCAGTCACATGGCCATGGCAGCCAGCCAACAACAGTCTGCACTGTGTCACAATCCTAGGACATGGGGAAGGTAAGTAATGTAACTGACAAGTGCACATGTCCATCCCCCAAAAACCACATCATCTGAACTACTATTTGTCCACGTCATACCAATTGGACATATGGGGGACATGAAACACAACTCTCTGAACATGAGCACCTCAAAGTGTGCTGAGAATGAAAAACAGCTGCCTGAAAGTCACAGTGGCATACACCTGTCTGCACAGTCATGTGATCAAACACCTATAAGTCACAGAAGTCTTGTCTCACATGGTCCAATAGCAGATGGCATGCTGACCCCTAACCAATAAACATCACAGGAGTCCGGCAACGTAGTCACAGCACAACGACACAGAGGCAGACACCTGAGGGAACATTTCACTGAGCACAGCATGTCAGCTGATACACGGGAGTGGGAGTACAGAGTGTATTGTATGCCCTGGAGTAGGCATGACTGTCCGGCTCCACCTGCAAGATGGATGAGCCCTGGTCAGTAGGCAGGTGGCTAGGCATGTGTAAAAACAACAGTTGATGGACAGAATGCAGAACAATGTCATACATTCACCCCAGTACAGAGATCTGGGCCTAAATCCATCGTTTTTTTGCTCACCATGCCATTCCAGTTTGAACCCAGCCATATGCAAATCAGTCTTGACCTTGTGCCTCATGGGAACAGTCCAGCCCGAACTGCCAAGCCAGGTCCTCCCTGGACTGGAAACAAGCATCCTAGGACCGGTTTCGGGGTTTCACCCCTCTTCAGCCAGGATAGCTTGATTCCAGTGGCATGGAGAGCACGCGACCCACGTCTGGGCATACCCGTCCCACTCGGGGTGACAAATGCAAAAACAACAGTTGATGGACAGAATGCAGAACAATGTCATACATTCACCCCAGTACAGAGATCTGGGCCTAAATCCATCGTTTTTTTGCTCACCATGCCATTCCAGTTTGAACCCAGCCATATGCAAATCAGTCTTGACCCTGTGCCTCATGGGAACAGTCCAGCCCGAACTGCCAAGCCAGGTCCTCCCTGGACTGGAAACAAGCATCCTAGGACCGGTTTCGGGGTTTCACCCCTCTTCAGCCAGGATAGCTTGATTCCAGTGGCATGGAGAGCACGGGACCCACGTCTGGGCATACCCGTCCCACTCGGGGTGACAAATGCAAAAACAACAGTTGATGGACAGAATGCAGAACAATGTCATACATTCACCACAGTACAGAGATCTGGGCCTAAATCCATCGTTTTTTGCTCACCATGCCATTCCAGTTTGAACCCAGCCATATGCAAATCAGTCTTGACCCTGTGCCTCATGGGAACAGTCCAGCCCGAACTGCCAAGCCAGGTCCTCCCTGGACTGGAAACAAGCATCCTAGGACCGGTTTCGGGGTTTCACCCCTCTTCAGCCAGGATAGCTTGATTCCAGTGGCATGGAGAGCACGGGACCCACGTCTGGGCATACCCGTCCCACTCGGGGTGACAAATGCAAAAACAACAGTTGATGGACAGAATGCAGAACAATGTCATACATTCACCCCAGTACAGAGATCTGGGCCTAAATCCATCGTTTTTTGCTCACCATGCCATTCCAGTTTGAACCCAGCCATATGCAAATCAGTCTTGACCCTGTGCCTCATGGGAACAGTCCAGCCCGAACTGCCAAGCCAGGTCCTCCCTGGACTGGAAACAAGCATCCTAGGACCGGTTTCGGGGTTTCACCCTCTTCAGCCAGGATAGCTTGATTCCAGTGGCATGGAGAGCACGGGACCCACGTCTGGGCATACCCGTCCCACTCGGGGTGACAAATGCAAAAACAACAGTTGATGGACAGAATGCAGAACAATGTCATACATTCACCCCAGTACAGAGATCTGGGCCTAAATCCATCGTTTTTTGCTCACCATGCCATTCCAGTTTGAACCCAGCCATATGCAAATCAGTCTTGACCCTGTGCCTCATGGGAACAGTCCAGCCCGAACTGCCAAGCCAGGTCCTCCCTGGACTGGAAACAAGCATCCTAGGACCGGTTTCAGGGTTTCACCCCCTTCAGCCAGGATAGCTTGATTCCAGTGGCATGGAGAGCACGGGACCCACGTCTGGGCATACCCGTCCCACTCGGGGTGACAAATGCAAAAACAACAGTTGATGGACAGAATGCAGAACAATGTCATACATTCACCCCAGTACAGAGATCTGGGCCTAAATCCATCGTTTTTGCTCACCATGCCATTCCAGTTTGAACCCAGCCATATGCAAATCAGTCTTGACCCTGTGCCTCATGGGAACAGTCCAGCCCGAACTGCCAAGCCAGGTCCTCCCTGGACTGGAAACAAGCATCCTAGGACCGGTTTCAGGGTTTCACCCCTCTTCAGCCAGGATAGCTTGATTCCAGTGGCAGGGAGAGCACGGGACCCACGTCTGGGCATACCCGTCCCACTCGGGGTGACAAATGCAAAAACAACAGTTGATGGACAGAATGCAGAACAATGTCATACATTCACCCCAGTACAGAGATCTGGGCCTAAATCCATCGTTTTTTTGCTCACCATGCCATTCCAGTTTGAACCCAGCCATATGCAAATCAGTCTTGACCCTGTGCCTCATGGGAACAGTCCAGCCTGAACTGCCAAGCCAGGTCCTCCCTGGACTGGAAACAAGCATCCTAGGACCGGTTTCGGGGTTTCACCCTTCTTCAGCCAGGATAGCTTGATTCCAGTGGCATGGAGAGCACGGGACCCACGTCTGGGCATACCCGTCCCACTCGGGGTGACAAATGCAAAAACAACAGTTGATGGACAGAATGCAGAACAATGTCATACATTCACCCCAGTACAGAGATCTGGGCCTAAATCCATCGTTTTTTTGCTCACCATGCCATTCCAGTTTGAACCCAGCCATATGCAAATCAGTCTTGACCCTGTGCCTCATGGGAACAGTCCAGCCCGAACTGCCAAGCCAGGTCCTCCCTGGACTGGAAACAAGCATCCTAGGACCGGTTTCGGGGTTTCACCCCTCTTCAGCCAGGATAGCTTGATTCCAGTGGCATGGAGAGCACGGGACCCACGTCTGGGCATACCCGTCCCACTCGGGGTGACAAATGCAAAAACAACAGCTGATGGACAGAATGCAGAACAATGTCATACATTCACCCCAGTACAGAGATCTGGGCCTAAATCCATCGTTTTTTTGCTCACCATGCCATTCCAGTTTGAACCCAGCCATATGCAAATCAGTCTTGACCCTGTGCCTCATGGGAACAGTCCAGCCCGAACTGCCAAGCCAGGTCCTCCCTGGACTGGAAACAAGCATCCTAGGACCGGTTTCGGGGTTTCACCCCTCTTCAGCCAGGATAGCTTGATTCCAGTGGCATGGAGAGCACGGGACCCACGTCTGGGCATACCCGTCCCACTCGGGGTGACAAATGCAAAAACAACAGTTGATGGACAGAATGCAGAACAATGTCATACATTCACCCCAGTACAGAGATCTGGGCCTAAATCCATCGTTTTTTTGCTCACCATGCCATTCCAGTTTGAACCCAGCCATATGCAAATCAGTCTTGACCCTGTGCCTCATGGGAACAGTCCAGCCCGAACTGCCAAGCCAGGTCCTCCCTGGACTGGAAACAAGCATCCTAGGACCGGTTTCAGGGTTTCACCCCTCTTCAGCCAGGATAGCTTGATTCCAGTGGCAGGGAGAGCACGGGACCCACGTCTGGGCATACCCGTCCCACTCGGGGTGACAAATGCAAAAACAACAGTTGATGGACAGAATGCAGAACAATGTCATACATTCACCCCAGTACAGAGATCTGGGCCTAAATCCATCGTTTTTTTGCTCACCATGCCATTCCAGTTTGAACCCAGCCATATGCAAATCAGTCTTGACCCTGTGCCTCATGGGAACAGTCCAGCCTGAACTGCCAAGCCAGGTCCTCCCTGGACTGGAAACAAGCATCCTAGGACCGGTTTCGGGGTTTCACCCTCTTCAGCCAGGATAGCTTGATTCCAGTGGCATGGAGAGCACGGGACCCACGTCTGGGCATACCCGTCCCACTCGGGGTGACAAATGCAAAAACAACAGTTGATGGACAGAATGCAGAACAATGTCATACATTCACCCCAGTACAGAGATCTGGGCCTAAATCCATCGTTTTTTTGCTCACCATGCCATTCCAGTTTGAACCCAGCCATATGCAAATCAGTCTTGACCCTGTGCCTCATGGGAACAGTCCAGCCCGAACTGCCAAGCCAGGTCCTCCCTGGACTGGAAACAAGCATCCTAGGACCGGTTTCGGGGTTTCACCCTCTTCAGCCAGGATAGCTTGATTCCAGTGGCATGGAGAGCACGGGACCCACGTCTGGGCATACCCGTCCCACTCGGGGTGACAAATGCAAAAACAACAGTTGATGGACAGAATGCAGAACAATGTCATACAGTCACCCCAGTACAGAGATCTGGGCCTAAATCCATCGTTTTTTTGCTCACCATGCCATTCCAGTTTGAACCCAGCCATATGCAAATCAGTCTTGACCCTGTGCCTCATGGGAACAGTCCAGCCCGAACTGCCAAGCCAGGTCCTCCCTGGACTGGAAACAAGCATCCTAGGACCGGTTTCGGGGTTTCACCCCTCTTCAGCCAGGATAGCTTGATTCCAGTGGCATGGAGAGCACGGGACCCACGTCTGGGCATACCCGTCCCACTCGGGGTGACAAATGCAAAAACAACAGTTGATGGACAGAATGCAGAACAATGTCATACATTCACCCCAGTACAGAGATCTGGGCCTAAATCCATCGTTTTTTGCTCACCATGCCATTCCAGTTTGAACCCAGCCATATGCAAATCAGTCTTGACCCTGTGCCTCATGGGAACAGTCCAGCCCGAACTGCCAAGCCAGGTCCTCCCTGGACTGGAAACAAGCATCCTAGGACCGGTTTCGGGGTTTCACCCCTCTTCAGCCAGGATAGCTTGATTCCAGTGGCATGGAGAGCTAGGCATGTGTGACACACTTGACATACATACTCCTGAGGCCCAAACATTTTACCCACCCGCAGCATGGGGGTGTGGCAAATACCCCAGGGACATGTGGTGATTCTGATCTGCAAGTGGATCACATATCAAAGTTACACCCAGACTACATTGCACGACTCAGGCATTGTGTGAGCAATTGACCCACCCATGAAGGCTAACACAATATCACGGGAACAAAAGCTGTCACCCACCTTGAGCAAAGCAAAATGCAAGGACCCTGTACCCGAGTGACACAATTATCCTGAGCGTAAGGAGCACACCGGCCTATCAGATGGGTAGTGGCCATGTCACAATAGAGGGACATGGGTACTGGACAACAAGACTGATGTACTGGGGAAGTTTAACCACGCCACAGGAGTGCACATAGAATGTCAGACAGAGTTCACAGTGCAGTCTTTGACTCACCCCCTCCTTGCTGCTGTCTGCCCTTCAGCTGCCCATCCAGCTCCGGGGAAGACCACCGGCAGGATCTGGAGCATGTGGGGGGTCAGGGTCCGGTGTCCGCCCCTCCTGCGAGGAGGCGACAGCTTCAGCTGGACCCTTGCAATCCTCCAGGTCCAGCCCCGAAGGTCCTGCCACCTCTTCTGGCAGTTGCGGATCCGGCGCTTGTAGACCCCCACGGATCTGACTGCCCGGACGATGGCCAGCCAGATATCCTGCTTCTGATGGGCATCAACCTGTGAGGATGACAAAGTGAAAAGGTCATTACTACACATGCAACATATCCGTGCATCACACAGTTGGAAATACATGTCTCAATCACAGGGGCATATGATGTACACAGGCAGTGCAACGAGGGCTATGGACAGTTTGCCAGCAGTTACTACATGGTATCATTGCATGGGAAGTGAACCTTGTTTGAATGCACTGTTACTCCACTGTACCTGTTCAGTGCATGTGACTACACACTTTGGGGGTGAGTACTACTCAGTGAGCATGCTAGCCAGTGGTGTGCACACTGTAAATCCTGCTAGTCAGACAACATGCACAATTAGTAAGGCAGTGGACAGCACACTCACCTGCTCCCCTGGTGTCCCATACAGCTTGCTGTACTGTGGAAGGAGGTTGTCCAGCAGGGCCTGGTTCTCCTCATGGGTGAAGGCTGGGGCTCTCTCCACAGTATGTGCCATTGCAGTAGCCAGAGGATGCAGAGACAGCAGCAGTGTAGTGGCAGATGTCGTCCTGGAGCATGTAGTGCAGGCAAGTGAGCCCTCAGGGGAACAGCCAGCATTATATGTGTGCTGCAGAGGCAGATACTGTGCCATGTGTCCAAAGTGATAGGTCCAAGTCGTATGCATCTTATGAATCTGACCAATCCATGGAATTGCAGCACCAAGACACGCCCACAGCATCCTTCAAAAATTTCAACTTCATGACACCCATGAATTTGCAACATTGTTGTGGCTGGCCAACTGAATTCACTGCATCAGACTCGTTGAAGCTTCAAAACGCATCCGTTGCCATGCCAGGCCCCAGCCAATGCGTGCGCACCGATCGGACCATTGCTGTACAACGCGTACCCACGATACAACGCGTACCCGCTCACATTCAATGCAATGGTCCGTGCGGGCACACCGATCGGACCATTGCTGTGCAACCCGTACCAGGCATACAACGCGTACCCGCTCACATTCAATGCAATGGTCCGTGCAGGCACACCGATCGGTCCATTGCTCTACACCGCGTACCAGGCATACAACGCGTACCCGCTCACATTCAATGCAATGGGCCGGCCGGGCACACCGATCGGTCCATTGCTCTACAACGCGTACCCGCTCACATTCAATGCAATGGGCCGGCCGGGCACACCGATCGGTCCATTGCTCTACAACGCGTACCAGGACAGGTCACACGCATATGTCACCATGCTGGTCACTGGTGAACCTATGCCAGCCACACTTACTTTCCAGGGACTCAGGGGCACACCTACAACACCACACCCAGTCCACACTGTCTATGAGGCATGTGTGGCAGCATAACCTTATCTGTGTATGGGGGTGAACATGTGGATTTTGGGGTGGCACTTGGGGGCAGACACACCCAGGCTGTGCACGTGTTAATGGGGACAGGGTCCTTTGTGTGTTGTGCACCTGACCACTGTGGTGTGCAACTTTTCATTTCTGAGCATGTGTCATGGTCACATTTCCAGGTTGTGTATGTGTATGACATGTCACATACCCCCAGGCTCACATGTGGGAAGGCATGTACGTCACAGGGTGGCCCATTCCAACAATAGTGATGTCCCTCCACAGTCTGTGTGCATGTTGTGTATCACATGTCTCTGACTCCATGTGCACAATGGGAGACAGTCTCCACATCCACGTGGTTTGTGAATGAACTTTGATGGTGTGTGTGTGTGTCACAGACGTCCATGTCTGTCCTGCAGAGGCTACAGGGGCCACCACCTGTGGGTGTCATGTTTGTTTTTCTGACGTGTACATGATACGCCATGTCATGCCAGTGTCCATGTGGCAAGACAGGCTCCCTGGGAATCTACCTGTCAATGAGCTGTGATGCCTGTGGAGCATCTGTCCAGACATGTCACTGTGGTATGTGTGTGGAACGTGAGAGCAGTTAATGTGTACTGTGACACAGCCTAATGGTGTCCCATAGCACACCCTGGAACCAGTTGTCAACACTTGTTGAACAGAGATGTTAGATGATGTCCATGTAGGTGCCATATATGTCCAAACGGGACGACACACACATCAAGTACTTGTGTATGTTGATGATGTGTCATGTGAAATTGAGTATGGTGAACGGCACATTGGTGGGGTGTCTGACAATCTTGCTTTCTTCACCGATGCACTGCAGGGCTCCTGCTGTCCATCGACCATTCCCAGACCTGGCAACGATGGTGGAACGTGACAGCATCCGACGGTACCGCTTCACCAGGCAGCTGATTGAGGATTTGGCAGTGCGGTTGGCCCCACATTTGCAGCCTGGCCAGCCGTATCCTACAGCGCTGACCCCCAAGGTGAAGGTGATGGCAGCCCTACACTTCTTTGCCACCGGTACCTTTCAACACACTGTGGCAGATACTGGTGGGATGTCACAGACTATGTTCAGCCGTGTGCTACGCGATGTTTTGGGGGCAATGTTGAGATACCTCAACCAGTACATCTATTTCCCAACACGTCAACGACTCACTGACGTCAAGAGTGACTTCTATGCCCTGGGGAGGATGCCACATGTAATTGGCTCCATTGATGGGACACATGTGTCTTTGATACCACCACAGGCACATGAGCAGGCATACCGCAACCGTAAACATTACCATTCGATCAATGCTCTGGTGGTATGTCTTGCAGATATGACCATCTCACATGTGTGTGCCCGTTTCCCCGGTTCTGCACACGATGCCTACGTGATGAGGAGTAGTCGCATCCCGAGGATGATGTCACAGATGCCGAACCAGCGTGCCTGGCTTGTTGGTGTGTACTGACTTTGTACCATTGTGTGTGTTCAGCTATGTTGTTTTCCGCACACATTTTCAAATCGGCTAATGTGCAATTGTCTGTCTGTAGGTGACTCGGGATACCCCAACATGCCGTGGTTGCTGACACCCCTCAGGAACCCTGTGACACCAGCCCAGATGCGCTACAATGAGGCACATGGTCGGACGAGGAGGGTGATTGAGCAGACCTTTGGTCTCCTGAAGAGCCGCTTCCGCTGCCTGGACAAGACAGGAGGGGCCCTCCCATATGCCCCAGCAAAGGTGTGCAAGATTGTCATCGTCTGCTGCATGCTACACAACCTGGCAGTGCGGAAGGAGTTGCCTCTCATCCTGGATGACGATGACCAACGTCCGCCACCTGTGGAAGATCCTGGCCTGGGTCACGATGCCAGTGAAGATGATGATGATGATGATGGTGATGTCCGCACACAGCTCATCACCAACTTCTTCAGCTGAATGTGAGTCTCCAGAGGGTTGTAATGTCAATGATTTGAGTTTGCATGATATGTGTGTGTGGTGCTCTGGTGCTGTTTGAGTGTGGCCATGTGCTACTTGACTGGATGCGTGCAGCGATGTGTCCTTGCAGGTGGTCTGTACTGCCCAACAGTGTTGACATGCTAACTTGGTTTTGTGTAGTTATCTCGTGGCATGTATTAGACATGAGTATTGCCGTTCTGTGCTGTTCTTCAGTGGTTTTGACTGTGTGTCATGTCTGTCCTTCACAGGGTGCTGCTGGAGTTGTCTGATCAACTTGGATCCCCCGAATCCATGATTCAACATCCAAGGTGGAAGCAGTCGTTTCCCTACAGGTGATGTGCCACACACCCCTGGACTTTCTATCTTCTGCACATTTTGACTTTGTGGCCACAGCCAGGTTGGATTAGCTTGCATTTGTAGTGGAAACTACATGTTGGAAATGTGTAATAAACCTGTGCTTGACTTTAGGATGTGCGATGTCTGTAGTCACACATCTGACTGACATTTGCTTACTGCACCTGCTGTCTAGTTGACAGTGACTGTGAATAGGTGGCGTGTCTGTACATTCCACTGTACTTCGTTGCAACATCAGTATAGGTGATGAGTCTGATGGCCCTGGTGTGTATGTGTTTTGTGGCCCTAGTGGTGTGTCTCCTCATATGTGTCACGTCGCCATGACTGACATGACAGTGTTGGACTTGCTGTAGCAGTTAGCATGCACAGTGTAATTTAGAAGATCAACATCTACATGACAAAAACCACGTTGGAATCACAACAGAGGCAGATATGGTGTATTGGTGAGTTTATTTACATACAGGTGTGAGGATGGTGCACAGGATGGTGGGTGCTGTACATAGAAATTTGGATCCAAAGTTCCCATGTGAATTGGAAGTCTTGGTAGCTGAAAAGTCCAGAGTAAAGTCCACAGTCATCTGATACATTTGGTCAACTAGAGCTCCCCATGTCATGTGGGAGAGTTGGCTTGGCTTCAACAGGGCGTGCAGTATGCACACAGAGGAAAAGTTCCAGAACAGGTGTTGGCTTCCTGGGGGATGTAGATGGCCATCGGCCTCTCAGTTTGGCCTCCTCGGACGGCCCCTCTTCTTGGGGGGGACCCTCAGGTGCAGGCTGCGGCGGTGCAGGGGACTCTCTGCCAGAGTCCTCCTCCCTCGCTGTGGCATTTGCAGTTGTTTCAGCAGCAGATGTTGTGGGCACACAGGGAGGTGAGGCCATGTTGGTGCTGATCTGGCGGAGGCATGTCAGTATGTCCCTATGCACCGCTGTCAGTTGTTCCAATGTGTCCCACTTGGACTCCATGCCACACATGTGTGTCTCGACACGTGACATGTGTGTCTCAACACGGGACATGTGGGAGTCCAAGCGGGCATGATGGGCAGCCTGCTGCTGTTGTATGTCCTTGAGGATCCCCACTACCTGGCTGACCTCTCCGGTGCTAGTCTGGTACGCATCCGCGATGCGTGCCAGTTGTGGGTCATCATACAGTCCAGACCCCTCTGCAAGGAGAGACCTATGTCTCCCACCCCTCACACTACCCCTGGCGACACGTGCAGGACCTGCAGTGGCACGCACAGGTGACCGTGGGCCCACTTGGGTGTTGTTCCTGGGCTTGTTGTCAGCAGCTCCAGTTTGGGCCTGGGTCCGTGCGCTGTTGTCATCTGTGGTCCTTGGTGTGTCCGTGTTGGCACGGGTGGCCTGTGTGTTGGCAGTTGTTGGAGGGGTGGGTGCAGGGGGTGCAGATGTTGGTCCTGCTGGTGCTGCATGATGACTCACACCGGAGGGTCCAGCTGGTTCTTCGCCATCCGAGGAGTGCAGAGGCTGATCCACACCAGTGAGCTCAGTGTTCCCCGGAGCCTGGGACAGGGAGTCCTCCTGGTCTGCTGCTGTGTCCCCATCATCTCCTGTTTTGGGGAGAGACACAGATTGTATGTTATGTTTCTACTGGCATCAATTGTTCAAACACCTGACAGTTGTGACTGTACCTCTGGATGTGGGCCAGGACATTGCATTCTCCTAAATAGTGACAGTCAGTGAGTGATATTGGTGTAGCACATTGTCCTGCCAACCTGTGGCATGTCAATGTGAATGTTGAGGTGTGTGCATGACCAGCATTGGTGGTATTTGGTTACCATCCAGGCCTCCTTCTCCCCCCAGCCCAGTTATCCCACCATGCAACGTGCTTGCATGGCAGGGAGTGCAAGTTGGCTTTCAGGATGTCAGGCAGTGGTGTCCTGCTGTTTGTTGTTGCACAGTTCCCAGCAGGGCCTTGTGCTCCCCACAGCAGTACCCAGTGTCAGCCATCTTGTGAGTCCTTATCCACTCCCTGTGATGTGAGCATGGTTGAGAGTGGTGTTGATGGGCCAATTGTGAGGGTGAGCAATATCAGTGCCTACAACTCCCATCATGCTATTGCCTCCACCCCCCTTCCCAGCATGCCCATTCTTCCTTCCTTTTGACTCTGCTTCCCTGTGGGGTGGGGTGCCTGTGCTGACAGGATGGCTGGGAGTGTTGTCCTGGCAGTTGTTTGGCTACAAGTCCCAAGAGTGTCCCTGTGCTTCACACAGCATAACCCAGGGTGGTGGTTCTTTGTGGGATCTTCAGTTAGGCTGTGAGGCATTGCATTCTCCCATGTGGGTTATGTGGAGTTAGTGTTGAGGGTGTGTGTGAGGAGAGCTGCTTGTAACTATGGTCAGTGCTGTGAGTCCTCCTTCCCACCCAGCCAGATATCCCACCATGCAACGTGCTTGCATTGCAGGGAGTGCAAGTTGGCTTTCAGGATGCCAGGCAGTGGTGTTGTGCTGTTTGTTGGTGCACAGTTCCCAGCAGGGCCTTGTGCTCCCCACAGCAGTACCCAGTGTCAGCCATCTTGTGAGTCCTTATCCACTCCCTGTGATGTGAGCATGGTTGAGAGTGGTGTTGATGGGCCAATTGTGGGTGTGACCAATATCTGTGACTACCACTCCCATCATGCTATTGGCTACACTGACTTGACCAGCATACACAGAATTCCTTCCTTTGAGTGAGCTTCCCTGTGAGGTGGTGTTCTAGTGGTGGGTAAATATCTGTGAGTGTTTGTTGGTTCTATTTGTGCCACTGCCTTGCTGTATTTGTTGTTAGGTTTGTAGATCTCATGACACAGTTACATATCACTATGAGATGGCAGGTATTGTGTTTGTCTGACTAGCATTCACATCTTGGGATGAATATCTTTTGGTTGCTGTGTATTTGCTAAGTGTGCATGGTTTGCCTATCCCCTTGTCTGTGATGTGTGTGTGTTGTCACACCATATTGTATATATTAGTTGTGTACTCACCAGGCTCTGGGATGTCTGTTAGTCCGTATACGCTCACTGGTGGTAGGATGGCCCGCACCTTCTCCTCCCAGGGCCTGAGGTATACTGGTTTTGCAGGAGGGCCACTGCCGGTGTGCTGGCTGAGGAGGTAGTCCTTTTGAGTAGTTCCTGGACCCTCCTGCGCACATCATACCACCTGTTCTGGATGTCTTCCTTTGTGCGCAAACATGGTGATTGTGCGTTCACCCTGTCGACAATCCTCGCCCACATCTTGGTTTTCTGCGACATGGGGGTCTGTTGTACCAATGTACCAAACAACTGTGGCTCTACCCTGAGTATCTCGTCTACCAGGACTTCCAATTCACAATCTAGGAACTTATGGTTCTTCTTTGGGGGCATGGTGATGGGTGGTGGTGGTGATTGATGTGTGTGTGTGTGTGCAGGTGGGGAGGTGTGAGTGTAGGTTTAGCTGGGTGTGTGTGAGGGTGCTATTTGTAGGTGTGGTAATGGTGTGTGGTTTGTGTGATGTATGAGCTGTGAGTGTGTCTGTGGTTGCTGTGTGATGGTGTTCTGTGCTGGCAGGTCAGTGGAATTTGCAAAGGATCATGGTAGGGATTTGTGGCCTTTATGTAGGTGGAGTTGGAGGTGTGTCCTTGTTCCATTTTTTTCCCTCCCTGTATTTATTGGCTTAGTGGTTGCTTGTTTGGCCCTTTTTTTCTAATTTTTCCTTGGTGTTTTTGGTGCATGTAGGAGTCGTTCTTGGGTCCGAGTAGGACGCTGCAGTTGTCTGGTGCGATCTTGTCCGACTCGTTCCCGCTGTGTGTCAGCTAGGTTTCATATGCGGCGTACGAGTCGGTCGCGTAGTATTGGGTTGCTTCGGCTGGGTTTTGTATGCGTGTCGGTCGTACGGCTTGTGCTCCGGGTGAGTCAGTCGTGTTTTGCACGCACAGCATCGTACTACGCGGGTCGGAGTTCGCGGGTACGTTTCGTTCGGGTTCAATCCGAGTGCGTGTCGGTCGGTTCGTTTCGGGTGATTTCCCGGCCGGACGGCTTGTTTCCGTCCTGCCCGGTCAGTCATTTTGTATTCCATCCGAGTCTGTCGGATTTCACATTCATTTCATCGTACTACCCGGGTCGTGCGGTGCCGGTCCGAGTCGGTCGGACTAAATTCCCGTACCGAGTCGGTCGGTACGTTTCCGGCCCGAATCAGAATCGGCCCCAATGTGTGAAGTTATTATGCAGCACCAAAACAGAAATGAAGTTAAAATGCAAAGCAATTAAAATCCCAAATCTACTCAGGAAAATAGACCAAAATCTAAATAACAAAATGACACCAGAATGACAAAAATCCAATAAGGGGAAACGGAGATGTGAATTTTTGAAGTTGTACGTAGAAATAGGTTCAAAAAACACAAACCGCAAATGGTAGTCAATGGATACAGTACTGCTGCCTAGGTGCAATTTGAGTCTGACAGCGATGGAGTGAGGTTTGGATACACCAACCAGATTTGTCCTGGTCAAAGAGTTTACAGTTTGACATATTCCTTTAAGTCCCAATCCACCT
The DNA here is from genome assembly GCA_963921515.1 of Calotriton arnoldi. Taxonomy (NCBI): domain Eukaryota; kingdom Metazoa; phylum Chordata; class Amphibia; order Caudata; family Salamandridae; genus Calotriton; species Calotriton arnoldi. Next base: position 377,932 of record CAWUFW010009354.1, read on the forward strand.
CAGGAGTACACTTCTTAAGCCCCCCAGGACCTCAGGTGAGGCACTTAGTTACTCACGGGTTGTCAGGCAGAGGCTAACTACAGGGTCTAGTCCAGTTGCCACTGGTCAACTGGGCAGTTACAGGAAAAGGCCTTCATGGCTCTTCTCAGGTTTCAGACAGCAGGCTCAGTCCTCTTCTGATCTTCTTAAAGTCCAGGAGTGTTCTGAAGTTGGTGCCTCGAAGTGTCAAATTTATGCCTGGCACAAGCTAGTGGGTGGAAATGTCACCTGGGCATGCCCACTCTACATCTTTGGGCATTTTCAAGATGGTGAAAGTCTTCGGGAAGATAAAACAAAAGTAGGGTTTTCCAGCAACCAGACAGTAAATGCACAAGAATTATCTTGGAATCTCATTTTATACCTTTCATGTGCGCCCAAAGTGTTATAAGTAAGCCCAGCAGACCTGTCAAGTAGGATTTGTCATTCAGTCAGGATCTGACACGGTAATATCAAAAGGAATACTCACAGCCCCCACACTGACTATTCTGGAAGGTATAAAGGTGCAGGGGAGTCTTCTCTGCTCATTCAGGTCAGCCTATTCTGCGCTCTGGGAAGCATATTGCACCTTTTTCACACCTGTTTAAATGCTAATTACTTGCTGGCAGAAGTGGGAGAGCAAATGCAAATGTAGCCTCCAGGAACCTCAGGCATGGAAAATGTAACTTTATAATAGTTCCATTTCCTTAAGATTTATTATTCATCTGACTTCACCATTGAATTGGAAACTAATTAGAATTTCTATTAAAATAGTTGTTTATTTAATTTTATAGCTAGTCCCATTCCCAAGATGCAGTATAGGGATTGTAATCTGTACTCTGGATTTCTTCATAGGACAGCTAGGCCTGCCACAGAGAAAAGTAGCTTTTGGGTGCCTGTCACTGAAAAGACATGCTAACATTACATTTCTACATGTCCTACTTTTAAATATCATGCACCCTGCCTTGTGGACTACAAGGACTACATAGGGGTGCCTTATTAATATTTAAAAGGTAGGTTTTTACCAGTCAAAGGGGTTCATTTTGACAGGCTGAATTTATATTTTAACACTGCTACAGTCAGCTACACTGGCAGGCTTGAAGCCATCTTTGCACTGCCGATATAGCGGATGTTACAATAGGTTCTGAAATCTGCTGGTGGTATTTAACTTCCAGTCCCTGGGTATACCTTGCTTCATTTACTAAGGATTTATAGGTAAGTGAAATATATCAATTAGGAATATGCCAATTCGACCACGTTTAAATGGGCAGTAAAGGCACTTACTACTGGTTAACAGGAGTAAAATGCAGAGGTTTAAAACTGGCAATAATACAGGGTGCGGAAAAGCTCCAAAAATCCAAGGACCACGCAGAAAAGGTGAATATCCTACAAAGGCAATTGTAATAGTTAAAAAATTATGAAGGTTACGAAATGAGAAAAAATATTTCCCCTAAAATACCACTAAAGTTTGTCAAGGTTTCATCCAATACAATGCTGTTGAGAGAAGGGAAGGTTTTACATATGAACTATTTTGCTGTGTGTAAATGGGCTAAGGAGAATGAAAGAAGCTTAGGAGCAAGAATTTTGTTTTAGGTTGGACAGTTCTGTGAGGGGGACCCAAGCATGTGAACTGAGTAGAAGTGTAGGAAAACTCAAGCAAATCACTGCTTTAAAATCAGTGTGAGAGCAAAGAGGGCTATAAGAAGTACCAAAAATGTTCATTCTTTAGTAATACCTAAAGGCGGATTCAGTGTCTACTGTGTGGAATAGTGATCCCACACAAAATTAGGAATATGTGCGTACATATCATGTTTTAAGCTTTTATTATAGTGTTGCAAGAGCGGCTCAAACCTTAAGACAGATTTTTGAAGCCACGCAAAGCCACTTTGTGTGGCTCTGAGAAGTTCCAAAAATCGGGAGTAACGTAACGCAAATCTCCGCGTTGCGTTACTCTGCCCTGGGAAGGCATTCCATGAGTGTTGCGTGGGTGTTCCCATGCAACTCCCATGGATTTTGATGCATCCCCAGATATACAAGAACTTGTAAACCCGAGGATGCACCAAAATCTTACACCTTTCCAGGGGAAGCGTAATGAGGAGAAATATATCTATTTCTCTTTGTTTCTTCCTCTTTCTATGTGTGCTGCATTCTGCAGCACACATAGAAAGAGGAAAATGCCTCCCGAGTTTGTTTTTGTGGAGGAAGGTGTCCAGTCCTACACAAAAACAATCCTACATGCAACACAATGACCCTTGCACCAAAAGGGCACCAGAGCAATGTAAAAGACAGGAATGGGCCATATTGGCTTAAATATGTCGCATTCCTGCCCTTTCCCTGTCAGGTAGCGCAGCAAGGTGGCTTGCTGCTCTGCACTGCATAACATGGCCATAAATATGGCCCTAAGTTTGTTTTAGGACTGGCATTAGCCAAGACCTTTTGATTTTACAAAACTTATACATAGCACAAATCCACCCATGGAATGCCTCCCAAGTTGAAATGTAACAAAACGCAGCTAAAGCAGCTGCCTTGCGTTACAAATCTTTACAAAGCTACGCAAGGCCATGCAAATCAGTCCTTGTGTGACTTTGTAAATATTACTGAAGACTTTGTGTTGTCCTTATATCACCGTGTGTGATGCAAGGACAGCCAAAAGGCATCATAATTATGGGCCCCTGTTTCTATGTTCCACACTAGAGTGAGTCACTTTGAACAATTGTCATTTGAATCAGTACCTGGAGTGGAGGATCAACACTTGCCAAGAATGCAAATAAAGCACTACTTTTATCTCAATTCTAGAGTTTTGCTACAGTGCCAGTTGTGTGTTGGTTGTATCTGACTTTCTACACCACACAAGCCTCAAAAAGTAAAACATGACAACTTGTTCACCTTACATCCTGAGAGTTGAAGCATAAAGATTCAGGGGCTTATTTATAAGCCCACTGCGCTACCAGAAAGTCACCTTTTTTATGTTCCGGCAGTGTACAGCGCAAACCCATAAGTGCGAGGCCACGGAAAGTCACCCTGCATGGCTTTTCTTGGCCCCGTAGTGATGGTGTAAAGCAATGCAGTGCAAGTCACTGCATTGACTCACACTGCCTTTGGGAGCTGTGCCTTGGGTGTTGATGTGGGTGTTTCCACTCAACACCCATGGTTTTTTACTCATTCCCGGATTTACAACATAGCGTAAATCTGGGAATGAATCAACAGCCTGCACCTCCCCAGGGCTGGCATAATGGCTGTTTTTGTGAAGGAAGTTGTCCCTAGCTGCACAAAAATAACCTGATTTCAACATAGGCACCCCTGTGCCATGGTGCAAGGGGGCCTGCATTGGCACTAGGCAGCCATTTGAGCACCAGCCCAGTGTAAGAGGACAGGAGTGCACCGTATCTCATAGATACAGTACATTCCTGCCCTTTTCTTTTGATGCAGGTCAGCGTAGCAAAGTGACGTGAAGCGCTGCCCTGTGTCAAATTGTTTCAAATAAGGCACTCAGTTCTTGCCATTTCAGTGAGCTCGCAGTAGTATATGGTTCCTTAAGTTCAAGGGACAAAGGGCAATGCTTGTTACAAGGACTGACTAGTTTCCCTGGAGGTTAGCTTCGAAACTGCTCTGAAATCTTTTGAAAAACCTAAAGTTAAAGTGTTATGACAGCAGCAGCTTTTTAAATTTTATTTAATAAAATAGAGGTAAGAAGTGTTTTCTCCTGCCTAAGTAGCTTACTCGACGTTTGAAAGGACAGCAGACTGCAAGCTGGCTCATGAAGGACACATTTCTGCTAAGGCCTCTACTAAGGACTTGTTCTGTAATGTTCGAGCTGGCTTTCAAGAGGACTTGCATTTCAAGAACAGGGATTTCACTTCTAAGGCTAGTTATTTAGTTATTTAATCGAATTGCTTTTCATTTCTGTTTTCAAAAATCACAGTTTTCCTTACAAAACCTTACATCAGGGCCTGATATACCCAGCCAAATATGTAAGCACGCTGGGGTGTGAAATTGACAGCTTTGTAGTCTGAAAAATGTGGCGCATTATTGCTCTGTTTCTCACTGGTAAGTGCATTTCAAAAGTAGTTACTTTTAACAGTCACTGATGCTGTGGAAACACCCACAGCAAAATATGAATGAGTAGGTGAGGAAGTTCGGGAGCTTTTAAGTTGCTAAGGCAACCATCTTCTGGATAGTTACTGAGCTGTACTGATGAACAGTGTGTTTGCTGCTGTGTCCGGTGCTCAGAATGGAAGCTATCTGCCACGGTATTTAGTAAGCAGAATAATGCAGAAATATCATTCCAAACATAATAATTAAATAAGCATAATGCATATTTGATTTTTTTTAATCCAAACTTAGTCACAGCTAAGTCATAACGCATATGTGTGAGTACATATACAATAATATATATATATAACATTCACTAAAAAAACAATTTCATATATATATCTATATATATATAAAATTCACTAAAAAAACAAAGGTTACAAGGATGTTATAGTTAGGTTCAGATTTTACACACATAAAAACATCAAAATTCAGCAGTTAAAGTTATCTCAAGAAACTACAACTCGTGCACTAAGGTAACTATAACATGCGCCTCCGCCATGCCCAGTTGTCTCATTAATAATTTTATTGGAAATGTTGCAGTGATATTATCAATGATGTCATAGAAGATGTCATGATTGATGCAATATGTGGCGAAATTAGCAGTGCATGACGAAGGCGCGAGTTATAGTTACCTTAGGGCATGGGTTATAGTTTCTTGAGATAACTATAACTATAACTGCTGAATTTCTATGGTCTTATGTGTATAAAATCTGAACCTAACTAGAACGTCCCTGTAACCTTTGTTTTTTTTGTGAATTTCTAAGAAGATTTTACTTCTATTTCCTAACTATAATGTTCCTGTAATCTTTGTTATTTTTCAGTGAATTTCTTCATTTTTTTATGCTATTTCTTAACTATAACGTCACAGTAGACTTTGTGTTTTAGTGAATTTCTGGGGTATTTTTAGCATGAAGTAGTATTTAATTACCATTGGCAATCCACCCAAACGCCGTGCCTTAGGCCGAGGGCAGAAGGGAGATGGGCAGGGCACCAAACTGACCTTACAAGGCAGGCGTCAGGGGTTGCAGTAGCACAATACACCACACTGGGCAAGCCGGACGGAAGTGCAGCACAACGGACCATAGAAAGTAATAGGGAGGGGGCAGGGCCATGCACATGGACAACAGAGAGCAGAGCGGAAAGAGGCAAGGGCAGCAAGCTGACCATACCAGACAGAGGGACAGTGGCAGCATAACGGACCATGAAGGGCATACATATGTATATATATATATATATATATATATATATATATATATATATATATATATAATCTACTGGCGGTCGCCAGTAGATAGTTATAGTTACAACCTATTATCCATAGGAAATCCGCGACATTCTATTTGAAATAACTCTCTTGCCGGTTGACGTATCTTCGCAAAATTTTCAAACTTTGTGGCCCGCTCCGGTCCGCCTCCTACCCTGAAAGTCTCGGGGGATTCGTCAAGCGGGGGCCGAGAAAAAGGGGGGTTCCAAAACGCGTTTTCCCCATGCAATTTTCCATAGGAAACTTTAGACACGGCTACAGCCCGAACTGCTGAACGGAATTACACCAAATTTGGCAAAGAGGTAGTTCTTGGTTCAGAAAGAACCCTTTTGTTAAATGGTGTAAATCCGTTCAGTAGTTGCTGAGAAAATCAAAAGTAAAAAGATAGTGATATCTAGGGCCGCGGATCCTCCCGAGCACGAGCTTTATGTTAATTGGCTGTCAACACTCCAAACCAGGAAGTGTTGGCAGCCATTTTATCCCTCGGTAGAACCGAGGGACAGAAACAAGTGCGCAAAGCGCACAAAGGGGGCAGGGTAGAAACACCCTGACCCCCTAGGTCTGCTCAGGGGGTCCCACAAGCCCCCTGGGCAAAAAAAATTTTTTTTTTTTTTTTTAAAAATCGGCAGGATGCGCTCAGGGAGCACGAACCCTGCCGAAAAAAAAAAAAAATCGAAGCGCGGTCTCCCGCGCTTCGATGTTAATTGGCCCCCGGGGCTTCTTTTTTTAAAATTAAAAACCTGTGTGGGGGCTCCAGCCCCACACGCCCGGGGACCACCACCTCCCCGGGGCACTAAGAAAAATTAAAATGGGGGTCCGTTTTGGACCCCCAAGCCCCGGGGACCACCACCTCCCCGGGGCTTTCAAAATGTAGGGAGGGGGGCCGCGCGGCCCCCTCCTGGAGCCCTTGATGGCCCTGGGGACCGCCACCCCCAGGGCCGGCTCCTGCAGTGTCCCGGGGTGCCTACCCCGGGACACTGCTGTTTGCAATGAAAGGACGGGAGCCTCGCGGCTCCCGTCCTGTCATTGCAAACTTGCTTTGGATATTGGAAGAGAGAGCAGGAAACCTGCTCTCGCTCCAATATCCAAAGCCGATTGCTTTCCACATGGGGAGCAGCATGTTAGCTGCTCCCCATGTGTAAAAGCAATGCCGGCTCCCGTAGGACACGGGGAGCCGGCGGGACTGTGGGGGGTTTGGGGACCCCCACAGTCCCTAACGAGAGGCCAGGCCCCGGGGGATGGGGTCCCCGGGGCCATAAGAGGCCACGGAGGGGGGCCACGCAGCCCCCCTCCCCAAAGTAAAAAAATTTAAATTTTTTTTTTAAAAGTGCAAGGCCGGCCCCGGGGGATGGGGTCCCTGGGGCCTTAAATGGCCTGAGGAGGGGGGCCATGCAGCCCCCCTCCAAATAAAAAAAGAGAGCCATGCCCCGGGGGATGGGGTCCCCGGGGTCAATACAGGCCCAGGGAAGGGGAGCCACGCGGCCCCCTTCCCGTTTTTTTTTTAATTTTAATTTAAAAAAAGGGGTAAGGCCCTGGGGGATGGGGTCCCCAGGGCCTAAAAATAGGAAAAAGGAAGGGGGCCACACAGCCCCCTTCAGAGAGGAAAAAAACGATCGGGCCCGTAGGCCCCGCCCCCTTCCTTCACCACTCTGCAAACGCGCCCCTGGCGCGTTTGCAGAGGGAGAACAATTCCCCTTGAATACTGGGGGTCCCTGGGGGCCAACTAGCCCACCAGGAACCTCCAGTATGCACCAGGGAGCTGCCTTGCAGAGAGGTGTACAGAGGCCACGCCCCTTTTTACACCTCTCTGCAACGCAGCTCTTTGGCGCTTTTTGGAGGTATATGGTGGGCTAGATGCACCACAGGGACCCTCAGGATTCGGGGCGCGTTTGCACAGTGGTGAAGGGAGGGGGCGGGGCTTCAGGTGACATGTGTGCAAACAGGCCCCGTGGCGCGTTTTAAGATGGGGAATTAAATCCTCTTCAATCCTGAGGGTCCCTGAGGGCCAACTAGCCCAACAGGTACGTCCAGAAAGCGCCACAGAGCTGCGTTGCAGAGAGTGTAAAAGGGGTGTGGCCTCTGTACATGTCTCTGCAACGCAGCCCCCTGGCGCATACTGGAGGTTCCTGGTGGGCTAGTTGACCCGTAGGGACCCTCATGATTCAAGGGGACTTAATCCCCCAACTTAAAACGCGCCACGGGCGCGTTTGCACAGATGTCACCTCAGGCCCCGCCCCCTCCCTTCACCATTGTGCAAATATTCCTCTAAAATCAGCCGAAATACGAATTCTGATTTACTCACCTGTTATCAGGAGAGACCTCAGTGCTGCATCTTTCAGCCCAGTACTGGTCCTGAAAAGTAATTTTAACCGTACTTACCGGTAACTTGAATTTCCTTCATAGGCTAACATTGACTGGTTTCACTTGGAAATTCTTCTAAGTGTGGAGTTTTGGAACTTTAAAATATTCCTCTAAAATCAGCCGAAATACGAATTCTGATTTACTCACCTGTTATCAGGAGAGACCTCAGTGCTGCATCTTTCAGCCCAGTACTGGTCCTGAAAAGTAATTTTAACCGTACTTACCGGTAACTTGAATTTCCTTCATAGGCTAACATTGACTGGTTTCACTTGGAAATTCTTCTAAGTGTGGAGTTTTGGAACTTTAAAATATTCCTCTAAAATCAGCCGAAATATGAATTCCGATTTACTCACCTGTTATCAGGAGAGACCTCAGTGCTGCATCTTTCAGCCCAGTACTGGTCCTGAAAAGTAATTTTAACCGTACTTACCAGTAACTTGAATTTCCTTCCATAGGCTAACATTGACTGGTTTCACTTGGAAATTCTTCTAAGTGTGGAGTTTTGGAACTTTAAAATATTCCTCTAAAATCAGCCGAAATCCGAATTCCGATTTACTCACCTGTTATCAGGAGAGACCTCAGTGCTGCATCTTTTAGCCCAGTACTGGTCCTGAAAAGTAATTTTAACCGTACTTACCAGTAACTTGAATTTCCTTCCATAGGATATCATTGTCTGGTTTTCAGCAGAAAAGTTTCAAAGTGTCGATTTTCCCAAACTACAAATATTCCTAAAAAATCGCCTGTATGACTTAAACGCATTCTTTCAACTGTTTACAGGAGATGCACCAGTGCTGGATCCAGGATCCAACACTGAGTAAGAAAAAGTAACGATAACAGTTTTTAACTTCTAAGTGAATTTCCTTCCATAGGATAACATTGGTGATTCTATGAGAAAAAGTTTCTAAGTGTGAACTTTTAAAGTACAATAATATTCCTTAAAAATCCCGACTGTAACCAAAACGCTTTTACTCAACTGTTTACAGGAGATGTCCCAGGACTGAATCTAGGATCCAGTAATGTGGTTAGAAAAGTAATCCATAAAGTAACTAATTGCATTTAACTAGAAATTCACATTGAGCTGAATGTTGCATTGTGTTTGAAAATGTGTTGCCCATTGCAACAACTGTAACTACTGTACTTAAAAGTCTATTGCCTATGTGCAAAGTAATTAAACTAAAGTAATTCATTCTGAGAAAGTATTTTTTGTAATGTAATGTATAATGTAATTACAATGTAATTTAAAAAATAAAATATGTAAAAAAAAATTGTTTCTAAAAAATTTGGAAATCAGTATGAAAAAAATTTATATAACAATTAATACATTTAAAAATTGTCATTTACAAAACCTTTGAAATTCACTGAAAAAACTGTAGGTTTCAGACATGTTATAGTTACAAATTAGCATTTAAAAAACCTTTGAAATTCACTGAAAAAACCATAGGTTTCAGGGACGTTATAGTTACAAATTAGCATTTAAAAAACCTTTGAAATTCACTGAAAAAACCATAGGTTTTAGGGACAGTTATAGTTAGTTGGACATTGCACTCGTACAAAACCCGTGAAATTCCCCGTTGTAGTTAGTCCAGCTAACTATAACTCGCGCCCCGCAATGCACTGCTGATGACGTCACATATTACATCACTCATGACATGGTCAGTGACATCACTGATGACATCACTGATGACATCTCAAATGACATCACTGATGACATCATCCACGTGATAATCTGATGCACCTCCTCACACCCTAATATAATCTTTGATACACCCACTCTAAATTACAGACTGCCATTCGCAAAACCATAGACACTCCAACACCAATAACTACATACCCACTCACTGATTCTTAGGTCTACGCACACATCCACTCACTCACCCGTACAGTCACTCATACTTACGGTCACTCAGTACAGGACTATCATATGCACTCATACTCCTATATAGACACTCAAACACCGCCACTCATCCATAGAGGTACTCACACACCTAGTCAGTCATGCAAATAATTAAACACACTACCATTTACTCACCTATACAGTTATACACACACCAGCTCACTTACTCATACAAATAGTAGCACAATCTTACGCTCTTATACAATCACTGATACAAGCACACACTCATCCATACAGCCACTATCACAATCACTCACTCTCGCTTATAGCTATTTATATACTCCAACACACATATATACTGCCTTTCACATATGTAGTTACTCACACATGTACCACTGGGACATACATTCACTCACTAACACACTCTTACACACACTTACCCACCCATACAGTCTATCACAGTTGCACTCTTGAAACCATCCACCCAGTGAATCACCCACTCACACATCTATGCACAGAGTTGCACACACCCCTCCCACACAAACACTCAGGCACCCATACAGATACTCAGACAAGCATTCAATAACTCATATAGACACTCATGTAGCTATTCACAAACACATGCAGCCACTTACACAGCAACAGACAGACGGATACAGACATTCACCCAGTTTAGTCACTAACCCATGCATTCAGTAAGATACGTTAAATCACTCACTTATAGAGTCAGTCACGCACCTACTAAATCATCCATACAGACACTTACACACCCACTCATTCTTCAATACGTCTTTTCCTATATATATTAAAAATATTTAAACTTTACAGAAACACACAGTCACTGGATGATGTCATCAGTGATGTCATCAGTGATGTCATTTGAGATGTCATCAGTGATGTCATCAGTGATGTCACTGACCATGTCATGAGTGATGTAATATGTGACGTCATCAGCAGTGCATTGCGGGGCGCGAGTTATAGTTAGCTGGACTAACTATAACGGGGGAATTTCACGGGTTTTGTACGAGTGCAATGTCCAACTAACTATAACTGTCCCTAAAACCTACGGTTTTTTCAGTGAATTTCAAAGGTTTTTTAAATGCTAATTTGTAACTATAACGTCCCTGAAACCTATGGTTTTTTCAGTGAATATATATATATATATATATATATAATTTCAACAAGGTGTCCCCCTGCGGGGACGCACTCAGAGATCAGCTGAATTCTGCGAGTGGTGGCAGCCTTCTTTATTGAAGAACCAGACATCTCTTGCCAAACAAACAGTCCATGCCCTACGCGTTTCGGAGCAGCTTGCTCCTTGTTCACGGGCTTCATGCTTTGTTGAACAGCAGAAAAGAGTGAAAAAACGGAGTCACTGATTAACATTTTATCTCTCTCCGGTGAGTCAGATGATGCAAATCACAAACAGGGAATCCTGGGACTCATAGTTTCTTCCACTCCATAATTAATTCCTTCGGTGGATTCTGCTGAAATAAACAAATAATAAATGTCAATTCTTGCTCTCAAGTGAGCCGCAGGCAAGAGACTCCGGTCCGATTTCATTTAAAACTGTTCTCCCTGCAATTTCAGTACCGACTGTCATTACGAAGCAGCCCACCATTTCTTTTAGTGGCGGTGCGATCCCCCCGGCCGGGACTGGCCGGATTAAATCATTTCAACAAGGTGTCCCCCTGCGGGGACGCACTCAGAGATCAGCTGCATTCTGCTGTTTTCTGCTGTTCAACAAAGCATGAAGCTCGTGAACAAGGAGCAAGCTGCTCCAAAACGCGTAGGACATGGACTGTTTGTTTGGCAAGAGATGTCTGGTTCTTCAATAAAGAAGGCTGCCACCACTCGCAGAATTCAGCTGATCTCTGAGTGCGTCCCCGCAGGGGACACCTTGTTGAAATGATATATATATATATATATATATATATTCACTGAAAAAACCATAGGTTTCAGGGACGTTATAGTTAGTTGGACATTTCACATGTACAAAACCAGAGAAATTCCACCGTTATAGTTAGTTCAGCTAACTATAACTCGCGCCCCCGCAATGCACTGCTGATGACGTCACATATTACATCATTCATGACATGGTCAGTGACATCACTGATGACATCACAAATGACATCACTGATGACATCACTGATGACATCATCCACGTGAAAATCTGATGCACCTCCTCACACCCTAATATAAACTTTGATACACCCACTGTAAAATACAGACTACCATTTTCGAAACCATCGACACACCAATACCAGTAACTACATATGCACTCACTGATTCCTAGGTCTACACACACATCCAATCATTCACCCATACAATCACTCATACATGCAGTCACTCATCAATACAACACTATCATATGCACTCATACACCTATACAGACACTCACACACCACCACTCATCCAGAGTTACTCACACACCTAGTCAGTCATGCAAATAATCAATCACACGTCCATTTACTCACCTATACAGTTATACACACACCACATCACTTATTCATACAGAAACAAATGCATACTTACTCTCTTATACAATCACTGATACAAGTACACACTCATCCATACAGCCACTCTCACAATCACTGACTCTCACGTATAGTCATTTATGTACTCCAACTCTCACATACACTGCCTTTTACATATGTAGTTACTTGGACATGTACCACTGAGACATCCATTCACTCACCAACTCACCCATACACACACTGACCCACCCATACAGCTGTTTCCACATGCACTCTTGAACCCATACACCCAGTGAATCAATCACTCAAACAACTATGCACAGAGTCACACACCTCCCACCCACCCACACACACACTCAGGCACCCATACAAATACTCAGGCAACCAATCGCTAACCCATATAGACACTCATGTAGCTACTGACCAACCCATGCAGCAGCTTATACAACAACAGACAGACTGATACAGACATTCACACAGTTTAGTCACTAACCCATGCATTCAGTAAGACACATTTAATCACTCTCTTAAACAGTCAGTCACGCACCTACTAAATCCTCCATCCAGACACTTATACACCCATTCATTCTTCAATACCCCTTGGCATATATATAAAACATATTTAAACTTTAAAGAAACACACAGTCACTGGATGATGTCATCAGTGATGTCATTTGAGATGTCATCAGTGATGTCACTGACCATGTCATGAATGATGTAATATGTGACGTCATCAGCAGTGCATTGCGGGGGCGCGAGTTATAGTTAGCTGAACTAACTATAACGGCTGAATTTCTCTGGTTTTGTACGAGTGAAATGTCCAACTAACTATAACGTCCCTGAAACCTATGGTTTTTTCAGTGAATTTCAAAGGTTTTTTTAAATGCTAATTTCTAACTATAACGTGCCTGAAACCTATGGTTTTTTCAGTGAATTTCAATGGTTTTTTAAATGCTAATTTCTAAGTATAACGTCTCTGAAACCTATTGTTTTTTCAGTGAATTTCAAAGGTTTTTTATATGCTAATTTCTAACTATAACATACCAGTCGTGTTTCCAGAGTGGTGGAGAAAGGTGAGCGTGGCCTTCGAAACACCTCTTAGCAATCCCACTGTGTGGGATTTACTGGAGGTAACAGGAGGAGTAGTTAGCCCCCAACGTCAACCTTGGGGGCCAACTATCCCTTTTATTACCACCAGTAAGTCCCACACAGCAGGATTGCTAACTTCTTATATCAGGCCCCGCCCCCTCCCTGCACCACTGTGCAAACGTGCCCCCTAGCACGTTGTAAGTTGGGGGATTAAGTCCCCTTGAATCCTGAGGGTCCCTGGGGGCCAACTAGCCCACCAGGTACCTCCACTAAGCGGCACAGAGCTGCTTTGCAGAGAGGTGGTCCAAGGCCACGCCCCTTTTTGCACCTCTCTGCAACGCAGCTCTGTGGTGCTTACTGGAGGTACCAGGTGGGCTAGTTCGCCCCCAGGGACCCTAAGATTCAAGGGGACTTAATCCCCAACTTACAACGCGCCAGAGGGCCAGTTTGCGCAGTGGTGAAGGGAGGGGGTGGGGCCTGATGTGACAAGTGTGCAAACGCGCCCTGTGGCGCGTTTTAAGTTCGGGGATTAATTCCCCTTCAATCCTGAGGGTCCCTGGGTGCCAACTAGCCCACCAGGTATCTCCAGTAAGCGCCACAGGGCTGCGTTGCAGAGAGGTGGTCCGAGGCCACGCCCCTTTTTACACCTCTCTGCAACACAACTCTGTTGCGCTTACTGGAGGTACCTGGTGGGCTAGTTCACACTGGCGAACAGAGAGAAACAGACCCGGATAGTGTTGGCAGGTAAGATGTTTTATTCTCCTCACCCCGTGACGCGTTTCGAGCACACTGTGCCCTTGTTCACACATAAACATCTCAATCCGCCATATTGTTTTTAAATGCTGGGTTACCGCCCCCTGTATCACATGATTAATGAAAATAGAAAAAACACATATCTGTAGGCACATCGCATATATTACAAAGCTATTGATTCCTTTCCCCACAGGTACAGGCACAGAGGGAAAAATGCGTGAAATGACATTATTTTTTGTTTCGATACATTGCCAGCAATATGATGTACAATACAATGCATATCACTTCGTATGCTATAATATACATTACACATTATACTGGTTGGAACTGCACAACATAGAATATGGTCAATGCAATTGTGCAATGTACTTTCATATCTATGTAACAAGACTTACGTAACTGGTTTTGAATTTTTTTTGCAAAATACTTTAATGCGGATAAGAAATAAAAACCCTCATCGTATTTGTACCATGTATTGCCTCGTTACGAACCAAGTCATGTAAATATCCTAAATCGCGGCATCAACCCGGTGGTGCTTGGACTAACCACGTATAAAATTTTGACATCATGGCTTATATGTATCAATATCTTAAAGTTGTTGTTGTTGCATTCTTTCAGCATAAATGCTTGTACATGTCATTTCGTAGCCTCAGTCTGTATTTGTATTTCCTCAGGAAAGCTATATTGACTTACTTTGAGTTGTTATTTATGGCGAGTGCCAGAGAATACATAATTTACGATTTTAAAGTGCTTCTGTGCCTAGCAGCTAATAACAATATGTAAACATGTGTTGTGATTTAATAAAGTGCTGAGTGTTTCTAAAATCCCAATCTAAAAAGTGTATAAATACCATACTAAAACTACCCCTAAAAGATTTGGTAAACCTTAAAAACCCAATAAAAAATATATATATATTTTTTTTATATATGTATTTTCTTATGACACCAAGCGTTCTAAAGTGATAGCAGCTATGAAGAAATACTAATAATTTGAGGCCCTGAAACAATTTATATAGAAATCTATAATTCAATTTCTAAATGTATAAATAACCAGAGTATTCCTTGGTAAGAAGACGTAAAACATGAACTATTACTAACGATAAAAACTGGAAAATGAAATGCATTGATACATTTGGGAGCTTGGGTTCATCAAATTAGCCTGACCTAACTAATGTTGTTATCGAGGTGGTATTTTACAGAAAATTGTGCATGTCTTCAGTCGTGTTGAGTCCATTAGGTACCTTACTATCAAGATCTAAAATGGTACATGTTTCTAGCTGCCTTAAAGGTTTTTCTCTATTACCCCCTCTTCTGAGTGGTGCAATGGCATTGATATAAAAATAGAGAGAGACCCCTTGTGCAACCAAGGGAATAAGGTACTCTTTACAAGTAAGACAGAAAAGTTTCCCCTTGGATCCAAATCCTAACACACTAAAGTAGTTGCTTAAAAGGAAAAACCACTATTGTTATTCACTTAAAACTCGTACTACTTATCCACTCCAATTCATATCACATAACATCAAATACTGACTCATATAATTCAAATATTAAAAAACATGTTTTAATTAAAATCCTGTTATCACAAAAAATATTAAAAAGATTTTTCAATCACAATAAAAACATCAATATATTTCATACACTTAATAGAATTGATATAAACAGCTATTACAACGTTACATACAACACAGATGACACTATACCCCCACACACAAGAGAAAGGAATTTATATTAGACACTCAAGTTGGTCATTATTCAATACATATCCTTCACAACCAAATATAGGGACACGGTCTGAATGCCCTTTTGCTTTAAGCAATTACAGAATGCCGTTCCTCCAAGGATTATGTGATCAGTTTATGCGTCGACGCGTTTCGATGGTTCAAAAATATTTAGTCCATCTTTTTCAAGACACTTATATACTTTTTCTCTTATAATACTCCTTGGTTAGAAAATCCTGTGTGAAACAAATATATATGTATAAAACACTATTTCTATATTTGTCTGATACATAAAGCTTAATACACATGTTATAATAATGAAAACAAGCGTAACTAATATTTTGTTTTTACCTCAAAAACACACTTCATACAACTAACTCCAGTATATGCTCATAGCATTACACTTGTGTCTAAATTTCACATTTTCTTTATATTCTTAAATTCTTAAAGTATTATAGCAAAAATCCTGTAGTATATCCACATTGTATATGCACATCCCATCATGCAATTCCATCCTTGGACACCTACCCCCCGAATCAATCATTATATTGTATATGTCACTATCAGGTTTTTTGTATTATTGTCCTCTTATTTATTGGTTATTTTGTCTAACTCCTATATTCGCTCCAACCTCACTCACATTTTTTATGTACCATCAACATAGATTTAATTCCATATTAAATACCTTATTTATGAATCAGCTATATTCGAATGTAAAAACTCTAAAATCTCCAATGTCACAAATTTCTGAATAATTTCCTCAATCCGATTTCCTGCCCGAGCTTCAACCTATTTATAGAATAAAACAGGCCTGTGTCAGTAATTCATTCAAGACACTTGATTTAATACGTCGCCCCCCTATCCCTCTAAGTGCGACTCAACATGCTCCTACCTCGCTATCCAGAGATTATTACTGACACCCCGGTCGACAAGGTCTCATTGATCTGGAGTCAATTCAATTTTGAAATTCTGACTCTCGTGGTACCAATCCTCTCACCTATAACAAAGAAACCAAACTTCAATTTAGACACTCTCCTTCCTAAATCAAAAGGGAGGAAAATCACTCAGACTTACTGTCTCTGAAATAATATCTCATAGTCTATTCTCTCATTGTTAACACTACCTTATGGGTCATAACTTGCTCCGCATCGAGGGGCAATCACGTCCTCCTCTTATCCCGGTGTGCTGTAATACTTTAAGAATTATGTTTATATCAATTCTATTAAGTGTATGAAATATATTGATGTTTTTATTGTGATTGAAAAATCTTTTTAATATTTTTTGTGATAACAGGATTTTAATTAAAACATGTTTTTTAATATTTGAATTATATGAGTCAGTATTTGATGTTATGTGATATGAATTGGAGTGGATAAGTAGTATGAGTTTTAAGTGAATAACAATAGTGGTTTTTCCTTTTAAGCAACTACTTTAGTGTGTTAGGATTTGGATCCAAGGGGAAACTTTTCTGTCTTACTAGCAATGGCATTGATCACATAATAATTGAGGCAGCTTAGGTCATTGTCATGTGTGGCTTTAAAATGTCTTGCGACTGGATATGAATTGTCGTTATTTACAATCGCTCTGAGATGCTGCAAAATCCTGACATGCACCTGCAGCTTGGTACTACCCACATATCGCAAGCCGCAGGTGCACGCCAGGACATATACAGGAAACTCCGGTCCTGCAGTTATAACTGCCCCTGATTGCCACCTTTTCTTCTGAAAATGGAGTGACATAATGCTTTGTATTGGTACCAAATTTACAGGCACGGCATGAGGAACACTTAAAAAAACCTTGCCTAGGTTTTAGCCACGTGCCTGTTGTATCTAATTCCGGACTGTTTTTGACTAGTTGGCTCCTCTTGGACTGTGCTTTTCTGTAAGTGATGGTCGGTGAGTGTGGAAGTCTGGTGCCTAATACCCCATCTGTGAGAACTATAGGCCAATTTTTCTTGATGATCGATTTTATTTTCCTCTCTTGGCTGCTATAAGTATTAATGAGACGGGGCATTTCTTCCTCCTTGTCAACTCCACCCTCCACTTTCTTAGGCTGTAATAAACTCTCCCTGGGCCGTTCCTCTGCTTATGCTATAGCTCTGTTCAGCACCTTTTCACTATACCCTCTCATTCTTAACCTTGCTTTGGTGTCTAATGTACATCTTTCAAAATCTTGTTGTGTGCTACAGATACAGATATATATATCTATCTATATTATCTACTGGCGGTCGCCAGTAGATAATTATTGTTAAAACCTATTTTCCATAGGAAATCCGTGACATTCTATTTGAAATAACTCTTGCGCCGGTTGACGAATCTTCGCGAAAGCTTCCAACTTGTTGAGGCGCTCCGCTCCGCTCCTACCCTGAAAGTCTCGGGTTGATTCGTCAAGCGGGGCCGAGATAAAAGGGGGGTCCCAAAACACGTTTTCCCCATTCATTTTTCCATAGGATCCTTTCATCGCAGCTACAGCCCGAACTGCTGAACGGAATTACACCAAATTTGGCAAAGAGGTAGCCCTTGGTTCAGTGTTGTGCCTTTTGCTTAAATGGTGTAAATCCGTTCAGTAGTTCCTGAGAAAATCAAAAGTAAAGTCACATATATATCTATGGCCGAGTAGGGTCCGCGTACCCTCCCGATCACGAGCTGCATGCTAATTGGCTGTCAACACTCCAAATCAGGAAGTGTTGGCAGCCATTTTGTCCCTCGGTAGAACCGAGGGACAGAAACAAGTGCGCAAAGCGCAAAAGGGGGCAGGGTAGAAACACCCTGACCCCTAGGTCTGCTCAGGGGGTCCCACAAGGACCCCTGGGCAGAAAAAAGCATTTTTTTTAAGAATCGGCGGGATGCGCTTAGGGTGCGCAAATCCCGCTGGGTGGGCCAAGTCCCGGGGGCATGCGGGGGGTTATGATTTTAATAAATGGGGGGCCTCTAAGGCCCCCCCAAGCCCCAGGGACCGCCACCCCCGGGGCTTTAAAAACAAATGGTGCGGGAGGGCCCTCCCGCAGCCCCGGGGACCGCCAGCCCCCGGGGCTTCTTTTTTATTTAAAAGTACCTGTGTGGGGGGCTCCAGCCCCCACACGCCCGGGACCGCCCTCCCCGGGCACTAAAGAGTTAAATATGGGGTCCGTTACGGACCCCAGAGCCCCGGGGACCACCACCTCCCTGGGGCTTTGAACATGGAGGAGGGGGGCCACGCGGCCCCCTCCTGGAGCCCTTGATGGCCCTGGGGACCGCCACCCCCAGGGCCGGCTCCTGCAGTGTCCCGGGTACCTACCCTCGGACACTGTAGTTTGCTATGACAGGACGGGAGCCTCACGGCTCCCGCCCTGTCATAGCAAACTGCTTTGGATATTGAAGAGAGAGCAGGAAACCTGCTCTCTCTTCCAATATCCAAGCAGATTGCTTTCCACACGGGGAGCTGCATGTTAGCAGCTCCCCATGTGGAGAAGCAATGCCGGCTCCTGCAGGAGGCGGGGAGCCGGCATGGTCCGTGGGGGAGTTGGGGTCCCCCACGGACCCCAAAGGATAGGGGCCAGCCCCGGGGATGGGGTCCCCGGGGCAAGTAGTGGCTCGGGAGTGGGGGCCACGTGGCCCCCTCCCAAAAATAAATTTAAAAAATGTAAAAAAATTAAAAATAAAGGCCTGCCCCGGGGGATGGGGTCCCATGGGCAAAAGGAGGCCTGAGGAGGGGGGCCACGCAGCCCCCCTCCTTAAAAATGTATTTAAAAGTGTGGCCATGCCCTGGGGGATGGGGTCCCCGAGGCCGGATTCGGCCATGGGAGGGGGGCCACGCGGCCCCCTTCCCGTTTAATTTAAAAACAAATAAAAAAAAGGGGGTAAGGCCCTGGGGGATGGGGTCCCCAGGGCCCAAAGAGGCCAAGGGAAGGGGGGCCACGCAGCCCCCCTCCCATACAAAAAAAATTAAAATTAAAAAGACCGGCATCGTGCCGGAAGCCCCGCCCCCACCCTGCAGCAGTCTGCAAACGCGTCCCCTGGCGTGTTTGCAGATGGGGAACGAATTCCCCTTGAATACTGGGGTCCCTGGGGCCAACTAGCCCACCAGGAACCTCCAGTATGCGCTAGGGGCTGCGTTGCAGAGAGGTGTACAGAGGCCACGCCCCTTTACACCTCTCTGCAACGCAGCTCTGTGGCGCTTTTGGAGGTACATGGTGGGCTAGTTGGACTCCAGGGACCCTCAGGATTCAAGGGGACTTAATCCCTCAACTTAAAACGCACCACGGGGCGCGTTTGCACAGTGGTGAAGGGAGGGGGCGGGGCTTCAGGTGACATGTGTGCAAACAGGCCTGTGGCGCATTTTAAGATGGGGAATTAAATCCTCTTCAATCCTGAGGGTCCCTGGGGGCTAACTAGCCCACCAGGTACCTCCAGTAAGCGCCACGGAGCTGCGTTGCAGAGTGTTGTAAAAAGGGGCATGGCCTCTGTACACCTCTCTGCAACGCAGCCCCCTGGCGCATACTGGAGGTTCCTGGTGGGCTAGTTGGCCCCAAGGGACCCTCAAGATTGAGGAGGAATTAATTCTCCAACTTAAAACGTGCCCCAGGGCGTGTTTGCAGACATGTCACCTCAGGCCCCACCCCCTTCCTTCACCATTGTGCAAATATTCCTCTAAAATCAACCGAACTACGAATTCCGATTTACTCACCTGTTATCAGGAGAGACCTCAGTGCTGCATCTTTGAGCCCAGTACTGATCCTGAAAAGTAATTTTAACCGTACTTACCAGTAACTTGAATTTCCTTCCATAGGATATCATTTCCTGCTTTTTGCTGAAAAAGTTTCTAAGTGTCGATTTATGAAACATACAAATATTCCTCTAAAATCAGCCGAACTACGAATTCCGATTTACTCACAGGTTATCAGGAGAGACCTCAGTGCTGCATCTTTTAGCCCAGTACTGATCCTGAAAAGTAATTTTAACCATACTTACCAGTAACTTGAATTTCCTTCCATAGGCTAACATTGACTGGTTTCACTTGGAAATTCTTCTAAGTGTGGAGTTTTGGAACTTTATAATATTCCTCTAAAATCAACCGAACTACGAATTCCGATTTACTCACCTGTTATCAGGAGAGACCACAGTGCTGCATCTTTGAGCCCAGTACTAATCCTGAAAAGTAATTTTAACTGTACTTACCAGTAACTTGAATTTCCTTCCATAGGCTAACATTGACTGGTTTCACTTGGAAATTCTTCTAAGTGTGGAGTTTTGGAACGTTATAATATTCCTCTAAAATCAGCCGAATTACGAATTCCGATTTACTCACCTTTTATCAGGAGAGACCACAGTGCTGCATCTTTTAGCCCAGCACTGACCCTGAAAAGTTATTCTAACCGTACTTACCAGTAACTTGTATTTCCTTCCATTGGAATCCATTGTCTGGTTTTCAGCAGAAAAGTTTCAAAGTGTCAATTTTCACAAACTACAAATATTCCTTAAAAATCGCCTGTATGACTTAAACGCATTCTTTCAACTGTTTACAGGAGATGCACCAGTGCTGGATCCAGGATCCACCACTGAGTAAGAAAAAGTAACGATAACACTACTTACCTGCTAAGTGAATTTCCTCCCATAGGATAACATTGGTGATTCTATGTGAAAAAGTTTCTAAGTGTCAACTTTTAAAATACAATAATATTCCTTAAAAATCACTACTGTAACCAAAACGCTTTTACTCAACTGTTTACAGGAGATGTCCCAGGACTGAATCTAGGATCCAGTCCTGTGGTTAGAAAGTAATCCATAAAGTAACTAATTGCATTTAACTAGAAATTCACATTGAGCTCAATGTTGCATTGTGTTTGAAATTGTGTTGCCCATTGCAACAACTGTAACTTCTGTACTTAAAAGTCTATTGCC
The DNA here is from genome assembly GCA_963921515.1 of Calotriton arnoldi. Lineage (NCBI taxonomy): Eukaryota > Metazoa > Chordata > Amphibia > Caudata > Salamandridae > Calotriton > Calotriton arnoldi. The sequence goes on from CAWUFW010009354.1 coordinate 399,416, forward strand.
TATTTGCAAAGTATTTAAACTAAAGTAATTCATTCTGAGAAAGTATATTTTGTAATGTAATGTATAATGTAATTATAATGTAATTTAAAAAATAAAATATGTAAAAATAAATAGTTTAAAAAATGTAGTAAATCAGTATCAAAAAAATAAATATAACAATTAATACATTTAAAAATTGTCATTTACAAAACCTTTGAAATTCACTGAAAAAAACCATAGGTTTCAGACATGTTATAGTTAGGAATTAGCATTTAAAAACCTTTGAAATTCACTGAAAAACCATAGGTTTCAGGCACGTTATAGTTAGAAATTAGCATTTAAAAACCTTACAAATTCACTGAAAAAACCATAGGTTTTAGGGACAGTTATAGTTAGTTGGACATTTCACTCGTACAAAACCCGTGAAATTCCCTCGCTATAGTTAGTTCAGCTAACTATAACTCACGCCCCGCAATGCACTGCTGATGACGTCACATATTACATCACTCATGACATGGTCAGTGACATCACTGATGACATCACTGATGACATCTCAAATGACATCACTGATGACATCACTGATGACATCATCCACGTGATAATCTGATGCACCTCCTCACACCCTAATATAACCTTTGATACACCCACTCTAAATTACAGACTGCCATTCGCAAAACCATAGACACTCCAACACCAATAACTACATACCCACTCACTGATTCTTAGGTCTACACACACATCCACTCACTCACCCGTACAGTCACTCATACTTACGGTCACTCAGTACAGGACTATCATATGCACTCATACTCCTATATAGACACTCAAACACCGCCACTCATCCATAGAGGTACTCACACACCTAGTCAGTCATGCAAATAATTAAACACACTGCCATTTACTCACCTATACAGTTATACACACACCAGCTCACTTACTCATACAAATACTAGCACATTCCTACGCTCTTATACAATCACTGATACAAGCACACACTCATCCATACAGTCACTCTACAATCACACACTCTCGCTTATAGCTATTTATATACTCCAACACACATATATACTGCCTTTCACATATGTAGTTACTCACACATGTACCTCTGGGACATACATTCACTCACTAACACACTCTTACACACACTTACCCACCCATACAGTCTATCACAGATGCACTCTTGAAACCATCCACCCAGTGAATCACCCACTCACACATCTATGCACAGAGTCGCACAAACCCCACCCACACAAACACTCAGGCACCCATACAGATACTCAGACAACTAATCAATAACTCATATAGACACTCATGTAGCTTTTCACAAACCCATGCAGCCACTTACACAGCAATAGACAGACGGATACAGACATTCACCCAGTTTAGTCACTAACCCATGCATTCAGTAAGATACGTTTAATCACTCACTTATAGAGTTAGTCACGCACCTACTAAATCATCCATACAGACACTTATACACCCACTCATTCTTCAATACGCCTTTCCCTATATATATTAAACATATTTAAACTTTACAGAAACACACAGTCACTGGATGATGTCATTTGAGATGTCATCAGTGATGTCATCAGTGATGTCACTGACCATGTCATGAGTGATGTAATATGTGACGTCATCAGCAGTGCATTGTAGGGCGCGAGTTATAGTTAGCTGAACTAACTATAACGGGGGAATTTCACGGGTTTTGTACGAGTGCAATGTCCAACTAACTATAACTGTCCCTAAAATCTATGGTTTTTTCAGTGAATTTGTAAGGTTTTTTAAATGCTAATTTCTAACTATAACGTGCCTGAAACCTATGGTTTTTTCAGTGAATATATATATATATATATTATCTACTGGCGGTCGCCAGTAGATAGTTATAGTTAGAACCTATTTTCCATAGGAAATCCGCAACATTCTATTTGAAATAACTTTTGCGCCGGTTGACGAATCTTCGCGAAATTTTCAAAACTCGTGGGGCGCTCCTGTCCGCTCCTATCCTGAAAGTCTCTGGGTGATTTGTCAAGTGGGGCCGAGAAAAAGGGGGTCCCAAAACGTGTTTTCCCCATGCAATTTTCCATAGGAACCTTTCATCGCAGCTACAGCCTGAACAGCTGAACGGAATTACACCAACTTTGGCAAAAAGGTAGCCCTTGGTTCAGAGTCGTGCCTTTTGGTTAAATGGTGTAAATCCGTTCAGTAGTTCCTGAGAAAATCAAAAGTAAAATCACATATATATCTGGGCGGAGCCTAACCACACATGTCATTGTGAGATCTGATTGGCTGTCAGCACTTCATCCTGGAATTGCTGGCAGCCATCTTGGGACCAATATACATGATAGTACCCCATTGAAATGCATTGTAGTGAATCAAAGATTTTGAGGGTTACCAAAAGGAGAACTATAAAGGGTGATAACAGACTTTAGTTACATTAGAATTCATTTGTTGATGGTACCATACTAATTTCAGGAATTGTGGTGTGTTCTAAGGTGATTTTACCCTGTGAAAAACCTTCTGCTGGGATATCATGAATCATGTTTGAGAGAAAACTATTTTCACATGCTTGTCCCATAGAGTTTTGGAAGGTGCTCCAGAAGCTAAAATGAGAGCATATTTTCTGTAAATTCACATTATCTTTCTCAGTCATGTGAGAATGAAGTCTGACATTCTCAGTAAAACATGTACATCCAACAAGGGCAGAGACTGTCAGTTGATTCCTTTGTGTTCTACTGCAGCTTCCCAGAGTGTTCTAAAGAACAACTAGAGTGCTAACAGCCTTACTTATGACAAAAGTATGGCACACCTGAAGCCATCTTGATTGGAATAAACTGGTAACACTTAAAACATTTAATTTAAAAAGGAACAAAATGATGGGGTTCATTTTGTCATAGAAATTATGGTTAGTGCTGTAGAAAGAAAAATTAGGACATGTTTCAAGTGTGAACTCAAATATCTTCCTGTTATATTTCAACAGGAGCAGCCTGCCAGTTGATGCCTTTGTGTTCTACTGCAGCTTCCCAGAGTGTTCTAAAGAACAACTAGAGCACTAACAGCCTTACTTATGACAAAAGTATGGCACACCTGAAGCCATCTTGATTGGAATAAACCGGTAACACTTAAAACATTTAATTTAAAAAGGAACAAAATGAGGGGCTTCTTTTTGAAATAGAAATTATGGTTAGTGCTGCAGAAAGAAAAATTAGGGCATGTTTTAAGTGAGATCTCAAATCCTCTTCTATTTCATTAGAAAATTCTGACATGCAGACTGAAACAATCACTTTCAATACCAGCAACAGACTTCCAGTTAACTCCCTGGTGAGCAGTAGCTTTACTACAGTGATCTAATGAGCAACTAGAGTGCTAACATTCTGAATTTCTCGCAAATGTGAGACACATCTGAATGCCTTCTTGATGGAATCAAAGTAAAAAACTGAAAGCATTTCCTACTGAGGAGACTGCAGTAAATGAGGAAATTAGGAAACTTCATAACAAAGAAGTCTTCCAAGATGGCCACCAGAGAAAAAAGAACCCAAATGTAGCACAAATATTACCCAGATGTAGCCCACATATAGCCCAATGACAAAAGTGTGCAAAACACTTTTTATTTTTAGTTTTTTGTAGTTTTATGTAGTGCAGACTGGTCAGGTATTGGAGCGTTGCATCTTAAAACATGACCCCTACACTACAAAAACACCACTGCACTACCCTAAACACTAAAACACTACCCCCAGCACGACCCCTACACTACACAAGCACCACTGCACTATCCTAAACCCTAAAACACTACCCCCAGCACGACCCCCTACACTACACAAACACCACTGAACTACCCTAAACCCTAAAACACTACCCCCAGCACGACCCCTACACTACCCAAACACCACAGCACTAACCTAAATCCTAAAACACTACCCCCAGCACGACCCCCTACACTACCCAAACACCACTGCACTACCCTAAAACATGACCCCCTACACTACACAAATACCACTGCACTACCCTAAATCCTAAAACACTACCCCCAGCACGACCCCCTACACTACACAAGCACCACTGCACTACCCTAAACCCTAAAACACTACCCCAGCACGACCCCCTACACTACACAAACACCACTGCACTACCCTAAACCCTAAAACACTACCCCCAGCACGACCCCCTACACTACCCAAACACCACTGCACTAACCTAAATCCTAAAACACTACCCCCAGCACGACCCCCTACACTACCCAAACACTAAATGCACTACCCTAAAACATGACCCCCTACACTACACAAACACCACTGCACTACCCTAAACCCTAAAACACTACCCCCAGCGCGACCCCCTACACTACACAAGCACCACTGCACTACCCTAAACCCTAAAACACTACCCACAGCACAACCCCCTACACTGCCCGAACACCACTGCACTGCCCTAAACCCTGAAACACCAGCCCCTGCAAGACCCCCTACACTGCCCGAACACCACTGCACTGCCCTAAACCCTGAAACACCACCCCCAGCACGACCCCCTACACTGCTCGAACACCACTGCACTGCCCTAAACCCTGAAACACCACCCCCTTCACGACCCCCTACACTGCCCGAACACCACTGCACTGCCCTAAACCCTGAAACACCACCCCCAGCACGACCCCCTACACTGCCCGAACACCACTGCACTGCCCTAAACCCTGAAACACTACCCCCAGCAAGACCCCCTACACTGCCCAAACACCACTGCTCTGCCCAAAACCCTGAAACACCAGCCCCAGCAAGACCCCCTACACTGCCCGAACATCACTGCACTGCCCTAAACCCTGAAACACCAGCCCCAGCATGACCCCCTACACTGCCCAAACACCACTGCACTACCCTAAACCATGAAACACCACCCCCAGCACGACCCCCTACACTGCCCGAGCACCACTGCACTGCCCTAAACCCAGAAACACCAGCCCCAGCACGACCCCCTACACTGCCCGAACACCACTGCACTGCCCTAAACCCTGAAACACCAGCCCCAGCACGACCGCCTACACTGCCCGAACACCACTGCACTGCCCTAAACCGTGAAACACCAGCCCCAGCACGACTCCCAACACTGCCCGAACACCACTGCACTGCCCTAAACCCTGAAACACCAGCCCCAGCACGACCCCCTACACTGCCTGAACACCACTGCACTGCCCTAAACCCTGAAACACCACCCCGTGCACGACCCCCTACACTGCCCGAACACCACTGCACTGCCCTAAACCCTGAAACACTACCCCCAGCATGACCCCCTACACTGCCCGAACACCACTGCACTGCCCTAAACCCTGAAACACCACCGCCTGCACGACCCCCTACACTGCCTGAACACTACTGCACTGCCCTAAACCCTGAAACACCATCCCCAACACGACCCCCTACACTGCACGAACACCACTGCACTGCCCTAAACCCTGAAACACTACCCCCAGCAAGACCCCTACACTGCCCGAACACCACTGCACTGCCCTAAACCCTGAAACATCACCCCCAGCAAGACCCCCTACACTGCCCGAACACCACTGCACTCCTAAACCCTGAAACACCACCCCCAGCAAGACCCCCTACACTGCCCGAACACCACTGCACTGCCCTAAACCCTGAAACACCAGCCCCAGCACGACCCCCTACACTGCCCGAACACCACTGCACTGCCCTAAACCCTGAAACACTACCCCCTGCACGACCCCCTACACTGCCCGACCACCACTGCACTGCCCTAAACCCTGAAACACCACCCCCAGCACGACCCCGTACACTGCCCGAACACCACTGCACTGCCCTAAACCCTGAAACCCCACCCATTGCACGACCCCCTACACTGCCCGAAAACTACTGCACTGCCCTAAACCCTGAAACACCACCCCCAGAACGACCCCCTACACTGCCTGAATACCACTGCACTGCCCTAAACCCTGAAACATCACCCCCAGCAAGACCCCCTACACTGCCCGAACACCACTGCCTGCCCTAAACCCTGAAACACCTCCCCCAGCAAGACCCCCTACACTGCCCGAACACCACTGCACTGCCCTAAACCCTGAAACACCACCACCAGCATGACCCCTACACTGCCCGAACACCACTGCTCTGCCCTAAACCCTGAAACACCAGCCCCAGCACGAACCTCTACACTGCCCGAACACCACTGCACTGCCCTAAACCCTGAAACACCAGCCCCAGCACGACCCCCTACACTGCCCGAACACCACTGCACTGCCCTAAACCCTGAAACACCACCCCCAGCAAAACCCTCTACACTGCCCGAACACCCCTGCACTGCCCTAAACCCTGAAGCCCCAGCACGACCCCCTACACTGCCCGAACACCACTGCACTGCCCTAAACCTTGAAACACCACCCCCTGCACGACCCCTACACTGCCCGAACACCACTGCACTGCCCTAAACCCTGAAACACCACCCCCAGCACGACCCCCTACACTGCCCGAACACCACTGCACTGCCCTAAACCATGAAACACTCACCCCTGCACGACCCCCTACACTGCCCGAACACTACTGCACTGCCCTAAACCCTGAAACACCACCTCCAGCACGACCCCGTACACTGCCCGAACACCACTGCACTGCCCTAAACCCTGAAACATCACCCCCAGCAAGACCCCCTACACTGCCCGACACACCACTGCCCTAAACCCTGAAACACCACCCCCAGCAAGACCCCCTACACTGCCCGAACACCACTGCACTGCCCTAAACCCTGAAACACCACCCCCAGCATGACCCCCTACACTGCCCGAACACCACTGCTCTGCCCAAAACCCTGAAACACCAGCCCCAGCACGACCCCCTACACTGCCCGAACACCACTGCACTGCCCTAAACCCTGAAACATCACCCCAGCACGATCCCCTACACTGCCCGAACACCACTGCACTGCCCTAAACCCTGAAACACCACCCCCAGCACGACCCCCTACACTGCCCGAACACCACTGCACTGCCCTAAACCCTGAAACACCAGCCCCAGCACAACCCCGTACACTGCCCAAACACCACTGCACTGCCCTAAACCCTGAAACCCCACCCACTGCACGACCCCCTACACTGCCCGAACACTACTGCACTGCCCTAAACCCTGAAACACCACCCCCAGAACGACCCCCTACACTGCATGAACACCACTGCACTGCCCTAAACCCTGAAACATCACCCCCAGCAAGACCCCTACACTGCCCGAACACCTACTGCCCTAAACCCTGAAACACCTCCCCCAGCAAGACCCCTACACTGCCCGAACACCACTGCACTGCCCTAAACCCTGAAACACCACCACCAGCATGACCCCCTACACTGCCCGAACACCACTGCTCTGCCCAAAACCCTGAAACACCAGCCCCAGCACGACCCCCTACACTGCCCGAACACCACTGCACTGCCCTAAACCCTGAAACACCAGCCCCAGCACGACCCCCTACACTGCCCGAACACCACTGCACTGCCCTAAACCCTGAAACACCACCCCCAGCAAAACCCTCTACACTGCCCGAACACCCCTGCACTGTCCTAAACCCTGAAGCCCCAGCACGACCCCCTACACTGCCCGAACACCACTGCACTGCCCTAAACCTTGAAACACCACCCCCTGCACGACCCCCTACACTGCCCGAACACCACTGCACTGCCCTAAACCCTGAAACACCACCCCCAGCACGACCCCCTACACTGCCCGAACACCACTGCACTGCCCTAAACCATGAAACCCCACCCCCTGCACGACCCCCTACACTGCCCGAACACTACTGCACTGCCCTAAACCCTGAAACACCACCCCCAGCACGACCCCCGACACTGCACGAACACCACTGCACTGCCCTAAACCCTGAAACATCACCCCCAGCAAGACCCCTACACTGCCCGAACACCACTGCCCCCTAAACCCTGAAACACCACCCCCAGCATGACCCCATACACTGCCCGAACACCACTGCTCTGCCCTAAACCCTGAAACACCAGCCCCAGCACGACCCCTACACTGCCCGAACACCACTGCACTGCCCTAAACCCTGAAACACCCCCAGCACGACCCCCTACACTGCCCGAACACCACTGCACTGCCCTAAACCCTGAAACACCACCCCCAGCACGACCCCCTACACTGCCCGAACACCACAGCACTGCCCTAAACCCTGAAACACCAGCCCCAGCACAACCCCGTACACTGCCCGAACACCACTGCACTGCCCTAAACCCTGAAACACCAGCCCCAGCACAACCTCCTACACTGCCCGAAAACCACTGCACTGCCCTAAACCCTGAAACACCAGCCCCAGCACGACCCCCTACACTGCCCGAACACCACTGCACTGCCCTAAACCCTCAAACACCAGCCCCAGCACGACCCCCTACACTGCCCGAACACCACTGCACTACCCTAAACCCTGAAACACCAGCCCCAGCAAGAACCCTACACTGCCCGAACACCACTGCACTGCCCTAAACCCTGAAACACCAGCCCCAGCAAGACCCCTACACTGCCCGAACACCACTGCACTGCCCTAAACCCTGAAACACCACCCCCAGCAAGACCCCCTACACTGCCCGAACACCACTGCACCTAAACCCTGAAACACCACCCCCAGCAAGACCACCTACACTGGCCGAACACCACTGCACTGCCCTAAACCCTGAAACACCACCCCTGCACGACACCCTACACTGCCCGAACACCACTGCACTGCCCTAAACCCTGAAACACCACCCCCAGCACGACCCCCTACACTGCCCGAACACCACTGCACTGCCCTAAACCCTGAAACACCACCCCCTGCACGACCCCCTACACTGCCGGAACACCACTGAACTGCCCTAAACCCTGAAACACCACCCCCAGTACGACCCCCTACACTGCCCGAACACCACTGCACTGCCCTAAACCCTGAAACACCACCCCCAGCACGACCCCCTACACTGCCTGAACACCACTGCACTGCCCTAAACCCTGAAACATCACCCCCAGCGAGACCCCCTACACTGCCTGAACACCACTGCCCTAAACCCTGAAACACCACCCCTAGCAAGACCCCCTACACTGCCCGAACAACACTGCACTGCCCTAAACCCTGAAACACCACCTCCAGCACAACCCCCTACACTGCCTGAACACCATTGCTCTGCCCTAAACCCTGAAACACTAGCCCCAGCACGACCCCCTACACTGCCCGAACACCACTGCACTGCCCTAAACCCTGAAACACCACCCCCAGCATGACCCCCTACACTGCCCGAACACCACTACACTGCCCTAAACCCTGAAACACCAGCCCCAGCAAGACCCCCTACACTGCCCGAACACCACTGCACTGCCCTAGACTCTGAAACACCAGCCCCAGCAAGACCCCTACACTGCCCGAACACCACTGCACTGCCCTAAACCCTGAAACACCAGCCCCAGCACGACCCCCTACACTGCCCGAACACCACTGCACTGCCATAAACCCTGAAACACCACCCCTGCACCACCCCTACACTGCCCGAACACCACAGCACTGCTCTAAACCCTGAAACACCACCCCTGCGCCACCCCCTACACTGCCCGAACACCACTGCACTGCCCTAAACCCTGAAACACCACCCCAGCACGACCCCCTACACTGCCCGAACACCACTGCACTGCCCTAAACCCTGAAACACCACAACCCTGCACGACCCCCTACACTGCCCGAACACCACTGCACTGCCCTAAACCCTGAAACACCACCCCCGCACGACCCCTACACTGCCCGAACACCACTGCACTGCCCAAACCCTGAAACACCACCCCCAGCACAACCCCTTTACTGCCCTAACACCACTGCACTGCCCCAGACCCTGAAACACCACCCCCAGCACGACCCCCTACACTGCCCTAAACCCTGAAACACCACCCCCTGCACGACCCCCTACACTGCCCAAACACCACTGCACTGCCCTAAACCCTGAAACACCACCCCCTGCATGACCCCCTACACTACCCGAACACGACTGCACTGCCCTAAACCCTCAAACACTCCACCCAGCACGACCGCCTACACTACCCGAACACCACTGCACTGCCCTAAAACCTAAAAGACTCCCCCAGCACGACTCCCTACACTACCCGAACACCACTGCACTGCCCTAAACCCTAAAACACTCCCCCAGCACGACCCCCTACACTAGCCTAACACCACTGCACTGCCCTAAACCCTAAAACACTACCCCCGCATGACCCCCTACACTACCCAAACACCAATGCACTACCCTAAACCCTAAAACACTACCCCCCGCACGACCCCCTACACTACCCAAAGACCACTGAACTACCCTAAACCCTAAAACACTACCCCGCACGACTCCCTACACTACCCAAAGACCACTGCACTACCCTAAACCCTAAAACACGACCCTGCTACACTACACAAACACCACTGCACTACCCTAAACCTTAAAACACTACCCCCAGTACGACCCCCTACACTACACAAACACCACTGCACTACCCTCAACCCTAAAACACTACCCCCTACACTACACAAACACCACTGCACTACCCTAAACCCTAAAAACTACCCCCAGCATGAACCCCTACACTACCCAAACACCACTGCACTACCCTAAACCCTAAAACACTACCCCCAGCAGTACCCCTACACTACCCAAACACCACTGCACTACCCTAAACCCTAAAACACTACCCCCAGCAGTACCCCTACACTACCCAAACACCATTGCACTACCCTAAACCCTAAAACACTACCCCCAGCAGTACCCCCTACACTACCCAAACACCACTGCACTACCCTAAACCCTAAACCACTACCCACAGCACGACCCCCTACACTACCCAAACACCACTGCACTACCCTAAACCCTAAAACACTACCCCCAGCACGACCCCTACACTACCCAAACACCACTGCACTACCCTAAACCCTTAAACACTCCCCCAGCATGACTCCCTACACTACCCAAACACCACTGCACTACCCTAAACCCTAAATCTACCCCCAGCATGACCCCCTACACTACACAAACACCACTGCACTACCCTAAACCCTAAAACACTACCCCCAGCACGATCCCCTTCACTACCTAAACACAACTGCACAATTTGTTACAGGCGTTGCAACGCAGGCCTGTGGTGCTTACTGGAAGTACGTGGTGGGCTAGTTGGGCACCAGGGACCCTCAGGATTCAAGGTGACCTAATCCCCCAACTTAAAACGCGCCACGGGGCGCGTTTGCACAGTGGTGAAGGAGGGGGCGGGGCCTCAGGTGACATGTGCGCAAACACGCCCTGTGGTGCGTTTTAAGTTGGGGAATTAATCTCCTTGAATCCTGAGGGACCCTGGGGCCAACTAGCCCACCAGGTACCTTCAGTAAGCACAACAGAGTTGCGTTGCAGAGAGGTGAAAAAGGTGCGTGGCCTCGGAAAGCCTCTCTGCAACTCAGCTCTGTGGTCCTAACTGTAGGTACCTGGGGGGCTAGTTGGGCCCCAGGGACCCTCAGGATTCAAGGGGACTTAATCCGGCAACTTAAAACGCGCCATGGGGCGCGTTTGCACACATGCCCCCCCTCCCTTCACCACTGTGCAAACGCGCCCTGTAGCGCATTTTAAGAGGTAGTTTTAATCCCCCTGCCCTATTATGTACTAGGGACTTACAGAGGAGGTCATGCTAATCACAGGGGTACCCCAACGCATAGTGTTCCCTAGTATATGTAGGTGTTTTCACTGTATTCTAAGTGTCTTTTAGCATAGCACTGGCTCTGGTTAGTCAGAGTCAGTTACCACCAGTACCCGTCTGAAAAAGTTGTGGGCACAGGATGATTTTGCAACAAGGCCTCTTTCTTCTCCTCTGTTGGTTCTTTCTGCACATCTTTTGCTTCTTCCTGCACTTTTCTTCGTCTTTGTGGACTTCTGTTGCTTCTTTCTGCATTTCTTTTGCTTCTTTCTGTGCGTTTTTTCTTCTTTCTTCACATGTCCTACCTCTGTAGGCATAGTTAGAAACTAGCATTTAAAAAACCTTTGAAATTCTCTTAAAAAATCATAGGTTTCAGGCACGTTATAGTTAGAAATTAGTATTTAAAAACCTTTGAAATTCACTGAAAAAACCATAGGTTTCAGACACGTTATAGTTAGAAATTAGCATTTAAAAACCTTTGAAATTCACTGAAAAAGCCATAGGTTTTAGGGACAGTTATAGTTAGTTAGACATTTCACTCGTACAAAACCATAGAAATTCCCCGTTATAGTTAGTTCAGCTAACTATAACTCGCGCCCCGCAATGCACTGCTGATGACGTCACATATTACATCACTCATGACATGGTCAGTGACATCACTGATGACATCACTGATGACATCTCAAATGACATCACTGATGACATCATCCATGTGATAATTTCATGCATCTTCTCACACCCTAATATAACTTTTGATACACCCACTCTAAATTACAGACTGCCATTCTCAAAACCATACACACTCCAATACCAATAACTACATATCCACTCACTGATTCTTAGGTCTACACACACACATCTACTCACTCACCCGTACAGTCACTCATACTTACAGTCACTCAGTACAGGACTATCATATACACTCATACACCTATATAAACACTCACACACCGCCACTCATCCATAGAGGTACTCACACACCTAGTCAGTCATGCAAAAAATTAATCACACACCCATTTACTCACCTATACAGTTATACACACACCAGCTCACTTACTCATACAAATACTAGCACATTCTTACGCTCTTATACAATAACTGATACAAGCACACACGTATCCATACAGCCACTCTCACCATCACACACCCTCACTTATAGCCATTTAAATACTCTAACACACATATATACTGCCTTTTACATATGTAGTTACTCGCACATGTACCACTGAGATATACATTCACTCACTAACACACCCATACACACACTCACCCACCCAAGCAGTCCATCACAGATGCGCTCTTGAAATCATGCACCCAGTGAATCACCCACTCACACATCTATGTACAGAGTCACACACACCCCACCCACACAAACACTCAGGCACCCATACAGATACTCAGAGAACCAATCAATAACCCATATACACACTCATGTAGCTATTCGCAAATCCATGCATCCACTTACACACCAACAGACAGACGGATACAGACATTCACCCAGTTTAGTCACTAACCCATGCATTCAGTAAGATACGTTTAATCACTCACTTATAGTGTTAGTCACGCACCTACAAAATCATCCATTCAGACACTTATACACCCACTCATTCTTCAATACGCCTTTGCCTATATATATTAAACATATTTAAACTTTACAGAAACACACAGTCACTGGATGATGTCATCAGTGATGTCATCAGTGATGTCACTGACCATGTCATGAGTGATGTAATATGTGATGTCATCAGCAGTGCATTGTGGGCGCTGAGTTATAGTTAGCTGAACTAACTATAACGGGGGAATTTCTATGGTTTTGTACGAGTGAAATGTCCAACTAACTATAACTGTCCCTAAAACCTATGGCTTTTTCAGTGAATATATATATATATATATATCTTGTGTGTTTGAGTCACTGATGCTGCTCATCTGACCAGTGGCACGTGACAGAATGCTTTTACTTACTGGACTTGGACATTGCCTTGAGTTGCAAGCCAAGCACGTTGTTCAATGGAAAATATTCAAGGACAATATCTTGTACACAGACTCAACCACACACCTTGTGGGTAGATAAGAGCACAATAGAACTCTGAATGGCAGTGCACTTGTTTCCAGGGCACGGGTGGCAATTAATATTAAGAAACAACAGGGGTCCCTAGGTAGAAAAGGTAACAAAAAATGCTGAACAACATATGCAAATCATAACAATATTTTAATAAGTAGTTATCCATCCATAAATAAAATTCCTAAACCAAGCACTGCAGTGTGCTGTCAACAAAGTGCCATGAATGGAGTGAAGGAAGTGCTCAGGTGTACCAGGAGTCAGACAGTGCACCTGACTTGGACATAGTTGACTGGGGACAGAAGGTAGGCACAAGCCAGCTGACCAAGAATTAAGACTTACGGCATAATGTATGAGTCCAGAAGATATCCTGTCACCTTTAACCTGCGATGAGAGTGGACCTGCTTCATTTCTGACTCTCCCTGTGTTAGTGGGGTAACTATATTTGCCTCTCTAAGTGTTCCAGAGGTCTTGAAGAAATCTCAAGATCTCCTGGCTTGAAAACTAATTGGGGTATTTAGATGATGTCACCCAGATTCTAGAAAAAAAATAGAACTATTGTTCTAGGCTAAGTGGTTCCAGCAATATCATCATTTGAACACACAGCCGCTACACAAAGGCCTCCGTACTCTCCAAATCACTCTGGCACTATTATGTGTGCCCGCCACCAGAAAGTAGCAACCGTGATTTGTGAGTTGTCAAATATAGGTCTCACTAACCCTGTTCCATCTTAGAAGCATCAAGGGTGAACTGGCATCCTTGCCAGCCACTGTCCCCAACCATTGAGTCAAGTGACTCCTGAACTCATGGACTCCAGTGAATGTGTCTAAGCCCCAGGAACTGGTGATTGGGCATTGGACCACACTCTCTCCAGACATTTCCTGGTCACCATAATGGTGTGATTTTGAAGCAGATGCATCCAAATATTCCTGAGCATATACAAAAAACATAATCAAAACCAAATCTCTTCAAATGAAATCCTATTCCCAATACTTTAGCTATTTTTTTAAATAGTTTAGTTGTCTCCGTTTTGAGGGCTTTTGCCTTCTGCCCCAAGTAATGCAGGGAGGCCCTAAGACAACACAAACTGTTTTTACCTGAGACAGGAGGTGGTCAGCCTATGACCTCTGGAACCACTCTGTCAAAATGTCTGCACTTGAGGGGTGCCAAAAGATGCTGAGAGATCGGCTAATGAGGTGTTCATTCAGATACATTCGAGGCATGTTCCGGGAACTGTTAAGTGCAGAAGAATCAGGAATGAACGAACTAGAAAGGACACTTTGTAGAGCCAACCTGAGGCAACAAGGTAACCAGGCTCCGGGTAGGCTGACCAGAGTTCATCATTTTCAGTTGAAGAAAAAGATGATGGCAGCATTCAAGGAGAATGAAGACTTTCAATTTGAGGGTTTCATAATCACTCTCTATCAGCCTTGACACAGAAAAATAGAGCCTTCCACCCAATCATGAGTTTCCTATGTGCCAATAAAACGTCCAATAGATTGCGTCAACCCCATTCCCATCATTTCCAGGTGATGTCCCCCAGCTGGAGCCAATGAAATACTGAGCATTGAAACTGAAACCAAAGAAGATACCTTAGAGAGCCAAACAGAGCCTTGACCGGGGTATGCCAACAATGGGACGACAAATGGAACAAGCATTTTCAATGCAATAGGTCTCGCATTTCGAGAGTTTGAGCTATTGGCATTGTAAATGACAATGCATTTTTATTTATTTGTTGTTTTAAAAACAGATACATAAAAGGTATTGTCATTTACAATGCCTATAGCTTAAAATCTCACAAATGCGAGACCAATTGCAATGCAAATGCGTTCGGCACCCGTGCTATAAAGATAAACAAAAAAATGTTAGGAGAGAGCATGTCCTGCCTGCAACAGCAGGCAGGACAAATCTATTTGAGAAAATAGTGCTCGTAGGCTGTAATTAAAGCCTACCGAGTAACAACACATGTAACGGGGGTGTCCTCATGGAAGGTTACAAAATGAGACAAGTTGTTGTATTCCTCTTAGGGTGTCCGTATATAGGTTTTCCTGTATCATGTCCTTATATAGGCACAATTCGCCCTGCCCTTATATAGGCATAAAATCCAAGTCCTTATTTAGGCATTAAACCGTGCACTCCAAATACAGGCATGGTCTCCGACATCCGTCCACCCTAACGTCATAACGAGTTCTTGAAGAACAGACCCTTAGGCTTTGGGAGTTTCCCTAGCACAGGACTATTGATTTCTTCAAGGACTCATCTATTATGCATGAACCGATTATACCTTAGGGGTTCATTCATGACGTCTTCCGCTGTCCGATTCACGTCAATGCTAACATTCTGAGGTACCTCTGAGGTATAAATATACCTTCCCTAGCCCTTGTAAACTAGAGGAGACCTCGACTTCAGAGGAGCCCGTTTCCCGGCCTGACGCACTGAGAAGACGCTGTCATCCCTGCACGCAGAGAGTCCAGCTTCCAGTGATCTGACTTCCCTCGCGGGGTGTTGGAGTTCGAGTTTGGCAAGAGATTCATACCTCTCTCATTCTTAAGGTATGGGGCTGACTAGAACCTAGAGGGACTCTTGGCATACTAGGCATACTAAGCTTAACATACTCTTAGTATACCATAGTAAGGAATACTTCACCTACTTCATACCTCTCCCTATACCTAGGTTAGGTTAGGAACATTGGGGTAGAACTAGCTTAGAGACGCATCATATGAGTACTCGCATTTTTAGTCTATGTTATTTATGTAAATGAATATCTACTAAAGATCATGCTAGCGCAGTATTATTTATTTCTACTGCTTACGCTGTACATTATTTATCTTGCATACTGTCTTGTGATCGTAACAGCACATTTTACTTACACAAGAAACAAGACTGTTCAATAAACCTTTTATTGAAACGCCCGTCTATTCTTTCTGTGTAACTCGAGGAAAACTAAGCATGCACGATTGAGCTGAGTGAAATAGTTATCTATTGTTTCCACGACTCTGGGACACGTTCTGATTCTAAAGGGAAACAAAGTTGTCATGTTTTGCGGGTGCCAGAAACTACTCCCTTCTTGTTTATCAAGGAGTTTCTAGTGGCCTCTGAGCTAGCTGGCACAAGTAATTAAGTTTAATATACTCGATAGGGACATACTGACCTTAGTCCTATGTCAAACCTTAGGGGATATTATTCCAATGCGCAGAGCCTATTAGGGAAATAGGAGCTACACTACATGGCGCCCAACGTTTGGTAAGGCGGAAATTTAACGCTAGATACTGAGTATCTCAGCCGTGCTTTTCTCTCAGAGACCCCTACCCATATACTCCAAAAGACGTCTGGAGTGGGCAGGGTTAAGTATCCGCCACGGCTACATAGGGAAGTACCCTATATATTAGCTGTTTGGTTTGCTCAACGTTGAAGGATACAGTGTTCCAAAATATTGTGCACCTTATCTTTGTTTCCTTGAAACTTGTTCTACATTTTTCAAACAACAAAATGCCTGACTCTGACACTGAGACCGGAAACGGTGGAGCTGCGGATTAGCCAGCTGCAACAGCTTATAACATCACAGGTTTTATTGAAACCGAGGAGGGTGTTATAGACATCCCTCAAAACTTAAGAAGAGCCATCACTCTAAAACTTATAAAACACGGTCTACCACCAAGAGGCGGTAGAGCAGTTTTCGTGATAGAGGCACACAAATCCTTTCAGACAGAGGTATTCTAATCATGGGTAATATTTCCTGAATCCAAACCAGTAACACACATGTTTCACTTCTACAAAGAAGATGGTCCACCAGAGGAATACATTCCTTTCGAGGATATAGAAATTCCATTCACATACCAAGAGCATCAGCTCTGGTTTAAAGGCGCCCTAAAACATCACAGAAACATTACCAGGCTCGGTCCACTAGGTAGACCAGGAGCAACATGGCAGATTCTAGCCGGCTATACACCTCATCCCGACATTGAAGAAATGTCAGACGAGGAACTATTTGTTCAACTACAAGAAATAATAAAAAATCTACAGACAACTGGTCCAATATGTCATGCGGACTTTCACAGTCCAACAACCACTGACACTTCCAAATCCAACTCCCCAACAGGGGAATACACTAAAAATTACACCACAGACTCTCTATGCAGTCATGGGTAAAATGCCCACAAAACGTGAGCAAATTCCATTCTGGATAGCTCAAAAAATTACTCAAAACGAAGCAGTATTTCCAAATACTAGCCCGTATGAGAAACACAGAATCCTAACAATTAGTTTACCAATGGGGATCACACCACAACTGGAAGACTGCACCACTTGGGGCTCAGTCTTTGCTGCCATCTATACTAAAACACATGGCATTCCGTCAATTGCGGTAATACCTGATGTCCTGAAACAAATTCAAAATCAATTCGGGGCAGAGCCTGCTCTAAATTTAGGTATGAAATTACTGAAAAATTTCGACCAGGTCTCAACAATAATATTATCTAATATTAAAGGAGAGGCAGCAGCAGTGGCCATCCGCCAAAATTAAGGGAATTCGATGTTACAGAACATCAAACTGAGCTACCCAGAATAATTGAACAATCTTATGCAGAATTAAGCAGAGATAGTTTGGGTGGAAGACCAGTGAAGCCGAAACTATCTGAAAGTCCTGAGAAGGACTCAATTAAACAAACTCCTACATCTTCTAAAAAGAAGTGGGAGACAAATAAACAACATTCAAACGAGAAACGTTCTCAATCCCGAGGTAGGTCTCCTCAAAAGGAGCCCTCTGAAAGGAGGTATAACCTCAGGAATAGGGATAATTTGGGAAAACCTGATAGGTATCAAGATACTGATACACGTTTCTCTCGTCCCTTTCAGATCTCATCACAGTCTTCGGAAAGAAGAGGACGATCAGAACATAGAGAAGAACGCGTGAAATCCAAAGAAGAAAAACACGCTACAAAAAACAAAACAAAACCTCAATTTTCCAAAAAGAAAGTAGCAGGTCTAAAGATCAGACATGCCGAGAATACTGAGAACACAACTAAAGAACGGAGAATGGGCTAAGACAATGCTGGACAGTGCAGCAGAAGTCACAATAGCTCGCCAGAACCTGAAGGAACTTCTGGAGATAGTGGACTTGAATGAGTACATTACAGTTGAGACAGTAGACACCAGGGTTAGTACTCCACAAAAGTTATATGAAATAACACTCCGGATGGAGGGAGACAAACCTAGACAGGTGAAAGCACTTTTTTGGGAAAGACTATCAAGGGGCTATGACATACTTCTGGCAGAAAAAGACTGGCCACCACAATTTGTCAGGGAGTGCCCACACGGCGAGGACATTATTATGCCTGCCTTCTCCAACCATATTCCAATTCACCTAAAATATACATATGCCAGGAAATGGGCAGTAGCCCAGGCCCCAGCATTATACAAAAATCATGTGGGATGGGACGAGGACTCACCTCACCATAAAATACATCTGAAACATGAACCAACTGCACAAAGGCAGTACCCAATAAAGCAAGAAGCTAAAAAACAGGTCAGGGAGATCTTAGATCAACTTGAATACCAAGGGGTGATTGAAACATGCACCTCCTCAATAAACAATCCTTTCTTTCCTGTCTCCAAACCAGACAATACATATCGTCTAGTTTTGGATTACAGACACCTAAACACTTGTTCTAAAACCTTTGCAGTACAAAATGCATATAGCACAGCATTAATGAATAACATTGTGCGTAAAAAATATAAAAACCACTTTAGACATCTCAAATGGTTTCTTTTGTCAAAACATAGCACCTGAAAGCAGGTACTTAACAGCATTCTCCATAATGGGGACCCAGAGTCACTTTTGTCGACTCCCACAAGGGTTCAAGAACAGCCCAGGTTTATTCTCAGCGAGGGTAACGGAGTTACTACAAATTTATGACAATGAGGCATTGTCCTATGTTGATGACATATATCTGACGGACGATGACCTGGACAAACACTTGAACAGGGTGAGCACCATTATACTGGGCTTCGCCTCTGAGGGCTACAAATTCAACTTCAAAAAGTCCAGAATTGCCCATCTCAATGTCCTATTTCTAGGATATGAGCTTTCAAGTGAAGGCAAGAGCTTGGCAGCTAACTTTTTAGAGAAGTGTGCGCTGCTCCAACCTCCAAAACATTAAAAAACTTACAATCCATCCTGGGTTTCCTAAACTTTGGAAGAACATACATTTTAAATTACGCAGAAAGGGTTAAACCTCTCTACGCATTAATCAAACCTGATTTTTCAATCAAAAATTGGGCACATGAACACACAGAAATCTTGCGTTCACTCCAGGCTAACATGTTAGCAACAAATCACTTACAAACACGTGTAAGTCAACGAAACCTGGTGATCCGAATAATTTCGGGTCAGTGCGGATTCACCTACTTAACCTTCAATGAGGGTGAAAAAATACCAATCGCATACAAGTCTCATTTGTATACACAAGCGGAAATGCGCTTCAGTTCAACTGAAAAAATTCTGACAGCAGTTCAAACCGCTGTAGCAAAAGAAAGAGCCTTAGCCCAAGGGAAACGCATTATTGTCGTAACCCCAGTACCGGCTTTAGAAGCGGTCACAAAGGCAAGCATTCCAAATGCTAAAGCATTACATCCAAGAAGGATACGATGGGTTAATTCTCTTGCTGCAACAGATGTTGAATATGTTTTTGATCCTGATTTAAAAACACAAGCATTCCTGCAATATGAACAAGAATGTCCTCTGCCCACTGAAATTCTGCCTCTCGATCAGTACGAATTCATAATTTACACTGACGGATCCGCACAACCCGCAACAGGGAGTAAGCAAGCTTACAGTGCAGCGTTGTAGTGTAGCTCCTATTTCCCTAATAGGCTCTGCGCATTGGAATAATATATCCTATAGGTTTGACATAGGACTAAGGTCGGTATGTCCCTATCGAGTATGTTAAACTTAATTACTTGTGCCAGCTAGCTCAGAGGCCACTAGAAACTCCTTGACAACAAGAAGGGAGTAGTTTCTGGCAGCCGCAAAACATGACCACTGTGTTTCCCTTTAGAATCAGAACGTGTCCCAGAGTCGTGGAAACAATAGATAACTATTTCACTCAGCTCAGTCGTGCATGCTTAGTTTTCTCCAAGTTACACAGAAAGAAATAGACGGGCGTTTCAATAAAGGATTTATTGAACAGTCTTGTTTCTGGTGTAAGTAAAATGTGCTGTTACGATCACAAGACAGTATGCAAGATAAATAATGTACAGGGTGAGCAGTAGAAATAAATAATACTGCGATAGCATTATCTTTTAGTACATATGCTGTTACATAAATAACACAGACTAAAAATGCGAGTACTCATACGATGCGTTGCTAAGCTAATTCTACCCCAATGTACCTAACCTGACCTAGGTGTAGGAAGAGGGAAGAAGTAGGTGAAGTATTCCTTACTATGGTATACTAAGAGTATGTTAAGTCTAGTATGCCTAGTATGCCAAGAGTCCCTCTAGGTTCTAGTCAGCTCCATACCTGAAGAATGAGAGAGGTAGGAATCTCTTTGCCAGACTCGAACTCCAACACCCCGCAAGGGAAGTCAGATCACTGGAAGCTGGGCTCTCTGCGTGCAGGGAATGGCAGCGTCTTCTCAGTGCGTCAGGCCGGGAAACGGGCTCCTCTGAAGTCGAGGTCTCCTCTGGTTTACAGGGGCTAGGGAAGGTATATTTATACCTGAGAGCACCTAAGAATGTTAGCATTGACGTGAGTTGGACAGCGAAAGACGTCATGAATGAACCCCCTAAGGAATAATGGTTCATGCATAATGTATGAGTCCTTGAAGAAATCAATAGTCCTGGACTAGGGAAACTCCCGCAGCCTAAGGGTCTGTTCTTCATGAACTCGTTGTGACGTTAGGGTGGACGGATGTCAGAGACCATGCCTGTATTTGGAGTGCATGGTTTAATGCCTAAATAAGGGCTGGGATTTTATGCCTATATAAGGGCAGGGCGAATTGTGCCTATATAAGGACATGATACTGGAAAGCCCGTTTATGGATACCCTAAGATGGAATACAACACCCACTCCTCTTTCGTGTGTACGATAATACTAAAATGCTAAACATTTAAAATGCTAAACATTAAAATGGAGTACCGCATATTTCTAAAATTTTTCATAAAACCATTTAAAAAAGGCATTTAAAAACCTATTAGAATGCAAAAGGTACTGTACATTTGAAGCATTGCTTTTCATTACAGGCATAAAGTTCGAAAAATAAATGCAATTGGAATGAAATAAGCAGTAATATTTACATTTGACAAAAAATGATCGATAAGTTTTTCAAAAATCAAAGTCATTTCATGTCAGAAAAATTAATGAACTGTTTTAGACACACAAGATTACTAAGTGTCCGTGGAAGTACCTTGAAGTCTGTATTATAAGGCTAGTTCTACTTTAAGCAGATTGATGTGCCATTTTCGTTAAAAAAAAAATGGGGAAAAAGTTCAATTTTGGTAGAGTTCCAAGTTGTTTAAAAAATGAAGGCCAAATTGTCACTGCATCTCTGGAACACAGTATGCTGAATCAGAGTTAGTTCACGGGTCTGGTGTAAACATGAGATCATCTATTTCAATAGACAAAACATCATCCACTGTTGTTGGTGTCAGTTGGAACACCTCGTGTAGTAGATTAATTGCACAGAGATGGGAAGCATTGCTTCCAGCATAGGTTGCCTCTGCAATGTTCGCGTCCGTTGTTACCTGTGTGCCTGGAGTTCTTTCTCGTACCTCAGCAGCAGCCGGAAGCGTCTGTGAGATCTCAATGAATGCTGACAGCAGGATAGGAAGCCTCTGGGGACAACACAGAGCATGGGCCGTTATCGGGTCCAGCAGAGTATCGACATCCGTTGGTGTTGCTGATGGAAATGTTAGACAGGTGTCCAACACGCATTCTTCACCGCATAGCAGGCATCGTAGAACAGGTAAGATGCAATCTTGCCAGATTGGTCTGAATGACAGGAACCAAGTTGTATTAAGGTCCCGTAAACGAGTCATGCCAAAAAGCTTTACTATTTGCTCACAGCACTTTCGTTCAAGGAGAGCTTTCTCCATTTCGCTCGGAGTGATGTCCGCGAATAGGCTGGCCATAGCGCAATAGCAGGAAGAGAAATAGAATTCCGGCAACAAGTGCTAGAATTAATGGTATGCCACCAAACACCGAATGTGCAAAGTTCGGGATGATTCCGAGTATTGCCTGGAAAGGTGCTAACAGACCTGAGCAGATGCTCTTAAATACATGTACAATTCCTGTTGTATCAGACATGTTGAAGATACGTGATATCATTTCCACGAAATGTATAGGGCAGTTTGTACGTATTAAAGTCTGTATCTCAGCCGAAGTCCTTGCAACTTGTAGATCATAGGTTTCTTTGGCCGAGGTCAAAGGCACTGTTTGCTGTAAAAGCATGGCTTTCATTCTGCTTAGAGTATCAAATCTTATAAAAGAGACGTTCAGCGAAGGCCATAGAGGCGACTCCTGACTGTGTCTATTGGGGGAAACAATACTTGCATACAGCAAGTGACCCTGGAGTTGACCGTTACTAGATATGGGATGCCTGGCAGCATTCCGCAGCAGCTCTGATCATTCAACATGAGGTAACTCCCATTAGAAAGTTGTCCAAACGCTGGATTAATCACAGCAGCTGGAGTACCCTGCTGATGGCAAGACAAATTTTCCACTGAACCATTACAAGCCCCGTGCAAGGAAATGTCTTGACATATAAGTGAACCACTCAGTGCAAGTTTACAGTTTGAACCGCTCAAAAACACTTCACGATCCCCACTCCAACATCTATATGTATACGGTAAATCCCACGATGTCTTAATGTATTCCTTACCCAACCTTTCATATTTGCCTGCTTGCATTTGTCTGAGGCAATACTGAAACTGAAAAGTACTCACAGGTAATGTTATTTTGCCATGAATAAGCCATTCTGTAGCTGGTTTTTCTGCCACAGTGAATGGTAACTTCTCCAGTTTTTCAATGCTCAGCACTGTATACTTTGCTCCTCTTTGTGCCAGTTCGATCTGTTTATCAGTGAGATTGTATTCTGCAAACAGAGCCGTTGTGTTGATGAAACGCCAAGGCACATAGCCCGCTCGCAAAGATTGCAGCGTCCAGCTTAATAACATAATAGAACGTAATTGAGATTGGCCTTGTTGTAACATCGCCAAATCTTGTTCTAGAATGTCGATAGCAGAGGATACAATGCCATCCAATGAATATATTCTGGAGGACAAAGTTGTTAACCCATTGTCGACCACAGAGAGTGTTTTCTCTAAATTAATACGATCAAGTTCACGTATTCGTTCTGCGGCCTCTATCTGTGATACCTTCCAAGCTTCATTATAAGCAGCATAAATGCCGGCATATATGAAACGTTTTTGACGCGGTTTTCTTGGTCCAAGCAAGAAATCCCTAAGATCTGCGTCCTTTTTAAGTAAGGTTAAGTGTTGTTTCACATCCTGTAGTGTAGACTTATGCAGCCAATCGAGGCATAATTCCCCTACACTGTATGATGTTACTACCCCCGGATGTTGTCTTTGGACGTATCTTGGGTCTGGCCTATGAATAGTAAAGCCCTGAGTTTTATTCAGGAATCTTTCCTGACAGTTATTCGTGTCTGTGGGCCAGATCAACCATTTTTTCCAAGTAGGATTAGATCTGTTGAGTTGTAGTATATTGTCAACTGTCACCACTGCCTTTGTCTTATTTTCACTGGCAGGTGTTGGTACAGAAGGTGTGTTCATCTCTTTTATCTTGGCTAATCCAAGACAAGATGTTTGTTGGACAGTTTCATTCAAAAACATTATTTGTTCTGGGATGATGCAGGCTCTAAATAAAGCTTCTATCCCCTGCACTTGCCAATCTTTAGTACCCCACACAGTTTTTGTGTCAATTGTGTCTTTCCAAAAGTCGAAACCCTGTCTAGACAGTTGGGCATTAAATAATGCAGAATAAATCTGTTTTGTATTTGTTAACATAATTTTCAGTCCTGTCTTGTTTACATTTTTATAGTAAAACATTTCTGGATCAGATGTATTGTATCCTGAAAAATATGGAAACTTACTAGCAAATGTTTTTGAACTACCTTTAGGTGGTGTAGGACAATGTTCCCATTGGTTAAACATAAACACATTTCTTGGATATGCAGATTTATGCAAATAATGATGACCATAGTGATTATAACAATACATTTGTTCATAGTCTGATGAACCCTCTAAATATTCATGTTTAGAAAATGCAGCAGATTTTTCTAGGTCAAACATTATGTCAGTTCACAGTCTCAAAGTCCCAATCATCAGAATAGGTACTGGACGTAATTAGATCACTTAGTGAAATTTTAAACAAATGTGGAATGTTCAATTGTTCATTCGGACCGAAGATATCATAATCTGTTTTGTCCCACACTATACCATCAAGTATAGGAACAGCTGTGATGTTCACTGAT
Organism: Calotriton arnoldi; assembly: GCA_963921515.1. Taxonomy (NCBI): domain Eukaryota; kingdom Metazoa; phylum Chordata; class Amphibia; order Caudata; family Salamandridae; genus Calotriton; species Calotriton arnoldi. The sequence continues at coordinate 424,633 of CAWUFW010009354.1, forward strand.
GACAAGTCTCTTGCTTCACGATGGGAAGATTTATGAGGTTTCAAAAGTACGTTTACGTCTTTTCCTTCAGTGTTCACATGGATGTATCTGCCACTTATAAGCACGCTTACAGTTGTAACCAAAGCTAGCCAGAGCAGGAAAACAAAAAGTCCAGATGTAATCCAGAGTTCAATCCATGGAGAAACCAAATAAGTCTTTTTCACAAAATGAAGAAAGTCTTGTATTTGCTGCTTGAATTTCAATGACACTGGCGTCGTTTCAGGTTCACTCGGATCTTCTGAGAACGTATCAAAGTTAATGAAATAGCCAGAAGCAGTTCTGTCAATTGTTGGAATTGCATCAGGATTTGTAGAAATCACTGGAACCAGTTGATCACTTGCCACGTTGGTGTAGACAGGTGTATTTGGACGAACTGTTACTTGGTGTTCAAGAGGGATGAGTTCCATAGCGTTGTTGCATAGTCCTCCGTCTTGTTACAGCTGAATTCTTGATTGTTATCAGTCTTTCAGTCTGAACCTCTTGGATAGTAGCGAGAGGAGTGCGTCTGCTACTAGGTCGGAGTCCACGAGGCCTACTATTTAGTATTGGCCACATACTGTGGTTTGATCAGGTCGATGGACACAAATCTTTTCTCCTTTCTTCCAGCAAGGGGCGGCAGAAGTACTGTTCTTGTTCCTTGAACTGCTAGGACAGGTACTGGTTGTCTGTAAGAAGGTCCAAATTCCTTCTTGACCGCAATTTTTTCTCTGACTAGATCCCCAACTTTTGGAATCCAGACAGGCCTTGCTGGGACAGCCGGTTGATCCCCAGTGGTGGTTGACTGTAGGAATACGTTGCTTTGTTTCGTTCTTAATTTGTTTAAGTCCTGTAAAACAGCCAAACGATCTTTGATATCAAATGGTTTATTTTCCACCACTGTGCCTACGTGTTCTAGGTCTGGTACCCACATTCTTGTCCCAAATAGGATCTCATATGGAGTGACCCCCCCTAGAGAACTTCTTGGCAGATTGTTCATTGCGCACTGTACGCCACTAAGGTGTTTGACCCACCCATCACCCGAACCTAATACCCTAGCTGTTATAGACTGCTTTATGTCCCGGTTTTTCCTTTCCACAACCGAATTTCCCTCAGGATGGAATGGAGAGGAGTACCGCAATGCAACGCCTAGACTGGCCATGGCTTCTTTGTAAGCCCTTGAGCTAAACGCAGGACCCAGGTCAGAATGTAGCGTGCCTATTGCGTATGTGCCGATAAAGACTCGCAAATCTTTTGTAACAGTTCGAGCGTCAGCCGAGCGCTGAGGCCATAACCATAGGAACCTAGATTCAGTATTTGCGGGAATGCCTTTGTCCAGTAGGACGCAGGCGCGTAGATAGTCGAATGCTGTCTAACAGTGGTGTCTGTACTGGGCTGCCGCATTCGCAGCATGGTGTCTGGTGGCTCTCTCGCTGTAATTTACAGTCTAAGCAGTTGTTGATGAATATGTGAATTTCTGTATTCATCCCAGGCCACCAGTACATCTCTTTTAAAGTCAAGATAGTTTTAGAGATCCCTTGATGTGACAGACCCTCCCCCAAATGCGTTTCATAAATCAAGGCTGCTCTACGTTCCATGTTTGGTATTACCCTATCCCCCACTCCAGGGATTCGAGCAAAAGGAACGTTGTTCGCATCAATTACATAAGAGTACTTGAGTGGAAACTTTTTTGGTAACGCTGCACTGCTGCCTTTGCTTGATGCATTGACAGCCAACATTATCTCACCGTCTATTTTTGTTTTTGAACGAGTGATCGCAGCTACGGAAGCCGTTTGCACAGCCCCCTTTGCGGCTTCGTCAGCCAATGAATTCCCTGCAACGTGAACGCCATCACGTTGATGACTCAGTAAGTGTATCACGTGAGCCTTTGGTAGTTCGTTTTTCAACTGAACTACTTCTTCCCAAAGCAATTTGTGCTTTATTGTGCCACCTTTCGCATCTTTGAAACCATTTTCAAGCCAGTTTTGTATATATTCATTATACGACTGAACACAGTAAAAGGAATCGCACACTATTAGTGTGGGGAATTCTCGATCTGTACTTTCAAGTGCCAGTTTGAATGCTTGTAGTTCAGCTCGCTGAGCTGTACAATCCCCTAGAGATTGTGTTTTTGTGACCATAGGTCTGAAGATGCCATCTCGCATGCGACCTTTAACGATTGCACACGCTGCACTGTAAGCTTGCTTACCCCGTATTGCGGGTTTTGCGGATCCGTCAGTGTAAATTATAAATTCGTACTGATCAAGAGGCAAAATTTCAGTAGGTAGAGGACATTCTTGTTCATATTGTAGGAATGCTTGTGTTTTTAAATCTGGATCAAAAACATATTCAACATCTGTTGCAGCAAGAGAATTAACCCATTGTATCCATCTTGGATGTAATGCTTTAGCATTTGGAATGCTCGCTTTTGTAACAGCTTCTAAAGCCGGTACTGGGGTTACGACAATAATGCGTTTCCCTTGGGCTAAGGCTCTTTCTTTTGCTACAGCGGTTTGAACTGCTGTCAGAATTTTTTCAGTTGAACTGAAGCGCATTTCCGCTTGTGTGTACAAATGGGATTTGTATGCAATTGGGATTTTGTCACCCTCATTGAAGGTTAAGTATGTGAATCCACATTGATCCGAAATTATTCGGATCACCAAATTTCGTTGACTTACACGTGTTTGTAAGTGATTTGTTGCTAACATGTTAGCCTGGAGTGAACGCAAGATTTCTGTGTGTTCCTGTGTCCAGTTTCTGATCGAAAAATCAGGTTTGATTAATGCGTAGAGAGGTTTAACCCTTTCTGCATAATTTAGAATGTATGTTCTTCCAAAATTTAGGAAACCCAGGATTGATTGTAAGTTTTTTAGCGTTTTTGGAGGTTGGAGCAGCGCACACTTTTCTAAAAAGTTAGCTGCCAAGCTCTTGCCTTCACTTGAAAGCTCATATCCTAGAAATAGGACATTGAGATGGGCAATTCTGGACTTTTTAAAGTTGAACTTGTAGCCCTCAGAGGCGAAACCCAATATAATGGTGCTCACCCTGTTCAAGTGTTTGTACCAGGTCATCGTCTGTCAGATATATGTCATCGACATAGGACAATGCCTCATTGTCATAAATTTGTAGTAACTCCGTTACCCTCGCTGAGAATAAACCTGGGCTATTTTTGAACCCTTGTGGGAGTCGACAAAAGTGACGCTGGGTCCCCATTATGGAGAATGCTGTTAAGTACCTGCTTTCAGGTGCTATGTTTTGACAAAAGAAACCATTTGAGATGTCTAATGTTGTTTTATATTTTTTACGCACAATGTTATTCATTAATGCTGTGCTATGTGCATTTTGCACTGCAAAAGTTTTAGAACAAGTGTTTAGGTGTCTGTAATCCAAAACTAGACGATATGTATTGTCTGGTTTGGAGACAGGAAACAAAGGATTGTTCATTGAGGAGGTGCATGTTTCAATCACCCCTTGATATTCAAGTTGATCTAAGATCTCCCTGACCAGTTTTTTAGCTTCTTGCTTTATTGGGTACTGCCTTTGTGCAGTAGGTTCATGTTTCAGATGTATTTTATGGTGAGGTGAATCCTCATCCCATCCTAAATGATTTTTATATAATGCTGGGGCCTGGGCCACTGCCCATTTCCTGGCATATGTATATTTTAAATGAATTGGAATATGGTTGGAGAAGGCAGGCATAATAATGTCCTCGCCGTGTGGGCACTCCCTGACAAATTGTGGTGGCCAGTCCTTTTCTGCTAGAAGTATGTCATAGCCTCTTGATAGTCTTTCCCAAAAAGTGCTTTCACCTGTCTAGGTTTGTCTCCCTCCATCCGGAGTGTTATTTCATATAACCTTTGTGGAGTACTAACCCTGGTGTCTACAGTCTCAACTGTGATGTACTCATTCAAGTCCACTATCTCCAGAAGTTCCTTCACGGTCTGGCGAACTATTGTGACTTCTGCTGCACTGTCCAGCATGGTCTGAGCCCATTCTCCGTTCTTGAGTTGTGTTCTCAGTATTCTCGGCATGTCTGATCTTCAGACCTGCTACCTTCTTTGGAGAATTGAGGTTTTGTTTTTGTTTTTGAAGCGTGTTTGTCGTCTTTCGATTTCACGCGTTCTTCTTTATGTTCTGATCGTCCTCTTCTTTCCGAAGTCTGTGATGAGATCTGAAAGGGACGAGAGGAACGTGTATCAGTATCTTGATACCTATCAGGTTTTCTCAAATTATCCCTATTCCTGAGGTTATACCTCCTTTCAGAGGGCTCCTTTTGAGGAGACCTACCTCGGGATTGAGAACGTTTCTCGTTTGATTTTTGTTTAGTAGACTCCCACTTCTTTTTAGAAGATGTAGGAGTTTGTTTTATTGAGTCCTTCTCAGGACTTTCAGATAGTTTCGGCTTCAGTGGTCTTCCACCCAAACTATCTCTGCCTAATTCTGCATAAGATTGTTCTATTATTCTGGGTAGCTCAGTTTGATGTTCTGTAACATCGAATTCCCTCAATTTCTGGCGGATCGCAACTGCTGCTGCCTCTCCTTTAATATTAGATAATATTATTGTTGAGACTTGCTCGAAAATTTTCAGTAATTTCATACCTAAATTTAGAGCAGGCTCTGCCCTGTATTCATTTTGAATTTGTTTTAGGACATCAGGTATTACCGCAATTGATGGAATACCATGTGTTTTAGTATAGATGGCAGCAAAGACTGAGCCCCAAGTGGTGCAGTCTTCCAGTTGTGGTGTGATCCCCATCAGTAAACTGATTGTTAGGATTCTGTGTTTCTCATGTGGGCTAGTATTTGGAAATACTGCTTCGATTTGAGTAATTTTTTGAGCTATCCAAAACGGAATTTGCTCACGTTTTGTGGGCATTTTACCCATGACTGCGTATAGAGTCTGTGGTGTAATTTATAGTGTATTCCCCTGTTGGGGAGTTGGATTTGGATATGTCAATGGTGGTCGGACTGTAAAAGTCCGCATGACATATTGGACCAATTGTCTGTAAATTTTTATTAACTCTGTGAGTTGAGTACGTAACTCCTCATCTGACATCTCTTCAATGTTAGGATGAGGTGTGTAGCCTGGCTAAAATCGGCCATGTTGCTCCTGGTCTACCTAGTGGACCGAGCCTGGTAATGTTTTTGTGATGTTTTAGGGCGCCTTTAAACCAGAGCTGATGCTCCTGGTATGTTAATGGAATTTCTATATCCTCGAAAGGACTGTATTCCTCTGGTGGTTCATCTTCTTTGTAGAAGTGAAACATGTGTGTCACTGAATTGGATTCAGGAAATATTACCCATGAATAGAATACCTCTGTCTGAAAGGATTCATGTGCCTCTATCACAAAAACTGCTCTACCGCCTCTTGGTGGTAGGCCATGTTTCATAAGTTTTAGAGTGATGGCTCTTCTTAAGTTTTGATGGATGTCTATAACACCCTCCTCGGTTTCATTTAAACCGGTAAAGTTAAAAACTGCTGCTAGGGCTGGATCAGCCGCAGTTACACCGTCTCCGGCGTCTTCAGTCATTTTGTTTTTGCAAAATGAAAAACAAGTTTCAAGGAAACAAAGATAAGGTGCACAATATTGTGGAACACTGTATCCTTCAACGTTGAGCAAACCAAACAGCTAATATATAGGGTGCTTCCCTATGTAGCCTTGGTGGATACTTAACCCTGCCCACTCCAGACGTCTTTTGGAGTATATGGGTAGGGGTCTTGAGAGAAAAAGCACGGCTGAGTTACTCAGTATCTAACGTTGAATTACTGCCTAACCAAACCGTTGGGCGCCATGTAGTGTAGCTCCTATTTCCCTAATAGGCTCTGCGCATTAGAATAATATATCCTATAGGTTTGACATAGGACTATGGTCGGTATGTCCCTATCGAGTATATTAAACTTAATTACTTGTGCCAGCTAGCTCAGAGGCCACTAGAAACTCCTTGACAACAAGAAGGGAGTAGTTTCTGGCAGCTGCAAAACATGACCACTGTGTTTCCCTTTAGAATCAGAACGTGTCCCAGAGTCGTGGAAACAATAGATAACTATTTCACTCAGCTCAGTCGTGCATGCTTAGTTTTCTCCAAGTTACACAGAAAGAAATAGACGGGTGTTTCAATAAAGGATTTATTGAACAGTATTGTTTCTGGTGTAAGTAAAATGTGCTGTTACGATCACAAGACAGTATGCAAGATAAATAATGTACAGGGTGAGCAGTAGAAATAAATAATACTGCGATAGCATTATCTTTTAGTACATATGCTGTTACATAAATAACACAGACTAAAAATGCGAGTACTCATACGATGCGTTGCTAAGCTAATTCTACCCCGATGTACCTAACCTGACCTAGGTGTAGGAAGAGGGAAGAAGTAGGTGAAGTATTCCTTACTATGGTATACTAAGAGTATGTTAAGTCTAGTATGCCTAGTTTGCCAAGAGTCCCTCTAGGTTCTAGTCAGCTCCATACCTGAAGAATGAGAGAGGTAGGAATCTCTTTGCCAGACTCGAACTCCAACACCCAGCAAGGGAAGTCAGATCACTGGAAGCTGGAAGCTGGGCTCTCTGTGTGCAGGGAATGGCAGCGTCTTCTCAGTGCGTCAGGCCGGGAAACGGGCTCCTCTGAAGTCGAGGTCTCCTCTGGTTTACAGGGGCTAGGGAAGGTATATTTATACCTCAGAGCACCTAAGAATGTTAGCATTGACGTGAGTTGGACAGCGAAAGACGTCATGAATGAACCCCCTAAGGAATAATGGTTCATGCATAATGTATGAGTCCTTGAAGAAATCAATAGTCCTGGACTAGGGAAACTCCCGCAGCCTAAGGGTCTGTTCTTCATGAACTCGTTGTGACGTTAGGGTGGACGGATGTCAGAGACCATGCCTGTATTTGGAGTGCATGGTTTAATGCCTAAATAAGGGCTGGGATTTTATGCCTATATAAGGGCAGGGCGAATTGTGCCTATATAAGGACATGATACTGGAAAGCCCGTTTATGGATACCCTAAGAGGAATACAACAGCGTGTGCAATCGTTAAAGGTCACATGCGAGATGGCATCTTCAGACCTATGGTCACAAAAACTCAATCTCTAGGAGATTGTACAGCTCAGCGAGGTGAACTACAAGCATTCAAACTGGCACTTGAAAGTACAGGTCGAGAATTCCCCACACTGATAGTGTGTGATTCCTTTTACTGTGTTCAGTCGTATAATGAATATATACAAAACTGGCTTGAAAATGGTTTCAAAGATGCGAAAGGTGGCACAATAAAGCACAAAATGCTTTGGGAACAAGTAGTTCAGTTAAAGACCGAACTACCAAAGGCTCACGTGATCCACACACTGAGTCATCAACGTGATGGCGTTCACGTTGCAGGGAATTCATTGGCTGACGAAGCCGCATAGGGGGCTGTTCAGACGGCTTCCGTAGCTGCGATCACTCGTTCAAAAACAAAAATAGACGGTGAGATAATGTTGGCTGTCAATGCTTCAAGCAAGGGCAGCAGTGCAGCGTTACCAAAAAGTTTCCACTCAAGTACTCTTATGTAATTGATGCGAACAACGTTCCTTTGCTCGAATCCATGGAGTGGGGGATAGGGTAATTCCAAACATGGAACGTAGAGCAGCCTTGATTTATGAAACACATTTGGGGAGGGTCTGTCACATCAAGGGATCTCTAAAACAATTTTGACATTAAAAGAGATGTACTGGTGGCCTGGTATGAATACAGAAATTCACATATTCATCAACAACTGCTTAGACTGTAAATTACAGCGAGAAAGCCACCAGACACCATGCTATGAATGTAGCTGCCCAGTACAGACACCACTGTTAGACAGCATTAGACTATCTACGCGCATGCGTCCTTCTGGACAAGTGCAATGCCACAAATACTGAATCTAGGTTCCTATGGATATGGCCTCAGTGCTCGGCTGATGCTCGAACTGTTATAAAAGATTTGCGAGTCTTTATCGGCACATACGCAATAGGCACGCTACATTCTGACCAGGGCCCTGCGTTTAGCTCCCGGTCTTACAAAGAAGCCATGGCCAGTCTGGGCGTTGCATTGCGGTACTCCTCTCCATTCCATCCTGAGGGAAATTCGGTTGTGGAAAGGAAAAACCGGGACATAAAGCAGTCTATAACAGCTAGGGTATTAGGTTCGGGTGATGGGTGGGTCAAACATCTTTATGGGGTCCAACGCTCATTAAACAACCTGCCAAGAAGTTCTCTAGGGGGGGTCACTCCATATGAGGTCCTATTTGGGACAAGAATGTGGGTACCAGATCTCGATGACGTAGGCACAGTGGTGGAAAATAAAACGTTTGATATCAAAGATCGTTTGGCTGTTTTACAGGAACTGAATGAGTTAAGAACGAAACAAAGCAACGTATTCCTGCAGCCAACCACCACTGGGGAAAAATCGGCAGTCCCAGCAAGGCCTGTCTGGATTCCAAAAGTTGGGGATCTAGTCAGAGAAAAGATTGCGGACAAGAAGGAATTTGGACCTTCTTACAGACAAACAGTACCTGTCCTAGCAGTTCAAGGAACAAGAACAGTACTTCTGCCGCCCCTTGCTGGAAGAAAGGAGAAAAGATTTGTGTCCATCGATCTCATCAAACCACAGTATGTGGCCAATACTAAATAGTAGGCCTCGTGGACTCTGACCTAGTAGCAGACGCACTCCTCTCGCTACTATCCAAGAGGTTCAGACTGAAAGACTGATAACCATCGAGAATTCAGCTGTAACAGATGAAGGACAAAGTAACAATGCAATGGAACTCATCCCTCTTGAAAATCAAGTAACAGTTCATCCAAATACACCTGTCTACACCAATGTAGCAAGTGATCAACTGGTTCCAGCGATTTCTACAAATCCTGATGCAATTCCAACAATTGACAGAACTGCTTCTGGCTATTTCATTAACTTTGATACGTTCTCAGAAGATCCGAGTGAACCTGAAACGACGCCAGCATCATTGAAATTCAAGCAGCAAGTACAAGACTTTGTTCACTTTCTGAAAAAGACTTATTTGGTTTCTCCATGGATTGAACTCTGGATTACATCTGGACTTTTTGTTTTCCTGCTCTGGCTAGCTTTGGGTACAACTGTGAGCCTGCTTATAAGTGGCAGATACATCCATGTGTACACTGAAGGAAAAGACGTGAACGTACTTTTGAAACCTCATAAATCTTCCCATCGTGAAGCAAGAGACTTGTCATCAGTGAACATCACAGCCGTTCCTATACAGGATGGTATAGTGTGGGACAAAACAGATTTTGATATCTTCGGCCCGACGGAACAATTGAACATTCCACATTTGTTTAAAATTTCACTAAGTGATCTCATTTTGTCCAGTACCTATTCTGATGATTGGGACTTTGAGACTGTAAACGACATAATGTTTGACCTAGAAAAATCTGCTGCATTTTCTAAAAATGAATTTTTAGAGGGTTCATCACACTATGAACAACTGTATTGTTATAACCACTATGGTCATCATTATTTGCATAAATCTGCATACCCGAGCAATGTGTTTATGTTTAACCAATGGGAGCATTGTCCTACACCACCACAAGGTAGTTCAAAAACATTTGCTAACAAGTTTCCATATTTTTCAGGGTACAATACATCTGATCCAGAAACGTTTTACTATAAAAATGTAAACAAAACAGGACTGAAAATTATGTTAACTAATACGAAACAGATTTACTCTGCAGCATTTATTGCCCAACTGTCTAGACAGGGTTTCGACTTATGGAAAGACACAATAGACACAAAAACTGTGTGGGGTACTAAAGATTGGCAAGTGCAGGGGATAGAAGCTTTATTTAGAGCCTGTATCATCCCTGAACAAATAATGTTTTTGAATGAAACTGTCCAACAAACATCTTGTCTTGGACTAGCCAAGATCAAAGAGATGAAGACACCTTCTGTACCAACACCTGCCAGTGATAATAATACACAGGCAGTGGTGACAGTTGACAATATACTACAACTCAACAGATCTAATCCTGATTGGAAAAATGGTTGATCTGGCCCACAGACACGAACAACTGTCAGGAAAGATTCCTGAATAAAACTCAGGGCTTTACTATTCATAGGCCAGACCAAAGATACGTCCAAAGACAGCATCCGGGGGTAGTAACAACATACAGTGTAGGAAAATTATGCCTCGATAGGCTTCAGAAATCTACACTACAGGATGTGAAACAACACTTATCCTTACTTAAAGAAGACGCAGACCTTAGGGAATTCTTGCTTGGTACAAGAAAACCGCGTCAAAAACGTTTCATATATGCCGGCATTTACGCTGCCTATAATGAAGCATGGAAAGCGTCACAGTTGGAGACCGCAGAACGAATACGTGAACTTGATCGTATTAATTTAGAGAAAACCCTCTCTGTGGTCGACAATGGGTTAACAACTTTGTCCTCCAGAATATATTCATTGGATGGCATTGTATCCTCTGCTATCGACATACTAGAACAAGATTTGGCGATGTTACAACAAGGCCAGTCTCAATTACGTTCTATTGTGTTATTAAGCTGGACGCTGCAATCTTTGCGTGCGGGCTATGTGCCTTGGCATTTCATCAACACGTCAGCTCTGTTTGCAGAATACAATCTAACTGATAAAAAGATCGAACTGGCACAAAGAGGAGCAAAGTATACAGTGCTGAGCATTGAAAAACTGGAAAAGTTACCATTCACAGTGGCAGAAAAACCAGCTACAGAATGGCTCATTCATGGCAAAATCACGCTACCTGTGACTACTTTTCAGTTTCAGTATTGCCTCAGACAAATGCAAGCAGGCAAATATGAAAGGTTGGGTAAGGAATACATTAAGACATCTTGGGATTTACCGTATACATATAGATGTTGGAGTGGGGATCGTGAAGTGTTTTTGAGTGGTTCACTTATATGTCAGGACATTTCTTTACACGGGACTTGCAATGGTTCTGTGGCAAATTTGTCTTGCCATCAGCAGGGTACACCAGCTGCTGTGATTAATCCGACGTTTGGACAACTTTCTAATGGGAGTTACCTCATGTTGAATGATCAGAGTTGCTGCGGCATGTTGCCAGGCATCCCATATCTAGTAACGGTCAACTCCAGGGTCACTTGCTGTATGCAAGTATTGTTTGCCCCAATAGACACAGACAGGGAGTCGCCTTTGTGGCCTTCGCTGAACGTCTCTTTTATAAGATTTGCAGGCACATGCATCAAACATGCCATTTGCGATTCCTTATTAGCGAAAAATAAGGATTCGCTAATAAGGAAGCGCAAATGCCTATGCATGTAGGAATCGCTGAGAAAATGGCGATTCCTACAAATTCCTTAATTGCGACTCGCAAATTGCGAGTCGCAGTTAAGGAATGGCTCCCCATTCATTTCTATGGGCCTACAGGCCCATAGGAATGAATGGGAGAGTGCATGCGCAATTTGCGAGTACCAATAGGTACTCGCAAATTGCGCATGCAATTTCAAGGGTGCAAGAGTGTCAAAATGAAACCATGTTGCACCCCTGAAATAGTGATGTGCACCCATGTTGTGCACACACATGCCCTAAGGGCATGTGTGTGCGCAACATGAAACTTTGAAAAATGCACTAAAGTGCATTTTTCAAAGTTTTTGCAAATTACCATCAAGTTCAACTTCATGGTAATTTGCGCCCCCTATTAGCGAAATCGCTAATCTAAAGTGGTTCTTGCATTGCATTTAAGGAATCGCAAATTGCGATTCCTTAAATGCAATCGCAATTTAAGAAATCGCAAATAATTGCGATTTTTTAAATTGCGAGTGGCAAGTTGTTTCATGCATCGCAAAAGCTAATTTTGCGATCGCAAACGGCCGATTTTTGCGATTTGCACTGTTTGCGATCGCAAAAAGCTTTGATGCATGTGCCTGTTGATACTTTGAGCAGAATGAAAGCCATGCTTTTACAGCAAACAGTGCCTTTGACCTCGGCCAAAGAAACCTATGATCTACAAGTAGCAAGGACTTCGGCTGAGATACAGACTTTAATACGTACAAACTGCCCTATACATTTCGTGGAAATGATAGGACGTATCTTTAACATGTCTGATACAAAATGAATTGTACATGTATTTAAGAGCATCTGTTCCGGTCTGTTAGCACCTTTCCAGGCAATACTCGGAATCATCCCGAACTTTGCACATTCGGTGTTTGGTGGCATACCATTTTTGGGCATGACTCGTCTACGGGACCTGAATACCACGTGGTTCCTGTCATTCAGACCAATCTGGCAAGATTGCATCTTACCTGTTCTACGATGCCTGCTATGCGGTGAAGAATGCGTGTTGGACACCTGTCTAACGTTTCCATCAGCAACGCCAACGGATGTCGATACTCTGCTGGTCCCGATAACGGCCCATGCTCTGTGTTGTCCCCAGAGGCTACCAATCCTGATGACAGCATTCATTGAGATCTCACAGACGCTTCCGGGGTGCTGCTGAGGTACGAGAAAGATCTACAGGCACACAGGTAACAACGGACGCGAACATTGCTGCGGCATCCTATGCTGAGAGCGATGCTTCACATCTCTGTGCAATTAATTTACTACACGAGGTGTTCCAACTGACACCAACTTCAGTGGACGATGTTTTGTCTACAGAAATAGATGATCTCATGTTTACACCAGACCCCTAAACTGACTCTGATGCAGCCCACAGTGTTCCTGAGATGCATTAACAATTTGGCCTTCTTACTTCAAAAACTTGGAACTCTTCCCAAATTGAACTTTTTCCCATTTTTTAGAACTAAAATGGCAATTTAATCTGCTTAAAGTAAAACTAGCCTTATAGTACAGACTTCGCGGTACTTCCACAGACACTTAGTCATCTTGTTTGTCTAAAACGTTCATTAATTTCCATGACATGAAATGACTTTGATTTTGAAAAAACTTATCTATCATTAGTTCTTTTTTTTGTCACATGTAAATATTACTGCTTATTTCATTCAAATTGCATTTTATTTTTAATATATGCCTGAAATGAAAAGCAATGCTTAAAATGTACAGTACCTTTTGCATTCTAATAGGTTTTTTAAATGGTTTTAAGAAATATTTTAGCAATATGCGGTACTCCGTTGGATGTTTAGCATTTTTAAATGTTTAGCATTTTAGTGTTATCGTACACACGAAAGTGCAGTGGGTGTTGTATTCCTCTTAGGGTGTCCGTATATAGGTTTTCCTGTATCATGTCCTTATATAGGCACAATTCGCCCTGCCCTTATATAGGCATAAAATCCAAGTCCTTATTTAGGCATTAAACCGTGCACTCCAAATACAGGCATCATCTCCGACATCTGTCCACCCTAACGTCATAACGAGTTCTTGAAGAACAGACCCTTAGGCTTCGGGAGTTTCCCTAGCACAGGACTATTGATTTCTTCAAGGACTCATCTATTATGCATGAACCGATTATACCTTAGGGGTTCATTCATGACGTCTTCCGCTGTCCGATTCACGTCAATGCTAACATTCTGAGGTACCTCTCAGGTATAAATATACCTTCCCTAGCCCTTGTAAACTAGAGGAGACCTCGACTTCAGAGGAGCCCGTTTCCCGGCCTGACGCACTGAGAAGACGCTGTCATCCCTGCACGCAGAGAGTCCAGCTTCCAGTGATCTGACTTCCCTCGCGGGGTGTTGGATTTCGAGTCTGGCAAGAGATTCCTACCTCTCTCATTCTTAAGGTATGGGGCTGACTAGAACCTAGAGGGACTCTTGGCATACTAGGCATACTAAGCTTAACATACTCTTAGTATACCATAGTAAGGAATACTTCACCTACTTCATACCTCTCCCTATACCTAGGTTAGGTTAGGAACATTGGGGTAGAACTAGCTTAGAGACGCATCATATGAGTACTCGCATTTTTAGTCTATGTTATTTATGTAAATGAATATCTACTAAAGATCATGCTAGCGCAGTATTATTTATTTCTACTGCTTACGCTGTACATTATTTATCTTGCATACTGTCTTGTGATCGTAACAGCACATTTTACTTACACAAGAAACAAGACTGTTCAATAAACCTTTTATTGAAACGCCCGTCTATTCTTTCTGTGTAACTTCGAGGAAAACTAAGCATGCACGATTGAGCTGAGTGAAATAGTTATCTATTGTTTCCACGACTCTGGGACACGTTCTGATTCTAAAGGGAAACAAAGTTGTCATGTTTTGCGGCTGCCAGAAACTACTTCCTTCTTGTTTATCAAGGAGTTTCTAGTGGCCTCTGAGCTAGCTGGCACAAGTAATTAAGTTTAATATACTCGATAGGGACATACTGACCTTAGTCCTATGTCAAACCTATAGGGGATATTATTCCAATGCGCAGAGCCTATTAGGGAAATAGGAGCTACACTACATGGCGCCCAACGTTTGGTAAGGCGGAAATTTAACGCTAGACTCGTTCTGATTCTAAAGGGAAACAAAGTTGTCATGTTTTGCGGCTGCCAGAAACTACTCCCTTCTTGTTTATCAAGGAGTTTCTAGTGGCCTCTGAGCAAGCTGGCACTAGTAATTAAGTTTAATATACTCGATAGGGACATACTGACCTTAGTCCTATGTCAAACCTATAGGGGATATTATTCCAATGCGCAGAGCCTATTAGGGAAATAGGAGCTACACTACGAAGTCAGTACTAAGGAGGGACTACTAAGCCTATTGACCAATGAAAACCCACAGTTTACAGTGGACAATGACACAAGTCAATTAAAAATATGGGCGGAGAGTGGGCGGAGCGCCAAGTCCATACCTGAATACAACATACCTCGCAGAGCAGCACATGCGTTGCCCAGGCTCGACCTAAAACCGTGGAGAAATAAAAGTATTTCTCCTTGTTGCGTCATTCTAACGCCTGCTATTGCATGGAGTTCATTTTTGGCGCTGCCTCAGAGTTTTAGATCCTTGTAAATCCGGGACAGTGTCAGAAAGCAATGGGTGTTGCAGTGGAACACCCACAGCAACACCCATTGCACGCCCCTTTCACCCAGATACCTGCGTGAATGGGTACCATATCTACAAAGCGGCATTAAGCCACAACGAGTGGCTTACCACCACTTTGTAAATATGGTGCAGGGCATTGCACCACCAGATCGTCGGTAAAATTTATGTTCCGGTAGCGCAATCCCGTTGTAAATATGCCCCTGAGATTGTCATTGATGCTAGCCTGGTAGGTCTTGGTGCCATCCTTGCTCAGCAAGACAATGACCCGGAGGCTCCACACTGGTTGATTTTCTATGCAAGTTGTAGCCTGACCAGGTCTAAGAAGAAGTATTCACAAGTGGAAAAGGGGAGCTTAAATGTACTTCAGGCCTCTAAACATTTTCATTTTTGGCAAGCCATTCACTGTCATTATGGATCATCAGGCTATCTTTGTGATATTTGGTAGTAAAAAAAACAGGATGCCCTCACAAATTGACAGATGGGGTCTTCAACTGGAAGACTGTGGATTCAAGGTAATTCACCCCCTAGGAAAAGACCAGAACACAGCTTATTTTGTCTCTTGATTCCTGCTTGCCAGCTGCAACACTCAACCTTTGATTGCTAGGCAATATCTTGTTTGGATCATTGACGAGGTTCGTCCAGCTACTCTCAGCACGGAAGAGGTCATCAAGGCTTCACTTGTTCACTCAACTCTTAGGGGGATATTCACAAGAACGTGCGCTAAACATCTCCAAAAAATGTTAACGCAACTTTACACATCGCAGTTTATCGCGGGAAAATAACCCCGTGTGAACCTGGAATTCACAACATGGCGGTACCATGCAATAGTCTTCCAAAAACGCGGCCAATGTCCGCGATACAACCACTGCGACGGAGATAAAAACACAAACCCCTACACCAAAAAATGTGCGATGAGCCCATTCGCGATGAGGAAATCAGCGATAAGCAGCGCCAGGCCTGCCATACACACACGGCAGGCGGGAAAATCACTACAAAAGTAGAAAAAACACACAAACTCAAAATGACCAACACCGAAGAACCATGGAGGCAGCCGGAGCAGGCGCAGAGGACAAGCGCAACCCCACAAGCACCCCGGACGACCAGCCTGGGACCTCGGTGACAGGGAAGGGCAAGGACAAGAAGACGAGGAAGACGAAGTTCAGTCCGCAGGAGAATAGGATCCTGGTCACGGAGGTGATAGAACACCATCAACAACTGTTTGTCGCCTCCAATGTGTCATTGGGCACCAAAAATGGATTATGGCGGTCCATCGTGGACAAGGTGAATGCCGTCGGAGAGCACAAGAGGTCAATGGACGAGGTCAAGAGGCGATGGATTGACATCAAGCGCAAAACCAAGGATAAACTCGCAGGCAACCAGAAGGCAGCAATGCAGACTGGAGGTGGGAGCCCAGCGCCACAGTTGGAGCTGGATGACATTGAGGAGCTGGTGTTGACAGTCATCAGTGTGGAGACTGTGGCAGGAGTCGGGGCACCGGACACTGCTCGACATGACACAACACAACAGCAACAGGGTGAGTAACCACCAGGTACTGGGGGACGGGGGAGATGGCCACAATGGCACACATGCACAATCAAGCAGAGCACAGTGCACACCCACAATGACTCTGGAACATGGCCCTGATCTACACACTGTCACAATGTACATTGCCATGCTGTCTGAATGTGAACATGTACCATGCGGCTACATACATGTGGACACATTGTAACACAGCATCTCCCCTTCACATTGCAGGGGCACCGTCAACACCTCCTGCAGAGCAGTCCCAGCCACTCTTCACTGATGACGAGGAGGACAACACCAGCATCGACACCCAAGCCCTCCAAGACATCATTGAACTCATCTGCCAATCACCTAAAGGACCAGGGCAGCCCAGCTGCATCGAGGAGACCCCACCCACTCCACAAACCACCCAGCAGGAGGCACCCACAACCCCGGCTGTCTCCCAAGACCCCCCGAACAACACATGGCCTCACAACGCCGTGTGTTGGAGGGCCAGAGGGAGATGGCTGAGCAGGTGCGGGTGGGGTTTGACCTCATGGCTACGAAACTTGACGCCATCCATGGGTGTCTGAGTCCCATCAGGGACCACCTCCAGTCCCTAACGGACACCCACACACCACTCCATGGTCTCCAACAAGCCCTGGCTGACATCGCTGGAGTCATGACTCGGAGACAAGAACACCTGTCCTCTCCGAGTGGCTCCAGCGATCTCAGCCGTGAGATGGCACACATGCGGACGCTCATGGAGGACATGGTGTGGATGGAGGCGGAAAGGATGGCAGCCACAGCTGCACATCAGCAAAATGTAGCTGGGATCTACCATGCCCTGCATGTCCTCATCATGGCATTGCTGCCACAAGGTGTGGCGCAGATGAATGCTGCTGCCCCTACACCATCCACATCTCTAACCCCTGGTGTGTCAGTGCCTCACAGTGCGGCAGGCATTTCCACTCCGGCACCTGATGTGTCACTGCCACACAGTGCGGCCGACAATCCACCTCCGGCCCCTGATGTGTCAGTGGCACACAGTGCCGCAGCCGGAACTGCACCACCCACAGGTGGGGCAGAGCACACATCCGAGGACGTGGATGGGCTTGAGCTCAGAAGGAGGCACTAGCATTCATGTCCGCCACCTGGCCTGTTGCTGCTTGGTGCCGCACATTGCCCCATGACCTTCCACTGACCCCCGATACACTCTGCTGCACTCACCTTGGATCGCGACATATCCTGTTTGGTGACCAATGACACGGCGACCACACTGCGGACTGTACCCTTCCTCTTCCGCTGTACTTGTCATTCCCCGATGGACTCTGGCTGGCCCTCCACGGGCCCATATTGCGAAGTGGGGTTGGCATGGCCCTGTACTGCTCCAGCTGCAAAACTCCACTGGCTGTGCATTAAACATTCAGAAACGCACTGCTGTGTCATGTCTTACATCATTCATGTCTGAATGTGTGGATGAATGTAAGGTCAGTGATTCCCCCTAACGTCAATGATGCTCATCTAGTGGGATTCCAGTCACAGTGTGCTACATTGCTGATTGCGTTCCGGGTGCCGTAGACACTACAACAGGGACACACGCATTAGTCGCTTCCTTGACCGGACATGGACTGAACCACGCCCAGAGCCCCCGAGTCATTGTTGCAAGCCCTGCGCTGGTCCGGCGTACACCAGACCAGACCACTCCGCTTACTGTCCGAGGGCGGAGCACATAGCTACAAGTCGCAGGTTCACACGCTAGTGGTCTGCAGGTCACTGGTCTAGTTGTCAGCATGTCACGGCCACTCCTTGAGGGCAGGTTTGCACACACACCACACCCATCCGGCACAGGCGTCACAGGCCAGGTGACCCCGCCAATATAAGGGGCCGACAACGTCCCATTCCCCACTGCCGGTGGTGACTGGATGACGGACGTTCCACGATTCTCAATCATAAAGGGCCCATGAGTTGTTGCGCACGGGGTTAGTGGCACCCGAAGCCTTGCGGCCATCATGGGCCTACCACCACGTGACGCTGACTGGGGTTGCACAGTGTTAGTGGCACCCAAAGCCTTGCGGCCGTCACGGGCCTACCACCACGTGGTGCTGACTGGGGTTGCACAGGGTTAGTGGCACCGAAATTGCTAAGCGGGTGTGCGGCCTGCGATGATGACGTGTGCACTGATGTGGTCTCTGCCATTGATGCCTCAGGACTCAGCGTCATGTGTGGGACCTGCTGGGCTGCGATGCGGGTCCGCATGATGTGGAGCATGCCATGGTGGCGGGACCTGGGCCTGGAGCTTGCACGGGCACGTGGTGTGCCCACTGGTGGACACACCGTTGGCGGCAGGTGAGCAGTGGGGCCTGGTTGCGCAAGTGCGGACAGCCAGCGCTGGCCGGCGGGAGGGGGGAGGGGGTAGGGTGCGGCTGCATGTGTGCGCAGGGACGGACAGGCGTTGTTGCTGTATGCAGTGAGATGGACTCTGCCATGATTGACTCTGGCCTCGATTACAGATTGCAGACCTGGTGGCTTGCAGTGTATACCGGCACGTGGTTGGAGACACACCGGTGGCAGCAGGTGAGCAGTGGTGCCTGGGTGCGTGGGGCGGCAGTGTCCCTCCTTCTCTCTCTCTCTCTCTCTCTCTCTCTCTCTCTCTCCCTTCCTCTCCTTCTCCCTCTCTCTCTCTCCCTTCCTTTCCTTCTCCCTCTCTCTCTCTCCCTTCCTTTCCTTCTCCCTCTCTCTCTCTCCCTTCTTTTCCTTCTCTCTCTCTCTCTCTCTCCCTTCCTTTCCTTCTCTCTCTCTCTCTCCCTTCCTTTCCTTCTCTCTCTCTCTCCCTCTCCCTTTCTTTCTCTCTCTCTTTCTCCCGCTGCCTTTCTTTCCTTCTCTGTTTCTCTGTGTCTCGCTCCTCTGATGTGCGCATGACACACGTTCTGATTTTGTGCTTTATTTTCTAGGCTGTGACATCAAGATTGTCCAGGACGGACCAGACAGGAGTCTTCCACATTGGTGTTTTGTGTTGTATTCAATAAAGTTTTTGGTTGTTACTTCAATGATGAGTGACTATTTCTCGTTCTTCTGCCCACACATGTGTTTCTTGTTTTCATTGTGCGACCTCATGCGCTTTTTGTGGCTCTTGTGTCATGCAAGGTATGTGTTTGTCCCCGGGGGGGGGGCCTGGGAGTGGTGGCGGTGGGTGTTGTGGCCCTCATGGGTCTCCGAGCTGCATAATCATTTGCTCCATGGCATCTTTGGGTCTTCAGATGTGGCTCTTGGCTGGGCTCCCTTTCATGCTGTAGGTAGTCGTCCTGCTTAACACCAGCAAAAGGCAGGTGTTAATTCCCTGCTGCTATCGCCTGTTTTTGGTTCGCATTGCAGATCTGGCAGTTCGTTGTGAAAGTGGTGTAGTGGTGTTTTCGTGAGTTTTTGCACGGGAACGCCTACTCTGCATCTCATTAGGGTTAGTTGGTGGTGTCACCCATGGAGATAAATTTTGAGGCAGTTATCACGGGAATACTGGCGATGTCTGCAGTTTGCACCCGCTTGTGAATGGGGCGTTAAATCTATCTCCACTTTTGATGCATTAAGGTGGCGATAACTCGGCGATAAGTCCTTGTGAATATGCCCCTTAGTGTTTTTGCATACTTGATTGACTCCGTCCAAAGACTCAGATGCTGCAGTCTTATGGATCTGAGGGCTTTTCAAAAAATTCTATAAACAATTATCACACCAGGACTCATTCTGATAGGCATTCGTCGGTTAATTCCACTTTCTCTTCAGAAACAAGTGGAGAAGCTGGCTCACGAGGACCATTGGGGCATTGTTGCCACCAAAAGATTACTCCATCAAAAAAGTGTGTTTCCCCTAGAAACCTTCAAACAGGATGATGTGGAACTCTTTGGACACATATCTAGACTCTTATGAACCTCCATGATCTAAATGTATACCATTGACTCATATCCTGTGCCTTTACTGACGTACTACCTGAATATTTGTACTTAAGTGTAATAACCACTGTTGCCTGTACTACGCTGCTGCGGTATGTTAGAACTGCCAATATCGGATTGCTCTAGTGCCAACATATGCATAGAATGCTGGAAGTGATTGATACAGCCCGACTAGCCGTCGCTCTTTCTTACCTTCTCTTCTTTTGTCTTTCCTTTTTTCCCTTCTCTTATCTACCCTCTCTTCTTTTACTATTGATCACTTGGGTTAGGCTCATGTTACCCATATAGGCGCATTACCCTCACTTTTTGACAATATATGTTTAACTTTTCCTTAGATATCTCATGCTAACCCTGTTACAGGCTTTCTGTCTGACCTTGTGAAAATAAATAAAGTATTTTGAAATTTAAAAAAAAAGTGTGGTTCAGAAATACACCGACAGGGCTACACAACCCACCACTTGATCCCTGACAGACACAGAGACGCTGAATATTTGGGTACGTTGACTCCAGGGAGTGAATACAGAATGAACTATTCTGTTCCCCCATGTGCTTCACCCAGGCATGCATCCATGTGTGTCTCGTACCCCCTTTACAGTTTTAATTAAGAGTGCTCATTCATAGAACCTTACGCCAAAGTTAAGGCACTTTAATAGCTGGCAAATTGGCCTCTACAGCAAAGAATTGTTTTGGAATCACAATGGCTAATGTTAAGGTTATTCATCATCTGCACTGATGGCTCCACTAGTAGAAGAGCACTTGCCTCCGTGCTATTGGCAAATAGACCTTGACAGCAGAAAATATATAAGTATCACAGCGGTTAAATGTCCAGCTATTTAACCGTCACATTGATAACTGCACTTGCAGAAGAGTGATTGCGTCTGTGCTGCACAGAAGGTGCTTGCAAATGAATCATCTGTTGCATCTAGTAATGGCCAATAATAGCTATGTAACAATGAGATGATTTTATTTACAGAAGCAATGATGATGCTTGTCCACAGGAGACCATGATGGCCACTGTTTCTGTTGTAGTAAACCATGTGGCACTTGTCCAAATGAAAGTGTCATATCTTAGGGGTGCTGAAACACATCGACACCCAGGATAGGTAGAGTTTGAATTGCACATACACCCTCCTAGTTTTTGACTTTGTGGTCAAGGGACCGCACTATTAAGTTGCTACCTACCTGGTGGCCTATTTCTACACAGATTTTAAAATATTTTTTGTTTCATTTTACATGCACCTGAGTTTACTACACACCCTACTACACGAAACAGACCGACCTTTTAAAATGGAGCCAGCCAGACAATAGGTAGGGCTGCCCCAGGATGCCTCAGTGTGCTAGATGGGGATCCCAGTAATGAAGAGTGGCACACTAGGTGGGTGAGGGTTCATCAGCCTGCTGGGCATGACTTTACAAGGCCATTGATATAAGCGGCTCATTTTTGCTTCCTTTAATCTAATCTGTCTCATAAAAACATTAAACACATATAAATTACACCCTATGAACACCAATAACCCTCATAATCCTATCAGTAAGGTTGATCTTGAAGCATGATCATCAGTGTTTACAACATTTTTAATTCCACTACAGCTCATTCAGGTTAAAAACCCGGGACCTCTCTGCGTTCATTGAATGTCATTTGTACGTATCTAACGTTTTTTTTTAATGAAGATGTAACTGTTTGTTATAAATACATAGTAGACTGATGTTTATTCTTATTTTTCTCATAACTATTAAAAACGATTTTTTCCAATTGATCATTTTCATAAGTACATTTGCTTGAAATAATATACTTATTGAAAATCAGTGCTCCCACGCATATATATTTGTTCACTTGGCTTACACTCTGTTACTTCAACGTTATCGCGTCTATATCATTCATAGGCATAGAAGGGCATCACACGACTGTAGCCAGGCCCAGGCTGCATTTTGGCGAGCAGCTTCTGAGATGCCATTCCTGTGACGCACTTCTTCTCTGACACAACTGTCATAGTATTGGATACCGGGATAAATCTGGAATAATCGAGATCAGTATTTTAGAGCTACAAAAATATATATGTAAGCAAACGAGTCTTATGTCAACATTTTGGTTTTAGTTGTGGGGCTAACAGACTGGCAAGAATCTCTGCCGTAATCGAGAGAAAACGAGATAGGCCCTCAGAATAGTATGCTGAGCTGCTCCGAAAAAAAATGCAATAGGTCTCGAAGCGGCCGCCATTGTCCCGGCTGCTTCGAAAGAGAAAGCTGGCATGGCGCGCTGAACGTAAGTAAAGCACGTCATGCCTGCAGCAAGAGAAACTTAATAAAGTAAATAGTGCTTACACACTTAAAAACACATACAGTGTAATAACCGAAGCAAAGGGGCCAGTCACCATGGGAGGTTACAGATGAAGACAAGGCAGTAGTAAGGAGGGACTAACAAGCTTCTTTATGAATCAGACGCCAGCATTTAGGAAGGACATTGACACAAACCAATGACAAACATGGGCGGAGAAAGGGCAGGCTTCTCTTCCATACTCCACTACAGCAGCCTCGCTGAGCAGCGCATGTGCTCTGACTCAGGCTCGACCTAAAAAGGTTTCAACGTCTGGGCATGGGTGAGACCTCTGAATTGACATCACAATAGAGAGGAATGGGCCCATGTTTGATGGCTCACTGGCATCCTAGTGAACTGGGGGACATGGAAAGCAAGGGGACTGAGGCATTGGGAGGCAGGGGTTACTTGCTTCTGCTTGAATTGTAATTATAAAATAAGTAAGTAAGTATAAAATGATTGCTTCTTTGAAAATGAAATAAAAATCTATTGAATCCTAAACCCCGATTCAAGCTTGGAGTAAATCCTGACTGACTCGTCTATGGTCTGCCCCTGTGAACACTGTGTCCTCTAAAGACAGTAGAAGACAGATATGAGGAGAGCTTGGGAGGCTATTGGCTACTCCTCTATGCAAGTGTCAACCCACGCTGAACTCTTCTGTCTGTCTCTCTTCGCACTGCTACCGCTCTTTCCTTTTCGGATTTATGTCTAGTGTTTTTGGCATTCATAAATCAGGAACATTTTGTAACTCAAACACAGCTGGGTGTGCAATCAGTCTTCTAAAAAGCATTCTCCAGTTATTTGCTTGTAGTATTTGCCCTTCATCTATCTCTTACTGTTGAAAACGACATTTATTCTGAATTTAAGAAAGTTAACATTTGCCATGCTGCAGACTCCAGTCCTGCAAATCACTTGTTGGGTCAGAGGCAGAGTGTTTCCTGACACTTACTGTGGTTGATTTTGTCCTGTACTCTATTACTTTCAGTGACACACATGGTAGATCTTTAATTGCCCCCGGGAGTTGTGGGTATAGCCTGCAACCCTCAGGGCCGAACTGGGAATGCAAACCGTTCCTGGCAATTAAGGCTTACTGGCCGAGGGGGTGGGGGCCTGCTGATACAGGGGCCGATATTGCAGCACTGCTCCAAAACCGGCCCCCAGTAACAAAATACAGCCCCCACTGGTCCAAAACCAACCCCACCCTTCCAGCCCACAGGGAAAATGCCCAGTGCCTGCTACGGCCAGTCAAGCCCTGGCAACCCTGCAGAGCCAGAAGAACAGACGGGTAGGTTACAAATCCACCTTCGGGCTAAATTCTTTTGGTAGGCATATATAGAGTAGCAACAGAACCTCTCAAAACACTTAGGAATATTGAGTGGCTACCCATCCTCAGCCATACCCATGAAATCAGTATACACATGCAAAAAACTTACCGTGCTTGTAGTTTATTATAATCTTTCCTAGTGTAGAACAACCGTGTTAGAACTACTATGAGGATTTTTATGGCATTAGTTTAGGCAAATACTAAAAGGATGCAAACAGACGAACACTGAATATAGAGACTAAAAATCTCATTATCTGCCTAGTAAAATGTAGGACCATCAGACATACCTTCATAAAGCCCTGATGTCTGCATCCTGTGCAAGTCCATGGATGGGTGTGAATTAGTGCAAATGTTCTTCAGAAAAAAAAGGCCCAGCTCCTTGAGTCATAAATGTCTGCTCTCTGTATTTGATAATTAATTAATGGGTTTGATTGCTTTCTCGTAAATAGCAAGAGAATTACTCATAGCCTGGTGAAATGGCATGGTATGCGCAAGGCAATACATTGCACAGTAGCCAGCCATTGTGGGTGCTACCATAACAGACAAAGCCACCACCAAGTTAGTGGTTGCCAAAATACTTTTCAAGAACCCTCCAGATAAGGTAGAGAGCACATTGTTACATCAAATGTTATAAAGCAGCCTTTTCTTGCTTCATGAAGCCACCTGTGATTTGACATAGTGATCACATGAGCCCAAGAGAGTGCTGATACTCCCTTCCAAGAAGGGAGCGATACACATGCCTCACATGCCCTTAGGCTTCATCTCTCTCTGACCAGCTTCCCCAATCAGATAAATTACTCTTGTTTTTAACAGCCCCTGGATCCACCTTACTTCATCCCTGTTGTTTTCTGGTCTTGAAACCGTGGCACCTCAATTCCAATATCTTCAGGTCAGTCTTTGATCTGGTTGGGTTACACAGTTGCAGAATCAGCACTGACCAATCTGTTAAATCTTCATATGGCTTATTATCCCCATTTCATTTGACACACTTCTACTGTCACCAGTTCTAGCATGTTCAATGGTTAAGCTGTGGCTCCCTCAGCCTCATCCTTTCTATTGCTTTGCTGCATCTTTTAGCCCAAATCACCCAAATGCTGCCAAACTAAACTGCATTTTCCCTTTTTGGATTAGGGATGTTTCTTAATAAACAGTGCTTAGATGTCCTTTCTGGGATACATCTCATTATGTACACCGATTAGCTAGAACTTGTGTCCAAATCCTATGCAGTAACGGGCAAGACCAAATCATGTGCAAAAAAGCTAGCATTATTCTCTGAGCACCTAGGACCACTCTGGGGCGCTCCCGTTATAGGCCATGCAAACTCACAGGAGTCAGATATGTTCTAACTTAGCAGTAACTTACGGATGAAGCCATCCATAAGTTACTAAATCTGGCAACTGTCTCCCAGGTACAAACTTTCTTGGGTATGGCTGGGTATTGTAAACTGTGGTTTGCTGGGTATGCTGCTATGGCAAATCCTTCCCAAATTATATCAAACCTTAGCAATGGTTTAATGATGCTGAACATGCATTTTATACGAATAAAACAAGCTTTTACGTTAATTTGAGACTCCCTGATTATGCAAAGCCATTAACAATGTATTGCCCATGGAGTGCTGGTGCAGGATCACGGTAATCAGATAAGGCCCACAGCATATGATTCCTCCCCTTTGGACCTTGTTGTGGTAGGGCTCCCTCCATGGCTCCACTCTGTAGCCACTGCTGCTCCTCTTGTTGAAGCCTCAGAAAACACTGTATTGAGTTCTACCTTGATAGTGGCTCTTCCTGACTTTGTTGTTGCTCCCCCCTCACTACCAAGAATGAAAACGTTTCTACTGCCAGGTTCTCATGGAAGGAAATTATTTTGTGTCTGCCCTAAGCTGTTGTCCCACTCTAAACCCTGGATCCTTAATGCTCACCGATGAGGTGGGAGAGCCCTATGATTGTGTTGTGTTAACTGAACATTTAACACAGCCCCACATTGATCTTACAGTGCACTCATAATTGTGAAGTAATCTATTTTGCAGATGAATCATATCTTAGAAACGATGAAGGTGAGCTTGCTGCTGTATATGCTATATACAAAGCCCCACTTACCCAATTTGAGGTCTGCTCTTTTTTCCCTTATCCAAGCTTGCATCCTTGCAGAGAAACGTTTGTCACTGTAATCACTGAAACAAAGTATGCGTTTAGAGTCACATACAACTCTGGGATTCTCTGGATGCAGAGGGGTGCCTGTACACCCATCAAAAAGAGTTTATATGTGCAACATGTGCTGAATTCTTTGTTTTTGCCACTCTGAATTGCAGCCATTAAGGGTGCTCCCCACCAGAATTCTCAGGATGAAGTTTCCAAAGGGAATGCCCTTGCTTATTCTGCAGCTAATAAGGCTGTTCTATCTCAAACCAATGAAGCTGCTATGTATGTTTTACAGACGTATCTGTTACCTGCTCCTTCTTTAAAGGATTTCATTTTGTTACAGGAGCAAGCCTCCAAAATCTAAAAACAATACTGGATCAAGCAGAATTGTACAAGGTGCCTGGAAGGAGTGTGGAGAGACAGTCCAGGGTGTGTGATTGCCTGGAAAGTTCTGCCCCACACCCTCACGTGGTTGGATTGTGGAGCTGCCTATGTTGGAACGAACGGTATGATTTGTTTCACGGCAACCCACGGGTATGTGCTCTTCTTTCCTTCTATGGCTCAGAATTATTGTCGCTTCTGAAATATCTGCCAGCCACATAACATTGGTAAGGGTTCAAGACCACCCCTGCTGCTCACCCATCTCCTTTGGGACCCTTTGTCCACCCCCTAATAGACTTTATAAAAATGCCAAAATGTGCATCCAACTGTTATATACTTGTGATTGTATGTTTTCAGGTTGGGTAGAAGCATAGTTATGAGCAAGAGCAGATGCCATAACTGTAGCTTAGCACTTACTTAAATATTTTATACCACATTTCAGTAGCACTAGTCACCTTTCTGGTGTCTGAGGAATTTCAGCAATAGTACAGGATATTTGCAAAGTATTAGGGATCAAACAACGTTTTCACTCCACCTGTCACACCAAATGTTATTGAGTTGTTCTGACTTTTCACTTCAGTTACTAAGGAGAGACTTACAGCATATTTTATATATTTTTGTATCAACACGTGAAATTTCTTTATACCTGCTTAACATATTGCCAAGCCTTCACATTATTGCACATTACCACACCTTTTACAGCCATTTTGTATTTCAGTGTTGTACACTGAACATTAAGACTGACTGTTTAAGCAAGTGGAGTCTCATTTTGAATTTGGCATAACTAAGCGAGAAATGCAGATTTAGTGAAATTAGCTTTCTATTGTGCCACACTGTATCTTCCTCTCAAGGTCTTATGCATTCTTTTCATGAGCGAGAAGAGTATGGTACCTGCTCGGCACCTGCTCGTTAGTGTCTATCTAGAGCTTTGGTTTAATGGCAGGTTCTGTCCTCCACTTTCTGCATTAAAGAAAATGTATAATAGTGGGTGAAAATTTACTGAATTTAGCATTAAGTGCTCCAACGATTCAGGTGGCAAAGTGCTTGTCCGTTAATATCCTGAATCGTATTTGGATTTTTTTTTGATGCTGGCTGTATTACTGCAATAAACAAGTGTTAGACTACTATGACCTTTCCCAGGTGTTTATTTACTTTCACATATGCTTGATATGTATCAGCTTCTGCAGGTTCAACAAAGTGTTTCTATGAGGCATGAAGTCACATTGATCTGAATGCATCAAAGTTTTCATGACTTTAGACAAGCTATTGGCCAACACTTTGTTTAATAATTAAACATAGATATTTAGGGCTCGATTACGATGTCAGTCGGAGTTACCTCCGGTCGGCGGTCCCGACACCGCAATCACAATACGACCACACATGGTGCGGTCGCATGCTCCAATTTCTCTATGGCAGCTTGTGCTGCGGCTGTAAACCGGCAGAAGCACAAGCTCCTATAGAGAAGTGGGAGATTCTGTTAATCCTCAAGGTGCCTGCCACACTGTGCAGAGATTAACAGGGGAGCACCATAGGTGCCCCATCGCCCCCAACCGGAGGCCGCAGGGATAAGGGGG
The DNA here is from genome assembly GCA_963921515.1 of Calotriton arnoldi. Lineage (NCBI taxonomy): Eukaryota > Metazoa > Chordata > Amphibia > Caudata > Salamandridae > Calotriton > Calotriton arnoldi. The sequence continues at coordinate 452,801 of CAWUFW010009354.1, forward strand.
CCCTGCTAGGGGCCCCCAAACTCGCTTTCCGACAGGCTTTCCATGTCAGAAAGCCCAGCATGGAAAGCCTGTCGGAAACCGAGCATGGTAATCCCAACGGCGGAAAAGCCGTCCATTGGGATTAAGTGCCGGCCTCCGACTGGCTGACGGGTTCTTTGAGCCAGTCGGAATCCATCCGGAATAACCGTCCGGTTTCAGTTTCGACCACCTGCATTGTAAAAATCGTAATAAGGCCCTAAGTGTCGATATGGGCCATACAAACTCCAGTCATGTAGGTCATATTTCAGTTGATGGCTGTCTCTCTTACGAATGGTCAAAAACACAAATTGTGATGGGAAAAATGCTTGCAATAAGTCTAACCACTGGCAATCATGCTAATAAGGGCAAAACTGGTCTTTGGTTGCTAGTGTTCCAATTCAGGGAGGACCTGTCCTAGCAGTTCGGGCTGGACTGTTCCCTTTAGAGAAGGGTCAAGACTGAATTACAATCGGCTGGGTCCAAACGGAGGTGGCATGGTGTGCAAATTAATTGTGGACTGGGATGCGGTGCCGAAAACATTTACAGTGGCTGAGATTGATTTAAGCATTCCATCCATTACTTTTTGTATACTTCAGTGTCTCTTAGGACTGGTGGCATGCATCTTCTAGCCTTTGCCTCCTGAAACACATTAAACAGCTTACCTGCCAGTGCCAATGAGAAAGCTTGGTAGAAATCCATTGGTAAACCATACCTTCCTCATATCATCCAGAGGGCCTTTCATTTCTGTAAGGTATTGATCACTGACAGAACATTCTCAACGGAGTCTCTGACATCTGGAACTGCTTCTCCTTTAGCCTCGGTAACCCAACATCTCTTAATATGTTATCCAGTCATTCCATTGCCATGATTTGTGGCTTCTTTTAAAATTGTGAGAGATGTGCATGTAAAACTTAATTGACCCCAGTTTGCATATGTAGGAAATAGGCTATACATATACAGCAACATGTTTAACATGAGTGAGAACGCTGCATTTCGATACTTTATCGAAACTGACAGATGTGTCAAATATATGCCAAATGGTCAGATTTAGAAAAAAAGTGAGAGGAACCCATAGTGAAATATGATCAGTAAGATAGACAAGGTTTGATGTGGCTGTACAGTTAAAAAATCAAAGACATTTGTAAAAACCTTCAGCTTCAAAATCATTGTTGATTAATGGTGAAAGAACAACAAAAAAGGATGTGTTGATGTTTCCGAGTTGAATTGAGCCCAAGGTAAAGTGGAGGCTTTGAAAACAACAGCATTTAGTGTGAAGGCAACCGTTGTTGAGATGATGGGTAGACTCAGAGACAACTCTGTTGAACATGGAGACTAAAGTATTAAAATGCAGTGTTGAGGTGAGATTTTGAACAACAGCTGAAACAACAGTTGAAGGTGTACTGTAACCGATGCCAGTGAGTACATGTTCGAAAAGAATATTCCAGTCACATGCGGAGATAAGGCTTAATTCAGTAATGCATCAGGTGAGACTAGTGAGTACACATTAATAGCTAACTTTGATGTTTTAGAAACATTCGCATTCACATTGTAAAATACCTAACTGCCTGTTCCAGTAAATAAACTTCTCGGTTCTGTCTGTCCTGGTTGGGTGAAGGGTGTACCCTGCCAACACAGGACACATTTGCCTCGTAGATCCATACTTGCAAGCACTGTAATATGTGGATTTCACTGGAGCCATTTTATGAGGTTGGAGTATGTTAAAGTTACTTCTATGTGTTAGGAATCATACTGGAGGCTGTGCTGCAGTGTATATCTTGTGAAGTGACCTGTGTTTCCATCAACTGTATGTAAGGTTACACCCACATAATAAATCTTCGTGGTGTATAAAGATATGCTGCTATAATGAAACATGACATCTCTTCCTTAACCAGGAACCATGTTCCTGTTGGGCTGTGATAGCAGAGTGCACTTTTTTGGACTTTTTTGGAATGTCTACTTCATCACCCATGACTCAAGAGACTCAGGTACTAATTAATACCCCAGCTTTCCTTTGTAACTGGGAAACTTCACGAACCTTGGTAGTCAAAGGGGACACCTATTCCATGCCCAAGAAGGATTTTCTATAAGAACCCACAGATGCCATATTATTGGTATGATGTTGATTAAAATCAAAATTAAGATCCTTAGGGCCCATTTACGAGTTGAGATGTTATTTATGGCACCTGATAAATAATGATACCACAGGCTACGTTATTTATCGGGTGCGATAAATAACACTTATTATGAGTTTATGGGGAATAACATGCAGATTTGAGTGTTTAACGCACCAAAATCCACATGATACAGTGATTACAATATGTTTTCCCCTGTTACATTTTGGCAGGTTTGACCTGCCGAAATGTAATGAAAGTTGGGGTATTTAACACACTCATAATTCAGCCCTAAGTGGAATTTTAGAAGTCCATGGGCCCTTGAGGAGTTGATGAGCTCCATATGGGAACCACTAGTACAAAACCTGATATTTTCTGGGCCACATATAAACCACGAGATGTGCTGTTCCTAACAGTGGGAAACAAGAAGGGGGTGGGGGGGTAGCTCCTATAAGGAGCAAGGGCCCTCCATCACCCGAAAGGGGTCATGCTTCATCATAGGGCACCTCCTTGTTGGCCGGCACTGAAATGCCCAATGGGCCCCGCAGGGGGGCTCTTTGCTGGAGATCTTTTTGTCCGTGGTCTTGGCCGTCGATGTTGAGGGTGTGTGTGGGATGTGTGGTGTAAATACAAGGTGAGTATGGTGTGGGAAATGTGTGGATTAAAAATAACTATGGGAGCCCGCTAAACCAACTTTAATTGGCGGGTTCCATGTCATGATTAAAAACAGTAGTACTTGAATGTAGAGATCCTAGTAGTCTCGTCAACTTTTTAAGTGAGGATAACGGTCGACATGTTTCATGCCATTGGATGTCAAAATGATCATGGTATTTCTTCAGGACCTAGAAACCCTACTTGCTACACAAACAAGTGTAGTTCACATCTATGTATAGGAATAGGTAACCATACCCTCACCAAATACACCATCTGCAGCCAGGTTCCTCTTCAGTAGGGACCTGTATAAGAAGTGGGGACAAAAAAGGGAAAGGAGGACTGGAGGAGGGGGGGAACAAAGAGGGGGGGAAGGGGTTCATTCAGAACAATAGCGGAAAAGGTGTAAAGATGTTGTCTACACCGTTCCCTAACAGTAGTGAGTTGTTAACTGGTAGAGCAACTCTCAACCCTCTAGTCTCGCTGTGTCTACAATACGGAAACTTATACAATTATAAAATTATCCAGGATATTATATCAACATGGGTGTTTGTCTTGATCTCTCATTCCTCATTAGGTGATAGATGGAGAATGCAACATCAAGTCAGTCACCCATAGGTGAGGTATGGTCTTGATATTCAAGTGCTAAAACCCCAATAGTGTCACAACCATGTCCCCTCTGATGTAACATGCTGGTCCCATACTGCTTCATATCCATTCGATCCCCTGGTGAGGCACGTACATTGTGAGTAGGGTGTGCCACCAGATTCAGTATATCAGGTTTGATCATCAAGAAGACCCAGGACATAGACAAGTAGAACATTCGCACCCCATCCCCCACAGCGGAGGGCCCTTAATAATGCCCAGCATACAAAAGGATATACATCCAGAGTGATTAGGTTACCCCAGGATTGTGGAGGCCCTTACCCGCAGCAGTAGAGAGAAGGAGCCAGAAAGCTCCGGAGTCACAGGACACTCAGTGGTGTCACGTCGGACTCCTGAAACCAACAAAGGGAGAATGCGCTATCATGGAGCAGCGTAGCTTCAGGCAAGCAAAAGTGCAGGGAAAGTTACCAGGCGTCTACTCATGTATGTTCAGTACGCTGAGTGCGATCGACCTACCCTCCATGATTCCGGAGTGTTGTGAGGTCCAGGAGGCTTCCAGTGGTTAAAAATGGTTCCGAGTGCCGGGTTAGAGGACAACCTCTTCCGGTCAGATGCTAGAGCGTTAGCCTTTGCTCGGAGAGACGAAGGGCGGGTGCCATATTGGAACAGGTGGCACTGGAAAAACCAACACGGTGTTTGGAGAAATTATAAAAATAAAAAAAAGGCCCTAGTGAGTTTGGGGCCACAAAAATTGGGTAAAATAAACTACCGCAGGCTCATGACAAATTTTGGGGAACTAAAAATGGACAAATAGAAAAGTGGAGGGAGGGGGGAGAGGGTTTGGCCATGATAATGATCAATATTCTGGGTCCCAGTGCTACCTTATACAGTGAGACGTGAAGTGTTTTCCCTGTATCAATGTGGGCTCAATGGGGCGTCAGGCAGGTGCCTTAATGGAAATGGTAGGAATCCTGGTGACGGTGCCCAAGGCTAGACAGGCGCCTCACAGCAACTGGAGGGTCCAGACGGTGATACCAGTTAGGTACAGCTCTCCAGTCAGAGCGGAATATTCTGAAGATCTGATAGGAGCAGGGGGAGTGGCCGTTGTGGTTACCAGTATGATATTCACTATGGTCAGCGTGGCGTCTAGGGTGGAAAAAGGCACCAAACAGGTTTTGGGGGTCAATAATGATATGACATAACACTCCAACCGAGGATAGATAAGTAAACAGAGTGGGAATCTGCTGTTTTTTATAGGGGTTTTGACATAACTCTCCAACCACAATTGGCAATTAAACAGTGGGAGCGACCGCAGTCTTATAAAAAAGGGAACATTAGTGTGCCACTATTGCTGTAATCATCATAGTGTTGGCCACACCATGTTGATTCTCATGGGTCATGGGTATAACCCAGGACCCTATGGAGCTGAAAGAATAGACAGGTATCTCGCAAAACTACCCAGGGTTGCACTAAGAAGAAGCAGAACCTGCCAAAGAAACTTTGTAGGGATTCTTGGCTAGGAACCCTTCCTTAGTTGCCCCACAAAATCAGTGCATAGGCAAGAAAGACTGATAGTTGATAGGATGGTGCTCCCGCCTTTGCAATAAGTTCCAGATTCATCTCTGTAATTTTTTCCCCAGGTGGCAATTTGCGAACTGGTTTAAATTTGGCCTCGTGAAATTTATTGTATTTAATATGAATCTTAAAAGGGGCTTACATCCTGCCCTTGTTTTTCATTGGTTCATGTGCTTGCCACTTACTTTTCCTCTGTTTCTTTTGGCTATAGCATACTATTTCCTGTTGTTCCTCATGTGTTTCTCTTATCAGTCTCCCGTGGCTGTAGTGCTGTTTTCATCCACTTTCCTGGAACTTTATTTCAGCGTCTCAGCACCTCTGCTGGGAATTCAATGCAAGGATCGCAACGCGCACTCACCAGTCCCCCCAGGGACCCACTCTAGTGCTCCCTTTTCTTTAAAAAACAATCAACACTCTCACCAGTCCCACCGGGGCCAAAGCAGGAACCCACTTTAGTGCTCCCTTTTGTTTCCAAACAGAGCAACTCAGAGGCCGGCACTTGTTGGGATTGTGCCCCCGTTTCAGCAGTACTTAATCACTGGGCAGTCTGTGAATTATTTACTGTTTATAAAAGAGAATTAATCTTTTTCATTTTGAGTCTTGATTGGTAGTCTTGCAACTGATATGAGGAGCCTATGTGATCACGTGTTGTTATGATTTTAAGCGCTCATTAAATAGGTAGCATAGTTTGACTACTGATACACTACTCTGTGTCTCGTATTGACAAGGTGATTTACCAGTTCCTACATCATGGTGATGCTTTGTGGCTGTTTCCACCGGGGCTTCGAACTCTCTGCCATATTTTTATTTCAGTAGTTCGGACATTTAAATGGCACTCATGGTACCTACACTCCTGAATAGCGTCTTCTCATTCTGGATGCTTCCTGAACGTGGATTCCGACATGGGGGTAAATATTTCATTACAGCACACTATATGCTTGACTCTGGTGTTAATTTCTGTGTGTAAGCTCGTGAGTACATTAGACTTCCATCAGAGACCATTGGAAATGCTCAAAATGTTGGTCAAATCACCACAGCAACAATATGTGTGTATGTGCGTATACTTCAAGCTTCCAGCAACAATAATTGCCCTTGTTCTTTCCACACTGTTTATTTACATTGCTGACTCCCGGTTGTGTAAATTCCTCAAATGTCAATCAAAGGTAAGCAAATGTTATTATTTACTCTTACTCTACAAGTTATGAATGATTGCCACCAGGCTACGTTTTTACGCAGCTGTTGTAGAATATCTTAAAGAAACAATATGCTAATATACATTGTAAGTTATATGTTCCTTTGTTTAGGTTTCGCCTGCACAGCGCTTGTGCTGTGCTTGTGAAATCTATTTCTTTGCCCTCCACCCTTTACCTAATCTCCCCGGTTTATAGTACCACCAGTAACAGCACAATATATTGCCTTTCTCAATAAACAAGTCATAACACTTTAACAGAGTTTCAGTGACTTATATTGCATAAATGGTCAAAAAGCTACAACTTACAACAAAAAACAGCTTATTATTAATCACAAAGGCGAAACCTATTGCATTTACCAGTGCTTGTGGAATAAAGTATTTTTTTTCAATAACTTCAAGTAAGTGCAACCTTGAATTTTTCAGTCTTTGTTAAGGTTCACTTCTCTACCTTTCACCTGGCTTTGCACCTGCTCACGAGATTTTGTGTCCTGTTCTTTACCAATAATCATGCTATTCTACTAATTGCAGACTCCTTTGACTACCTCCAGTTTAGTCAGTACTGTATCCTTCAGTTTCTTCAGTTCCAATTTTTATATTAAATATTTTTTTATTTGAATATTTTCTTCCAATTTTTGCTAATCATGGCTCCACGATGTTGTCTAATTTCAGATTTTCTGCTCTTGCTCCGTTAAATAAACTAAGTCCTCATTATGTCCCTTATAATTTGCTGGGTCGAAACGCTGTTGACAATTCCAGCAAGTGGAAGTGAATAGTTGCTATATTGTTTTAGGTTATTGTACCATTAGGAGCCAAATAATTGCATCTGTTATAGAAATTATTTACATGTTCCATTGTCATTTGTTCTTTTATACACACTATTGCACTATTCATCTTTTATGTACTGTGTGATCTCCTGAGCACTGAGCACATATGTACAAATTATAAATACAATACTTTTTGAAAGATCTATAAGTGTGTCCAGTTTCTTAGCTACTATTGTTTATTGATTTTCTGAATGATGCTTATTTTTTTTATGTGATTGCTCTAACTTTAATTGTTCAGCTCTGAACCACTGTTGCACATTTATGTATACTTTCCTGGTTCCTGGCTATTTCGTCAAAATATTGGATTAGAAATATCGAGTTGCAGAAATATCGGGCAAAAAATATTGTGATACAAAAATATTGTGATGGAGAAATACTGTTGTCACGAATATAGATTTTTCAGGTAAGTAATATTATTTTCAGGAATATTGTTGTTGTTAATATGGTTTTCAATAATATAGTTACAAAATATAGTTTTTAGTTAGCGTTTTCTGTGTCAGTTCACATATTAATTGTATGTGCAATTATTGTTTATACAATTGTTAGTAATATTTTCAAATATAGTTCGTAATTTTAAGTGACTTATACGTTTTTAATTCAATAGCTAATAGTAATTTTTATTGTCGTAGCGGGTTGCTAGGTTTGTAGGGGTGCAGGTTGGGAAGTTAATTATAATTAATTAACAATTACTTAATATTATATTATTATTTAATTTATTATTACTTATATTAAATATGTAATATTTATATGTTTTAAGTTATATATTATGTGTGGGCTGCTGGGTATGTAGGAGTATAGAGTGGGAAGTTGAGTAACAATTAATTAATAATGAATTAGTAATATTATAAAAAAATCTACTTGATTAATAAATATGTAAATTCTGTAATAATGATATTTTTTAAGTTATGTTTTGGGTGTGGACTGTTAGGTTTGCAGGGGTATAGGGTGGGAAGGTAATTGAGTAATAATTAATTAACAATTAATTACCAATTTATTATTAATTATGTAATTGATGATTAATTATGTTAATCGTGTAATAATTATATTTTTAATTTGTATGTTATGTAGAGGCTGCTGGGTTTGTAGGGGTATAGGCTCGGAAGTTAATTTAGTAATAATTGATTCAAAAATAATGATTAATGTATTATTAATTAGTTAATTGATTAATAAATATATAAATTGTGTAATAATTATACTTATTAAGTTATATATTAGGTGTGGGCTGTTGGGTTTGTAGGGGTATAGGGTGGGAGGTTAAATACATAATAATTAATTAACAATTAATATATTCTTAATTATTTAATTGATTAGTCATTCTGCAAATTGTGCAAAAATTGTATTTTTTTCAAGTTATATATTAGGCGGGTGCTGCTGGGATTGTAGGGGTATAGGATTAGAAGTTAATTACTAATGAATTAATAATTATTAAATGATTATTTAATATTTAATTGATTATCAATTATGTTAATTATGTTACATGTATTTATATTAGTTATATTTTAAGTGTGGGCTGCTAGGTTTGTAGGGATATAGTGGCATAATTAATTAAGGGCCGGATGTGCCTAGTTCAGTCAATGGGCAAATACTGCAAAGCGGACTTACCTGGATTTTGGTGCCAACAGGGTCGTTTTCTTCGGGCTCAAGATGCTGCTGTGAGGCGAGCCCTGGAGGAAGGGATTCACGTGGGAGACTGAAGGGCAGAAAAGGAAATGGGTTAGTATGCCCCCCAATTCCTTCGAATCCACCAACTCGAAGCAGGTGGTCTTCCCTTCATAGTCGGCTCAACGGAAAGCCAACTCGTAATTCCAACAGCTATGAATTTGTCTGTCCCACCCTTTGAAAGCTGCTTTCCCCATGCCGCCATCGAGGCGGTTGGCGAATGTCTGGCGGTGGCGGCCGTGCTCTGGTGGTCTTTCGTTCTGCAAACCACCAACATCGTAATACCGCGGGTGGACCGCCAACTAGGCAGCGGGGTTTCTTATGCCATTTTGAGGGCTGTCCCCTTACCTCCATACTCATAATCAGCCCTAAGTAATAAATAAAGGACAATTTTTTAAATTGATCATTAATTCATAATTTGCTTACTAATCATGTTAATTGTTTATTCATTTATTTTTATATATTTTTAGGGGGTCAATAATAAAGTTCATATTAAGAGTTATATATTTGTTATAAATAATTAGGGTTATGTTTCATATATATTATGTGATTGAAGTGAAGTACTTTCCCTACTTTCCCTACTGTTGCACAGACTGGAGTGAGAATAATACATTTTGCCTCTCCAAAGTCCAACGCTTTCCCTACTGTTAACGCTTTCCCTACTGTTGCACAGACTGAAATGGGAACAGTAAATGTTGCCGCTTCAGAGTCCAATGCGTTACCTACTATTGCACGGACTGGAGTATGACTAGTAAATTTAACCCCTCCGAAGTCCAACGCCTTCTCAAGTGTTGTACAGACGGGCGTGGGAATAGTAAATGTTACCACTGCGGAGTCCAATGCATTCCCTACTGTTGCATAGACTGGAGTGGTAATAGTAAATTTAACCCTCCGAAGTTCAACGCGTACCCTACTGTTGCACAGACTGGATTTGGAATGGTAAATTATACCCCTCCGGAGTCTGACTCTTTCCCTACTGTCACACAGACTGGAGTGGGAATAGTACATTTTATCCCTCCAAAGTCCAATGTTTTCTCTACTGTTGCACAGACTGGAGTGGGAATTGAAAATTTCACCCCTCCGAAATCCAACAATTTTTCCTAGTGTTGCACAGACTGGAGTGGGAACATTAAGTCTTACCCCTATGGAGTCCAACTGTTTCTCTATAATTGCAAAGACTGGAGTGGGAATAGTAAATGTTCCCCCTCCCGAGTCCACGCTGTCCCTTCTGTTGTACAGACTGGACCAGGACTAGTAAATATTTGCCTCTAACCCCAAGTAGTGATGCTTCAACACAAATAGTATCGCCTTTAAAGAGATTTGCCTTCAACCCAGCTACCTCCCCTTTTCTCTCCGTTCCAACCACCTCCTGCTTGCGGCTTTCCCTCCCGCTTACAGGCTCTGCTTAGGAGCCTTTCACGCACCTGGCTGAGCCACGTTCCTCCTGGGACTCGCTAGGATATGGAATCCGACTGGCAGACAGGATACACCCTCTCTCCTCCAGAAGTTTCCAAGTCCCTCCTGCGCTCCGGCTCCTCCCACTTCGGCTCCTCCGGTTCTTTGGAATCTCTGTCCCCGATTAGGGCTGGATACTGTCCTCCTATCACGCTGCTTGACAACGTGCCCCCCGATTATCCGTCCTCCTCTTCTTCCGGGTTTGCCTCATCTCCTCCTTTTGACGCACTCATGTTCCACGGAAGTTCCAGTCTCTTCCGGACTGCCTGACTTCCAGTCTCGTCAGGGCGGCCCTGCAACAGAAGAAGGGCACAGTCAGCTCTAGGGAGGTGAATCGCCTCGCTTTCAGCCCCAGATTTGTGACATAGTCATTGCGGGCTTTGCCCATACATAGGCCAATCATTAGAAGCAACTTGCATTGGACATACAGGCCTACAATATAAAATAAATACAGACCTACAATAAAGTGCATCACGTACTTTGCACACAGCACTTCTTAGTAAACAAAGTATAAAATGATGTTGCATATTATGTCATCAAATATTCACAAAACATAAAAACGAATTAGCATATAGAATCGCAGTTGTATGAATACTCAGGATGAACACACATCATCAGTTATATATAGATCATCAGTTAAAAGTTATAGTTGCAAGATTCTATGTGATTTGGAGGTTCCCCGGATGTGCAGGCTACGTCACTCAGGCCATGAAATCTACTAATTCGTCGATGCAGTTCCATTACCTGAAGATAATCACATTTTAACCCATGCTATAGAAGTAGCAACAACTGTAATACAGGGGCGGGGAAATAAAGGGGGTTACACATTTTTGAGGAATAACATGCAGGAATTTGCATTTCCCCACCAATTCCTGCATGGTTTCTCTGATGTTCCGCAAGGAGATTTTGGCTCCTCTCAGCAGCTGAAGTTTCCATGTGAAGCATCAAACTCATAATTCTGATGGGCCTGGTAACCGATGTTACCACAGCACATCAGAGTAAACAGACCTCTTGTAATTGAGGACATAATATTTTGTAGCATAAAATGCTTACTGCACATGGATTTATTGTAACAGAGACAATTCGGGACAGGTTTTTTCAGTAAATACAAAGGCCCAGACTTACAAAGATTGTGTTACAAGATTGTGTTTTTGCATTGCTTTGTATAAAAACCTAACACAATGCAGTGCAGTTGGTGGCATAGTGAGCAAAAGAACGATGGGTTAAACCCACATCTGTGACTGGGGGTAAGTGGTTGAAAAGTTTCAGAACTCCGTCCCTCATCTTGTTGTGTTTGCTATGTTCGCCCTAAGTGGCCAAGGGTATGTCCAGAAGTGGGTCCCTTGCTAGCTGTGCCCCTGGATTCAAGCTAGTTTGGCTGATGAGGGGTGAAACCCTGAAACCGGTCCCAGGATGCCTGTTTCCAGTCCAGGGAGGACATGGCCTGGCAGTTCGGGCTGGACTGTTCCCATTAGGAGCAGGGTCAAGACTGATTTGCATATGGCTGGGTCCAAACTGAGTTGGCATAGTGAGCGAAAGAATGATGGAATAAACCCGATCTGTGACTGGGGGTAAATGGTTGAAAAGTTTCAGCACTCTGTCCATCATCTTGTTGTGTTTGCTGTGTCTGTGAAAAAGTGGCCAAGGGAATGCCCAGACGTGGGTCCCTTGCTCGCTGTGCCACTGGATTCCAGCTAGCCTGGCTGATGAGAGGTGAAACCCCAAATCCGGTCACAGGATGCTTGTTTCTGGTCCAGGGAGGACCTGGCCTGGCAGTTCAGGCTGGACTGCTCCCATGAGGAGCAGGGTCAAGACTGATTTGCATATGGCTGGATCCAAACTGGGGTGGCATAGGGAGCAAAAGAACGAAGGATGAAACCCAGATCTGTGACTGGGGGTGAGTGGTTGAAAAGTTTCAGCACTCCGTCCATCATCTTGCTGAGTTTGCCTTGAGTTACTTTGGCAAAAGGAACAAATGATGGACAGAATGTTGAACAATGCAAACATTCACCCCCAGTCACAAGGATATGGGTTTAATCCATTGTTTCAGGATGCTTGTTTCCAGTCCAGGGAGGACCTGGCCTGGCAGTTCAAGCTGGACTGTTCCTATGGGGAGCAGGGTTAAGACTGATTTGCATATGGCTGGGATTAAACTGGTATGGCATGGGGAGCAAAAAAACAATAGATTTAGGCCCCGATCTCTATACTGGGATGAATGTTTGACATTGTTCAACACTCTGTCCATCGATTGCTCTTTTTGCACCTGAGTTACTTTGGGACATATTTACGAGGGCCTTGCATCATTCTTGCTCACACGCAACGTGGTACATGCACCACACAAAATACCCAGTCATATTTATGAAGCCACGCAAAGCCACTTTGTGTGGCTTTGAATGGCTCCATAAATATGCAGTAATGCAACGAAGCACAAATCGCTGCATTGCATTACTCTGCGCAAGGGAGGCATTCCATGGGCATTGCGGTGTGTGCTCCCACACAAATCCCATGGTTTTTGACACATTTCCAGATTTACCAAAACTGGTAAACCAGGGAATGTGTCATAAAGACATTACAAGGAGAAATATCTTTATTTTTCATGTTTTTTCCTTCTTCTATGTTTGCTGCAATCTGCATCACACATAGAAAGAGGAAAAAGACTCTCAGGATTGTTTTTTGTGCAGAAAGGTGCTCCTTCCGGCACAAAAACAATCCTGCCTACAACACTGGCACCCTTGCACCGCAAGGGTGCCTGCATTGGAGCTAGGCTGTCCAAATGGCACCAGCGCAGGGGGAAAGGACAGGAATGCACCATATTGGATAAGTACAGTGCATTCCTGCCCTTTCCCTGTGACATAGGGCAGCGCAGCAAGGTAACTTGCTGTGCCTTGCTGCACTGCTTACGACACAATTCTGGTAAATATGCCCCTTTGTGTCAAGGAGATGTTCCGTGGGTGGTACATGGGGATTTCCATGTATCCACCCATGGATTTGGATGCAAACCCATATTTACAATGATTTGTAGAGATCGGTTTGCCCCAACATCGTGAGCCTGCCTGAGGCTTGCGTAACAAGAAGAAAGATCTATATTTATCCTCTTTATTTCCTCTTTGCATGTGTGCTGCTCTCTGCAGCACACATGCAAAAAGAAAAAAGCCACTAAGTATAGTTCTTGTGTAGGAAGGGGTACCTTCCTGCACAAAAAAAGATCCTGATCATAACCCAGGCACCCTTGCACTATGGTGCAAGGATGCCTGATTTAGTGCTATGTAGCCCAAAGTTCATCTGCGCAGGGAGAGAGCAGAACTGCGCCATTTCTTTTCAATTATGGCGCAGTTCTGGTCTCTCCATTTCACGAAATGCAGAGCAGAATGTCACTTGCTGCGCTGCATTGCTTAATATGTTTGTAAATCCTGGCCCAAATACATTGCTGTTTGAATCATTAGGCGGGAGTCTGAAGTGGTGGGTGAGATACTCTCAAAGTGAAGGCTTTATAAATGTTTAAACCTGTCTAATGTTTAAACCTACTACCATGCTTGATAGTCCCTTATGCGATATTTGAGCAAATGAATGACTGAATGAATGAAAGAGTATTTGTAAAGCGCACAGCTACTCAGAAAGAGTGTCCCGGCGCTGGAGAGCCTCAAAACTAGTCTGCTGCTGTCCCTAATGGACGGGGTAAACTTAGGGTGAGTCTCGGAAGAGCCAGGTTTTAAGCATCTTCCTAAAGGCGAGTATGTCCGTCAACTGTCTGAGTGTCACCGGAAGGAGGTTCCAGGTGCGTGCAACCTGCACTTGGAAAGAACGACCTCCTGTGCGGGTGCGACATATCTTGGGGATAGCAGCCAGCTGCAATGAGGATGACCTCAAGGTTCTGCGGGGAGCGTAGTGTGTGACTCTCCTTTTGAGGTACAGTGCGCCGGTGCCGTGCAGTGCCTTAAAGGCCAGAACCAAGTCCTTTTAGCAGATTCTTTTCCTAACAGGTAGCCAGTGCAAGGCATTCAGGTGGGGTGAGATCTGAGTTCTGGGTTTAAGCAGGAGGACCGCCCGGGCGGCCACATTCTGGACCACCTGCAATCTATTTAAAAGGTATTCCGGGAGGCCCAGGTATAGGACATTGAGGTAGTCCAGTCTGGAAACAATAAGGGCTTGGACAACAGTCTTCCTGTGGTCAAGGGGCAGGAGGGGAAGAATGTTTTTGAGCATCCGCAGGAGGCCAAAACAGGATCATGCGACTGACTGGATTTGCTCTTTCATAGACAGAGTGTCATCCATCTTGACACCCAGGTTCTTGACCGTGCTGACGGAAGAGAGTGGAGGCGACATGTCCGATGGCCACCATTGTTTCCACTCATCCATGGGTGGGGAGCCAAAGAAAATAACCTCCGATTTCTCTGAGTTGCATTTGAGCTGGTTCTCCCTTAGCCATGCAAAGACCCTAGTCAGACATTGGTTGATCTTTTCACCTACAAAGTCTGCACCCTTGTCACAGGTGAATAGAAGCTGCGTGTCGTCAGAATAGGATATCACTTTAGCGCCCCAGGCTTCTGCTAGAGGAGCAAGGGGAGACATATAAAGGTTGAAAAGTGTGGGGCTCAGAATTGAGCCCTGAGGGACTCCCACCTTCATGGAAGGGATGGGAGCGGCATAAGGGGGAGACCAGACTTCTTGGTGTCTATCCTCCAAGAAGGAGAAGAACCACTTCAGAACCGTGCCACCAAGACCACAATCCTGCAACCTGTGCAGGAGTCGGTCATGTGGCATGGTATCGAAAGCCGCGGAGAGGTCAGGTAGAATTAACATAGCTTTGCCCCCGTTATCAAGCTTCTCCTTAATGGATTCTGAGATTCGAGAAGAGCCGTCTCCGTGCTAAAATTGGATCTGAAACCTGACTGGCTCTGATGGAGGAGATTATTATTTTCCACATATTCAGAAATGACTGAATTGACGTATTTCTCTAAAGTCTTAGAGAAAAACAGGAGCAGTGAAATGGGTCTGTAGTTACCTGCTACCAGGGGATCGGCTAAGGGCTTTTTTAGCAGTGGAAGGATTTTGGCACTTTTCCATCTGCCAGGCACATGGCCGGTGCTCAACGAGGAATTCAGGACTTTGTTAGCCGCTGGATTAAAGGCCAGCAAATTTGCTGGGCAGGGGTCCGAGGGAGAGCCAGACTTAAGGCTTTTCATAATCTTCAAGGAAATCTCCAGTTGGAGAGGGGGAAACTGTATTAGCGATGGACCCTCAACAGGGGCTCCGGGTGTTAGGAACTTGGAGTAAATTCCATCCACAGGAAGGTTCTCAGTGAAAGAGTCTTGGATGACTCTGATCTTATCATGGAAAAAGGCTGCAAGTTGGCTTGTCCATTCCATAGAGGATGTAAAAGGACTGGCAGCCGAGGACGGGGAGGCGAAGGCTTTAACGATTTCAAAAATGTCCTTCCCCTTATTTCCGGATGTCTCGATTTTGGCCGCAAAATATCTTTTTTGGGCCCCGTAAATTTTAAAGTGGTGGACTTTCAAGACCTGTTTGTATATAATTTTAGCCTCTGGATTAAAGTTTTTGCACCATAACCTTTCCAGGTGCTTGCAAGAGCATTTACTCTGCCTGAGGACTGCATTAAACCAGGGGGCGGAAATTCTGGTTATCTTGGAAGAGTGGGCGGGCATGGGGCGAGCGCATGGGTGCATTGCTGCAGCCAGTTCTCAAGGCAGAGAGCGTCACTCTCCGGGTTGCCACTTAATGAGAGCAGGTGTTGGTCCAATGCTTCACTCAGAGCTGCTGGAGTTATTCGATGGAAAGGTCTTAAAATGTTTGCCATTTGCTTGCCAAGGGATTGAGGACTTCTTGACACCCTAAGGACCTTAAAACCAATAAGGTAGTGGTCAGACCACACTAGAGGCAAGGGCAAATCCATCTTGAGCTCAGAATTAGAAAACATCTGGTCAAGAGTGGGACCTTTATTATGAGTGGGATGGGAGACATAGGGGGATAGATTAAAAATGGCGAGGCACTCGGTCAAGGAAATAGCCTCGGACTTCGAAGGTTTATCTAAATGAATGTTAAGGTCTCCCAGTTCCAGGAAGTGTTTATATTTGAGAGCTAGAGGGGAGATTGCCTCGTTGATGGATTTAAGGAAATATCCAGCTGGCCCTGGGGGCCTATATATTAAGACTCCGGCCAGGGATTGGTGTACTGATAGTGCACAGTGGAAACCCAGGCATTCTGCCCCGTCAATCTCCCCCATGGTGACAATGTTGCAAGAGATTTCCTGTTTGAAAATGATTGCTACCCCGCCACCCTTGCCAACAGAACGATCTTTCCTAAGAATCTTATAGCCTGGGGGGATGGCCGTAATAATAGTAGGGTTTGAATCTTCGGTGAGCCATGTTTCCGTAAGAAACATTATGTCCAGGCTTGAATCTTGTAGTAGCTCGAAAACGTGAAGTTTGTGCTTTCGCAAGGAGCGTGTATTAAGTAGATATGCTTTATAGTTCTCACCCTGGTTAATCATAGGGTCCGTTCTGTGACCCAGTTCCACATTGACCGCATTCCTAGGGTCCCAGAGGTTATTGTTAGGTACCTCCCAGTTGCAGTGTACACATTTTGAAATAGCTATTTCGGCATTGGTAGCGGCACTGGTATGGCAGCGGGACACCTTACCAATGTTGAGCAGGATGGTTCTGTCATAGGTGATGCACTGCCCGTAATTTGAGCAAAAACCGGCAGCGTGGCCGGCGCCGGCCGCCTCTGGGACGCTGACGGGCGCAGACGGGCTTGCCTTAGACGCGCCTTCGGCACCCCAGTGTCGCGTCCGCGCAGCGCCTCTGCTTTTCTTCATAAGCGCGAACACTAGAGCGCTAACCCAGTAAAATGGCGCTGCTCCGTGTCTTCTGTTTAAAATCAGTAGGAACTAAGGTTCGACTCCCACTGTCCCACCAAGCATTCAAATTCAATACAATTGTTGCAGCACAGAATAAAATATCAATTTCTAAAAACACAAGCTTTCACTAAAACACGTATTGAGCAGTGAGAAAGTCACCCCGCTAAGCACAGCTACAACAGCTGACTTGTTTCGTGACTGACAGCGAGGGGAGCAGGCAACAAGTTAGAGAGAGGCCAACTGCGTCCGCGCAGCGCCTCTGCTTTTATTCATAAGCGCGAACACTAGAGCGCTAACCCAGTAAAATGGCACTGCTGTTCAAAGAGTGGACATTGTGCATTGGGTGGGGACAGTGGGTTCAGAGAGGGTGAAGGTGTGAGGAGAGCACATGGACTGAGAGAACGAAAGTGGGAGAGTAGATCAGAGTAGATCAGAAAGAGATAGGGGTGAGGAGATTAAACAGAGAGGTGGCAAGGCATGAGAAAAGATCACAGAGAGACGGGACAGAGGAGGGGAGAGAAAATAAAGGTAGCGGACAAGGACAGTAGAACAGAGAGCGAGAGAGAGGAAATGTAAAAAGAGGTGCCAAAAGAGGACACAGGACAAGAAGGATGGGGACGGAAGTGTCCAAGGAGAAATCTCAGAGACTGATTGATAAGAGGTGAAGAGAACAGACATGGAAGATGTCAAATCGGATGAAAGCATTCAGAAGCAAGGGACAAGGAGACATCGGTGGCAAGAATGAACACAGTGGGCATAGAAAGGACAAAGAGTTAGGTGAGTGGCTAAAAGATTGGGGGGGCTAGGAAGGGGGACTAGGAGCCAAAAGAGTAGACAGAGTGGGGATAAATTATACAGGGATTCAGGGTAGAGGGTCCAGGATAGAGAGAAAGAAAAGGGATAGGGAATAAGGAGGATGGACAGGAAGACGCAGCAAAAAAGAGATCATATATGGAGAAACAGAGAAGCCGAGGCATGGCAAAATGTGCCCAACTAGATAGCATAGAGGACTTGGAGAAATGAAAAAGGGGTATGCTGAAAGGAAGATGGCACATCAAAAAGGTAAAGTGGGCTGTGTGAATAAGAAAGGGAAGAGTACGGTACAGATGGTAAAGAAGGCCGTTGGAGTAGGGTCATGGAGTGAAAATAGGAAAAGAAGCACAGAGAGGAATAGTAAACTAATGCTTAGTGCAAGGGCAGAGAGAAGCCTGAGGGGCAAAGTACAGGTGTGGCATCCACTGGCACACAAAGCTTAAGGTGCTGACCAAAAGGCTCCCACACAGGAAAGGCGGGCAGAGAGAGGTCTGGCTTAGCAGTGGGGCAAGAAGGATAGTGTGCTGAGTGGGCACTGGGCTGCAGTTACCTGCACTGCTGCTGCCCCCTAGGTGGCTCAGCAAGCTCTACAGTTGGAAAATGCCTGACCATTTCTCCCAGTCCACCCAATTGTCCAGGTGGACCACAGAGATCTTCACATCATCTGAGACAAACGGTGCCCCTGTTACACTCTTACACAGGTGCTGCTAACCTTGGGCGCTCTCCTGGAAGGGGGTTGCTCTGACAGTGGTACAGGTGCTCCAGCAGCACACACAAGATGGGGCACAGTGGATAAGAGCAAGACTTTAAAAAAAACAGAAACAACCTGTTGGTCCTTAGAAAGCCTCTTCCTCCATCACAGGTTGCTGCAAGCATTTCTAGTGGGATAATAGTTGAGTAATATTTAAACGCCGGTTTTCCAACTTGAACTTACCATCTGCATGTTCTTGCTGCAGCCAAGGCAGTACCAACATGGATGTCTATACTGATACATGGATTCAGAGTCGGTGCCTGACCAGGTTGTCACTTGGCTCCACAGTCCAACATTGTTAATGAATGCTGCACATGGTCATCGGGACAGCAACTAGAAATGAAGAATGTTGAGCAAGGAAGAAGTGAGGCTGCCAACACAAACGCTTGAGACTTGATACTGTTACTCATGATGGTGACTTGGAAATGTCTCACACTAGTGTTATTTTCAGTTGCCATCTTTTGGATAGATTGACCCACATACATTAATCTGCTCCACCATCTTTCACCAGAACATTGGAGGTCACAGAATGCCAGCTCCAGTCCACCTGATGAGACTGCTGCTACACTCCCAGACTAAATAATATAAACAGAACATGCTTATCGCCTCAGTGATATTAGTTGTTGAGTTCTCCTACAGCAACTGTCACAACCTGCAGCCATGCAGCACTGCCCGACACTACCCACTATCCTCAAGCACAGGCCTCCCTCCGCTTATGAGGATTTGGGAGCCTGCAGCTTTCAAAGTGCACCCATTACCTCTACACCACTAGCTGTTCCACTACGCTACCCTCCACCTGCCTTCCTAGAATCCAGGCCTGCTGCCTCCTCAGTCAATAGGATGCCAAATCTGACAGCACTTTCCAGATGTGTCAAGACCCAGACACTTACATTGGAGCACAATGGAACTAATCGCTGCTCGAATCTTAGGATAGCAACCACAAAGAAGGTTAAATGGCAAACCATGACAAAATCAGGGGGAAAAGGGTTTAGGGAAGGGAATCTGAGGTATAGATCCTGTTGAGACACATTATCCTGTCATTTGCCAGTTTGGACAGATGATGAATAAATTAATTCTTAATACTGAACATAACCCTATTTGAAAGATGGTACGCTCTTTACTTCTGTCTGAGGATGTGTCCTCTGGATCTACCATGGAGAAGTGTGAGGGATAATGGAAAATTCGAACCATTTGTTATCACAATTGTCTAAACAACACCAACTAATATTCCAACAAACCCCTCCGGGTTCACATATGGGTCTTAAATGCACTCAAGTAATACACACCCCCTTAGACCAAAAGAAATCCCAATACTATTACTTTGTTAATGAGTTCACCCGAAGTATTGGCCTTCTGACAAGCCAATATTTACAAATTAGGAGGCCTGAATAGTTATTGTGCAACCTTAGAAAAAAGATGTGATCTTAACTTTAGACAGCCCAGTTACACTAATCTTTGCAAAAGATGGAATCCAAAGTTCCCAGATTCTCATGTGGACTGTAGGAAGCTGGCTCTTTAACGCCCTCAAAACCTTCCTAGCAGACCACTCCCTGATCCAAGCCATCTCAAAACCGACTCACAAAAAGGGTGCTACCCTCGACTGGATCATCTCTAAACAAAACATGATTGATTCGCTCTCGGTTACCCCTTGTGACTGGTCAGACCATCATTTTATCACCTTCCAAATTCCCTCAGCTAACAAGAAAACTTTTGCAAAACAAATCAAGCCAAAACAATGGATAAGAGACACAAAAAACATCGATTGGACCGACCTAGCCTCCCAATATGAGAAGGTTCTCACTCCCCCCAATAACATGTCAGACGTCAATGACCTCACTGCCCACTATAACTCCTCGATGATCAAAGTCTTCAACCAAGCCGCTCCACCAATACTAAAAAGAATCCCGGACAAAGACAAAAACCCATGGTTCAGCGGAGCCCTGAATGAAGAGAGACGCAAACTTAGATCTATGGAACGGAAATGGAGACAACATCCTTCCCCCCACCATCTTAAACTTCTCCGGAAATCTAGAAACTCCTACAATAAAAGCATTCTACAATCAAAAAAAGACTTTTTCAGATCAGAACTAGACAAGGCTAAGAATAGACCAAAGAGACTCTTCGAAATTCTGAGACAACAGTCTAACAAATTGGCCAAATCCGCACTCTTAACATCGAAATCACAGCTGAGCAGTGAAGAATTCTCCTCATTTTTCACAACAAAAACGAACTGCCTCCAACTCGAGCTTAGTGCGGCAGCAATTAATTCAGTCACCCCAAAGATCATGCAAGCTGATAATTCTGTAATACTTGAGCTACCACTGCCCAAAAATAACTCTCAATGGTCTACATTCAAACTATACGATCTGAATGACATCACTACTATCCTAGCAACTACCAAACTCAACAACCACTTCAATAACCCTGTCCACTCAAATTGCATACCCCACCTCTACCATATCATCGCACCTCTCTGGACCAAAATCATCAATGCCTCGCTAGCACAAGGTCACACACCGGATTGCCTGAAGACGGGGCAAGTCACCCCTATCCTAAAAAAACCTACAGCTAACACCTCCGACCCCAACAACTTCCGACCAATAACCAACATTCCCATGCTAGCTAAAGTCTTGGAAAAATGTGTACAGCAACAACTGAACCAACACATCTCGAACTTCAATCTACTGAACATCCACCAATCGGGTTTCAGACCTGGTCACTGCACAGAAACAGCCATCCTGCACATAGTAGACGACGCCCTCCAAACTCTTGATTGCAACGAAACCTGCCTACTAGTACTACTCGACCTCTCATCAGCCTTTGATACGGTCAATCACGACAAACTACTAAGAAGACTAGAATACAGGATGGGCTTATCTGGGAAAGTCCTTCAATGGTTCAAATCCTTCCTGGAAAACAGAACACAATCGTACTTGATCAACAAAAAGCTCTCTGCTGCCTCACCTAACCTACTAGGAGTTCCACAAGGCTCTACCCTATCCCCTGCGCTATTCAACCTATATGTCGAACCACTTACCGAGCTATTACAGCAGGCGAACATCTCCTTCCACATGTACGCGGATGACACCCAACTGTACATCAAGATCTCCTCCATAGAAGAGATAAAGGCAATGAATCTAGCTCTCGAAAAGACCGTCCAATGGTTATCGACCAACTTCCTCAAGCTAAACTCACAAAAAACTGAATTTCTCCTAATCTCCCCTCCTAACAACTCCACGGTGACAAAGGAATGGATCAAAATGATCACTGCTCTGAACTGCACGCCGACTCTGGTGGACTCCACCATATCACTTGGAATCACACTGGATAAGAACCTTAACATGCAAAGTCATATCAATGTGTTGGCTAAAAACGCCCGCTTTCACCTCAGTTATCTCAGAAAAATGAAGCCATTCGTCGAGAACTCGGACCTCAAAACTGCAGTTCAGTCCTTAGTTATCTCACGGCTGGAATACGGTAGTACCATCCTCTCAGGACTTCCCAAAATCTTAACCGCCCGCTAAAGGTTTGTCTCAATGCTGCAGCAAGACTCATAACAGGATCCAGGAAATACGACCACATATCACCACACCTGAAGGCACTCAACTGGCTACCCTATGAAGCTCGAATCCACCTAAAGGTGGCTTCCATCACTCACAAGGCGCTTCACCACAAAACCCCCGGTACCTAGCACAAAAACTTACCTTATCGGGAGGAAACAGACACTCTAGGAGCGCAGACAATCTACTTCTGAAACCCTCACGTTTCAACAAGACAAAAACCTCCAACAGAGCATTCTCCGGAGCAGCGCCAAAAATATGGAATTCGCTTCCGCCTTACATCAGAAAAATTTCCTCTACTCCTCGCTTCAAAAAGGAAACTAAATTATTCTTGATGAGCAAATTCCTACCCTAATTCTGCACAAGCACGACCTCAGCTATACAACCTCCTTACTACCGCTACTTTTGAGTCAGTGAGATCGCGAAGCTAAGACCTACACGAACTCGAACCTGTTTTTATTGCTCAGAACAATTCTCAATGCTGCTATCCATCCGTACCCTTTTCTTATATGCTGTTACTTTTATGCTATGTTATTGGATACAATATTTTTCACTTTTGTCTTTCACTAATTGTTCTCACCTTGCTCTTTATGTAAAGTGCTCTGATACCCTACCGTGGGTCTGATTCGCGCTATAGAAAACTCTAAAAATAAATAAATAAATATGTGATATATCAATAAGTTGATATACCATGTCAAGAGTACAGGGGTTCCCTTATGAGTTGACAGGAGCTTGCTATGCAATCCCAAAGTGCTCTATTAGGGGGTAGTGTGGTCGAGCAGCCTTAGGCTTAACACAGAGGAGTGCCAGAAATTTGCAAATACACATAATGATTAATAAATGACAACACGACTCAAGAAAGAGATCCACACCAATTTATAAAAGTAGCAAGTATCTTTATGTATGTTTTGGCATCAGAGAAAAATCTTTAAAGTAAGTACGTTTTTAAATATAAATTATTCTCACTTTAAAAAGTGGACACAGTGCAATTGCTGAGTTCTGCAATGCTATCCTATAGAAGGAAGAACAAGTTTTGCAAACAGGTATAGTATAGCGACTTACAGGACCAATCTCCAGGAGTTAATGTGAGTGGTTGGCAAGATCCAACGCAGCAGCAACAATACACCACCAGCGGCACGAGGGGGGCAGGGTGCAAAACAATGTTGGGAGCCCAATAGGTTTCTATGGAGATCGGTCACTGCGGAAAGAGGCTGCAGTCTCTGGCTAGAAGGCCAGTCGGGGTGAACCAACAGGGGGGTTCAAGGTTTGCAATGCTCCAGGACTTAGGGAAACCTGGGGGCCCTTTTCTCCATGGCCCGGTGGCAATGGATGTAAAAGTGTTTTTAGGAGTCAAGTTTTCTTATCGGAAACAGTCGCTGTCGATGGGTCCTGCGTGCAGAGGCTGCAGGCGACATTGGGGAGTCGAAGAGGGGTGAAACCATGATAGACTCGAGCTCTGGAGGTCTGCGGGACCTTGTTGACCTGGTAACCTACTTCAACTACGGCTGGAGGTGATGGGTGCAGTGGTAGCTTTGGGTGTCGGGTTTTGGAGGTTCCGGAGGCCTAAGACTCTTCTCTTTTGGAGTTTCTTCAGGAGAGGTAGGCTGTTCATGGGAGCCCTTGTGTCTTTTTAGAAAGCAGACAGTCCTCCCAGGTTTCTAGAGTCAGCAGCTGCAGGACGAGTCAACTTTTTTCTTTTTTTTTTTTTAAACATTTTTATTGGCATTTTGTAACAGTTGGTATACATTACAGAAATCGAAGTTTAAAGGTACATACATGGTGTAATGATTAATCGTACTTTGCTTGTTTAGATTTTCATGTTGTTCGTCGAATTTGTGCCACATTTCCATTGCCAACATACCCACATAAAATCATTGTACACATCACTGTGCCCTCGACCCGGATTCATTATTCACTAACATCCGACACTGACTCAATCTGAGGGGGATCACAAATGTTGCCTCGAAAAGCATTCTATTTTCCCCATATCCGTGTCTATTTCTTGGGGCACCCTCTGTGTACATAGACCGCTTTCTCCGCTACCATTGCACCATCCATATCACAGCACCATTGATGATAGATGGGAGTCGACCCCGTTCCCCAGTGTTGAGCTATATTTCGTTTCGCTATCACCATACCCAACGTCGCCCAGTCTTGAGCCATATGGCTCCCAGATATTGAGGAGACATCTCTTCGGTTCCGGCAAAACGCTAGCTCCACTAACCTGCGAAACCGTGCACATGACCGCCTCCCAGTAAGGTGTGATCCCTGGACAGTCCCACAATATGTGATCAAATGTACCTGGTAGTCCTCATTGTCGCAGACAGAGTGGTGTGTCTGTCCGACCTAGTCGGTGCATAATTATTCGTGTGTAGTAGATTCGGTGAAGGATTTTTAGTTGTACTAATTTTAATGTGGAGGATATCGCAACCTCTCGCGGGGACGCGATTGCCTCCTGCCAGTCTGTCTCATCCAGTTCCCCAACGTCGGTCTGCCATCGCTCCCTAAGGGTTCCCGTGGGGTCTAGTTGATTATTTATAATTTTCCGATAGGTTTGGGAAATGGCTTTTTTAGTCATGTAATCCGTTAAGAGTCTATCCTCTAGCTGTGAGGCCTCTGGTAGTTTCGTTCCTGGTGGGATAACCCCCATGAGTGCGTGTCTGATCTGCATGTATCGAAAAGTTTCCGTTTGTGCCAGTCCATATGTTTCTTGAAGTTGAGAAAAGGCTACAACCTCGCCCTTATTCCACAGATCTCCTATCTTTGAGATACCTATTAGGTCCCACTGCCTGAACCCCTTGGTATTGCGTAGTCTGCCTAGCCGTCGGGTTGCCCAGAGTGGTGTGGCCTGTGTTAGAACCCCTTCCCATCCAAGTGCACGGAGTGCAGAGAACCAAATTCGGACAGTGTGCGCTGTCGGACCCGTGAGAGCATTCCCTTTTGATTTGTTGTAAAGGACTCCCAGAACACCTTCTGCGCTGGTTCCTCTTGGGAGGCATGGAGCCATTGGTTTATTACGGTGAACTGTGAAGCCCAATAGTATACTTTTATATTTGGAAGGGCAATTCCGCCATCATACCAGCCCCTCACCAATTTATGCATGGCTATACGGGCGGGTTTTCCATCCCAGAGGAGATTGCTCACTTCGGTGTCAATCGCTTTAAAATATGTGGGGGGAACCGGGAATGGGGTATTTTGTAGGGCGTACAGGAATCTGGGGAGTGCCATCATTTTAAAGAGGGCAGCCCTTCCCAACAGTGTCAGTGGTAGTGATCGCCAATGTTTAACATCACGGCAGAATCGTTTTAGGGGCTCCAGGAGGTTTTTCTCAATAAACTGCGAGGGCTGGGGCGTAATGTATATTCCTAGGTATTTAAACCCCTCGGCAACAATCTGCATTTCACAGTCTTGTGGGAGCCGCGGAGGGGGACCACTAAGCACGTATAGGAGTGATTTTGCCCAGTTTATGGTATAACCTGAGACTTTGCCATATGCGGCGCAAATGTCCAATAGGCGGTTGATGGAACGTGCTGGGATTGCCATGTATAGTAACATATCGTCCGCATATAGCGAGATACGATCTTCACAGTCCATCGTCCATTTTAGCCCTCGGATAACCGGGTCCTGTCTTATCCATGCCGCCAGCGGCTTGAGTACTAGCACGAACAGGAGCGGCGACAAGGGGCAGCCCTGTCTTGTCCCCCTTCCCAAGGGGAAGTCAGATGCGTCCATTCACCACCACCTGCACCAAGGGCCCAGTGTACAGCAGCTGAACCCATGCGCAACACTTGGGGCCAAAACCCAGATGCCTAAGGACAGCGAAAAGGAAAGGCCATTTGACTAGGTCGAATGCCATGCGTGCATCTAAGGAGAGAACGACAGCGTCCTCCTTAATGGTGGGTATGCGTGACATGACACTGCACAGTCGCCTCAGGTTAAGATCCGTGTTGCGGCCTGTCATGAAACCCGATTGGTCCGGGTGGATCAGCGTTGTGAGGTGTGGTTGCAGCCTGACGGCCAGTGTTTTAGCCAGTATTTTAGCTTCCGCATTTATTAAGGAAATTGGCCGGTAAGATGTACAATCCTGCGGTGGTTTACCAGGTTTGTGTATTGCCACTATCGTCGCTAGACGTTGATCCCTGGGTAACTCTCCTCTTTCCAAACTGTCTTCATACATATCAAGCAGATGTGGTACGAGTTGAGTTGCTGCTTTTTTATAAAATTCAACAGGTATATCATTAGGTCCCAGGGCCTTCCCAGTGTGTAGTGCACCTATTGCTAATGTCAGTTTGTCTGATGTCAGATCTGCCTCTAGTTCCTGAGCTGTGCTGGGGGCTAGTGTAGGCATCTGTATGTCTTTGAGGAAGGCGAGATTGTCGGCTATTGTGGCTGTGGCTGTAGGCGTATATATCGTCTCGTAGTGGAGCGCTAATGCGTCAACTATCTGTTGTGGATCTGTGACAATAGTTCCATTATCTAATCTTAGTCGTGCCACCCATCGGCTAGCCTTTTCTCGTCTTTCTAACCAGGCTAGGAGTTTGCCCGTCTTGTCCCAGACTTCATAGATAGTATGCTGTGTCTTGGTGATCCTAGTCTTTGCCTCCTCCCATGCATAGACCCTGTATTCCTGTTGGGCCAGCTTTAGCTTATGGGCCGTGGTATCATTGGTGTCCAAAGCATGGCCGCCTTCTGCTTGGCTTACCCCCTGTTCCAGTGTCTCTATCTGTTGTCGCTGGTCATGTTTATGGCTTGTAATTAATGAGATTGCGTGGCCCCTTATTACGGTTTTATACGCTTCCCACAGAGTCATCGGGGATGTAACTGACTGTTCGTTCTCCGCAAAGTATTGCCCCGTGGCTTTAAGTAGGCCTTTCCCAATCTTGGGGTTTTTAAGGTACCCCGGGTAGATTGGAAAGATGCGCCGTCGTCCCAGGATATGAGATGTGTATTTAATTAGAACAGGGGAGTGGTCTGAGATACCCCTGGGCAAGTGTGATACCTCTAGTACTCTCTCCAGACCCGTTGCTAGTGTAAAAATATAGTCAATTCTCGAGAGACTATTATGCACTCCCGAGTGGAAGGTGTTTTGTCGCTCCTGTGGGAACCTAGATCGCCAAATATCGACCAGACCAAAAGCATCCAGGAATTCTGCTAATTTAAGGTTTATGCCACTTGCATCCCTGGGGGCTTTTCGATCCATGGTAGCATCAACCGTGGCGTTGAAGTCGCCCCCCATAATTAATTCACCGTGTGGGAGTGTTAATAGGAATTTACCCAGGGCTGGGAAGGCCGTCTGATGCAGCGTTGGTGGGATATAGACTGAGACTAGATTGTATGATCGTCCCTCCCATTGGCACGATACCGCTGCAAAACGTCCTTGATCGTCCGTCCAAGACCCAGTTATAATAAGTGGGAAACGTTTGCTGACCAGGACCCCCACCCCTCGAGAGCCAGAAGTGAATTCGGAGTGTGCCATCATTTTAAAACCCCACCTATCTAAGGCCTTACAAGCAGAACCTACCAAGTGTGATTCTTGGATCAGGGCCACTGCCGGTGCTTTACGTTTAAGATATTGTAGGACCAATCCTCTCTTTATCTTGTCCCCAAGACCATTTACATTCCATGATATAACAGTGAGAGGAGGGCCCGATGTACTAAAACTCAGAGACTGGGTGGCCGAAGCGTCGGACAGTGTTTCTGCATGTGCCACGTAGGACATCGTCTGCGGGAGAGCACAAAGCGCGTCGTGATGTGAGCGCAATGTATCCATGATGTACATATTGATCCAATTTACAGCATACCAGTAACAATAAAAAAACCATAACATAAAACTGGTCCCCCCCTCCCACCCCCCTCCCTGCCTCCCTGCAAGGCGGACATAAAACTACCTGCCACCCCAACTTAGCAGAGTGCTTGGTCCCCATAACTTGTACTTGCGTGAGGGGGAGAGTCGTCCAACGATCTCACAGAGCCATCCCCATAAGTGGAACATTATATAGTGGCTAGATGTCCATACAAGAAATGTCCATGTTGTATCAGCGAAGGCACCAGGTGGCGCAGTGTACATGCCATACTCGGCCATAGGCATTGGTCCATTTCAGGTGAATTGGTGGCCCCTCGGGCCCCTCAGTCAGCCCTGCGGGGGTGCTTCCCGACTTAGGTCTGAAGTCATTAAGTCAAACAGTCTCATTAGTTCCCCCCTTTCTTTTGCATTAAGTCTTCTGTTTAGTCCGACTCCCTTGATCGTGGCGATGTCATGTCCACTTGTTGGTGCTGCTGTTTCTTGCCCAGCCGTTTAGGTCCATTGGCTGGGCGCCATCCCTCCAGCCAGTCGTGGGCCTCTTTGGGCGTCGTAAAGAACCAGATTTTCCTTTCTGCTTCCACCCGCAGCTTCGCCGGGAATAACATTGAGTTTTTGAGCTCTCGTGTTCGCATTTCTTTCTTGACGTCCAGAAAGCTACGCCATTGTTTGGTTACTGCTGCCATGTAATCTGGATAGGGGGTTACAGTGCTGTTCTCGAGATGGATTGGGAGGGGCAATTCGTGCCGCCTGCAGGATCACATGACAGTCTCGGAAGTTGAAGATAAGGGCCAGTATGGGTCTGGGGGGGGCGCCTGGCCGAGGTCTGCCCCCTGGTACGCGGTGAGCCCTCTCCACCGAGAAGAAGCTAGACAGCCCACGCGGCTGTAGCTGATTCTTGATGAGGTCCTCTACAAACAGGTCTAATGCAGGTCCCCCCACACCTTCCAGTACCCCAATAATTCGGACATTGTTGCGCCTCGAGCGGCCTTCCTGATCATCGAGCTTGGCAGCCATGAACTTATTGTCCGTTTCGAGTTGTCGAACCTGATGCTGCAAAGCAGCCGTGTCTGTGGAGAGAGTGGCTGTTGTAGTCTCATCTTCCGTTATTCTCGTGGCCATTTTCGAAAAGTCTGCTCGTATTAGTGAAATGTCTGTTGAGATCAAACCTATGGAAGTTTGGACCTTATTCAGGGTCGCCATGATGTCCAGCAAGGTGACCTCCGTAGGTTTCTCGGTATAGGGGCCTCCCCACGCTCCGTGTTCGTCGCAGATTTTTCCGGTGGGTCTTTGTTGTAGGCGTACTTGTCCAGTTTGAGGTTTTGTACGGCGCGCTGGCCCCGGCCCCCCATCGTGTCCAGCCCACTGGGAACCCCACCAAGTCGTATGGGTGGAGGGCAGTAGTCGCCGCTGCCTGCCTGCGGGACTAACAGCCACGCGCGGCCTTTCAGTTTTCCTGCCTCCCTCTCGTGTGGTGGTAGCCAGGTGATGCCTCAGGGGGGCTTCGCCTCTGTTACGTCGTGTCTTTATTTCGGCCGTTCAGTCCATCACCTAAGGCCTGTCGTTCGAGGTAAAATGCACTGGGGGCCCGGTGGGTCCGTCCGCTGTGGGATGAATTCCTTGGATTCTGTGTGAATTATTTATTCGTTGTTTGCCCCCCAGATGCTGCGGAGTCTCGTGCCACCAATTCTAGATCGTAGTGCCAACTGAGGGCAGGGCTCAGCCCCGGTAGGTACAGCGCGTATGCCGATGGTGAGGTGTTGTCTGTTTATGGCTGGGAGAGGTTGAAATGCCGTCGCGCTGGGGGCATGGGGCCACAGAGCCCCGGCGGCACGGATATACGGTACGCCAGCACCTCAATTCTGTTGTGGTAATCGCCTCTCCGCTGTATTCTACAACCGTTTTCATGCACCGGCTGCCTGGTGTCTATGAGGAGGCTGGGCAGTCTACCGGTGACCCACTGGGGAGGGGGCCTCCAGTCGATTTTCGTGCACTTCCCCGTCCCCACAGGCGCCTGTGGTATCAGCGCGGTGCAGCACCGAGTTTAGGACCCCGGCTCATGTCGCGACTCACTGCCTGATCAATGCACGCCAACTTCCCTCTGCTCGGTGAAGCCGGGTCTCGAGTCTTCGCCGTCCGCAGCCACAGGTGCACCTGCAATATGTGCAGCACTCCCCACTGTGCAGGTATGTACGCTACGATGCGTGGCCAGACTCTGGTTCCTGACCTGTAGCGGTAGTCATCTGTGCCCACGCCGCGTGGGTGTCCCAATCTCTTCCGCCGAAGCCAGGCCGCACTAGTCTCTGCGTTATTCAGCCACCATGTTACGCAATGCCCCGGCTTCAGCGCGCTCCGTAGGCTGCATCTCTTTCACACGACGGAGTCAGTCCGTAGTTCGACGCCCAGGGCTCAGGAATAGTGCAATCTATGCACCGGCCTTTCCGACGTCCCCTCCGCTGCTCTGAACTTCGTTACGCCGTCGGATCAGTGTCAGGATTAATGGGGATGACTCTTCGACCGCGGAGCTTCTCTAGGCAGAGGCCATTTTCGTTGGCTGCTAGCCACGCCCCCCAGGACGACTCAACTTTGGTGCAGTTTTTGACGAGGGATGCAGACTGGCCGACTGAGTTGGTACCAGGTCAGCTGCTTCTTCTCTCCTCTCTGCTTTGGTGGGTCTTCGGTGTCCTCTCTCTTCTTAGGTCATCAGGATCTCTTCTCTGCTGCCAGGGGTTTGGCATAAATACTGACTTTAAGGGCATTAGGGGATTGTAGAGTAGTAACCAATGGGGCTACTGAACCTTGGGGTCACTACGCCCCCTATATGACCACTTCCTGTGGGAAGTGGCCATAATCCAGTCCCGGAAATCCTAAGTATACCATTTGAAAGATGGCTACTTCTCAAAAATCGTGTCTGTCTCACAGTAGTCCAACCTTAGGGGTGGTACTAGGCTGGGGGTGGCACACCTACCTGGATATCTAATTTTCTCACCTGTCCAGGTGCCAAGGGGGCTCTGGACAGGAGGGTGGCTTCCTCTCCTGTGAGGGCAGCCAGATTCGGATTCCAAAGGCGGCAACTTCTTTGAAGCTCGCCGGTCCAAGGAGGATAATCAACAGGTCATCCTGAGGGAGGACGTGCTACTTCTTCTTCCCGGACAGGCTTTTGTTCTGGGTCTCCTAGGAGCAAAGTTTCTCACCTTATGATGTCAGAATAGCGTCTCAGGTGGCAGACTGGCAGAAACCAGTCAGCAAGCACAGTGGAGGCTGGTAGGTTTTTTAGAGGGTACCTCTAAGGTGTCCTCTGGGTGCATGTATTGGTAAATCCGACACTGGCAAGAGTGTGAGTTTACTAATTCGAGATGTTTGATACCAAACGTCCCTGTTTTCAGTGAAGCCATCATGTAGTTGGGGAACTTATTTTCACCAGTGTCCAGCACATGTTTTAAAATGGCTTCCCTGGTCACTTGTACTGGCAGTAATAGGACTGACCAGCACAGGGGTATATCTGCTCATGCAGATATGCTCTCACGTGTAATATTCAGCACCGTGCCTTAGGGCTATCAGGCCTGGTGTAAGGCTGACTTACAAAAATTGCATGCAGTGTTAGGGGCTTGGCACATAGGGATGTGTGAAATGTAGTGTTTTCACCTTTGTCTGCGCCAAGACACGCAGCCTGCAATGGCAGCCTTGCATGTGCTTGCTGAGGGGTCCCTTAGAGTGGCACAATTCATGCTGCAGCCCTTAGAGGTCCCCTTTAGTACCTCAGGCCCTAGGTAATAGGGTAAAATCCATATTTGTAAAGCGCGAACTACTCACCCTTACGGGTCTCAAGGCGCTGGGGGCCGTCGTGGAAATTAAATGAGCTATTGCCCAGAGTCACATGGTGCTGAGCTGAGCTGCTGCCGGAGATCAAACCGTGAGCCCTGTGCTCCGAAGTCAGCTGCCCTGGCCGCTGCACCACACCTCTCCACCTTACAGAGGGTGCTAAAGGTTTTGCCAATTGGGGTAACAATTGTGCAGTTTTGGGAAAGAGCTCTGGCACTGGGGACCTGGTTAGCAGGAACCCAGGGCACTTTCAGTCGAAATCACATCATTTACCAGGCAAAAAGTGGGGGTGACCATTTCAAAAAAGGGGAACTTTCCTACATGGACTTACTGCCATTGATCTGTGTTTGCTTTGGGGAAAATCAATTTTTTCAACTTTGCTACATACTTAGTGCTCCTGTACAGTCTTAAGAGAACAAACCAAGGTCCAAGGTTGCTGCTGTTGAGTAGGGGTGGGCGGAATTGGTGGAATTTAATTCTGTGGAATTCCGCAGAATTACATTAAAACTTTTTGAAACTCCACAGATTTCAGTGATGTAGCGAAGTGGGCATTTGGTGCTATTTTCTTAGCACGAAATGCACCCTTGCATCCATAAATGGATTCCGTTTTTAACTAACAAATAGCACTGTCAGATGCCAAATGCACTGCATTGCAGTCCCCTCGGTGCCCTTACATACTTTGCAGTGATTACTGCAGAGTATGTAAGGGCACCGAGGGGTATGCACTGTAAGTGCATTTGGTATTTGGCACTGTAGTGCATACCCCTTGGTGCCCTTACATACTCTGCAGTGATAACTGCAGTGATTACTACACTGTATGCAAGGCTGCTGAAGGTATGGGGTAATCACTGCAGAGTATGTAAGGGTGCTGAGGGGTAATTGGCACTGCTTTGCATACCCCTTGGCACCATTACCTAAATGAATGACAGCTTATAAAGCACTCAGCTACCTTGGAAGAGGTGTCCCGGCGCTAGCAGACTAGCCAGACTCTGAAACCAGTTGTTACTGCCCCTGCCTAAAGGGACAGGTTTTAGAGCATTTTTTAAAACCTTGCTCCGTCTTCAGCCCACGCAAGTAGCTGGGCATCGAGGGCCACAGTTTGGACATCCTGACTGTCAAAGATCTGCCTCCTTGTCTCATTTTTGTATAATGGGGGACAGTGAGAAGGTGCTGTTGATTCGATTGCAAAGTCCGCGTATGGTGATATGGAGCGAGCCTTGACCTGAGATAGCCCGGTCCTTTCCCATGATAGGCTCTGAAAGCCAGGGTTAGTGCCTTAAACTTAACCCTCCTGGCCAGGGGGAGCCAGTTTAGCTGTCTCAAGTGCAGCGAAATATGTTGTCGAAAAGGAACCCTACATATTATCCTTGCAGCAGCGTTCTGAACCATCTGTAATCTGTGGGTCAGCTGAGCTGGCAGCCCCAGATAAAGACAGTTGGCGCAATCTAGTTGGGAAGTGACCAAGGCATGGATCGTAATCCTACGGCTTTCTTCAGGGAGGGAATGTAAGAATTTCCTTATCGTTCTCATTTTTCCGAAGCATGCAGCTGAAGTGTGTCTGACTTGTGCCGTCAGGCTGAGCTCCTTCTCCCATCTTACTCCCAGGTTTTTAACTGAGTCCTTAGGGCTGGGAGGGGATCCCAGCTCCCCTGGCCACCAAAGGCTTGGTGGCGGAGGGGATCCAAAATTAAAGAATAGGACCTCGGTTTTGTCTGCATTTAGCTTGAGACAACTTTTGTCAATTCAGCCTGCAATGTCCCTCAGGCATTCCTTAAAACTGTCGAAGGCTGCTGCGGAGTGTTCCCTAAAGGAGAACACCAGCTGGGTGTCATCCGCATAGGATATTGTTTTCACCCCTCTTGAGGAGATGAGGTCTGCCAGTGGGGCAAGATAAATATTAAACAGCAGAGGGCTTAGAGCTGAGCCCTGGGGAACTCAGCAGGTGAGATGTTTGACTGGAGAAGAAAACGGATGTAGAACGACATGACAGCGGTTTTCGAGATAAGACCTGATCCAGTCGAGTGCTATTCCCCGAATCCCACATGTGCCAATATTTCCAGCAGGATTGAGTGGAACAACATATCGAAGGCAGCAGAGAGATCCAATAGCACCAGGATAGCAGCCGAGCCGCTGCCAGGTCAGTCTTACTGAGTCAGCTGCTTCATCTAATGCTGCCTCCGTACTATATCCCGACCGGAAACCAGACTGGGAGTCGTGTAGAAGACCATTAGCTTCTATAAAATCAGAAAGTTGTTGCTGGGCCAGTTTCTCCAGCATTTTGGACGTAGCGCCCGGAGGGAGATGGGTCTAAAATTGCTCAGATCTTCCGGGTTCGCACTGGGCTTTTTTAACAGTGCTAGTAAATTTGTGTGTTTCCAAGCAGCCGGGAAAATTCCTGTCTTAAATGACCAGTTCCAGATTTGATTAAGTACAGGATTCAGCTGTGAGGCCAGGGTTCTGAACAATCTCACAGGGCAGGGTTCACCAGGAGAACCCGATTTACACTTCAGGAGTTCAGTAAGTGTCTTCTCAGGAGGCACCGGGAGGAATTCCGTGAAGACCTGAGGTCTGTTGTACGGCGTAGAGTGGTCCCTGCAGGTAAAGAGACTACCACCGGCTTGAAAGATGAGTACAATTTTAGTATTTTGTCCTCAAATAGTAAGTAAGAGCGCCGAGGGGTATGTACTCAGTGCCCTTACATACTTAGCGTATAGAAGCCTTCTATTCTCTGAGTATGAGTATGTAAGGCCACCAAGGGGTATGCAGAGCAGTGCAGTCAGTGGTTTTTAAACAGGGCAAGAAGAGGGAGATGTCCTTCTATGTTTAAAAATCACTACATATTAAAGTTTAATCTGCAGTGGTTTTTAAACATAGTGGACTTTTCCCTCTTCCAGCCCTGTTTAAAAAGCTAACACTACAGATTAATTCCACTGGCAGAGCAGTGGAATTTATTAGTAATTCCACGTTACAAGAGAAATTTAGAATTACCAAATTCCTCCAATTCCACTGGCGGAAATAAAAATTCCACCCACCCCTACTGTAGAGGCTGGAGCATTGTTGCAGATAGTAAACAACTAAGAGTTTCTTTGCTCAAATCAAACTCCCTTACTTGACTTGTCCCAAGGAGAAAAGTTCTTGCTAGACCAGGCTTCTGTTTCGTCTCTTACCGCCACAGCCCCCAATGCTGCTGCCTACTTCAATCTTTTACTGTGTTGACTAATGGTGAGTCACAGGGCCCGGTCCCCTTTCATAGTGGCACCCTCCCCCGCAATGATTCAAATCTAGTGAAGTTCTCAAACCTTCAGCGAGAATCAAGATTGCTGCCACCATGTGGGGCATTGTGGAAGCAATCTCTTTGGGCCTGCACCTAGGTGCTGCAAACCACAATGCGGCAATACTCCCTGACCTCAACAGGTCTATATCCGACCCAACTAAACTCCATGTAGTGCATAGATTGGATTGCACAATGCACTGTGGGTGTTGGGGCA
This sequence comes from Calotriton arnoldi, assembly GCA_963921515.1. Lineage (NCBI taxonomy): Eukaryota > Metazoa > Chordata > Amphibia > Caudata > Salamandridae > Calotriton > Calotriton arnoldi. The sequence goes on from CAWUFW010009354.1 coordinate 488,003, forward strand.
CAGCCCACATTACATTGTCGGGCAGTGGATGCAGAGTCCTTCTGGGGCCCATTGGTGATGGGGTGTAATCTTCTTTCACTGACTTGGTCATGGTCAGAGGTGCTTGAAGCACTGGTTTCCTGACAAGATGTGGATGTGAGCATTACACAGCTGAAAGAAAGCACTTTATAGAGTTTGACATTGGACCCTCTCCAGAACTCACACAACTTGTGACCAATGTCAGTTACCATACACAGGCAACACTACATACAACGCTGACTGAGTAATTCACCACTGAATAGCTGTCTTGTGGAATGTGTCAAAATGTGACAGGCGCTTTCGACGATGGAATGGCTGGAGATGATTGATCCAAGGCCCCTTATCTGTTTGTGTACTATTATGCCTTTTTTGTGTTTAGAATTTTGTTATTTTAACTTTCTATAAAAGCTCTGTGAACCACCTAACACTGTCTTTAGCCAGACCTAAACACAAACAATACTGTGTAAGGCACTCAAGAGCGAACCAACCAGAGCGACAGAGAAGGTTATAGCTGTAAAGTAGCCTCTCATGAAATTCAATACTAGCATTGGTGTATAGGTGGAAGGATACACCAAAACAGCCAACAGCATTAGGCGAGAGATGAATACACTACTGGTCTGAGACAAGACGAGACCGACAAAGTCTCCATTAATTTGTTGAAAGAGGCTAGTCAAAGAAAGCAAATAGTAGAAAGGGGCAGACCCCAGAGCCCATTCTATGTATATTGACAGCAATAGTTCTCTGTGCCACCTGCACTGTCAAAATTCAGACCCAAATGTGACGAACGTGAACAGATAAATCACAGGAGTTGGCAAGAAGCTTATAGCAAGAAGCAGCATAGGGGTAGCACTCTTAAATGGCACACTTTAATCTCTTTTCTCCAGCCAGGCCAATCTCCGACGAAAATAGACGAATACATTGAATGTGCTGCACAGACATAAAGAAAAAGAGATTTAGTATAAAAATAAAATAAAAAAACACAGCTCATCACATATCGTTACTGCTTACAAGTTCCAGTTGTCACGACTAAAAAAGTTCCATAAATGTATTACAGCTTGTACTCAATAAACAATTTATGCAGAGGATATGCAGGCAATTTGCCATCCTCATAGCACGCAATGTTAGAAATAAAAGTTAGCAATTTGCATGCTAATCTAAAAATGCGATGCACCTTGACTTGCGTTAGACAGGCATAAAAGCGGTATTTTAAACCTGATGACTGCTTAGCAATGCAGCGGATCTCTTCCCTCAAGGCAGACAGCCCCGCGGCAGTACACTCCCCCGCCAAAACATTTACCTTTTGACCCGAAGGCCAACGTAAAAACATATAACAACATTTTTTTTTACAGGAAAACTTGATTAGTTTTTTCAGTACCATTAGGTCAGGTCAGAGATGGAACGACGATAAACTATCATCATTTTTCTTTTTGAAAGGATGCGTAAAAGGATGAAAGATGGGTAAAGGAAATGACAGTGCAGGTTGAAGCAATTTACCACCGTAGAACTGCCGAATGTTCAGCAAAACACGTTTCCATTTGCATAGAATAATTCTTCTGTGCATCTGGAAGCGACGGAAGACAAAGAGGCAGAGACCATACAGCAAATTGATGGCGCTGAAGCACGCATGCGCAAGGGCGCGTGTGCTGCCCTGCACATGCACTTGGAATATGCTCCCATTCCAAAAACATACTCATCGTATCCCCGTGACCCGCAACTAAGTCAGAGGGCCTGACTTAGTTGCGGGTGGTAGTGGGGAATTTTGCAGTTATTGGAGGAAATACTAATTTCTGATGAACAGCCACTGTTGGAACTTCACTCCGCCATAGAGAGAGTAGCGGATAAAATTCTACCTGGGATTTCTCCTCTGATTTTAGTATTTCCTATAGGGAATGGATGATCCAACTTCAAACCCTGCATTTTGTGTCTGCCTGCGTGTGACAGCGTGCAGGCAGCGGCTGCTGCCTCGGAAAGGGGGTGGTGGGGCGGCAAAAAGGCAAAAAAATAAAATAACAAAAATAAATGTACCTTCGCCTCCGCACGACTCTCCTCCATCCTCTTCATCTGCTGGACTGGAAAACATCAGCTCAACCAGCCAATCACTACGCTGCATGAGAAGTGTCGTGATTGATCTGAGCGGCCTGTTTGGCCGCTCAGGCTGTGCCTGCAAGCCTGGGCATGTTCTCCAGGGGGCTGTACTACACAGCCGCATGGAGAGCATGCTAAGTGCGCATGACGGTTTGGTCAGCCCAAGAGGGCCGGCCAAACTATCATGCGCACTTAGAGGAGTGCAAACCACTCCTCACTCTGCTCTGGCGTCACAGAGCCAAGCCCCGCCCCGACCTGGCTCTGAGTCCCGCATATAAAAATAAAATGAAAATAATGTCCTATTATCATTTTCTTTTTTTTTTTGCACTGCTGAAATAGCAGTGGGGAGACATTCCTCCGCCTTAGCGGAGGAGCCGCCACTGCGTGCAGGTCCCAGTCGCATAGTAGCAACACTATCTGCTGCTCCATCTCTAGCGGCCCTCGTGGAGCAGCAACTCCAGCATGTGGCGCACTTGTTCAACCTCAGGTGCATCTCAATGTAAGTGTGCCACCTTAAACATCACACAAATCCCTGCCGGTGGGCTCAAAAAGAGGGGGTGGCAGGATATTATTTTTCTTTTCACTGTGTCTCTAGACATGTCTAACTGCATTGTGCTGGTAAAAAAAAATCAGTGGTGGCTGTTCAAGTTTGAAAATGGTGGGGGGTACCGCCTGACTCATATTGGACCACGCGAGCGAAGCAAGAACACTCGACTTCTTCCTACACACAGTTACCACGACATGGCAGCATCCAAACCAGAACAACCTGCTAACTTAACTTAACTTGTGACCTTTATTTGTATCAGTTAATTAAAACCATTACAAAAGAGATAAACATTTTTAAAAAAATAGAAAATTATCTCATACAGGTGTGTAGATACAGTTTACCCCGACATAAAAACAATGATGTTAGCAGCAACCCACTAAACAAATGCATAATCAGTTTAACGTGACCCTGTTAGTGGCAGAGTGCTTTGACAAAGTGCCCAATTCTATTAATTTTTTTATGGGTTAGATAGGGTTCATTTATGCTTTCGTCCATGTTGGTTTAAAACCCCTTATTATAAAATAAGAGCCAGAGCTCACAAGGTCCAATAAGATTCATATGTCTTGAGCTTAATTATTCTGTTCCTATGTCTGTGACTAAATAGTGTGATCCCTGTGCGCGGGCGCCTGTCATGCTCACTGGAGTGGCCTGTCACTTTAGTCTGTCATTGTTTCCTATAAATTACTTGTGATTTATTTTTCGGCCTGTGACAGACTTCTTACTGTTATTGTTTGTTTAGTGGATGATTTGAATTATTTTATTACTCATTGATCAGTTAAAAGACCACTATGCGATAAAAACAGCAAGCTATGTGGTTCATGTGCACTCTAGTAAGAGAAATTACGAAGAGTTGTCACAATAATGAAACACAGTACATAAATATATACCAGTTGTAGGCATTTAAACGAAAGCTAGTCTCTGCAAGCCATAGTTCTATTATACTTTGAAGTAATAAGTTGTGTGGTTATGATTACCTCTCAAAGGCCTGATTGTAGTTTCGGTCTAGCCGTATAAAGTGCTGGGGCGTGCTATAATTAATGATTTTAAAATCATTTTAAGCAGTTTTGATGAATATGACTTACAAACATAGTTTAAAGTGCATTGAAGATAGCTACATTTTTGAGATCTTAAAATTTAAAATGGTTACAGTGCTTATTTAAAAATAGATCAGATTGCCTGGGGGTGGGGGGACTGCCACTTGATTAACAGGGAATACAGCCAGCAAATTTACGCATGGGCATGTCCAATGCTATTGACGAGCTTGAACATTTTCCTAAAGAAACGGACGCAGACAGCGCAGTTGTTTAGTTCCCATTTTCTTTGTGTAGTAGTACGTTATAAGTTTCTGGACTTTGTGCCGCAGTTGAGGGGGTCCAAGACAAGGATGTATGGTGTCTCTGAGTCTTTTTACAAATTTTCTGCAACATGTAAGAATGGTAGAGCAGATTGTGAGAGACATACTGCCAATGCCTCTGTGCAAGTACAGACCCCCTGCCTCTAAAATATTGGCCTGAGTAGAGATCTCTTTTCTTCAGTCATGGCAGAGCAGCAGCACAGAGGTGCAACCATGATTCTCGTTTATAGTTGCATAACCTACAGGCGCCTCCATTATGATGTCTCTCCGTATTCTGCGATTGATGGCAACTGATAGGTAATGCTGGGCTCTTGCAACCAAGTATGAAGAGTTTCAGGGCCGCAAGATCGCTGAGGATTTTAGAGAGGCTTGATCTTGCTGAAATGAGGCCGTCGTACCTGTCTATTGATGGTCTTTTTCCATGTCGTGTAGGAAATGGGGTACTGTGCAAATGCTGCTCGGTTTATTGCAGAGGTTGCTACTGCTCTCTGTAGTTGTGTGTTCCATGGGGATCCCGATTTCTCAAGGATGGATTCGAGACAGGCCTTGAGAGAGTTCTCTGGTGCTTTCAATATATGAATGTAAAATTTCAAAAAGTCTGCCTCAGTACTTAGAGATTGTTTCACCAGGGCGAGTTCCAAACTTAGGGCCTCATTACGATGGCGGAACGATCGCCACCGCCGGGCCGGCGGTTGCGATCGTTCCGCCATCATATTGAGATTTACCCACCGCCATATTAGGATGGCGGTGGGTATCGCGGCGGACGCAAAGTCCGTCTGCCGCTTTTCCGCCGGTGGCAATCGCACCGATTGCCTGGCGGGCGGAGCAGGGCCACTAATATGGTGGCGGTGCCTAGCAGGCACCGTCCGCCATATTAGGATGTGTGTGGCCAGGCACCTTTCCATGGCGGCGATGCCGGCATGGAAAGGCTGGTGGGGATTGGGTTTGGGGGCCCGTTGCTGGCCCCCCTTGTGTGGGGGCGGGTGTCGCTGCACTGGGGGGTACCCATGGTACCCCCCTTCATTTCCATGCACCAAGTGGCAGGCACCGCGTGGTGCCTGCCACACGGTGCAGGGAAATGCGGTGCAAGCACTTTCAACATTGCGGACGGTGCTGCAGCCAGCAGCACCGCCCGCAATGTTGAAAGCCCAGGATGCGCCCGCCAGTATGGCGGGCGCATCCTAATTGCAGTGGTGGGACCGACGCATGTCTGGCGGGCGGTCCCAATCACCGCTACGGTGGCGGGCGGACCGACCAAGTCCGCCCACCATCGTAATCAGCCCCTAAGTCTTGATCTCCCGAGATATTTCGGGAGTCAGAAAATGTTCCTATATCTGACACACTGAGTGTGTTCCAGGCAATCCAAGCAGGCTCCAGGGAAGGCTTGGTGTCTGTATTGTAAAGCTGGGAGAAGGGAGGCTTGAGTAACTTTGATTATTCCCTCGGCAGAAGGGCTATTTAATTTAATGTTGAGACTGATTAGCCCATAAATGATTGCTGTTAATTTTTTTTTTGTGAGTTTTTGTGGACATAAGGTTGAGCGGATTCGGTAAACCACACTCCCAGATAGTAATATTTTGGTGCCGAAGTGATGGTCTTAGGTCCCATGGTACATGAAAGCGAGTTATTTTTCTTATAGCAGCCAAATACTACTATTTTGGTCTTTTCTGGATTAATGGTGAGAAAGTTTTTCTCATTGTATGCATGAAGGCTGGTCAGTGCTCGCTGGAGACCAACTTTTGTGTGGTCCACAATAACAATATCACCAACATACTGAAGGATGTGAAGCAGTCTGTGGCCCAGATGAGGGAGAGCAAGGCTACTATTTGCTAAAGCCTTCCCCAAATCTGCTGTGTATAGATTAAAAAGTAGGAGTACTAGCACACAGCCTTGCTTCAAACCCCCAATAGTGGGGATTTTGGGGGTGAGTGTGTTTGGGCCGATTCTTAATGAACCCACGTTGCAGAATACAGAGAGATTATGGCCCTTAGGAGGTTAGGTGGAATGCCCCTGTGTGCTAGCTTCCTCCACAGCGTCGGTCTGTCAGCTTTATCGAACGCCGCAGTAAATTCTATGAAACAGCTGAAGAGTGGGAGTTGTTTTTGTTGAGCGACTTGCTGGCTAAGGGCTGCTAATGCGATGATGTCAGTGGTGGCTGCTCCTCCACGAAAACCTGTTTGGAAAAATGGGAGCAGCCCTTTTTCTGTTACCCAGGTTTCCAGTTTTTTAAATAAAATTTGTGCACATGCTTTTGCCTCTAAGTCTAGCAAAGCTATTAAGCGGTAGGTGGATAGATTTAATGGGCTGCCTTTCTTAAATATCGGGCATAGAGTGGAACCTCTCTATGCTTCTGGAATTTGGCTAAAGCTAAAGGCAGAATTGAAAAGCAGGGTTAAAAGGGAGGACAAATCCTCTGGTGCACATTTGAAGATGCGTGCTGGAAGACCAATGGGGCCTGGCACTCCATCACCTTTCATATCCTTGATAAATTTTAAGATTTGAGATGGTGAAGATAACTCCTGTTGGCCTGCTAAAAACTGCTCAGTGAGCCCTTGTTTGTCCATACTGATTGTAATTTCGTGGTGACCGGAGAATAGACCAGATACATGCCTCTCCCATCCGGTTTCAGAAACTCTGTTTTCCCTCATTGAATACAGTGCTTTTAGTTTATTCATGTAGTGCCAGAAGCAGGCAAGTGATCTATCCTTAAGCATGCTGTGTATCTTTAGCCATTCCTTTTCTTGCAGAGCTGGCTTGGCTTCCCCTACAGTTTCTTTGTATGCTTCTCACTAGTCTTTAACTATCCTTAAGTTTTTCCCCTTCGGGTTGGTTTTGCATAGGTGGAGGCTTCTCCTCAGGTTCTTCTGTTGTAAATTGATACCCTGGGTCTGCGGCTATTTGTGGTGGATGCTTCGGGGTGGCTTTGGGAGGTGATGACGGCACCAGGTGTCCAGGATGGCGGCTAGCAATTCTTTGATCATTGTGCCCCCTTGATTTAAAATCGCCCCCCCAGTTAAGTTGTTGTAGTTGTTGATCAGCCTGCTATGACATTTGAGTACCTGAGCAGAGTGTGTGGGGCACCATTTGATTCTCCTGACAAGGGTCTTTGTTTTTGCTCCTGTTGAAGTACCCACTTAGGGGCCGATTCCGATCTCGGTCGGAGGCGCACCCAATACCATTCGGTCGGGAAAAAAGCCATGCGAAAGCCTGTTTCCCGACCGATCCGTACAGCACACCGAGCGAGTAAGTACGATGCGCACAACAGCAAAGAATCCGGCCGAGCCGTACTCACCCAAACCAGGTCCTGTTCTCCGACCGAGGCGAATCCGGAAACGCCGAATCGAGTCGCACGGAAGGAAAATGCAGCCCCGTCCGGCCGGACAAGTACGATGCGCTTTCCGTACGCGCCGAACCCGCCGCTACGCACGGCACGTCAAAGCATCCGGGAGAGGCGCACATAAGCTCCGATTCACGCCACAACACGATCCAAGGCTCCGAGACGAACACGGCAGTGACGAGGACGACGCGAAGCGACGAGGACGAGTCGAAGCGACGAGGACGAGGCGAAGCGACGAGGACGACGCGAAGCAACGAGAAGGACGAACGACACGAACCAACCATGAATCCCTTCGTCCCGATCATACCAATATTCTACATATACTACCGTAACAGGCACGGACGCGTACGGCGCAGAAGGTAAGCCAGACACCAACCACAAAACACATACAACACGTACACGACACATCACACACACACACAGGGATGCAGAATATACTTACACCAGCAACAGCAGCACCATAGGGGCGGGATGCCCATCACCAATGCCACATATGCACACAGGGGCCTGAATGCGCACCACCACCCCTACCCAGGGGGCAGGATGCCTACCACCACTACCACCCTTACCCAGGGGGCTGGATGCCTACCACTACTACCACCCTCACCCAGGGTGGGCTGGATGCCTACCACTACTACCACCCTCACCCAGGGGGCAGGATGCCTACCACTACTACCACCCTCACCCAGGGGGCAGGATGCCTACCACTAGTACCACCCTCACCCAGGGGGCAGGATGCCTACCACTACTACCCCCTCACCCAGGGGGCAGGATGCCTACCACTACTACCACCCTTAGCCAGGGGGGCAGGATGCCTCCCACTACTACCACCCTCACCCAGGGGGCAGGATGCCTACCACTACTACCACCCTCACCCAGGGGGCAGAATGCCTACCACTACCACCACCCTTAGCCAGGGGGGCTGGATGCCTACCACTACTACCACCCTTACCCAGGGGGGCAGGATGCCTACCACTAGTACCACCCTCACCCAGGGGGGCAGGATGCCTACCACTACTACCACCCTCACCCAGGGGGGCAGGATGCCTACCACTACTACCACCCTCACCCAGGGGGGCTGGATGCCTACCACTAGTACCACCCTCACCCAGGGGGGCAGGATGCCTACCACTAGTACCACCCTCACCCAGGGGGCAGGATCCCTACCACTACTACCACCCTCACCCAGGGGGGGCAGAATGCCTACCACTACCACTACCCTTAGCCAGGGGGGGCTGGATGCCTACCACCACTACCACCCCCACCCATAGGATGGACAATGCATGACACAACCAGCACACCACAACCTAGGGAATGCAAGAAGAAGACATCCCCCCAACACCATGACAAGCGTGCGTAGACTGTGTCAAATGCCTACAACACCGAACATGACTTCGAACATACAATGTGACCCCCTAGCACATGTGCCACACAAATATGTGTGTGGCACACACAACGCAAGCAGGCCATGACCATTGTGGCAATGGGGTCCAAACCCCCATCATCACAGTGACCAAAAGGTAAGTGTGGGGTCCATAGCTGCAGCACATTTTGAACATTGTGGCAATGGGGTCCAAACCCCCATCATCACAGTGACCAAAAGGTAAGTGTGGGGTCCATAGCTGCAGCACATTTTGAACATTGTGGCAATGGGGTCCAAACCCCCATCATCACAGTGACCAAAAGGTAAGTGTGGGGTCCATAGCTGCAGCACATTTTGAACATTGTGGCAATGGGGTCCAAACCCCCATCATCACAGTGACCAAAAGGTAAGTGTGGGATCCATAGCTGCAGCACATTTTGAACATTGTGGCAATGGGGTCCAAACACCCATCATCACAGTGACCAAAAGGCAAGTGTGGGGTCCATAGCTGCAGCACATTTTGAACATTGTGGCAATGGGGTCCAAACCCCCATCATCACAGTGACCAAAAGGTAAGTGTTGACAAAGTAAGAGGTGCAACTGCCAAACTGCATGGATGATTCCTGGTCACAGAACAACAAACACATCAGTGGCAAAGTAGTGTATGTGTCCCATTGCAACATAAATTGGGGGAGCCAAATCCTGCAGTGCAAATAAGACATAACTTTGGCCATGTGCAGACAAACAACACCCATGGGGGCTGACACCGTCAACAATCATCAATGACACAATGACAGAAGTGACCATCCGAATGCAGACCCACATATTTGCACCAATGGGCACACACATGCAGATACCCTGTGGAGACTGCAGATGTGAGGCGAACAGATACCATACCATGGCAGCAATGGGACACACAATCAACAATTAGCACCAAATGAGGGCTCCCGTCCCATCAGCCTGGTCATGGAAGTGCCAACGGAATCATCAGCACAGATCCAACACACTTGTATAGCAATGTTGCACTGACAACACAGATGAGTCCTTCCCCATTGATGCCCAAACCTGCATGTTCACTGGAGATGGCCACACGGTCAGGGAAGTAGACGAAAAGAACAATGGCAGGCACAACAGATGTGCAGGGGTGGAAGCCACAGATGTGAAATTGCCAATCTAAGTAGGAAATCCCATTGCCAAATACTGAACACATGACACCCTCAGATGCTGCTATGGATGACATGGATACACCACAGGATAGGACACATTCCCCCTGGACCACATGGGTTCCTGCACAGTAACACTTCATTATCATGAGACCAAATTACACAATCACTGCAGCAAGGGCATGGTTAGCATCATCAACATCATGTACATCAGAAGCAAAAGCACTAGAGAACAGAAAGTTGCTTTATTCAGCATATGTGGCATTAAAAGTAGAAGTCCGGTAGAACATAAACAAAGGCCAATGGCCAGTCCATCAACAAAGTCACAAGTGGGTGACAGTGGCAGATGCCACCCTACACATGCCTGCACAAAACCAGGGACAATCCACTAGGAGGGGCAACCGGGGGTAGGCCAGGCACCGCAGGGACAGGATCAGGGCTCACCAGGAGGAAGCAGGGAAGGGGTGGTGGGTGCTGAAGAGCCACTGACAACTGCAGTGGAGGTGTCTGACATGGTGTGTGCCGGCACAACTGGGGGCATGGCTCAGATGTTGTGGGTGCCGGCACGACTGCAGTGGACCCTGCAGAAGGAGTGGACAGGTCCGCCACTGCAGTGCCCAAGTCAGACAGGGTGGTAGTGGACTCCACTGCAGTGCCTACCACCAGGGAGGAGAATGGGGAACAGGCAAGGTGGGCTGGACAGAGGGGGAGGACACCCTCACCACATCAGTGGCACAGACAAGCGCACCGGGGGTGTGGTGCCGGGAGAGCAAGTGGCAGGGGGAGAAGGCCGGAGCCTCTTGGGGATGGTATATCTGTGGGTGGGGGAACCTGGGGCAGGGTGTGGTGGGGGCACCTGTGGAGTGGGGGCCTGAGGGATGGAGGAAGGAGACCTGGTGCTTGAGCTGCAGGGCGGCGGCGGGGTCTTGCTCTTAGCACTCCGGGGGACTTGCGGGTGGGGTCCTCAGTCTGTCTGCGCCTGGGGGAGCGTGTCCGGGGGCGAGGGCACTCTGCTCCATGTGGGGGGCTTCCTCTTCCCCCTGGATGCTGGGGCAGCTGGCTCGGAGGGGAAGAGGCCGAGGTCACTGAGGAAGAGGCGCTGGGTCTTTGGGGTTGCAGGTGAGGCAAGGGAGGGTGCTTTGGAGGGAGAGGCAACTGAGGACTGCGCAGTGCCCGTGGATGCGTGTGTGTGTACCAGGGCCCCTTCCCCTGTGAGTCTGGTTTCAGTCCCCTGACTGTGCGTGCGTGTGAGTTTAGTTTGTGGCGTGTGTGTCTGTGTGCTGGACGTGTGTGTGCTGGTGTGTGCCTGTGCCGGTGTGTGTGTGCTTGGGACGGGTAAGGTGCTGGGGAGTGTGGATGGAGCAGAGGCAGGAGGGGTGAGGGACTGTCTGAGGAGGGACACTGCTGCCGTCAGGGAGGAGTCCATGGACCTGTTGCCCCTCTGTAGGTCAGACATGCCCGATGAGATGCCCTCCATGAACGACACCAGCTGAGTCAACAGTGCGGTGTGCGCATGGAGGACACTCAGCATGGCTGTCTGCCCTACATGGAGCTGGCGAAGGAGGTACACAGACTCCTCACTCAGGGCAGCAGGGGACACAGGGGCAGGGGGTGCGGTGCCTGGGCCAAAGGAGACACGCTCCCGAACATGGGAGCCTCCACGGACCTGGGGAATGGGAGCCGATGGGAGGGCGGTGGTGGTGCTGGTGGTGGCGGGGACAGCAACACTAGCTGGCGTGTGGTGGCTGCTGACACCCGCCTCCACAAGGGAGTCATCCTCCGAGTTGCTCTGGTCCTCAGCTGAGGTGGATGGTGCTGAGGACTCCTCGGTGTGGCTCCCCTCGCCCTCCGTGCCACTGGGTCCCTCCGACCACTCCTCGGCTGCTGACCCAGTCTGGCTCTCTGGCTCCTCCTGGTCCGTGGAGCTGTCCCCTTCCGTGGCCGTGGATGTATCTGCAAACAATGGGGAAACAGACAGACATCAGTCACCTGCACCAAACGCACACACCACTGTGAGCACAGCACATTACAGAGCAAGCCCTGGCATCATTAGTTGTACATTGCTAAAAGTGCCCTAACTGAACAGGAGAAGCCAATTGTCAGTCTGATGCCAAGCATGGCACTCACATCCCACATGGCCTTGCAACCATCTGTCTGGTGTCTGTTGGATTGCAACACCCCAGTGTGGACACATGCACCAAGTACACAGTAGTTGGACAGTGCAGAGGACACGGTGTAGCATGTGCACATGCACACATCACAGCTCTTGCCACTGAGTCAGTACAGGTTTCCGGATGAAAGGGATGCCCAGAGTCAAATAGGAAATGCATGTGATGCATACCAGCGACAGACACCATGATGCACCCATGTCCTGATAGCCAGCGCCACTATGGTGTGCATGTAGCACATGTCACTCCCCTGCAGGACCACCAATAAGTTGACACATGCCATGGCAGAGGCATGACTGCTAAGTCATACATCACTGTCTCAGTGATGTATGACTTGGCAGCCAGACAACAACACTATGCACTGTGTCACAACAGTAGGTCATGGGGAATGCAAGTCCTGGAGCTGCACAAGTGCACATGTACATCCCCCACACAACACATCATCTTAACCCTCATCTGTCCAGGTCACACCTATTGGACATATGGGAGACCTGTGACACTACCCTTGGAACCTGAGCCCCTCACAATTTGCTGTGAATGGGGAACAGCTGCCTGAACTTCACATTCGCATACCCCAGTCTGCACGGGCAGCTGATCAAACACCTATGTGACACACAAGTATCGTCTGCTATGGTCACATCTCCAGGGGCATGCTGAGCCCCTACCAAGAAACACCCCAGCAGTCCTGGCAACTAATCCACAGCACACTGACACAGAGGCAGACACCTGAGGGGTCAAATCACTGTGCACAATGTGTCAGCTGATACACGGGAGTGGGAGTACAGAGTGCATTGCATGGCCTGGAGTAGGCATGACTGTCCTGCTCCACATGAATGAGGGATGTGCCCTGGACAGTGGATAGCTGGCCATGTATGTGTGACACACGTAATCTGCACACTCCTGGGGCCCAAACATTGTTCCCACCCGCTGCATGGGCGTGTGCCACATACCCCAGGCACATGTGGTGGCTCAGCTCAGCAAGTGGACCGCATATCAAAGCAACACGCAGATCACATGTCCAAACCCAGGCGTTGTGTGAACAATGGACCCACCCATGATGCCCACAACAGAGTTAGGGAAACAGATGCTGTCCCCCACCTTTAGTGAAGCAAACTGCAAGGACACAGTCCCAAGTGACACAATTCCCTGAATGTAAGGGCCACACCTGGGTATCAGATGAGCAGTGGGCAGTGCACAATAGAGGGACATGGCTCCTGGACAACATGACTGCTGCACTGTGGCAGTTGAACCAGGCCAGAGGAGGGCACAAAGCATGTAATACAGAGTTCACAGTGCAGTCTTTGACTCACCCCCTCCTTGCTGCTGTCTGGCCTTCAGCTGCCCATCCAGGTCTGGAAACACCACCGCCAGGATCTGGAGCATGTGGGGGTCAGGGTCCGTGTTCCGCCCCTCCTGCGAGGAGGCGACAGCTTCAGCTGGACCCGTGCAATCCTCCGGGTCCAGCCCCGAAGGTCCTGCCACCTCTTCTGGCAGTTGCGGATCCGGCGCTTGTAGACCCCCACGGACCGGACAGCCCGGACGATGTCCTTCCAGATTTCCTGCTTCCGATGGGCATTAACCAGTCAGGATGACAAAGTGAAAAGGCCATTACCACACATGCAACATATCCGTGCATGACACAGTTGTATATACATGTCTCAATCACAGGGGCACATGATGTACACAGGCAGTGCAAAGCTGACCATGGACAGTTTGCCAGACGTCACTACATGGTATCATTGCATGGGAAGTAAAACCATGTTCAAATGCACTGTCACTGCACCATACCTGTCCAGTGCAAGTCACTACACACTATGGGGGGTGACAACTACTCAGTGAGCCTGCTAGCCAGTGGCGTGCAGACTCTCAGCCTTGCTAGTCACACAAAATGCACATTCAGAAAGGCAGTGCACAGAACACTCACCTGCTCCCCTGGTGTCCCATCCAGCTTGCTGTACTGTGGAAGTAGGCTGTCCTGCAGGGCCTGGTTCTCTTCAAGGCTGAAGGCTGGGGCTCTCTCCACAGTACGTGCCATTGCAGGGTCCAGAGGGGCAGAGACAGCAGCAGTGCAGTGGCAGATGTCGTCCTGGAGCATGTAGTGCAGGCAAGTGAGCTCTCAGGGGAACAGCCAGCAATATATATGTGCTGGAGAGGCAGATACTGTCCCTTGTGTCCAAAGTGATAGGTCCAAGTCGTTTGCATCTTCTGAATCTGGCCAATCCATGGAATAGCAGCACCAAAACACGCCCACAGCATCCTTCAAATCCTCAACTTCATGACATACATGATTTTGCAACATTGTTGTGGGTGACCAACTGAATTTCCAGCAACCGACTCGTTCAAAATTCGAAAACGCGTCCGTTGCCAGGCAAGCCCATTGTCAATGGGTGCGCACCGATCGGTCCATTGCGGTACAACGCGCACAGGGGTACAACGCGTACCCGCACACATTGAATGCAATGGGCCGGCCGGAGGCACCGATCGGTCCATTGCGGTACAACGCGCACAGGGGTACAACGTGTACCCGCACACATTGAATGCAATGGGCCGGCCGGAGGCACCGATCGGTCCATTGCGGTACAACGCATCACTGTACATGTGACTGGCATATGTCAGCATGCCTGTCTCAGATGGACATATGCCAGCCACAGATAGCTCCCAGGGAGTGAGGGGCACACCTACATCACGACAGCCTGTCCAAACTTTATCATAAGGCATGTAAGGATGCATTTCCTATTGTGTGTATGTTGGTGTACATGTTGTCCTGTGGGTGTCACCTGTGGGCAGCCACCCCCAGGCTGTGCACGTGTTCATGGGGACAGGATCCTGGGTGTTACGTGTACATGACCACTGTGATGTGCAACTGTTCATATCTGTGCATGTGCCATGGTCACATTTCACAGGGGTGTATGTGTATGTCATGTCACATACCCCGTGAGTCCCATGTGGGACGGTATGTTTGAGCCAGGGTGTCCCAGTGGCACAATAGTGATGGTCCTCCACAGTCTTTGTGCATGTAGTGTTTACAATGTCTCTGATTTCATGTGCACAATGGGAGACAGTCTCCACATCCACGTTGTGTGTGCATGGACTCTGATGTTGTGCGTGTGTGTGTCACAGACGTCCATGTCTGTCCTGCCGTGGCAAGTGGGGCCACTACCTGTGGGGGTCATGGTTGTTTTGCTGTGGTGTATACATGATACTCCATGTAATGCCAGTGTTCATGTGGCATTACAGGGTCCCTGGGAATGTACCTGTCGTTGAGCTGTGGTGCCTGGGGCACATCTGTCCTCACATGTCACTGTGGGGGGTTATTGTGACACGGCAGCAGGAGATGGGAACTGTGACACGGCCTCATGATATCCAATGGGCCAACCTGGGACTAATTGATGCCACCTGTTGGACCGTGTTGACAGATGTTGGCCATGTATGTACCATACATGTCCTTCCGGTACTGCACACTTCATGTAGTTGTGCCTCATAATGATGTATGTTGGGATCTTGAGTGTGTTCAATGCCGCATATGTGGGGTGACTGACAATCTTGCTTACTTTTCCTCTGCACTGCAGGGCTCCTGCTGTCCATCGGCCATTCCCAGACCTGGCAACGATGGTGGAACGGGACAGCATCCGACGGTACCGCTTCACCAGGCAGCTGATTGAGGATTTGGCAGTGCAGTTGTCCCCACATTTGCAGCCTGGCCGGCCGTATCCTACAGCGCTGACCCCCAAGGTGAAGGTGATGGCAGCCCTACACTTCTTTGCCACCGGTACCTTCCAACATACTGTGGCGACTGCTGGTGGGATGTCACAGACCATGTTCAGCCGTGTGCTCTGCGATGTTTTGGCGGCAATGTTGCTCTTCCTGAACCGGTACATCTATTTCCCTAGACTGCGACGACTCACTGACGTGAAGAGTGACTTTTATGCCCTGGGGAGGATGCTGCATGTCATTGGCTCCATTGATGGGACACATGTGGCTTTGGTACCACCACAGGCCCAGGAGCAGGCCTACAGGAACCGCAAGCACTACCACTCGGTCAATGCACTGGTGGTGTGTCTTGCAGACATGACCATCACACACGTGTGTGCCCGTTTCCCTGGTTCAGCACACGATGCCTTTGTGATGAGGAGTAGTCGCATCCCCAGGATGATGGCACAGATGCAGAACCAGCGTGCCTGGCTTGTCGGTGTGTACTGACTTTGTGCCATTGTGTGTGATCTGATCTGTAGTATTCCGCCCACTTTTCCAAGTCAGCTAATGTGCACTTGTCTGTCCGTAGGTGACTCGGGATACCCCAACATGCCGTGGTTGCTGACACCCCTCAGGAACCCTGTGACACCAGCCCAGATGCGCTACAATGAGGCACATGGTCGGACCAGGAGAGTGATTGAGCGGACCTTTGGTCTCCTGAAGAGCCGCTTCCGCTGCCTGGACAAGACCGGAGGGTCCCTCCCATATGCCCCTGCGAAAGTGTGCAAGATTATCATCGTCTGCTGCATGCTCCACAACCTGGCAGTGCGGAAGGAGTTGCCTCTCAACCAGGATGACAATGACCAACATCCGCCACCTGTGGAGGATCCTGGCCTGGACCACGATGCCAGTGACGATGATGATGATGATGGTGATGGTGATGTCCGCACACAGCTCATCACCAACTTCTTTAGCTGAATGTGAGTATCCTGAGGTGTCATGTCAATGATGTGAGTTGGCATGATGTGTGGGTGGTGCTCTGGTGCTGTTGGAGTGTGTCCATGGGCTACTTGACTGGATGTGTGTTGCGATGTGTGGTGACAGGTGGGCTGTACTCCCCAACAGTGTTGACATGCTAACTTGGTTCTGGGTGGGTATCTTGTAACATGTATTGTGCATGAGTTTTGCTGTTCTGTCCTGTACTCCATTGCTTTTGACTGTGTGTCATTTCTGTCCTTCACAGGGTACTTACAGATTCGTTTGGTCAACTGTGTCCACCGACGACGTGATTGCACTTCCAGGCTGGTAGCTGTTGTGTCCCTACAGGTGATGTGCGCCACACCCATGGACTTCCTTCCGTCTACAGTTGTTGACTGTGTGCCCGCTGCCAGGTGGGTTACCTTGCATCTGTAGTGGTTACGGCATGTTGCAACTGTGTAATAAACCTGTGCTTCACTTTGTGATGTGCGTTGTCTGTGGTCACACATTTGACTGCCATTTGCTTACTGCACCTGTGGGCTACTTGACTACAACTGGGAATGGGTGTGGTGTCTGTGCATTGCACCGTCTTCCCTGGCAACATCAGTGTAGGCAATGAGTCAGATGGCCTAGGTGTGTATGTGTTGTGTAGCCCTGGTGGTGTGTCTCCCTCATGTGTGTCACGTTGCCTGTACTCACATGCCTGTGTTGTCCTTGCTGTTGCAGTTCGCATACACAGTGTAATTTTGCAGTTCATCATCCCCATAACAGCACCCACGTTGGAATCACGACAGAGGCAAGTATGGTGTATTAGTGTGTTTATTGTGATACATTTGTGTTAATAGTGCATAGGATGGGTTGTGCTGTACATAAATCTTGCAATCCCAAGTTCCTAGGTGAATTGAAAGTCCTGGTAGACAGGATCCCCAGTATCGGGGCCACAGTTGTCTGACACATTGGTCCAACTTGTACTCCCCATGCAATGTGTGGGAGTAGTGTTGCCGTCAACAGGGTGAACAGTCTGTGCACAAAGGCGAACATCCAGAACAGGTTCAGGCTTCCTGGGAGTTGCGCTTGGCCATCGGCCTCTCACTTTTCCCTCCTCGGACGACCCCTCTTCTTGGGGGGGGGCCCTCAAGTACAGGCTGCTGCGGTGCAGGGGACTCTCCGCCAGAGTCCTCCTCCCTCCCTGTGGCAGTTGCAGTTTGTTCGGCACCAGATGTTGTTGGCACACAGGGAGGTGTGGACTGGTTGCTGTTCATCTGGCGGAGGCATTGTAAAATGTCCCTGTGCACCGCCGTCATCTCAATCAGTGCATCCCACTTGGACTCCACGCGGGACATGTGTGAGTCCACACGGGACATGTGTGACTCCACGTGGGACATGTGGGAGTCCAAGCGGGCATGATGGGCAGCCTGCTGCTGTTTAATGTCTCTGAGGAGCCCCACTACCTGGCTGAGCTCTCCGGTGCTGGACTGGTACGCATCAGCTATGCGTACCAGTTGTGGGTCATCATGCACACCAGCAACGTCTGCAAGCAGCGACCTCTGTCTCCCACCCCTCCCACCACCCCTGCTGACATGTGCAGTGTGTGCAGTGGCACGCACAGATAACCCTGGTCCACCTTGGAGGTTGGTGGTGGTGGTGGTGTCCATGGCCCCAGGTTGGTCCAGGGTCACTGTGCTGGTGTTGCTCCTTGTTCTGTCCATGTCGGCAGGGATGGTATTCGTGGTGACAGTCGTTGGAGGGGTGGGTGCAGGGGGTGCAGCTGGTGGTCCTGCTGGTGCTGCAGCTGGTGGTCCTGCTGGTGCTGCATGTTGACTTGCACCGGATGTGCCAGGTTGTTCTTCATCGTCCGAGGAGGACAGAGGCTGTACGACGCCAGTGAGCTCGGCATCCTCTTGAGCCTGGGACTGGGACTCCTCAGCGTCTGCTGCTGTGTCCCCATCATCACCTGTTTTTGGGAGACACAAACAATGTATGTTATGTTTCTGCAGGCATCAATGGTTGACACACATGACAGTTGTGACTGTGCCTCTGGGTGCGGGCCTGTACATTGCATTGTCCTAAGTCGTCACAGTCAGGGGTTGATATTGGTGTGGCACATTGTCCTGCATTATTTGGGCATTTCTATGTATTTTCTGGGGTGTGAACATGGTCTGCATTGGTTGTGTTCGGTTGACAGCCGGCCCTCCTTCCCACCCACCCAGCCAGTCAGTTATCCCACCATGGAACGTGCTTGCGTTGCAGGGAGTGTAAGTTGTCTCTCAGGATGTCAGTCAGTGGTGTCCTGCTGTTTGTTGGTGCACATTTGCCAGCAGGGCCTTGTGCTCCCCACAGCAGTAGCCAGTGTCAGCCATCTTGTGAGTCCTTCTCCACTCCCTGTGATGTGAGCATGGTTCAGGGTGGTGTTGATGGGACAGTTGTGGGGGTGAGCTATGTCTGTGACTACGACTCCCATCATGCCATTGCCTCCACCCCACTTCCCAGCATTCCCATACTTACTTGCATTTGTGTGGAGTTCAGTGTGTGTGGGTGTGAGAGCAATGGCAAGATGGCTGACAGTGGTGTCCTGCTGTTGGTTGGTGTGCAGTACCCAGCATGCCCTTGTGCTCCCCACGACACAGCAACAGTGTCAGACATCTTTGATGGGCCTTTCCACTCTCTGTGGGATGTGCATGCGTGAGTGTGAGCTGCTGGGCCATGTGGTGGGGGATGTAGAGCTGTGACTACGACTCCCATCATGCTATTGCCTCCTCCCCCTTCCCAGCATGCCCATGCTTCCTTCCTTTTGACTCTGCTTCCCTGTGGGGTGGGCTGGCTGTGCTGACAGGATGGCTGGGAGTGTTGTCCTGGCAGTTGTTTGGCTAAGAGTCCCAAGAGTGTCCCTGTGCTTCACACAACATAACCCAGGGTGGTGGTTCTTTGTGGGATCTTGTGTTAGGATGGGGGCATTGCATTCTACCAGGTGGGTTCTGTGGAGTTTGTGTTGGGGGGTGTGAGGGGAGGTGCTTGTGACTATGGTCAGTGCTGCAAGTCCCCCTTCCCACCCAGCTAGCCAGATATCCCACCATGGAACGTGCTTGCATTGCAGGGAGTGTAAGTTGTCTCTCAGGATGTCAGTCAGTGGTGTCCTGCTGTTTGTTGGTGCACAGTTGCCAGCAGGGCCTTGTGCTCCCCACAGCAGTAGCCAGTGTCAGCCATCTTGTGAGTCCTTCTCCACTTCCTGTGATGTGAGCATGGTTCAGGGTGGTGTTGATGGGCCAGTTGTGGGGGTGACCAATATCAGTGACTACGACTCCCATCATGCTATTGCCTCCACCCCCCTTCCCAGCATGCCCATGCTTCCTTCCTTTTGATTCTGCTTCCCTGTGGGGTGGGCTGGCTGTGCTGACAGGATGGCTGGGAGTGTTGTCCTGGCAGTTGTTTGGCTAAGAGTCCCAAGAGTGTCCCTGTGCTTCACACAACATAACCCAGGGTGGTGGTTCTTTGTGGGATCTTGTGTTAGGATGGGGGCATTGCATTCTACCAGGTGGGTTCTGTGGAGTTTGTGTTGGGGGGTGTGTGAGGGGAGGTGCTTGTGACTATGGTTAGTGCTGCAAGTCCTCCTTCCCACCCAGCCAGCCAGCCAGTTATCCCACCATGGAACGTGCTTGCATTGCAGGGAGTGTGAGTTGTCTCTCAGGATGTCAGTCAGTGGTGTCCTGCTGTTTGTTGGTGCACAGTTGCCAGCAGGGCCTTGTGCTCCCCACAGCAGTAGCCAGTGTCAGCCATCTTGTGAGTCCTTCTCCACTTCCTGTGATGTGAGCATGGTTCAGGGTGGTGTTGATGGGCCAGTTGTGGGGGTGACCAATATCAGTGACTACGACTCCCATCATGCTATTGCCTCCACCCCCTTCCCAGCATGCCCATGCTTCCTTCCTTTTGATTCTGCTTCCCTGTGGGGTGGGCTGGCTGTGCTGACAGGATGACTGGGAGTGTTGTCCTGGCAGTTGTTTGGCTAAGAGTCCCAAGAGTGTCCCTGTGCTTCACACAACATAACCCAGGGTGGTGGTTCTTTGTGGGATCTTGTTTTAGGATGGGGGGCATTGCATTCTACCAGGTGGGTTCTGTGGAGTTTGTGTTGGGGGGGGGGGTGAGGGGAGGTGCTTGTGACTATGGTCAGTGCTGCAAGTCCCCCTTCCCACCCAGCTAGCCAGATATCCCACCATGGAACGTGCTTGCATTGCAGGGAGTGTAAGTTGTCTCTCAGGATGTCAGTCAGTGGTGTCCTGCTGTTTGTTGGTGCACAGTTGCCAGCAGGGCCTTGTGCTCCCCACAGCAGTAGCCAGTGTCAGCCATCTTGTGAGTCCTTCTCCACTTCCTGTGATGTGAGCATGGTCAGGGTGGTGTTGATGGGCCAGTTGTGGGGGTGACCAATATCAGTGACTATGACTCCCATCATGCTATTGCCTCCACCCCCCTTCCCAGCATGCCCATGCTTCCTTCCTTTTGATTCTGCTTCCCTGTGGGGTGGGCTGGCTGTGCTGACAGGATGGCTGGGAGTGTTGTCCTGGCAGTTGTTTGGCTAAGAGTCCCAAGAGTGTCCCTGTGCTTCACACAACATAACCCAGGGTGGTGGTTCTTTGTGGGATCTTGTGTTAGGATGGGGGCATTGCATTCTACCAGGTGGGTTCTGTGGAGTTTGTGTTGGGGGGTGTGTGAGGGGAGGTGCTTGTGACTATGGTCAGTGCTGCAAGTCCCCCTTCCCACCCAGCTAGCCAGATATCCCACCATGGAACGTGCTTGCATTGCAGGGAGTGTAAGTTGTCTCTCAGGATGTCAGTCAGTGGTGTCCTGCTGTTTGTTGGTGCACAGTTGCCAGCAGGGCCTTGTGCTCCCCACAGCAGTAGCCAGTGTCAGCCATCTTGTGAGTCCTTCTCCACTCCCTGTGATGTGCGCATGGTTCATGGTGGTGTTGATGGGACAGTTGTGGGGGGGCAATATGTGTGACTGCGACTCCCATGATGCTATTGGCTACACTGACTTGGCCAGCATACACAGAATTCCTTCCTTTGAGTGGTCTTCACTGTGTGTTGGTGTTGTTGTGGTGGCTACATGTCTGGATGTGTTTGTTAGTTCTATTTGTGCCACTGCCTAGCTGTAGTTGTAGTTGTGTTTGTACATGTGTTGGCACAGTTGGATGTGACTTTCTTGATGGCATGTGTTGTGTTTATCTGACTGACATACACATTTTGGGATGATTCTGTTCTGGTTGCTGTGTAATTGCTATGAGTGCATGGTTTGAC
This sequence comes from Calotriton arnoldi, assembly GCA_963921515.1. Taxonomy (NCBI): domain Eukaryota; kingdom Metazoa; phylum Chordata; class Amphibia; order Caudata; family Salamandridae; genus Calotriton; species Calotriton arnoldi. The sequence goes on from CAWUFW010009354.1 coordinate 509,997, forward strand.
TCTCCCCTTGACAGTGATGTGTGTGTTTTGTGGCAGTATATTGTGTACATTTGTTGTGTACTCACCAGGCTCTGGGATGTCCTCTAGTCCATATACGCTCACTGGCGGAAGGATGGCCCGCACCTTCTCCTCCCAGGGCCTGAGGTATATTGGCTTGGCAGGAGGGCCACTGCCGGTGTGTTGGCTGTTGATGTAGTCTTTCGTCAGCATTTTCCGTACCCTCCTGCGCACGTCATACCACCTGTTCTGGATGTCGGTCTTTGTGCGCCGACATGGTGATTGGGCGTTCACCCTGTTGATGATCCTCTCCCACATCTTGGTTTTCTGCGACATGGGGGTCTGTTGGACCAGTGTGCCAAACAGCTGTGGCTCCACCCTGAGGATCTCGTCTACCATGACTTCCAATTCACTATCTAGGAACTTGGGATTCTTCTTGGGGGGCATGGTGATGGGTGGTGATGGTGAGTGATGTGTGTGTTGGTGTGCAGGTGAGGGTGTGTGAGTGTGTGTTTTGCTGGGTGTATGTGAGGTAGGTATTTGTTGGTGTGCTGATGGTGTGTGGCTTGTGTGAGGGATGAGCTGTGGGTGTGTGGTTGCTTTCTCTTGGGTGCTGGCAGTGGAATGGCATTTGCAAAGGCTCATGGTAGTGATTTGTGTCCTTTATATAGGTGGAGTTGTGGGTGTGTCTTTGTTCTCTGTCCCCCCCCAGTATTTATTGGCTTGGTAATTGCTTGTTTGGCCTTTTTTTGGGTGATTTTTCCTTTGTGCTGTTTGTGTATGTTGGAAACGTTCTTGTGACCAAGTCGGACCCTGCATTGGTCTCGTACGGTGTTCTCCGTTTCGTTCACGCTGTGTTTGTGCAGTTTTCTATGCTGCGTACGCGTCGGTCGCGGTGTATTGTGTTGCTTCGCCTCGGTTTTGTATGCGTGTCGGTCGTACGGCTTGTCCTCCGTCCGACTCGGTCGTGGTTTTCGCGCCTTGCATCGTACTTTGCGTTTTGGAGTTCGCGTGTACGTTTCGGTCGGATTTGTTCCGGGTGCGTGTCGGTCGGTTGGATTCGCGTGTTTTTCCGGCCGGATTGCTGTTTTCCGTGCGGCTCGGTCGGTCGACTTGGTTTCGGTACGTGTCGGTCGGATTTTTCGCGCCTTGCATCGTACTTGGCGTGTCGTGCGCCACGGGTACGTGTCGGTCGGTATTTTTTCCGGATCCGAGTCGGTCGGTGCTTTTTCCGGCCCGAATCGGAATCGACCCCTTAGTGAAGTTTGTCTGCTGCTGGAAGCCCTAGGTCCAATGTTAAGGCTAGGAGATTGTGATCACTTTCTTCTCGATTTTTTATTTCAAAATTGAGCAAGTGATAAGCCAGGGGAGAGGTCATAAAAATATAGTCGATTGTTGATAGGTCTTTAAATGTGGGACAAGCCATGTTTTTGGAGTCAGGACGTGTCGTCACTTGGTCCGCCGACATTTAGTTGAAAGAGGTAAGTAGTTAATTGACTTGTTCCTGTTCCTTGATCATTTGTACCTTCTTGGGATCTTTGCCAAGGATCTTAATGTTAAAATCCCCAGCGATCTCTACTTCGTGAGAGGGATGAGACAAGAAAATTTCTTTTAAGCTGGTACAAACAGAGTTAACTGTGTGTGATTTCGTTTTTTTTTTAGTGTTAAAATAGCAGTTGATAAGGAGCAGAGGGAAGGCCTTCTGACCGAACATTAGCCCTTTTATTGATACTACTTGCAGCCCCGGGATGTTTTGGTTAAATGGAGTCGCTTCAATTTTGGCCGTTTGTTTAATAAAAATTGAAAGGCCACCTGATGGCCTGCCGAATAAGCTTGTACATGTGTTGGGCTTTAAGGACTCATAAAACCCGTATAGTACTGTGGGGTTTAGCGCCCAAGTTTCCTGTAGACAGATGATATCACTGTTTTGCAGGCATGCTTGTCCAGATTTTGATGTCAAGGTGGATTTCAGTCCAGCCACATTCCATGAGGTGATTGTGAGCTCATTCTCCTTTGGTAGGTTTTGGGCCAGGGGAGTGAGTGGTTGGAGACAGAGATCTTGAGCGACGCTAGGAATTGGTTTGTCGGATGCTACTCTGAAAGTTGGTCAGCTGGTTCCGGCCTTCGAGGTTCTGAGCTCTTGGCTGGCATCTAACATTTCTGTGGTTGTTGACATAGGATACCATCAAGGAGTTTGATGCTTTTGAGGTACTTGGTAGCCAGTCGTGGGTGGCGTCCCATGCGCCCTTCAGTATGCTTCTGCGATGTACGGTGGGGTCCTCTAAGAGTAATACATGCAGGTATTTTGGCAGATGCAGTTTTTGAAGCTCAATACCTCATCCCTCAAAAATATGCGATTCTCTCAAAATGGCGTCTCTGATGGCAGTAGATCCCAAATTGGTAATTGTGGTCTCTGATGTCCCTTTTCCGGAAGTTTGAGCGAATCTTATGGAAATGAGATCAGCTGATGTTAGATTTTTCAGTAAGGGAATGTGTTGTAATAGATGTAGCACATTACCTCTATTTAGTGTGTCCAGGTGCCTGTTAGAGATAAAATGAGAGATAAACACAAGGCTCGAATCGTCATGATCATCTGTCATAGGAATTGCTCCTATTGTGATCATTTCAACTGTCTCCCACAGTTGGGGAGTGCTAAATACGTTGCTGGTACCTCCTAGAAAATCATTTGACTGAATATTTATAAGAGAGCTACTTTGGTGAGTTTGCCTCAAGTTAAAGTTGGAACAATCATGTTGATGTGGCCTTCTAACTTTCCCGCCAATGTCATTCCGCCTAATCAGGATGTAGGTCTGGTGTTGTTTGTTTCTTGCTGTCCCAAAATCTAGATTATGGCCGGTTGGGCTGTTACTCTAGTATCTCCTTTATGTTGGGCGAGAGCCGAGTTGCTGTGGGCCTGAGCAATAAGATCACTGAGAGCTTCCCTGGTTTCCTGGGAGATTGATAAGTGAAGCACTGCTTGCTTGTGAGCCATTGACCCGGACATAGCAGGCATGGTAGTGTCCCCTATGTCGTGTACTGCTGTTTGTTGTACAGACCCTATGTTGGAAAAAGGAGTAGATTCTGGGGTGCATGATACTCCCTGGTCCGATCTGGTGTTTCGCTGGGGAGCCTTGTTACTTAAGGGTGCCTCCACGATGGTTGTGGGTCTTGGTTGAGCACCAGGGGTGTTCCGAGTTGTAACACTTGCTTGAGGAGTGTTGGCCATCTCGGTGGGTGTTTTTATGGTTTCATGTCCATTGGTAACTGATGGGGCGAATATGTTTATTTTCTTTGAGTTACCTGTCTCAGAGTCCTGTTGCGTAGAGATCCGTAGTGTTTCCTCCATGCTATCCTATGAGCTTGTGTTTTCTGTGGAACCGCTGCTTGATTTGGAGTCTCGATTAAAAATCATGAAGAGCTGACAGGCATTGACTTGTTGGAATATACTTGCTGTGGTGTGTGGCCCAGCTGTCGACAGTCTCCATTTTATAGTGCGCTGTTTTAAAAAAAGTTTTTTTAGTTTCTTTTTTGCTGTTTGCGGGAGAGTGGGCAAAGACGCAAGTCCCTTTGAGAGCCAAAGTTCGGGACCTTGTACGGATACACTTTCATCCGTCAGAAAATGATCTGCAGGCTTCTGATATCTAGTGAGGGTGCCTATTTCTGGCTTTGTTGAGATGTAGTCTCTTGGTTTGATTACTGGGGGTGGCACTGGTTCCACTGTCAAAGGAGAGTTGTGGTTTATGGTTGCTTGGTGGACTAGCTGTTTTTTTCCTAATGTTGGTTCCCGAGAGGGTTTTCCAGGAGTTTGTGATTAATTTTTAACACTGTCTAAAATCTCCTGGATTTCTTATGAGGTGACTGAAAGGTGGGAGGTTTAGTGCTAGTTATTATCTTAGCTTGTGCTTGAGTTTCCAGAGTTGAGAGAAGAGTTAAATGCAGGGGAAAATTTGTATTATTGTTCACATGAATTTAGGCAGTTGTCATTTGTTTGTTTAAAAGCAAAGGCACATCTTTTCATCCTGAGATCTTTTCAAGGTGGTGTTGTTGAGCCCCCGGGGTTTCCTTTGGTCGCACTTAGTTAGTGTAGGCCCAATAGTGTCTAGCTGCTTGAACATGTAGGCCCCTTGGTACCCGAGGTCAAGCACAGGGCTTGTGCCGGTCACCGCACTGAGATCCTGCGGGACGATCTCTTGAGGCGAGGTGGAGCAATAGTCTAAGGGGTCGACCTGCTTTTTACAAGCCAGGTTTCTCTTTTTTACCATGGTGTGTTGCAGGAAGTTCCCCCGAATCCTTGATGAATTTCAGTCGGCAGGGAGGAGCTGTCGTACTATGATACTGTGGCACATGGGCTTATCTCAGTGCAAAAGAATGAACAAGACAATGTGACAATATGATGTAAGCACCGACTTTCCTCCCAACTAGATAGATGAGCTGGATCGAAGCCCTGTGTGTCCACCTCTGATTAAGGGGGATGCGCAGAGGATTTATAAGCCCACTTTAGGTGCTGCTGCTCCGCTTTTGCTTGAGCTCACTTTGCTGCACATAAGGGCAGTAAGGTACACCGCCAGTCCGGGGGGATTTGATATGGGCTTAGAGCTATTATGGAGAGGCTTGAAGAGAGTTTCTGGGCTTTGTGGAGGCTCCGTGAGGGGTTTGAGATACTCTTTTAAAAGAGGGAGCTGTGGGACACTTGAGAAATCAAGTCAAATTTCGCTGTGGGGTGAAAGTGTCCAAGTGACCTACCGGCAGTCTGGTAAAGAATGCCGGAGGGGCTCGAGTGGGAGTAGACAAGGCCGACCTCAAGCCGCAACCAAACCTGGAAGGGCCATTTCTGCAGTGGCCCAGGCTCACACTCAGCGAGCGGTATCTAATACCACCGTGCTCGGGCACCTTGTGACACCTTTCTGCACCTTGTCTCACCTTGCCTCCTGCTGCCACTGCCTTGTCGCTGCCCTGCGGGGCTGGGTGGGTGAATTCCAGTTGGCCTCCAAGGGTTCTGCGTTTTCTGCCATCGCAGGCCCGCCGGCTAATCAAGAAAAGCCCGGGGGTGGGCCCGATCAGGAGCTCATGGGTTTGCCGCAAACCTCTCCCAGACCTAGCTGTGCCTCCTCTGTGGGGGCCTGGGCTCTCACTCCATGAACGGCGACTAATGTCGTCATGCTCGGGCACCTCCCGTTAACCCCCTATTGGTGCTGGCTTCTGCTGGACTGCTGGGCCCCTTCGCCAAGTCCGAGCCCCATTGGCTAGGGCCAGTATGATACCAGGCCTAGTACAGTGGCGGGAGTCATGAGCGGCTGTCAGCTTTCGATTTCAGCGTCCCAGAAGCGGAAGCACTCTCAGTGTATCCTGTAACCTGTTGGATGTGGATTGTTAGTGTGCTCAGAGGAGTTACAGTTTATTGCTCTTATCAGACATATTCTCTCAAAAAGCAAGGTTGAGCTGGGAGTAGGGAGAGGTGCCCCTTGGCAGGACAGTAAATGGTACAGTTGGTTGGGGTCTGATCTTTGAACTTGTACAAAGGCTTGTGGGACTACTTAGGGTTGTAGGCAAACATGTTGTGTTTTTTGATGGAAAAGAGCATTCTGTTTTGTTTAGGGCAGAACATAGAGAATTAACAACAAGGTGACATCATCTCAAGATGGACACAGCAAATAATAAGAAGACAGAAAAAAGGTTGACAGCCGAGAAAGCAAATTTTGTTAAGTTTCCTAAGAGTGTGTCAGCCATCCTATTACAACTATATTATAGATGATATGCACAGGAGAAAAATCCATTGTTGACTCAGACTAAAATTTCGACTATTATTTTCTCCCTGAAATGCTGTTTATTGGTGCAGACATCAAAAGCCTTTCTGGTGATTTACAGCATGGATGACCCACTGAAAAGTAGTCTTGTTAGAAAGGATGATCCCATTAGGAAAAAACATTTGTTTATGGCAATGCGAGCATGCTGTGCCTCTGACTTTATTTCATTGATACAATTTAAGGCAGCACAGGCTGTGACAGCTGTTTTCTTTTCAATGTCACAACGCACATTCCTTATTGTGCTACCCACAGAAGTACTTTAAACATGTCTCAGGCCTGCCACTGCAGAGCCTGTGTGTGCAGTTTTACTGCCCTTTCAAAATTGGCATTTAAAACCGTTTGCCAGCCTTAGACTCTCCTTTGGTACACATAAATCACCCCTAATTTAGGCCCTAGGGAGCCCATAGGACAGGGTGCTGTGGAAGTAAAAGGTAGAACATGTACTTTTAAGTTTTGCATATCCTGGTAGTGAAAAACACCCACATTTGTTTTTCACTACTCTGAGGCCTACTCCTCTCATTGGTTAACATTGGGAATTCCTTATTAAACGTTTAAGCTTTAATTCCTGATTGGAAAGGAGTAGCTCTGCCATGTTTTATATCTTTGGAATGGTAATGATAAATCCTGTGTACTGGTAAAGTTGGATTTAATGTTACTATTTTAGAAATGCCACTTTTCAAAAGTGGGCATTTCTCTGCTCTTAAATCGCTGTGTGCCTGCAGCCTGTCTCCAATACACATCTGGGGTGGGTGACAGCTTGACTTTGTGCATTCCCTCTAGACAGCCACACACAAAGGGAGGCTAGGTTTGGCTGAGTGCCCATCTGCATCCGGATGGCTCATCCTGGGCAGGATTGGAGGGAGGAGCTGACACTGACACCTGAATAGGTGGTGTCCTGTCCCCACACAAAGGGTTGATTACCTCCCTGTAGTGAGTCTGGAGCCAGGGCTGGAAAGAGAGAGCTGGACTCTGTCTTGAACCCATGTGACCTCCAAGGGCTTGTTGGCTTGCCTCCTGTTGCTTGAGACTCAGGGATATCAACGTCTCATCATCCGCTCCTGTGCCTGGTCCATTGGAAGTGGATGGATCCAGGTGCTTGCTCCAGTGAAATTGACACATCTCTGGTCTGCCTGTAGCATAACCAGCACATTGACCATGTTGCAGGAGCAGAATCAGTGCAACGCAGTCAGAACCAGCGCTTCGACTTAAAGAACCGTTGCATCAGAATCAACGCATCACCGCAGCTGCAGTGTGGAAAGATCGACATATCCCCTCAACTGCGTGGAGTAACCTGGCACATCATCTGTAGAACCAAAGCCTCTCAGCTCGGTGCAGCATCTTCGGAACCAACTCATTGCCACCACTGCATGAAGGAAATTGACGCATCACCTCGACTGCGGGATCAACACTGATGCATTGCTCAGCTGCACCCCGCATCTCGCTGTTGCAACTAGGATCAAGGTACTGTGTTCATCGGTCCTGCATGGCTCTTGTATCCAGCCCGCACCTCATTGCAGAATGCCTAAACTCTTGACTTTGCCCCAGTCCAGCGTGACCAGATAATAGGTGCTCATTGCTTCTAAGAGCTATTTTGACTTTTATTCTTTAGAAATTCATCTTTTGAGTTCTGCTCATTGTATATTTGTTATTTTGGTCTTGTTTCATTTAGAAAAATCATATCTATTTTACTAACCTGGTGTGGAGTCTTTTTGTGGTGTTTTCATTGAGTTACTGTATGTTGTGGGGCACAAATACTCTACACATTGCCTCCTAAGTTAGGCCTGCCTGCTCAGTGTCAGTGTCAGAGGGTGAGCACAGGATAATTTATGGTGTGTGTGACAGACTTACCCTGACTATGATTGTGGTCCCTACTAGGACAGGGTGCATAGCTCTGCCATTTGGAGACCCAATTTCTAAGATTGGGATATTATCAATGATGTGATTGAGTTGGCATCAAGCTGATATGACCCCTGTAAGCTACATGTAAGCACTTCTAAATCTAATATCACTATCGTATAGAAGTGTTGTGGAGTGAAACACTTGGATAGATGGGAAGGCACTGTTTGCAACATTATTTTTCAATTGGTGGGACATTACGCGATTCAACTGTGACAAATGCTTGCTTCCAATTTTCCTTTGGCGTTTATCAACTGTGGTGATTATATATAGCTATAGTGATTAACAGTCGGGCAGCCGTCTCCGCGGTGTTACTGCAACTTTCAATGTTCTTATCCTTGGCGCTCATTTATCAAGCTGTGTCTGGCCATTAGTATTTATTGGTTGGCGTCCATTTTCGCATTGATTAAAAAAAACTTTATGGGTGTGATTTTTGGAAAAGCAAGCTTGTGAAAGCATTTCAAATGGAGCCATGTGGCAAGCTCAGCTCTTGCGACTTGATGTAAACAAGGAGAATATGTCTGCGCCATTAAATAGTTACCTGGAGCAGGCGATTCGGCTGAGTGCAGAGGAGCAGGAATGATGGCATTGCAATCTCAGCAATAAAAACTGAGGAAGGACTGAACAGGAAGTGATGCACATCAGACTGCATAGAAATAAAGGAAGGACTCTGTTACAGGGCATATCATCAGCCATCTTTGAAACACTCTGAATACTGAAAACTGTTTTTATTTCTATTAGAACCATAGGATTTCGCCTCTCGGTGGTGAGACAGAATATCGAGTTAAAAATCTTGACTGACATAATATTGAGTGAAAAATGTTGTGGAATGGAAATACCGAGTGCAAGAATATCTTTGTCAAGAATATCGATTTTAAGGTAAGTAATATTGATTTTTAAAATATAGAAGTCATTTATATAGTTTGTAAAAATATAGTTGTTTAAAATATCCTTTTTAATTATTGGTATGTTTTTTAGTATATTAGTTACATTTTTAGTAGTTACAAAATTTAATTTAATTAAATTTTGTGTTTTTTAGTTTTGTAGCAGGTTGTGGGTTTATAGGGGTATAGGGTGGGAAGTATTTAATTATAATACATTAATGATCATTTTTTAATTAAATTTATTTGTTTAATTGATATTTAATTTTGTTAATTATGTTATTAATCTAAATGCTTTTTGTGGGTTGTGGCATTTACAAGGGTAAAGGGTGGAAAGTAATTTATTTTTAATTAATTAATAATTATTTGTAAATTAATATTAATTAATTAATTGATAAATAATTATGTTAATTATGTAACTTTTTATTTTTAGGTGTGGGTTGTGGGGTTATAGGGGTAAAGGGTGGAAAGTAATTTACTTTTAATGTATTAATAATTAGTTGTAACAGCATATTAATTTATTATTTGATAATTAAATATATTAATTGTTTAATTAAATGTTTTTTAGGTTTGGGTTGTGGGGTTTATAGAGGTAATGGGTGGGGAGTAAATTATTGTATTTTATGTGTTAAGTATCTGTTATATACTAATAATTAATTAATTGTAAATTCATTCATTTAATTGAGTTATTATTATTTTTTTAGTTTAATTGTAGGTGGGGTTATGGGGTTTATAGGGGTAAAGGGTGGAAAGTTAATTAATTTTAATGAATTTATATTTAGTTTTTCATAAATAATATTTGCTTACTTGATAAATAATTATGTTAATCATGCAGGTATTTTTTTTTAAATTTAGATGTAGGTTGTGGGTTATGTAGAGGTGTGAAGTAAATTAATTTAACATTTTTAATATTAAATATATTTGTAGTTTTTATTCAACATATATTTTAATTTTTTTACTTTTTTTAACTATTTTTATTTTGCTTAAGGTATTTTATTTGTTTTTAATGTTGCCCTGACTGGAGTGGGAATAGTAAATGTTACCCCTCCTGTAATCCAACACTTTCCCTACTGTTGCACTGACTGGAATGGGAATAGTACATTTTTGCCCCTTTGCTATCCAACACTGACCCTACTGTTGCACTGACTGGAGTAGGAATAGTAAATTTTGCCCATCCGCAATCCAACACTTTCCCTGCCGTTGCACTGACTGGAGTGGGAATATTAATTTATTTTTAATTATAATATTTATTGTTGTGTTAATTGTACTGGGAATAGTAAATTGTAGTATTTTCTAATGTTATATTTTAATTAATTTGATATTTATTGTAGTTAGAGTAGTAAATCTTATTTTTGTGTGATGTAAAAAAGTTTTTACTGTTGTGTTGTGTTAGGTGGAAGTAATTATTTATATATTCATTTAGTCTAAAAATGTTTTTTTAACGTAGTGGGAAATTTGTATGTATTTATTTAAATTTTTAATAATGTATTTTATGTTGTAATTTACATCAATATGCGTTTGATTTATTATCATAATAATATTTAAAAACATCAATATTTTTTGTTTTTAAATTATTTATAATTAAATTGTAAAAACTATGGGGCCCATTAGAATGTCGGGCGGATTGCCACCGCCCGCATGACGGTGGCGATCCGCCCGACATTCTCTCCTGCCCGCATGCCAATTCCCCCCTGCCATATTACTATGGCGGGGGGGAACCCGGCGGACGGAAAGACCGTCCGCCGGTTTTCCGCCCGGTCGATGAGTCGACCGGGCGGAAAAGCTTTTAATATGGTGGCGGTGTCTGTTAGACACCGCCATCCGTATCAGGATGCATGCGGGGATTTGCCTTTCCGTGGCGGCAACGCCGCCACGGAAAGGCATGCAGTATTCTACATTGGGGGCCCGTAGCGGGCCCTAGGGATTCTGGGGGTGGGGGGTGCACACATTTGCATGCACAACATGGCAGGCACCGCGCAGTGCCTGCCACGTTGTGCATGCAAATGCACAACATGCATTTTTGGCATTGCGGCGGGCGGTGCTGAATGCACCGCCCGCCACAATGTTGAAAATGCAGGATGCGCCCGCCAGTGTGGCGGGCGCATCCTAATTACCCCCACGGGACCACCGCACTTATGGCAGGCGGTCCCTTTGTACGTCGGGATGGCGGGCGGACAAAGTCCGCCAGCCATCCTAATGATGCCCTATGTGTTTACTTTTTATTTTAAATTAAATTGGTTTCTTTTTTAAATATTTTATCTTTTTGGTATATTTAAATATGTATACATATATTTTTGATAATATATTATTTACGATTTTTTAAATGATATTATTATTTAAAATATTTGTTTATTTATATTTTTATATACATGTTTATTCAAATATATATAAATATCTGTGTTTATATTTTAAAAAGTAAGATTATTTGTTATATTTGTTAAAATATACATTTAAATATGTTTTATTTTTATAAATTAATGTTAGTATTTAATATGTTAATTTTAATATTTTAAATTATTTATATTTAAAAATCGCTATTTAACACAACTATATTTTTGTAAACGATATTTTTTTCGATATTTTTGTACTTACCTCTTTAAGTATAGGCTGTCGATCTTTTTGTATCCTATATTTTTCCCTTGATATTTTTTACATTGATATTTTTTAGGTCGATATTCTGTCAGTCAGTGATCCTCGCCTGACAATGGTAAACATTTTGGGGTCGATTCCGATGTCGCCAAAAGTGCCTTCCCAATGCTATCCGCAGGCTTACCTTACGTCCGACCCGTATCCGGAGCTTTTTCCTACAAACTAGCAAGTACGATGCGTATAACAGGCAAATCTCCGACAGAATCGTCCGCTCCGATTCGTGCACTATGTCAGTAGCGAACAGGCTCAGGAAACACGGAAAGCGAGTCGTACGGAGGCGCAACCTAACCAATTTACAGATACGCAAGTACGATGCGTCCCCAATACGCGTCGCACAGGGCGCCGGCTCCAGCACGTCACAGCATCCGGACGAGGCGTATGAATGAAAGCTCCGAGTCGCACCAGAACACGATCAACGGGGACGAGACGGAGCAGCCATGTATCCAATCGCGCATGTCTTCCCTATACTGTACGCCCATCGTTACTGACGCGCACGACGCAGAAGGTAAGTTAGACACCTACCACACACCAAAATGTCACGAGTACACGAAAGGAAACACCACCATAGGGGGGTGGATGATTATCCCAAATAGCATATCCCACCCATAGGGGGTGGATGCCTATCACTCACAGTATTGTCCACCCCATAGGGGGTGGATGCCTATCACTCACAGTATTGTCCACCCCATAGGGGGTGGATGCCTATCATTCCCAGTATTGTCCACCCCATAGGGGGGTGGATGCCTATCACTCCCAGTATTGTCCACCCCATAGGGGGGTGGATGCCTATCACCCACAGTATTGTCCACCCCATAGGGGGGTGGATGCCTATCACACACAGTATTGTCCACCCCATAGGGGGGTGGATGCCTATCACTCACAGTATTGTCCACCCCATAGGGGGGTGGATGCCTATCACTCCCATTATTGTCCACCCCATAGGGGGGTGGATGCCTATCACTCACAGTATTGTCCACCCCATAGGGGGGTGGATGCCTATCACTCCCATTATTGTCCACCCCATAGGGGGGTGGATGCCTATCACTCACAGTATTGTCCACCCCATAGGGGGGTGGATGCCTATCACTCCCAGTATTGTCCACCCCAGAGGGGGGTGGATGCCTATCAGAATGACCATCCCCACTCATAGGGGGCAGGATGCCCATCAACACCAGGATACACACACATAGGGAGACTAAGCAAACCACCCCCTCTACCATCTTTGCAACATTGCATGTTTGTATGTGACAAATGCTCACAACACAGAATGTGGCAGTGGACATACAATGTGACTCACAACACATTTGTGCCCAAAATGTTAATGTGTGTCACTAATATCCTGCTGCAACTGATCACTGTTGTAATGGGACATAAACCCCCCATCACCACAGTGACCAAAAGGTCATTGTGTACATGAAAATACCAGCACCTTCAAAACAGCATGCATGAGTCCGTGTCCAAATTGCACAAGCAATGTTGTGGCAATGTAGTGGTTGTGTCACATACAAACATAGATTTGGTTTGGAAAATATTGCCGTGTATCACAAGAACACCCTCTGCCATGTGCAGACAAGCAATGGCCATGACCCTTGACAATGGCTCCAGTGAACAGTCAGACAATGTGCACAGTGAGCACCATGAGGAATACACACATATCTACACCAACAGACACACACACTAAGGAATCCTGTGGAGACTGTAGATGTTATGTGAACAAGTCCCATACCATGTCAGCAATGGGAGATACCAAACATGATGAATGTGCAGGCCGATGAGCCAGGAGACACAGGGACACTAGGTAAACCTCCAAAAACATACTGCCAATGGCCGGGAAAAGACATAACAGTGCAGTGGTGCCGTAGCACAAACACAGACACCATTACAATAGCAAGTTCATGATACACATCATCAACATCATGTACATAATATGCACCACCACTGGATAACAAAAATGGCTTTATTCAGCAATAAAATATATATGAATGTTCATGCCACGATGCAAAAAGGCCAATGGCCAGTCCATCAAATAGTCCAACCAGGGTAACAGGTGAAAACTTGTCATCCATTTATTGCCTGCACTGCTATGGACCAGGGACATCTCACCCCTTGGAGGGGCATACATAGTGGCAGGCCAGGCACCGCAGGGACAGGATCAGGGGACAGGAGAATGGGGCAGGGGAGGTGTGGTGGGTGCAGGAGTGACGCCAGCAACTGCAGTGGAGGGGTCTGACACAGTGGGCGCCATCACCACTGCTGGGCACAAGTCAGATGTGGGGTTTACCTGCACCACTGCAGTGTGCAGGACAGATGTGGTGGACGGGCTCTCAACTGCAGTGCCCAAATCAGACGGGTGGGATGTCCCTCCTACTGCAGTGCCAACATCAAGAGGAGTGAAATGGGGTTCAGATGAGGTGGGCAGGACAGAGGGGGGAGACACGGTTTCCACACCAGTGGCAGGAACAGGCTGAGCATGTGAGGCGGGGTGGAAGTGCATGTGGAAGGGGGGGAGGGCCTAAGCATCCTGGGTATGCGGTATGGGTGTGTGGGTGAACCTGGTGCAGGGAATGGCCGTAGGACCTGTGTATTGGCGTCCGGGGTGCTGCAGGATGGAGAGTGTGAGGTGGAAGCCTGTGCCTTTGGTGGTGTCTTACCCTTCCTGGTCCGGGGAGACTTGCGGGTGGGGGCCTCAGTGTCCATGCGCCTGGGGGAGGGTGTCCGTTTTGCAGGGGAACTCCCCTCTGTGCGTGCTGACTTCCTCTTCCCCTGTAAGTTGGAGCAGATGGTTCTGTGGGGAAGAGGCCAAGGTCACAGAGGAAGAGCTGCTTGGAAGTGGGGGCAGTAGGTGAGGCAAGGGAAGGTGTTTTGGAGGGAGAGGCATCTGAGGAATGCGGAGTGCTTGTGGATGCCTGTATGTGTGTCTGTGACCCATCCCCTGTGTGTGTGCCATCAGTCCCCGGAGTGTGCGTGCTTGTGGATCGAGACTTTGGCTTGCGTGTCTGTGTGCTGCCATTGCCTGATGTGGTGCGTGCATGTGCGGGTGTGTGTGTCTGTTGGACAGGCAGGGGAGTGGTGACTGTGGATGTGGCAGAGGTAGCAGGGGTGAGGGCCTGTTGGAGGAGGGACACTGCTGCCGTCTGTGTGGAGGCCATGGCCTGAATGGTCCGATGTAGGGCAGACATGCTTTATGAGATGCCCTCCATGAAGGACACCAGTTGTGTCAACAGACTGGTGTGGGAATGGAGGACACTCAGCATCGCTGTCTGACCTACATGGAGCTGCTTCAGTAAGTCCACAGACTCCACACTCAGGGCAGCAGGGGAGACAGGGGCAGGTGGTGCGGTGCCTGGCACGAAGGAGACATGCTCCCTTACATGGGAGCCTCCACGGACATCTGGAAAGGGAGTAGAAGGGAGGGTGGAGATGGTGGTGGTGGTGGGGCCAGACCTGCTAGGTGTTGTCTGGGGGCTGCTGGCACCCGCCTCCACAAGGGAGTCATCACTGAAGCTGGCGTGTTCCTCAGCCGAGGTGGACGTAGCCGAGGTCTCCTCAGTGTGGCCCCCTCAACCTCCGTTCCACTGGGTCCCTCCGAATCCTCTGCAGCGGACCCTGTCTGGCGCTCTGGCTCCCCATGGTCCGTGTAGCTGTCTCCTCCAGTGTCCGTAGATGTAACTGCAAATCAACAGGGTAAACAGAGAAACATCAGTCACTGTATAGACATCACACATCACAGTCAGAACAGCACATGACAGCGCACGTTTGTGCATCATTTGCAGTAAATACTCTTAAGTGCAGACACATATTTGCAAAACACACATGTCAGTCTGCCAGCAAACCATGCCCCTCATATCCTACATGTCCATGGAGACATCAGTCTGGTGCATGTAGCCAGACACGACTCATTTGTGCACACATGCACCACATAGACAGTTGCCTGAACTGCAGGATTTGTGATGGAAATGTGTCAGTACACACATATACCATCCCCTGCCACTGAGTTTGTACATGTGTCAGGTAAAGGGATGGCCAAAGTAATTGTCAGTAATATGGATATGCTTCCTTCACCACACACCATGATGTGCTCATGTTTTGCTGGACGATGCCACAATTGAGTGCATGCAGGACAACTTCCATCACTGCAGGATACACTAGAGCAAATTAAACAACATGCTACAGGGCAGTCTGGGTAATCAGTCATTGCTGCCTTCTGTCACTGGGGCAGTGCATCACAAAACAAACAGTCTGCACTGTATCTCAATCATGTAGTTGTGGGGAATATAAGCCCTGAATCTGTCAAGTGCACATGTTGCCCCACTGCTACCCACATGTTAAGGCAAATGATGATCCCACTTCCAACATATGCCACAGTAGAGTGACAGCAAGCACAAGTCTGGCAACATGAGCACATCACAGTCTGATGACAATGAAGTATAGCTGCCTGCACTTACATTTTGGAAACACCATCAGGCACAGTCAAGTGATTACACACCGATGTTTGACCCCATCGTGAAGATCCAACAGCCACATGTCAGCTGTCTGACCACCCAAAAATAATTGACACCCCAGGAGTCTAAAAAGCTAGCCCACTCCACAATGAGACAGAGGCTGACACCTGATTGCACATTGCACAATGCATTCAATTTACTTTGACACACATGATTAGGAAAACTGAGTGTACACCATGTCCGGAGTAGACATACCTGACCTGGTCCATGTGCAACATGGGATTAGCCCGAACAGTAGGCATGTGTCCATGCATGTGTGACACACATGATGGACATACTTCAGAGATCACAACATTGTCACACATGCTGCATGTGTGTGTGGGTAACACCCCAGACACATATGGCGAGGCAGAGCATCAACTAGGACATGTATGTATGGCCCACACAGAGTGCATGTCACATATCTGTCAATGTGCAGACACATGTCAATAAATTCCACACTCATGAAGGCTAATACATACTGCCTGTAGCAGATGCGGTCCCCCACATCAACCTTGGAAAACAGCAGGCCCCCCCCTTTCACTGACTGAAAGGGACACACCTGTGTATCATATGAGGAAGGGCCATTACAGAAATAATGGACATGATTCTAGTTCAAGCAGACAGATAAACTGTGGTAGCGTAACCAGGCTGAAGGAATGCAAAGATCATGTTAGACACAGTTCACAGACAAGGCATGCACTTACCCCCTCCTTGCTGCTGTCTGGCCTTTAACAGCCCATCCAGGTCAGGGAAGACCACTGGCAGAATCCGGCGCATGTGGGGGGTCAGGGTCTGGTGTCCGCCCCTACTGCGAGGAGGCGACAGCTTCAGCAGGACTCTAGCAATGCGTCTGCTCCAGCCACGTAGGTCCTGCCACCTCTTCTGGCAGCTGCGGATGCGACGCCTGTGGACCCCCACAGATCGAACTGCCCTGGCAATGGTCAGCCAGATCTCCTGTTTCTGATGGGCATCAACCTGTGAGGATGACAAAGTTAAAGGGCCATTAACACACATACAACATGTTTGTGCATCACACAGTTGGATAAACATGTGCTGTTCACAAGGGCATCTGATGTACACAGGTAGTGCAACTATGTGGATGGACACTTGTCCTGCATCACCAACATGGAAACATTGCCTGGGTAGTATGACCGTCTCTAAATGCACTCTCACAGCACAGTACCTGTTCAGTGCAGGTACCTGCACACTTTGCGTGTGACAACTACTGAGTGAACATGCTAGCCAATGCTTCACACAATGCCATTAGTGCTAGTCAGACAAGATGCACAATGAGAGAGGATGTGGACTGCACACTCACCTGCTCCCCTGGTTTCCCATACAGCTTGCTGTACTGTGGTAGGAGGCTGTCCAGCAGGGCCTGGTTTTCCTCCTCTGTGAATGCTGGGGCCCTCTCCACAGTACGTGCCATCCTTGGAGCCAGAGGATACAGAGACAGCAGCAGTGGTAGCAGAGATGTCTATATGGAGCATTCAGTGCAGGCAAGTGAGCTCTCAGGGCAAGACACAGCCTTATATTTGTGCTGCAGAGGCAGAATTGGTCCCATGCGTACAAAGCGATAGGTCTGACTCGTTCGCATCCTATGAATTAGTCCAATCCATGAGATAGGACGCATCTGACACGCCTACCGCAACTTTCAAAATACCTTCATCATGACAATTTAGATTTTGATACATTTGTTCTAAAATTTAACCGAATCGTACCCTACGCGAATCGTGCACGATGCAAAATGCGCGTCTGTCACCATGACGACCAACAGGCAACCAGTGCATCCGGTTCGGTCAGGATGTGTCAGACGCGTGTATTGAAAACTCACCCGCGTCGAACAGCATTGAATTAAGCATGCAATCTGTCAGTCCGGCTCAGTCAGGATGTGTCAGACGCGTGTATTGAAAGCTCACTCGCGTCGAACAGCATTGAATTAAGCATGCAATCTGTCAGTCCGGCTCGGTCAGGATGTGTCAGATGCGTGTATTGAAAACTCACCCGCGTCGAACAGCATTGAATTAAGCATGCAATCTGTCAGTCCGGCTCGGTCAGGATGTGTCAGACGCGTGTATTGAAAACTCACCCGCGTCGAACAGCATTGAATCAAGCATGCAATCTGTCAGTCCGGCTCGGTCAGGAGGTGGCAGACGTGTGCATGCAATGCCCACTCATCAACTCAGACAATGTATGTATGAATAATGGCATGCTGTATGCCCTGTGTGGATGGAGTTCTGCACATGTCAAATGGGACAGACACAATAGACAAGACTACTCACATTATGATCCTAGCTTACAGTGCAACTATAGCAGTGTTTGTGAGGGACATGACTAGTGTGAGTGACCACTTCCCAGATCATCCTCCTATGCTTGGCCACTGTCCCAGGGGATCATTGTGTTGTGTAGGTCATACATCACATCATGACAATGTCCAGACCATGACAGTGTTGTGCATGGTGACAAGCTGTCTGTATGTAGTGTTGTTGCTAGGTCGTAATACCTTGTCCATGTCTGTGTACATTCAATGCATGTGCTATTTGACCTAAGAATCTATGGCTGATACTTAATTGTGTGTGTGTTGTGCATGTTACAATTGATCACATGGAGAGTGTCAGAGAACAGTGAGTAGTCACAGTACTACACAGGATTATTTGGTAATACATGAAATAATTGTGTGTATGTTCATGCTCACATTGCTGTAATTTCTGGATTAGGTCAACCTCAGACATCTGACTTCACTGTGTCATCATTGTAAGTGCCACGCAATCTGTTGATACTGTATTACTTGAAGTTTAATTCATATAGTAATATGTGTACATACTTTGTCATGTGTTCCTCAGGGCACCAAATGTCCACAGACCCTTCCCGGATCTTGAAACCATGGTGGAGCGTGAGTGCATGAGGAAATACAGGCACACAAGGGCATTAATTTTCGAATTGACAGACCAGATGTCACCACACTTGCTACCTGGATGCACATATCCCTTTGCCCTGACCCCCAAGGTGAAGGTGATGGCGGCACTACAGTTTTTTGCCACAGGTTCGTTCCAGTTTACTGTGTCTGATGCTGGTGGGATGTCCCAGACGATGTTCAGTCGAGTGCTCCGGGATGTGTGTGAGGCCATGTTGAGGTTCCTCGACCTGTACATACATTTTCCCACACCGCCACAGTTCCGTGCCATTAAGGATGACTTTTATGCCCTGGGACACATGCCACATGTGATTGGATCGATTGATGGGACACATGTGGGTTTGGTTGCACCACGAGCCCATGAACAGGTTTACAGGAATTGTAAACACTTTCATTCAATCAATGCCCTTGTGGTATGTCTTGCAGACCAGATCATCTCCCATGTATGTGTGCGTTTCCCGGGATCTGCACACAACGCATACATAATGAGGATGAGTCGGATCCCCCAGCTGATGTCCCAGTTCATGAATGAGCGTGCCTGACTTGTTGGTGAGTCAAGTTGTCAGTGTCAGTTGTGTGATCATTGTCTGTCATGTTGTACCCTGTTGTTGCTCAACTGATCCTTCATATTTGATAATTTTAGTAGACTCTGGATACCCAAACATGCCCTGGTTGCTGACACCACTCAGGAACCCGGTCACACCTGCTGATGTCCGTTACAACGGGGCACATGGGCGGACCAGGCGTGTGATTGAGCGCACATTTGGGCTGCTGAAGACCAGATTCCGCTGCCTTGACCGGACAGGAGGTGCCCTTCAATATTCCCCAGAGAAGGTGTGCAAAATCATTATAGTGTGCTGCATGCTTCACAACAAGGCTGTGAGGAATAAGCTACCGCTCATTCAGGATGACAGAGACCAACGTCCTCCCTCATGGGAGGATCCAGGCCTGGGGAACGTTGCCAGTGAGGAGGAGGAGGAAGAGGAGGTGGATGTCAGGAGACAGCTCATTGACAACTTCTTTGCTTGAGTGTAAGTATGCATATATGTCTGATGATGCCTTTCATAAGCGTGATGTGTGTATGTAGGACAGTATGTTGTGATATGTGTGTGGGTCAGCTTATTTACAGGCTCATTGCCGTTGTACAGTGTATGTTAAGTTATGATGGTCTCTACTACATTGTTGTATTCACTCCTAGCAATTGGTCAGAATTTACAATGGACAATAGTGAGTCAATGATTGGATATGTCATCATGGCAAGTTGTATTTAAGATTGTACTATGTCTCTCCTTCACAGGCTCCTTTGGCTGTTGTGTGGGTACACACAACGCTGTTCCATAATGGATTTTCAATTTGGACCAGTACTCTCTGACAGCCAATCTATTTGGTCAGATTTGTCTTTTCTTTGTTTAATTTGGATACTTGGAACTGTAATCAGTTTGCTTTTGTGTTGAGCAGAGCTTCTGCCTGTGTAATAAACCTGTTACACACATTGGTGTTTGCCTTCTCCGTAGCAAAAACATGCTACAACCGTTCATATCATGTTTTTCTGCCATGCTGTTCATTTCATTAGACAATGGTCTTTGTTTGTGCAGTTCAATGGTTTTTATTCGACAACAGTGTGTGCTATGTTTAATGTTGCATGTGCTATGTGTGTTGTGCTGACCTTGCGTGGCTATCTCTGGTATGTGTCATGTGACATTTCTTCATGAGGCGGTAGATGAATTGTAAGCTGGTCCCTAGGATCATGCTGTATTATGCTAAAGTTACCAGAGCCAAGCTGACATAATAGCTTTGTGTGTGATATTTTAGCTAACCCTGGGCGTAGTTCGTGTAGTAGCGCTACGCATAGCTACGCGAAGTGCACTTCACACTACGCGAGCTACACGTAGCACTACGCGAACTGCGTAGTGCGGTAGCAAATGCTGTTCGCAATGATTGCACAGTGCCGGATGCTTGTCCGCACTGTGCAATCATTGCAAACGGCATCTTGCACAGTGCAAGCGGTCGTTTTCTGCCGCTCGAGTAGATTTGTACTCGAGCTGCAGTTTTCTCAACGCGGACTGGTAGTTTCTCATCGCGAGCAGTCGCGAGCATACGCGACCACTCGCAATGAGAAACCTGACCTCCCCGCGTTGAGAATCTCGCCAGAAGGTTTATTTTCCACGCTCGCGATCGGCAACTTGATGTTGCTGATCGCGAACGAGGAAAAAGTCTCGCCGGGATGTCATTTTGCTCGCTCGCGGTCGCCAACTTGATGTTGAGGACCGCAAGCAAGCAAAAAATGCCCGCTACACTACGCTACGCATTTTTGCACTGTGCTACGTGCAATTCGCGTAGCGTGTAGTTGCGCAAACTACGCGAGTGTAGCGTAGTTTTCTGCCCAGGCCTAATTTTAGCACACATTCTTTCTGTTATTGTAGTGCAAGATGCCTTTGAGTCCACATGAGATAATTTTGGTACTGTTGAAGCGCTGCGCCACAAGGTTGAAAAACAGGACTCTTTGTAATGGTAGAACTAGTCAGCACGGATAGTTTCGCCATGAACTGCTACACTTTGTTACACATAAGTGAATACTTGCATTACATTGACGCACAGGGCAATAATCTACACAGATGGAAGATCTACGTATACGCACCAGCGCTTTGCTGTGCATATGCTGTGACCAGTACTCCTACTGTCTGAGGTGAGCGGTTGACCCGTATTGCCACAGAGTTCTTCAATGGTTTGTAGAATCTGTCATCATCACAGGGAGGGTGGTGCTTTCCACACTGAGGTTGTAAACACATTTCACCTGTACTATTATGTTTGAATATGGAATTGTATGTTGTTTGAGAATCATGTTTACTGCTGCTGGGGCTAGCTCGTATGCTGCATTGTAGGACAACAGTCAGAGATTGTTTTTTCTCACACGTGAATTATTGAACATTACACACACTCTGATTCCTGATTTGGTGGACAAGCATGGGTGAGTGAGCGTGAATGTGTGCATTGCTACCTTGCTTCGGAGATGTTGTTGGTGCTGGCTACTGGGTGGTAGAATCATTGGGTGTCTTCTGCATATATTTTGTTGAGATGATGAGACACCAGAGGTAGTAGGTCATTGGATTGTGTGTTCTGATGTGCAACTAATGTCCAGCCATCCTTCGACAACGGCCTACTTTGCCGTGCATACTTCTGTATGAGAAGAATCACTACCACAGAACTCATGCACCTCTGTGTGAGACAGTGCCAGGTGATACAGATCATGAGCTAATAAGTGGGTACAGTGTACAATTCACAGATGACACAGGGATTGTGTGAATATGAATTTATTAATATGCATGTGACAAAATCTAACAGGTAAAGGTGATTGCATTCCCAAATTTATTATCCACAGTTCCTAGAGGAGTTGGAAGTGTTGTCAGATGAAAATCCTTCTGAGCGAAATCCACAGTCCATTTGGCATTTAGTCCAACTTACATGCTCCATCCCATGTGGGAGAGTCCAGGGACTGTCAACAAAGTGAATGATTTGCACACAATGGAGGATATCCAGAGCATTTCTTTGGTTCCGGGGGGGATGCATGTCCATCAGTCTCTCACTTGCCATCCTTCCTTGGACGGCCCCTCCTCTTCTTTGTTGTGGGTGGACCCTCAGTATCAGGCTGCAGCAGCGGAGGGGACTCTACGCCAGACTCCTCATCCCTCCCTGTGGCAGTTGCCGATGTGGAGGCAACAGGTGTGGAGTGCACACAGGGGGGGTGGGGTAATGTTGGTGGTTATCTGGCGTAGGCATGTAAGTATGTCCCTATGCACCGCCGTGAGATTGTCTATTTTCGACCAGTTGGACTCCATACGGTCCATGTGTTGGTCCATACGGTCCATGTGTTGGTCCATATGGTTGTCCATCCGGTCGAAATGTGCAGCGTGCTGATGTTTTATGTCCCTGAGGATCCCGACAACCTGGCCAAAGTCTCTGGTGCATTCGCGATATACATCGAAAATGCGTTGTAACTCGGGGTCAGCTTGTTGTCCGACACCAGCTGTGGGACGTGTCCTCCCACCACGCACCCTCACACCACTCCTTTCCCTACCCGCATGGACATTGCCTGGCTTAGCACGCACTGACAGCTCCTGTCCTCCTTCATTGTTGACAGGGCTGGTATTTCCTGCCAAATCCTGATTGGGCTGTCTTGCTGTGCTCCCAGGGTTTTGTTGTCTGGGTGTGTCCGTGGGGATCCGGGGCGTCTGGATGTTAATGGACGTTGCAGGAGTGGTCGCTGGGGCTGCTGATCGTACTGGTGCCGCATGCTGACCCACACCGGAGGTGCCAGGTTGGTTCCCATCGCCCGAGGAGGTGTGAGAGTCATCCACACTGGAGGTCTCAGTGTCCGACGTTGTGCTGGAGCTGCTGGTGGACTCTGAATCTTCTCCAAATGATGCCCTCTGTTCTGGAGTGCCTGTGGGTAGTAGAGAGACACAATGTTAGTTGTGTATTTTCAGATGTTATTGTTGGAAATGGCCCTTTTTGCAGGGTCACCCCTAAACTTTTTGCCTGCCTCCTGTATTTTTGCTGACCTGTTTCTGTTGGTTTTATGACTCTGGGCACTTTACCACTGCTGTTCAGTGCTAAAGTGCATATGCTCTCCCTTTGTAAATATGACTATGTGAATTGGTATATCCCTGATTGGCTTATTTGGTTTACCTGTTAGTCCCTAGTAGTGTGGCCCATGTGTGCCCAGGGCTGGTAAACCAAATGCTGCTGGTGGGCCTGCAGCACTGATGTGTGCCACCCACAGAAGCAGCTTGTAAAGTGTGTCTCAGACCTGCCACTGCAGTGTCTGTGTGCAGTCCAGAACTGCCATCTTGGCTGTGAAGTGCACCCACTTCCCAGCCCCTGAACCTTCCCTTGGCATCTTGTAAGTCACCCCTATGGTAGGGTGCATTGTATGTGTAAGGTAGGACATGCCTTGGTGTGTGTAGCATGTCCTGGTAGTGAATTATGCCCCATTTCGTTTTTCACTACTGTAAGGCTGCCTGTTCCTCATAGGCTAGAATGGGCAGTTTGACTATTACATTCTATAGTCCTAACTGACCCCAGGAACATGGTAGAAAAACGAATTTAGTATGCCTGAGCTCAGAATATTAAAATACATCTTTTAGTGAAGTTTATTTTTATATTCTGTGTTTGAAAATACCACTTTTAGAAAGTAGGTATTTTCTTGCCTAAGCCTTCCAGTGTGCTCTGCTGTTATGTGTATTGGCTGTCTGGTTTTAGAGGGGCAGGGCAGGCTGAGTCAGACCTGGGTTGAATAGAGAGATCTGCATTTAGAGTGTGGGGAGGGGTGGCTCCTTGACCTGAATAGGGCTGTGCCTGGCAAGGTGAATGCTGGCTCCACCTCCTACTGTGTGTCTGCTAGCAGACCCCCTCTTTCTGAAAGGAAGAATGCAGCCTGGTAAACAAAGTGATCCTGGCCTGAGCAGAACTGGTTCTGGCTAGGTTCAGTGACTTGTAGCTTCTGAGAACAAAGACTTTTGGGGTATAAATATCTGTGCTCAAACCCCTACAATTTGTATTGCTTTTGGATCTGGAGAGGAAACTCTGTCCGTGCCACTGGAGGAATCTGCAGGAAGTGACTGTCCCTGTGCTTGTGTGTTGTTTCTTGCACTGGCCTGCAGCAGTGACCACTGGACCTTGAAGAAGAGGAAAAGGAACTCTTGAGAGAACTTTTATTTTTGTACAGCAATTACCCAAGGGCTAGGAAAAGAGCTAGCCTCCTGCTGGAGTCTCAGGCACATTAGACTCCACCACCAACCTCCTGCTTCCTCCCTGCGAGGACTGCTATCTGCTGAGGAGGCTCCTGTGAGTTCCAGGGCCTCTAGTTTGCATCAGAGAAAAGAGGGTGAGAAATCGACGCTAACGCATCTTTGCGGGCCGCTGCAGTCGAGAGCGCTGGGAAAATCATGGCGCTACTGCCGCCGAGGGCCCGCAACACGAAACCATCGGTGATGCCCCTTTGCGAGCCGCTGCAGCCGAGACGCGCTAAAAAGATCATTGCGCTGCTGTCGCCGTGCACTCGCAACCCTTAAAGAAATCATCGCTTCACGACATCGCAGTACGGACGCCGTGCGTCCGCCACTTTGATCGCATCGCACCGAACTTCGTCGCTCCCTCGCGGAGCGTCTTGTCTTCGCATCGCAACACGATCGCACAGCGCAACAGGATCACCGCATCGACTTCTCCCACGCGGCAAGAAAGTCATCGCATCGGCGGTCCAGCGTGCAGAAGTTTGTCGCATCGTCTCCGCACGCATCCCGCAGATCGGTGCATCATCCTCCCTTGCGGCAAGGATTTCAACGCATCGCCGGCCTCGCGTGCCGAGAATCATCGCTACAGCTTATTTGCGACACTTTGTTGGTTTTGCTACTAAACCCAGGTACTTTGTGAAAGAAAGGGTCGCAGAGACCACTGCTTTGAACTTGAACCTTATTTTTGCAACCTTTGAACTATTTTTGACAGCCCTTCAACAGCTATCCTATTTTTGACAGTATTGTGGCTTTTACAGTTATTGGTCTTGTGAGAAATCTGACTTTATATAAAGATACTTATTTTTTATAATAACTACTTGTGTGGTGTCCCTTTGTAGTGTTCCTCACTGTGTTACTGTGTATGATCATAAATGCTTCACACCCTGCCTCTGAGATAAGCCTACCTGCTCGTGCTACGCTACCACAGGGTTGAGCAGGGGTATTAAAGAGGGTAGCCCTCTCACTCTGACTTAGGAAAAAGGGTCCCTACTTGGACAGTGGCCAGCCATTGCCAACTAGAGACCCCCATTTCTAACATTGGTGGTCAGCGGTGAGGATCTGGACTTGCATTTATGATCGCATACAATAATTATAGTGTACACTACTAGTGAGTGCAGACCATAACGTACCGCATACATTTTTTGAGAGTTTTTTTGGATCCTATATTGTAATTGATATTGCCGGTGATTTTTCACCCGCACACATTTCCTGAGAGTTTTTGGGATCCTATATTGTGATTGATATTGCCGGTGATTTTTCACCCGCGCCCATTTTTTGAGAGTTTTTGGATCCCATATTGTAATTAATATTGCCGGTGATTTTTCACCCGCACACATTTCTGAGAGTTTTTTGGATCCTATACTGTGATTGATATTGCCGGTGATTTTTCACCCGCATACATTTTTTTGAGAAGTTTTCTTCTATCTTTTATTGATATTGCCCGTGATTGTTACAATGGGCAAGCCTATGTTTTATTGATATTGCCGGTGATAGTACCCGCATACATTTTTGAGAATTGTTGGATCCTATATTGTGATTGATATTGCCGGTGATTTTTTTACCCGCATACATTTTCTTGAGAAGTTTTCCTCTATCTTTTATTGATATTGCCCGTGATTGTTACAATGGGCAAGCCTATGTTTTATTGATATTGCCGGTGATAGTACCCGCATACATTTTTGAGAATTGTTGGATCCTATATTGTGATTGATATTGCCGGTGATTTTTTACCCGCATACATTTTCTTGAGAAGTTTTCGTCTATCTTTTATTGATATTGCACGTGATTGTTACAATGGGCAAGCCTATTGTTTATTGATATTGCCGGTGATTTTTTACCCGCATACATTTTCTTGAGAAGTTTTCTTCTATCTGTTATTGATATTGCCCGTGATTGTTACAACGGGCAAGCCTATTTGTTTTATTATTGATATTGCCAGATATTGCTACAATGGGTCTTGCTGAAATGAGACGTACCTTTTATATAGATGATCTGTTAACCTACAGTCTAGAGGAGCTAAGGGGGTTCTGTGAGGAGAAGGGCTTAGCAGTGAGTAGGAAGGAGACTCAGCTATCCCTGCAGACATCCCTGAGACTTTGGCAACAAGACAGATGGAGATTCTTGGAGTCCCAGTACACCTACCAAGAGGGCAGTTGGTCTGAGGGTGGCTCTAGAGAGTCTGAAGAGGAGGAAGAAAGTGTTATGGAATATCTCATAGGTGGGGAGTTCCTTGATGAGCCTAGTGCCTATGGTAGTGCCAGATCCCCCTCATGGTCCCCAGAGGAGTTGGGGGACAGGCGGGAAGGTCCCATAGGTAGGGAGTCCCTTGCTGGATCTAGTGCACAGGGTAGTGCCCAATCCCCTTCATGGTCCCCAGAGGAGTTGGACAGACAGAGGGAGAGGGAGTACCAGCTGGAATTGGAGAGGCTCCAAATAGAGATTGCCCAGCTGGAGGCGCACCTAGCGCAAATAGCAGAAAAGGAGAAGTTAGCTCCAGAGGGGAGGTTACCCCTGGAGCGCAGTTTTAATTGTCTGGATTCCCCAGAGAGGGTGGGGTCCAGTGGTGGCAGCAAAATTGAAGTATATAGTGATGACAGTGTAGTACACCCACCCAGGGATGTGGCACCTGACTTGAAGGAGGGGGTTGATCTACACCAGGGGATTCAAGGACCTGAGATAGCTCCATTGGTGTGCAGTGTCCCTGAGGTGGATTGGGGAACTAGCGCAGGGGCCCATAGTCCTAGTGAAAGGAGGGATACTCTACCGACTCTGGATGAGAGGTGCAGGGAGAGGGTTCCCCCGTGGTTGAAGTCCTGGTGTATGAGTGTGAGGACTGCCCAGAAGAGTGTGGGTTGAGTGATAGAGACAGTCAGTTAATGTCTCGCCCATTTCAAGAGAGTGGTGTGGGGTACGTGTGTGAGGCACTGGATTGTGAGGTAAAGGTTAGCACCTGTGTGGAGCTGTGTAATCCAATTGTGGGAGAGCATATTGTGAGTTCCTGTTTTCCAGAGCTAGGCCAACACCTGTCAGATTGCGAGTTCTCTGATCCTAGGGAACTTGCACAGGAGGCAGACCTCTGGGTGAGTACCAGAGGCTCTGTAGAGGCATTAGGGAATGACCCTAAGAGAAGTGGTTCAGAAGTTTTCCAACCCAGAGTGCTGGGAAAGGTTAGGAGTGTTACAGCTGGGTCCCCTTGTTGTGAGGAGGTTGTAGGGCCTCACATCCTGTCTCGTGGGAGCAGGAGTGAGACTGGGATAGGTCCCGAAGTGCCCCAGCCTCAGTCCCCAGGACTGGATGGTTCCATGAGGGAACACCAGGTGGGGAGCCTAGTCTGTCTGGATGGACCGTCCATTGTGGGGGGTACCCCAGTGTTAGGTGAGCTGGGAGTGCCTGTAGTCAGGCCTCCATCAGTTCTTGTGCCTGGCAGTGCCACTCCTAGGGGGAGGGTACAGAAGTCCAGTCTGAGGGATGAACGGGGGAAAGAGTCCCCAGTGGAAGAACCAGTGCGTCAGGGGCCAGCCTGAAGGGCTGAGCCTCATAGGATTGGCCATGGTGACGCCACTTCTGTCCTGGGGCATCTTCACGCACTGTCAGACGGACAGGAGGTCGTGAGCTCTGTGCCAGGCAGACTGTCACGCAACACGCTAGGTATGTGTCACCCTCAGGAAGTCCTGGTTGTCCAGGCAGTTGTTCAGTCGCAGGGGTTGGTCCCTGGGTTGGTAAGTCAGGTCCAGGAGTTGTCTGACCTGGAGGGAGGGACAACTGTAAGCAGTGTCCCGACCATTTTTTCCAAGAGCACCACTCCAGGTGGGAGGGTGCAGTATGCTGGAAGGGGGTGCAGAGGGAGGGAGTCCTCGCCTCTGACCCCGGTGCACCCTGAGGGTTTTTCAGGTTGGTAGGTCAGTTGCAGGGTCCAGGCCCTGAACTGGTGGAGGGGTGTGTTTCCCTTGAGGGGAGCCTGTGTGCTCCCCAGGAAGTCCTGGGTGGCCAGGGGTTGTTCAACCCCAGGGGTTGGTCCCTGGGATGGTAAGTCAGGTCCAGGTGTTGTCTGACCTGGAGGAAGGGACAACTGTAAGCAGTGTCCCGACCATTTTTTTCCTAAAAGCACCACTCCAGGTGGGAGGGTGCAGTATGCTGGAAGGGGGTGCAGAGGGAGGGAGTCCTCGCCTCTGACCCCAGTACCACCTGAGGGTTTTTCCAGGTTGATGGATCAGTTGCAGGGACAAGGCCCTGAACTAGTGGAAGAGTGTATTTTCCTTGGGGGAATTGGTGTACTCCCCAGAAGTCCTGGGTTGCCAGGCACAGGCCCAGCCTAAGGGTACAGACCCTAGGTTGGGGGGCCAGGTTCAGGGTGTCCCCCCTGATCTGGAGGAAGGGGCAACTGCTAACAGTGCCCCTCCCGGTTTGTGTTATGGAGGCACCTCTCCAGGTGGGAGGGTGCCGGGCCCCAGTAAAGGGGGCGGGGAGAGGGCAGCCTCACCCCTGACCTCCGCCCAGTCTAAGGGTACAGACCCTATGCTGGGATACCAGTTGCAGGATAGAACCCCTGAACTGGTGGGCAAATTATGCAGGACACCTGCCTCAGGTGCCCTGACAATTCTGGAGGGGGGTACCGCTCCAAGTGGGAGGGTACCGAGCCCCAAAGAGAAGGACCGGGTGTGGGGGAGCCCACCCCAGTTGCTGGCCCCGCCGTTGGGTACAGGCCCAGGGCTGGTGGGTCGGTGTCAGGACGCGTTGCCTGACCTGATAGGAGGGAGAGTGGACAAAAGGTGCCAGACACCTGGGGTTACTGCCCCGCACTCTCTGATGCCACAAACGTTTGAGAGCCCTGAGAGGTATAGGGCTTGGATTTTATCACTGACTACTGTCAGTGACTACTGGGGCTTGTTGTTTATCTGTTGGGACACACCTGGGGGCCAGTTAAGGTTAGATGCTGCACAGGTGGTATCCACAGGTGAGGGGAAGAGTTCCCCATGGGTTATCTTAGTGGGCCCTAGGAGTGTGGACAGAGGGATCCACCAGGGTTCAGATTGGAGTAGAGCTGCCATATGCCCCTGCAGTTGTGGGCCAGTTCCGTGTTCTATCGCCCGAAGCAGGGAAGCCCATCAAAGTAGTGATTGGTCTACCCTGCGTTTTGGCTGGAAGGGGTTGTGTTGGAAATGGCCCTTTTGCAGGGTCACCCCTAAACTTTTTGCCTGCCTCCTGTATTTTTGCTGACCTGTTTCTGTTGGTTTTATGACTCTGGGCACTTTACCACTGCTGTTCAGTGCTAAAGTGCATATGCTCTCCCTTTGTAAATATGACTATGTGAATTGGTATATCCCCGATTGGCTTATTTGGTTTACCTGTTAGTCCCTATTAGTGTGGCCAGTGTGTGCCCAGGGCTGGTAAACCAAATGCTGCTGGTGGGCCTGCAGCACTGATGTGTGCCACCCACAGAAGCAGCTTGTAAAGTGTGTCTCAGACCTGCCACTGCAGTGTCTGTGTGCAGTCCAGAACTGCCATCTTGGCTGTGAAGTGCACCCATTTCCCAGCCCCTGAACCTTCCCTTGGCATCTTGTAAGTCACCCCTATGGTAGGGTGCATTGTATGTGTAAGGTAGGACATGCCTTGGTGTGTGTAGCATGTCCTGGTAGTGAATTATGCCCCATTTCGTTTTTCACTTCTGTAAGGCTACCTGTTCCTCATAGGCTAGAATGGGCAGTTTGACTATTACATTCTATAGTCCTAACTGACCCCAGGAACATGGTAGAAAAATGAATTTAGTATGCCTGAGCTTAGAATATTAAAATACATCTTTTAGTGAAGTTTATTTTTATATTCTGTGTTTGAAAATACCACTTTTAGAAAGTAGGTATTTTCTTGCCTAAGCCTTCCAGTGTGCTCTGCTGTTATGTGTATTGGCTGTCTGGTTTTAGAGGGGCAGGGCAGGCTGAGTCAGACCTGGGTTGAATAGAGAGATCTGCATTTAGAGTGTGGGGAGGGGTGGCTCCTTGACCTGAATAGGGCTGTGCCTGGCAAGGTGAATGCTGGCTCCACCTCCTACTGTGTGTCTGCTAGCAGACCCCCTCTTTCTGAAAGGAAGAATGCAGCCTGGTAAACAAAGTGCTCCAGGCCTGAGCAGAACTGGTTCTGGCTAGGTTCAGTGACTTGTAGCTTCTGAGAACAAAGACTTTTGGGGTATAAATATCTGTGCTCAAACCCCTACAATTTGTATTGCTTTTGGATCTGGAGAGGAAACTCTGTCCGGGCCACTGGAGGAATCTGCAGGAAGTGACTGTCCCTGTGCTTGTGTGTTGTTTCTTGCACTGGCCTGCAGCAGTGACCACTGGAACTTGAAGAAGAGGAAAAGGAACTCTTGAGAGAACTTTTATTTTTGTACAGCAATTACCCAAGGGCTAGGAAAAGAGCTAGCCTCCTGCTGGAGTCTCAGGCACATTAGACTCCACCACCAACCTCCTGCTTCCTCCCTGCGAGGACTGCTATCTGCTGAGGAGGCTCCTGTGAGTTCCAGGGCCTCTAGTTTGCATCAGAGAAAAGAGGGTGAGAAATCGACGCTAACGCATCTTTGCGGGCCGCTGCAGTCGAGAGCGCTGGGAAAATCATCGCGCTACTGCCGCCGAGGGCCCGCAACACGAAACCATCGCTGACGCCCCTTTGCGAGCCGCTGCAACCGAGACGCGCTGAAAAGATCATCGCGCTGCTGTTGCCGCGCACTCGCAACCCTTAAAGAAATCATCGCTTCACGACATCGCAGTACGGACGCCGTGCGTCTGCCACTTTGATCGCATCGCACCGAACTTCGTCGCTCCCTCGCGGAGCGTCTTGTCTTCGCATCGCAACACGATCGCACAGCGCAACAGGATCACCGCATCGACTTCTCCCACGCGGCAAGAAAGTCATCGCATCGGCGGTCCAGCGTGCAGAAGTTTGTCGCATCGTCTCCGCACGCATCCCGCAGATCGGCGCATCATCCTCCCTTGCAGCAAGGATTTCAACGCATCGCCGGCCTCGCGTGCCGAGAATCATCGCTACAGCTTATTTGCGACACTTTGTTGGTTTTGCTACTAAACCCAGGTACTTTGTGAAAGAAAGGGTCGCAGAGACCACTGCTTTGAACTTGAACCTTATTTTTGCAACCTTTGAACTATTTTTGACAGCCCTTCAACAGCTATCCTATTTTTGACAGTATTGTGGCTTTTACCGTTATTGGTCTTGTGATAAATCTGCCTTTATATAAAGATACTTATTTTTTATAATAACTACTTGTGTGGTGTCCCTTTGTAGTGTTCCTCACTGTGTTACTGTGTATGATCATAAATGCTTCACACCCTGCCTCTGAGATAAGCCTACCTGCTCGTGCTACGTTACCACAGGGTTGAGCAGGGGTATTAAAGAGGGTAGCCCTCTCACTCTGACTTAGGAAAAAGGGTCCCTACTTGGACAGTGGACAGCCATTGCCAACTAGAGACCCCCATTTCTAACAGTTATGTTGTCATGCACAGCCAAATGTGAAGATGTTGTGGATAATGTTGCGTTTCCTTCTTATTTCTACTCATCAATCGTCACAGACACTGAGCTTTTCTGTAATCGGACATTGTTATTTTGGAGACATGTGGTTTACTGAGCATGTCCAGCTCTGTGCATCAATGTGCATGTATTGTTATCCTTGACTGTTCGTATTAATTTTTGGCAAGTGTCACACTTTGCATGAGCCAGGTGTGTTGTTATTTCACACATCAGTGTTTTCACTATGACATACATACTGTAACTAATCTTATGTTTGGCAGGAATTGTGCATCTGTGCTTGCCTTTGTGGAGTTTCTCACAGTTATATTGCTGGGGTGACATGCAAACTCACTCTCCTGAATATGTGTCATCATTAGATAATTTTGCTTGGATGTATGTGTTGATGTGAACAATCAATGACATCACGTGTAACCTCGTATGCAATAGCAACGCGTTTCTTCTGACAAATGCATTGTTACATGGCAGTCCTTGTAACACAGCTCATTACATTGGCATGCAGTAGGGGAGTAACTGACATGAGTAGTTGTATTATGCGATAATAGTATTATCTGACATTCCCTAATGTTGCCCACACTGGACTTGTAATGGTGAATAGTATAACTTTGTACTCCTGCGCAGAGCCTACAGCAAGTTTGTGTGATGTTTCGCATTGTGCTGTTCTGCTATGTCCCAACATGGTTGTTGTTATGCCTGTGTATTTTTTGCATTGTTTGCGAACGTATGCAATGTGAGTAGTCATATTTATGTCGATTTTTTTCATCACTTTGCACACATGTGTATATCTTGATGTGGTGCATTTTGTTGCTGCATACTTTAGCACATTATCACTTCATGTACATTCTACTTGTTCTCCATGGACAGAGAGATCTTTCCCAGGGATGGTCTTTTGCCTTTTCATGGTCAGAGCTGTGAGGTACAGTGTGTTTAGTGCTTGAGTTAGGCTGTGTTGACTTCTACCCCACTTTCCAATGGCTAACAGACCAGCTTACTCATCATTGTCAGAGGAGCAATGACAGTGAGTGTGGTATTTTTGAAGGATGCTGAGACCGCTGACTGATGTTGAATTACAATGCTACACACAACAATGCCTTGTGCACATGACACAATGCAAGAGTGTCAGCCGTCTTGCATTACACCTC
Source organism: Calotriton arnoldi (assembly GCA_963921515.1). Classification (NCBI taxonomy): domain Eukaryota; kingdom Metazoa; phylum Chordata; class Amphibia; order Caudata; family Salamandridae; genus Calotriton; species Calotriton arnoldi. The sequence goes on from CAWUFW010009354.1 coordinate 543,080, forward strand.
ACATCTACTGTCCGTGGGCATTGTCCCGGATGTGTGTTTATCTGTGTGTGTTTTGTGTTATGTGGTGTGACAGCTACTTAGAGTGTGTCCTCTCCCCCACACACATTTGTAGCATGCACATTGAGGGCACATGTGACTGATCTATACCTGTCAGTGTGTGTAATGTGCAGTTAAGGTTATAGTCTGTAGTTGTGTGAGTAGGCCTAGAACTGGCAGTAGATATTTCCAGATTTCGTACAGGATGGCCCTGTGTAGCCATCTTGACAGGGCATTTGCATTCACTCTCAGGGACAGCATAGTGACAGATGTGTTCTTGTGGGACTGGGGGGGACTAGTGTGTGCTGGTGCCAGTAGTCATTGCTTCCACTCCTCCTCCCACCCAGGACAAATTTGCCAGCATGTTCCAGGGTTCCATGACAGTGTGTACATAGTTACATTAAAGATGTGTTGCTGTGGTGTCTGTGGCTGTGTATTTGGGTTGAATTTAGACTATTTGTACATGTACTCACCAGGTTCAGGGATTCCAGCTAGTCCAGTTATGGCCTCCTGTGGGAGGAGGTCCCGCACCTTCACCTCCCAGGTGGTGAAATGCACCACCGCCAGTCTTGGTGCTCAGGGCATGTTCTCTGGCAATGAGCCTCTTTACCCTCCTGCGAACGTCATAATACCGGTTCCGGATTTCCTCCTTTGTGCGCAGGGTAGGTGAATGGGCATTCACCTTGTTAACAATCCTCTCCCACATCTTGGTTCTCTGGGAATGGGAGGTCTGTTGGGCCAAGCTGCCAAATAACTGTGGCTCAACTCGGATGATTTCATCTATCATCACTTCCAACTCAGCAGCTAAGAACTGTGGATTCTTCTTTGGGGGCATGGTGATGGGTGTTGGTGGAGATGTGTGTGTGTGTGAAGGTGAGGGTGAGTGTGTGTGAGTGGAGGTGTGTTTCTTTGGTGCTAGTTGTGTGGATGTTGTTTGGTGGATGGGATGTGTGTGTTTGTGGTAGCTAGATGAGTTGTCTGTCTAGTGGTGTGGTGTGCTTGCATGTCTGTCGAAGTAGCAAATGGTGTTGGGAACTTTTGGCTCCCTTTATATTGGTTGTGTTGTGGGTGTGTCTTGTTATTTGAAAATGTCTTTTTTTGGAGATGACAATGCGTTTTTTGGTAGTCTTCTTTCTGTTTCCATTGGTTTTTTTTCTTTTCATTTTGTAAGTCGTTTTGACAGCATTTGATGCTTGTTCTTGTGTAATTTGTTTTGGACGAGTCTGTTCCATTCATACTGGGCTATGTGGCATCGTTGGCGTCTGAGTCTGTCGGGTCGTGTTGATGCTTGGCTATGTGGCATCGTTGGCGTCCGAGTCTGTCAGGTCGTGTTGATGCTTGCCTATGTGGCATCGTTGGCGTCCGAGTCTGTCGGGTCGTGTTGATGCTTGGCTATGTGGCATCGTTGGCGTCCGAGTCTGTCAGGTCGTGTTGATGCTTGCCTATGTGGCATCGTTGGCGTCCGAGTCTGTCAGGTCGTGTTGATGCTTGCCTATGTGGCATCGTTGGCGTCCGACCCTGTCGGGTCGTGTTGATGCTTGGCTATGTAGCATCGTTCGCGTCCGAGTCTGTCAGGTCGTGTTGATGCTTGCCTATGTGGCATCGTTGGCGTCCGAGTCTGTCGGGTCGTGTTGATGCTTGGCTATGTGGCATCGTTGGCATCCGAGTCTGTCGGGTCGTGTTGATGCTTGGCTATGTGGGATCGTTGGCATCTGAGTCTGTCGGGTCGTGTTGATGCTTGGCTATGTGGCATTGTTCGCGTCTGAGTCTGTCGGGTCGTGTTGATGCTTGGCTATGTGGCATCGTTGGCGTCCGAGTCTGTCGTGTCGTGTTGATGCTTGGCTACATGGAGTCGTTCGCGTACGTGTCTGTGGGTTGACGCTTGGCTATCTCGAATTTTGCGCGTACGAGTCTATCGCGTCAGGCTCCTTTCCTGCTGACTCGGACGTATAATATATTTTCCGGCCGAGTCGGTCGTAAATTTCAAGCTTCACATCGTACTCAGCTATTTGTAAGGCGTGTGAACGGTTCGGTCGGAAAAATTGAAGGGTCCGTGTCGGGTAGTAAGTTTTTCGGCCGAAATCGGAATCGACACCTTTATGTTGATTAGTTATTTTAACAATCTGTGATGGCGGTGACAAACTTGGTTATTTTGGCTTGTTATTTTGTTGTTGATATTTTTACTATGGATGTATGATCTATTACTGCACCTCCTACATTTTTGCAAAATCCTGGTTTCCCTATATTGTCTTGGGAGGAATGTAGGGAGTAATTTGAAACCCACTTAGAGGCCACAGAGAGTGACGTGTTTGTAGCCAAACTCTGATGAAACATAATTTAGAAATTGAGGGTAGGAAAGTCTTAAAAACGTTACCTATTCCAGTGAGTCATGATGTTGGGGGAGACGACATGTTGGATTCGAATGATGTGCAAGTGGATGAATATATGGATGCCTTAAGAGCTTTGGAGGAGAATTATAGAAAAATATGAGTATTGTGGTAGAGAGACATAAGTTAATGTATGTTGCGGTTCTGAGAACATTGGCAGTGACGTGTACGTTTAGGGACTTACATGAAGAGATCATAAGAGATCAGTTAATTAATATAACCAGTAATGTGAGGATCCAGGAGAAATTATTAGAGTTGAAGGATCCATCATTAGACAAGACGATTTGCATAGCACAATGTATAGAGAATATCTCAAAATCTGTTAAAGAATTGAATGATGGTCAACAGAAGGAGAAAAGTGATGCAGTGCATGTAGTACATAAGGCTCAAAAGGCAGTTGTCAAAACACAAGAGGTGATGGAGAAACAATCATGTTTTAGATGTGGGAGCACAAGACACCCTGCTGAATCCGGCACATGTCCCATCATTAAAACAAAGTGCTTTAAGTGTAAGAAAATGAGTTACTTTTCGCATGTGTGCAAATGAGATGGGTGGAAGGGAAATAAGCAGGATGTTAATGCATTAAGTAATGTTTCCAGGGAACATTATGAGGAAGGAAGTATGGCAGATAAAGGTTATGTAGAAGTGCTGGTTGTAACTCAGAGCATGATAGGTGAAGTGTGGGAGGTGTACCATTCTCCAAGGCGCGTCATAAAGATTAACAAAGATCACATTTCCATATGGGCCGATTCATGCTTGCTGTACACCATAATAGATAGGACTGATGGGAGAGAATGGAGTGTGGCAGGTTGTTATCGACCTACATTGAGCCTGAGGATATTGTTGTGGAAGACAGCCTGTCATGGGATATTTTGAGGGCATGATTGTGTATAAAGGTCGGATGGCCAGGGCTAAGGTGTATGTAGTGGAGGAAGGAAAAGCATTACTGAGATGAAAGAAACAAAAGTCCAAGTCTTCAGCCAGGATAGCCTGACTCCAGTGGCGCAGTGAGCACAAGACCCACGTCTGGGCATACCCGTCCCACTCGGGGTGACAAATGCAAAAACAACAATTGATGGACAGAATGCAGAACAATGTCATACATTCACCCCAGTACAGAGATCTGGGCCTAAATCCATCGTTTTTTTGCTCACCATGCCATTCCAGTTTGAACCCAGCCATATGCAAATCAGTCTTGACCCTGTGCCTCATGGGAACAGTCCAGCCCGAACTGCCAAGCCAGGTCCTCCCTGGACTGGAAACAAGCATCCTAGGACCGGTTTCGGGGTTTCACTCCTCTTCAGCCAGGATAGCTTGATTCCAGTGGCATGGAGAAGCACGGGACCCACGTTGGGCATACCCGTCCCACTCGGGGTGACAAATGCAAAAACAACAATTGATGGACAGAATGCAGAACAATGTCATACATTCACCCCAGTACAGAGTTCTGGGCCTAAATCCATCGTTTTTGCTCACCATGCCATTCCAGTTTGAACCCAGCCATATGCAAATCAGTCTTGACCCTGTGCCTCATGGGAACAGTCCAGCCCGAACTGCCAAGCCAGGTCCTCCTGGACTGGAAACAAGCATCCTAGGACCGGTTTCGGGGTTTCACCCCTCTTCAGCCAGGATAGCTTGATTCCAGTGGCTTGGAGAGCACGGGACCCACGTCTGGGCATACCCGTCCCACTCGGGGTGACAAATGCAAAAACAACAATTGATGGACAGAATGCAGAACAATGTCATACATTCACCCCAGTACAGAGATCTTGGCCTAAATCCATCGTTTTTTTGCTCACCATGCCATTCCAGTTTGAACCCAGCCATATGCAAATCAGTCTTGACCCTGTGCCTCATGGGAACAGTCCAGCCCGAACTGCCAAGCCAGGTCCTCCCTGGACTGGAAACAAGCATCCTAGGACCGGTTTCGGGGTTTCACCCCTCTTCAGCCAGGATAGCTTGATTCCAGTGGCATGGAGAGCACGGGACCCACGTCTGGGCATACCCGTCCCATTCGGGGTGACAAATGCAAAAACAACAATTGATGGACAGAATGCAGAACAATGTCATACATTCACCCCAGTACAGACTGGGGGTGAATGTTTGCCATTGTGCAACATTCCGTCCATCATCTTGTGTGTTTTGCAATTTGCCCCAAGTGGGAAGGGTATGCCCAGACGTGGGTCCCGTGCTCACTGCGCCACTGGAGTCAGGCTATCCTGGCTGATGAGGGCTGAATGCCCGAAACCGGTCCTAGGATGCTTGATTCCGGTCCAGGGAAGACATGGCTTGGCAGTTCGGGCTGGACTGTTCCCATGAGGCACAGGGTCAAGACTGATTTGCATATGGCTGGGTTCAAACTGGAATGGCATGGTGAGCAAAAAAACGATGGATTTAGGCCCAGATCTCTGTACTGGGGTGAATGTATGACATTGTTCTGCATTCTGTCCATCAATTGTTTTTGCATAATACTTAATCCCAATTACCCAGAGCAGGTTCTACTTATGGAGGATGCTAACAGGACAAAGTGGGCTACCAGGTATCCCAAGTTGTTTGCCGAACTGTTGGGGTGTTTGGAAAAGTTTGAGCACTGTATCATACTAAAATCAGGTAGTAGTCCCAAGGTGCATAAGGTGAGAAACATTCTCCGGTCTCTATGAGAACAACTTAAGGAGAACCTTAATTGATTGTTCAAAGCAGGAGTGATCAAACCTATCAAGGTGTCAGATGGATCAGTTCTATAGTGTTAGCATGCAAATCGAATGGAAAGTTATGAATGTGTGTGTATTTGAGAGACCTAAATGAGTGCATTTGGGTTGACTGCCATCCTGTAGCACACATAAATGAGTTGATTATGAGTGTGAAAAATGCCAGATGTTTTTCATCATTAGATCTTTCTAGTGCATACCACCAGGTGCTGTTACACCCTTGGTCAAAACACCTGACATCTTTCATAATCCTTGACGGCGCCTTTCAATTCATGCAGATTCCATTCAGATTGGCATCAGCATGCTGTGTGTCAGAGGATGATGAGTAGTGTTTTGAAATGATTGACTAATGTGCTATCCTTCCAGGATGATATCCTGGTGTGGGAAGCTGACGGTAAGGAGCATGATGGTATTTTAACCAGGGTACTGGAGAGACTGATGACTGCTGGTTTGACTGGTGGAATTGATAAATGCAAATTTGGTGTGTCTGAGGTAGAATACTTCAGTCTTTACTCGGCTTGTCTGAGTATTATTCCAAGTGTGTTCAACACTTTGCATATAAAGTGCATGTGTTGCAATTGTTACTGAAGAAGGGTGCACAATATGAATGGACAAGTGAATGTCAACCAGCGTTTTACAGTGTCAAGCAGTCTATTCTAACGGCTATGATTTAAAAAATGTTTAATCGCAGAGACAAAAGTATAATTGTGATGGACCCTAGCGCTTATGGCCTAGGGGCTGATTTAATGCAGAAGGAAAAGAACCAAGTAACAGTAGTCGCATTTGTGTCTAGGACACTAAAGGGAGCAGAGTGTTCATATTCTGTAATCGAAAAGGATGCTTTAGCCTGTTGGTGGGGCATGCAGCATTTTACAACATTTGTATGGGGAACTTCATTGGAGCTGCACACTGATCACAAGACCCTGATTTACATATTCTCCACAAAAGGGACTGGAAGAGCTACCCCAATAATTATTAAACTGCTTTATCATTTGCAGGAATATAGTTTTGCCTTCATCAGATGTGAGTGAAGGAGATTGCGATGAAGATGAAAGTTGGGTAGTAGCAAGTGTAAGTGAGTCATGTAATGGTGCCATTCTGGAGGATGAGTGGAAGCAGGCGCTGGAGGCGGATAAAATGTTGAACCATATTATGTCGTGTTTGTCCTGGAGCTTGGGACAGATTGACAGTAAAAGAAATGAGCTCAGGGATTACAAAATGGTGTGGTCTGAGTTGTCTGTAGTGAATGGGATTCTGAGGAGAGATGGGAGGCTAGTGGTACCTGTGAAAACCTGAGCTAGACTGCTTGAATTGTTGCATGACCATCATTGGTGAGAATCAGCCATAAAGAGGAAGACTAGAATACATTTTGGTTGCCCTGGCATGGACAAGGAGGTTGAGAGGTTTGTACAGAACTGTGCCGCATGCATGTGCAGCAACAAGTCTCATGTGGTGAGTGAAACCCCTATTGGGCTGACCAAGTTCCCTGCAAGAGCATGGCAAAGATTGGCGATGGATATTTGTGGGCCATTCCATTGTGAGGGGTTGGAAGGAAAGTAAGCTATGGTCTTAATGGACTGATTTTCTAAGTGGCCAAAAGTAGCCTTTGTGAAGGAGGTCAAAGCTGTGAATATTGCGAGTTTTTGCAAGGAAATTTTCAGACGAGAAGGCTGTCCTGAATGGGTGGTATCCGATAATGGTCTACAGTTTGTGTCTGAAGAATTTCAGGAGTTTTTAAGGAATGAAGGTGTGAAAAATCACAGGACAGTGGTTTATAATCTCTGTGAGAATGGCATTGTAGAACGGTTTAACTGTGTGTTGAAAGAATGTGTGAAGTTGGCATTGGAAGAGGGTGTAGCTTGTAAAAGGGTGGTTAAAATATTTTATGGAGCTAGAGAGAATACTACACATTCAGTCACTGGTGAGACCCCATTTTTATTACTCAAAGGCAGAAAAGCATGTACCAAAATAACTCCAGCATGGATGGACAGAGTGTTGCACACAAATGTTGATAAAATGAAACTGGAGAAAAAAAGGTATTGGAGTATCAGCAAAAATATGAACTAAGACATAATAAAAGCATAAGGAAGAAAAGAAGCATATTCAGGTGTGGTGAATGGGTAAGAGTACATGTGGGTACCAATATGGGAACAAGTTGCTCTAAATGGTCTAATCCTAAAGAAATAAAGGTAGTAATGGGCAACACTGTGTGGTTAAGTGATGGTAAGAAATTGAATGCGAGAAAGTTAACTCTATGCAACAAGGTACATTGTAAGGTGTGGGCAGAAAAGCATGACCGCCATCGTGGCGGTCGCATCGTGTATCTCTGACATTGCGGAGAGTGCTGCTGGCTGCAGCACCCTCCGCAATGTCCGAAATGCACTGTTTGCATTTCCCTGCACAACATGGCAGGCACCACACGGTGCCTGCCACCTGGTGCAGGGAAATGTAGGGGGGTACCATAGGTACCCCCCCAGTGCACACCCACCTCCCTCAACACACGGGGGCTTGCTACAGGCCCCCAAATGCAATGCCCCCAGCCTGTGAATGGCGGTTTCAACGCCATACACTGGCTGGTGGGGAGGCAGCATCGTATTATGGAGGACGGTGCCTGCCAGGCACCCCCACCATATTGTAGATGCGGGGTGGGTCCGCCAGGCAATCGTAACGATTGCCTGTCGTGGACCCATGGCGGATGGACTTTGCGTCCGCCAGCACACCGCCCACCATTGTAATTTGGCGGGCAGAGAAGTGCTTTACGATGGCGGTGAAACCGCCACCGGCAGGCTGCCGGTGGCGGTTTCACCACCATCACAATGACCCCCATATTGTGGTCCAAGGTAACCTTAGAGAAAAAAATACTAAAAGTGTACATGTAAAGAGGAAACCTGTCTGACACAAGGATTATGTGTGGGGGTAATCACATAATTGATTCTGTACTGTATTCATATTTTGAGATCTCAGTGGATTTTGACCATCCTTATCCATTTACGGAAACACGTATGCAATTTAATGTATTTTGCATTGTCATTCTATTGTTTTGTTTATTTTTTAATTTAGATAGGGAGATATGATGTATCCTGATAGCAATGTATCCTGATAGTAATGTTTAAGCAGTGTTTGGTTGGCAATATGTTGTTGTTGTACATTTGTACTTTGGTGGAATTCCATGATGAGTAAAGGTTCTAGAATACCTGTCTCTACTGTTAATGAAGGACTGCCAGGAGTTCGATGTCTACACTTGAGCTTAATAAATATTAAACTAAAGGATCGTTCTCCTGTGGTGTTTGCTTTAAAAGGAACCAGGACAGACTGCAACAGAGAATAGAAAATGAAACTATTGAGAGCGCAATTATGAAAGGACAGAAGGTATGGGCTAAGGAATGGATTATGCAAAGTTGTAAAGCTTCGAGCTTCTCAGCTTTGCACATTTAAACAAGATTCTTTACGACCTTTGTAAAGTGCAAAGTTGGCGAAGATTTTAAAAAACAGCTGCAGTAGTAAATTTGCAGATACCGTACAGGGCCCCAAGTATACTGAATGATCAGTTGTATGTAATTTCATAGAAAAACTATTTTATGGAATACCATTACTAAACTATTTAATGGAAATTTTCTGGATGAATTCCATTTACCATTTCATAGAAAGCACTTAATAGAATGTCCATTTTCAGAATTAGCTTTAGCATGCTTATTTCTTAATGTGTAAATGCAATGGTTGTAAGATTTACTTAACTTCAGGGGACATTATTTCAGATTTACATTGTTAAATAACTACTTCAGATGTTTTTTAGTCACTGACCCTCTCACCTCCCCTAAACACCATCCATCCCTGACCCCCCTCTAAACCCTAAGCACCATCCATTCCTGCTCCCTAAAAACTCTCACAAAGCCTAAGATACACCCATCTCTAACCCTTAAACTCCACCGATCTCTGAACCATAAAGACCCCTCACCACATCTAAACTACACCCATCCCTGAACTCAACCCATTCCTAAACCCTAAAAACCCTTTTATGAGCGTAAACACCACCCATCTATAAACTCTTAAAGCACCTCACCATTCCTAAACTCCGCTTACCCTGAACCCTAAACTCCACACATCATTGAAACCTTAAAACCCTTCACCACTCTAAACACGACCCATTCCTGAATCCTAAAACTCTTTCTGCCTCAAACTCCACCCATTCCTGACCCCTAGAATCACTAACTAACTCTTAATCCCACCCATTCCTGAACTTCAAAACACTTCACCACTCCTAAACTCCGCCCATTACAGATCCTTAAAAAACCCTCACCACCCGTAAACTCCACCTATACCTGAACCCTAAAACCCCTTAACACCCCCACAAGCCAACTGCCCCTAAACCTTAAAAAATCCTCACACCCCTAAACCCCACACATCCATGAACTGTAAAAAAAAAACCTTTCTAAGCCTGAGCTCCCACCATCCCTGACCCCTAAAAATACCTCAGTACCCAAAAACATTCACTCTTCCCAGAATACAAACACCTTCACTACTCTAAGTTCCTCCTAAGTTTGATGTAATTCTGGATGTTTTCTTACCATTATCTTTTCTTTAAAATGTTTCCTTTAATTATCGATTTTATGTATTTTTCTACAATTGTCTTCCCTCAAAATTGGTTTTCCATGATTTGATTTCCTTGAATATGGTTCCACAGTTTTCATTTTTTCCATTAATTTACATATACCAGAGCAGTCAACAGTGCCATACTGGTGGACACATAATTCCCTATATCTGATGCCAGAAGTCCCAGGGACTTTTTTCAGGAGGGATCGACAGTACAGGGCTCATCTGGCATCAAATATTGTATTTCCCTACTGTATCTGAAACCTGAGTGACAAGATCCACCCAAAAAGGAGGGTTGGCTTTGGGTACAGTGAAGTACTGATGAAGGCCAGGGAGTCACAGCTCGGCTGATTACAGTGAAGAGGTTGATGGAGCAGGATTTCGTAAAAAGAAACCTGCTCGGATTGACACCCCCGTAATACTTATTAACAGTGTGCGGTGTAAAATTAACAATGCAAATCACATGAACACGTGGGAAACCGCTTTGCTCATGCGTGCACTAATGTGAACTAATGCATGAAAGAACTAGGCCGCATTATACATTGCGTTTCAAAAGAAACGAGATTAATGCACGTTTAGGCCGCATCTTGCATTTTGCTTTAAAACGATAATAAATAATGCTGCTTTGCTTGAAGCTTATGCTAGGAAGAATATTAACAGGAGATGGTGCAAAAGTGGGTGGTACATAGTGAAAAAGTGCTTTACCATGTAATTAATGAATGTTTATGTTCTATTTGCCGTAGTGAGTCAAATGGGCCTGAAATCTCTTAAGTTGTCCAGATAGATGAGGGGCTGGAGAATTAATAAAATGACAAGCAGACCGAAGTGCTGAGCGCTGCAGAGAAAGTATAAAGGTTCAAGGCTATGCAGCACAGAGAACATTGTATGACTGCCAAACGGATGAGCCTGACCGTGGGATCCAAGACTTCTTATGCAGAATGTTAATGAAAAAAATATATGCGAAAATGGAGAAATGTTTCAATGTCGGAATAACTGAACGAGTCATATGGGAAAGGATATAGAACACTGAGTACAAAGAAATTGTGAATGGGAACCTGGTGGTGTGACAGACCACCTCCCAAATTGACCAATGAACTGTTGAGTTTCATAAATTGTTTCAACTAATGTGGGTTGGACATGTAGGTTTTAGGGTATAATTGGGGTGCTTTTAGGGGTGTGGTTTATGCCTTAGCCTGAGCTCTGATCGAGTGCAGAGGAGAGAGGGGTGATGCGTCGCTGTCCGTCGGTTTGCAGAGAGGCCTAGCTGTTCCTGTCCTTGTCCTGTCCCGTTCCTGAAATCTTTGTTTCCTGACTCTATTTCAGGAGACCCCCGCTACTCCCTTGGCCAGGGGGGTGGCATTTCACTGAATTTCTCTGGGTTTGTATTATTTTGCTGACTCGTACTTTCCATAATTTATTTGCAAATATATTTTTGTCTCTGAAACTTATGTCTCTTCATCTATCCACTCCGTCATATGTTTATTGTTTCGCATTATTTTGCTGAAACTTATGTCTCTTCATCTATCCACTCCCTCATATGCATATTGTTAATTGATGATGAGTTTGACACTGTTTGCATTGCTGATTGATTTCCTCTCCCTTATGTGAGATTCTTTGTTTGCATTGTGACCTGTATACGATGAGCATAATCATTGATTTGAGATAAACTTTATAAATCTTTCCGAGAGTCTGTGATCATTTAGTTGGCTAGATAGTCAGTTAGTTCTAATTATTACCATCAACTACTCAACTAATTGGTCCATCGACCAAGAGGAAAGAGAGTTGATATACAGGTCTAGTTATGTATTTAGAATTTTTAAACATGAATCTATGAAGGAAACAATTTTTCACGTCTTTAAAACTTGACCCCTAGCGCATCAGGGAAGTGGGTGAATGTGTATGGGCCATTGTATGAAATATTGATAAGTATCGATCCCTAATTAAGTGTTGCGCTGGATCAAGGTAGGACTGAAGGCAGATAGGGGATCTTGTCCACTGGAGCCTGGGATGGAGAGGGTAGGTTTCCTGTGGCAGATCATTCCCACTATTCAGTTTGCCTGGTGGTTTTGCATTGGCATGCTGTCTGTAACATTTGCATTCTGACAGCAATGGCCCCGGATGGCCTTGAGGTAACCTTATCTTTGCTCGCTGTCTGTGAGATAGTGAGGATAAGTGATGATGCACCTAATCTGGCTGCTGTGGCAGAATCAGCTGTGGATTGGTGGATCACTTTCTGTGAGACCACGGAATGATGTTTGCTAAAGTTTTTTGCCTGTTGGCTTGCCGCCGTTTTGAACTGCATTCAATACCGACAACATATTGTAAGTTGTTAAGTCGACTATATTGAGTGGGGAGTTTAGAAAATTACAGTGATTCAGTGAATTTTCTGTGTCTGAACACTCATCCTTATATATAAAATTCAACCTCTGCTGTGCCTAAAACGTGTAGTTTCAACTGCCTTTACTTACTGTTCCTTCATTTAATTCTGTAGTGATATAGCAGTGAGTAGCATGACTGCTATGCATGAAATTCCCCTTCTACATTATAGTCCAGCCGACTCATATATTTTGATCTTTTCTACTTTATCAAAAGCCCTATTTTCTGTTATTAACTGTCCTCTAAATGTATTTGACTTGCCTCTGTTTTATTTCCACCTTCAATAAATTACTTTCACTTAACCTTGTTCCTGTTCTTATGTTTCCCGCACGTCATCCTTTAGAAACCTCACTAAGGCAGTTCACAGAACACTACTTGATTTTTTTATTTAATAGTGGCCTTATTACCCATTTACATTTGCTGCATGTTCTAAATGTGTTTATAGCATATGATTTTTATTCCATGCTAGCTGTAGTATTTGTATGTTCCATAGTTTGTCATGCCGCTGGCAAACTAGGGGGCTCATTACAATGTGACTCGGTCATGGGACCGACCGACACTCAGTCGGTGGTCCCGACCGCCCAATTAGGATGCGACTTAACACTGTTCGGTCGCATTCCTATATTTCACTATGGGAGCATGCATTACAGCCATAAATCAGCCGTAATGCATGCTCCCATAGTGAAATGGGAGGGGCAGTTCATCCCTGCAACCGTGGCAGGCACCTCAAGGTGCAGGGATCAACAGGAGGGCACCATAGGTGCCCCCTCTGCATCCAACCGGAGGCTATGTACCAAAGGGGGCCCTTAACACGCTTTCCGACATGGTTTCCATGTGTGATTATAGGGCCTTCCTACCACCGCCCCTGGATATGCATTTCTTGTCTACAGCTGGGGTAAGTCACACGGATGCACTATCTTAAATAATCTCGATATCGCCCAGTTGTAGATCTAATTTTCAATACATAAGCATGCAAGTCACAGTGTCGCTATGTTACTACACTTGGTTTATTGTTATCTATAATTTTACTTTTGGTACTTGTTTTTTTGTGCCTAAGCAGAATCTTGCAATTAATAAAACTCTGATCGCTAAATAATCCCGAAATTCGGATGAGTATTTCTGTGCAAATCATGCAACACGAAATTGGTGGGCTGGCTGATAACAATGCCATATGTTATGAAAGAAGTCATAAGCCTGCCTCCATGTAATTTGTTATGATTAAGAGATGATGAGTGAAATGTGTACCTAATCAGGTTATCGTCTTCTTTATACTTCTGTCCACAGGTCAATTCTCCAAATAACAGCAAGTACAGTTTTTAACTTTCCGTTGTTTGTCTGTTGTACGCTGAAGCAATTCTTCAGCAATATACACTCATGATTGTAAAAATTGCAAGGTGACGCTACTGGGGGATCTCTTCTCTGGTATCACCATGACAAATGCCCCGGACCCACACGGGCCGATAGAGTAGGGCAGAAACATGTTGGCGCATTTATATTAGGGTCATAGGACCACAACATCCGCATTGCCCCTTCCTTTAATTTTTATTATCCCCGCTCACCCCACTTATCAAGGGATACCTGGGGTGAGTTAGGGATTTTTATCTTAAATGTAAAAAATCCCCTAACATTAAAAACAAATTGTCTTCTAAGTGCTCCCTGGAATATGGTCGAGCCCACCCTGACCCTTAGGAGTTACGGTGAACCCGATGATGAAGCATGCCACAACTAGAGTGGGTGAGGGTTATAAATAAAAAAAAGAGGTTTTTCCTCTTCCCACCTCTGAGTGCAGTGGAAGTATGTATTTACCTTTTCCTCTTCTTCCCTTGACCATTCATTTTCGGTGAGAGGATACCCTATTGTTGACAACAGCCTATTGGACAAACTACATTCAGGTTTGGCCTAAGGTTGGGGCATTGTAATGACCCACATTTGAAGATTGCGCCTTGGTTTAGGGAAATAGCCGAAGTAGAACTCTTTAGCCAATGTAAAATATGATCACTGTATTAACGTTTGGCCAGAACCAGTAGAATGTTTCCCCAAGTAAGTTTCAGGGTTACAGCAACAGTCAGCAAAAAGGACAACTGAAGCAAGCTCTGAAAGATGACACACCACCTATCAGAAAACTGACCTAGCTTGTGTGTGAGTAATTTTATTTGATTTTATGTTATTTTATTTCAGTTACAGGTTTTGTTAAGCATCGTAAATCACTGTTTCTATGCTGAGGAATGAACAAAATATGCCTGATCACAGAGCATCTCACTTAATCTAAACAGTGCTGATGAAAAGCACTCAGGTTTTAATACACATTCTGAATATATAAGATTAGATTGTAAATGAGTTTGAAATATCTGTTAGGTATAGTGCTAGTGAAATATGCAGAATAGATGTTAAGACTCAAATGTATTGATGGAAATTGTTTGAATAAACCTGAGAGGTTAAAGTCTGGTAAATTGTGGGAATGTTTCATGAATTTCATTAATAGATGCCTTATGAGATACTAGTTTGATATCCCAATATTATGATACTCTATTGATGACATCTAAATTATGTACCATTTGGTATATTGCACGCTGGAATATATGAGGGTGGTAGAAGAATTATGAAACAACTTAGAGAGCGCAAACTTTAGAATGTAATATATGAAGTTAAGATTTGGCCAAATCAAATCTAATATATTAGCAGGAAGTGAGAAAAACATATTTAAGGAAGAGTGATGGTGCATATGTGATGCATCAGTCTGAGGTTAGCGCATTTATTGTAATTGGACTTACTTTCCCTGTTTGGGCCCGGCCCGCCTGTTTTAAGGTGCGCCATGGTGCAAACAGGGAAAGTGCGCCCTGTTCATAATACAGCCCCAGAAGTACAAACAAATGTCCCAGCACTCTAGGGCCTTAAGACTAAAAGTCCCAGTTCTGGGAGTTCTTGAAAGCAAACAAGAAGTCTCAAAATGTCACTGTTTTGTGAACCCTGTGGGACTCAATGCAACAACACACATTGGTGATTCAGGCCCCTAGCGGACAGCTGCACTCTTAGCAGGCCCCTAGTACCTAAAGGCCTTTACTTGATAAATCAACTGCCCTCCTTTTGGCACCACAAGGCCAATATGAAAATTAATTCTAACCCTTGCATGGGCTTTTGTGGAGACACCCGGCCCAGCTGTTTCAGACCTGCAGCACTCCTTTTATGAAGCAATGGGCTGCATCTTTTTCTTTTGCTCTTGTTTAAAAAGTTACCTCAGCACAGCCTTTTTTGTTCTGGATTACTCTCCCCCCTTCCCCATGGGACACCTGGAATCGTTGTGGCCCGGGGACAAAGCGGGAGCCCAGGCCTGCGCAGCCCAGATTACTCTGTGCTCGGCCAACACTGTTTCCTGGGCACAGCTCTCCCAGTTCCTGACTGACAAGGGTACAAGTAGTGGTAGGTGGTGGAGCACAGTGCTTCGGGGCTGTACTCTACCCAGGGGGAACTCATCATCCTGGGGGTATAGAATTAAAAGGGTGGATCTCCATGTGCACTACCCTGGAAAATCTTCTTCCCAGGGACCCTGACCCTCCCCAGGGAAGGGGATGCCTCACACTCCGCAAATCCTTTTGGTTACACTTGGGGAACCACAAGCTCAAAATCTCCTTGAGGTACCACACTTGAAAGAGTAATGGTTTCTCTGAAAGAGGGAGAGCCTATGGACAGCGCTCCTGCACTTTACCTTCTCAGAACCTAGTGATAGGCATTGTCTTCTACTCCATACCCATCTGCATCACTCCAGCAGCAGTGACAGTAGAGGGCCGAGGATCTACTCTTCTGTCTGGGTTCCTGCTTCTTCTTCTCCTTCTACTTGGCCTGGGTACTTCCACAGCACTACCCTGCTGCCCTTTACTCCCCAGGCCCCACAGCCTCCTGACCCCTTGCAGAGCACCTCTGTGTCCAGCATCAGTCAGGGTGTCCCCTTAGAGGGTTGTTCTCCTATAGGACCAATCCACAGAAGTTCTTGGGGATACCTCTCCTCCGAGTCCCCCAGCAGCCCTTCTACTGTCACCGAGAGGGAATGGGGAGGTCAGTGCCCCTGGCCCTGGAAAAAAACATCCCAAGTCAGTAGTAGCCCAGAATGTCCCACAATTATAGATAGGGGTCCATCCATGAGGGGTCCGATCTTATTTGGCGTCCTGCAGAATCAAGTGTTTCCTAGAGTCTCTCCCTTGTACAGGGGTTTTTAAGTGAAAGGAGGCATCTCGGGAAAATGGGAAAGTGGGTACCTCTGCCCAATCTAAACATGATACATTATCACTCCACTTCTGTCCGATCCCTCCTGTACTGAATCTTGGGACTTCTCAAAATGGCAATTGTACAAGGTTACTGGTCATAGTTCTCTGAGAGTTCTAAGCCCCGTCCCTAACTACTACTTCCCAACTGGTTGCTTTCCAGTAAGCTTCAAAGGGGTTTCCTTGATAGACTGGAGACAGAAGCTTGGCTTCTTAACTATCCCTTATTGTTTTCCTGCAAAGGGTGTGCCGAGGCTTGTTGGGCAATGTGAGTGTAATTAACTTCTGCCACAACTATCTGGTTCTCCCAGGAACAGCCTTTATCCCTTTCGGATTGACCTATTTCATGGGGAAGGCTTTGTTCCACCTGATGCCAGCAATGTGATTAACTCAAAGTCCAAATCTGAGCACAGTAATATGACGAAATGTAAATTACATTAAGGAGTGCAAATATTATTATATCAATGTTATATTTAAATTCTAGGCCATTTTCTACCCAGGGACTCACGGTGAACTTTCCTCTAGGCTTAGCCAATGTGAAACTATACTTTGGGAAGCTTTCGTCTATAGCATGAATAGAGTTAATCACTAAAGACTTTCAGTGAAGCACTACAGAATTATAACATAGCCAAAAAGAAATGAGAGCATTTCATTTTTTAAATATTAAATTAAATTATAAGGCTTGCACGGGTCATAAACAATTTATTAAAGATCTCATCTGCAACAGACTACCTGTGTGCAGATACCAGTCTGAGTTAAACAGTAGTCCCACTCTCTCAGTCCGCACATGTATGCACACAAATGTGCACTCATGATCATGAGCAACCAGCCTAGAGCCTCTTACCCTAGCTGAGCAGCAGGAGACCTTGTTTTGAAAGGTTGGTACTGGCGGTTAGTACTCAAATCCATTTTACCAGAGCTCATGGTGATTGAGACTCAGCTAGTAGGACTCATAGCAGAGATCTAAAAACTGGGTGGTCCAAAAGTCAAAACATTAGGGGGTAAATGGATCAGATACAATTCTTCTTACTTATATTTGGTCGAATTCCAGTTATTGTCTAGGGCAAAAGCTAAATATTGAAACTTGTATTTAACTATCATGGTGCTAGACATCCGAGTAGAGTGAAAATATTATCTTATGGAAAGACTTTGTTTATTTTGTATGGCAATGGAATACGTTATGTGTCTAACTGAACATTAGAAAGGCACATTTGAAATGTTATGTGTGAAAACTTAGTTTACATACATAGACTACAATAATCTGACTCCGAAATATGGACTACAGTGAAACAATTCCCTACTTTATATTCCTACATCCACCTTTATTCGCATACTCAGAGCAAAAGACAACAGCTGGCACATAAAACTGAACTTTAACAGATACCATACTTTCTCACTCTGTCGACTCACCTGGCCATTCCCTTACACCAAATTTTAAGTATATCACCATCACAGTAATAGTTCTGCCAACGTTTAATTTGTTGCACACCACAGCCCTCTGGCACTATAGATATCTTTGATGTAGCTGACTGAGTCCTTGACTCCACTCCTTTCTCTACCCTCTCATAGCCTATGGGAATTTTTCAATTGGTGTGAAGAAACAACTACAGATCACTACAGCTTCTGTCTGCCTTCTAGCTATCCAATGTGCAGATGCTGCCTACTCATTCACCACAGCAAACCATTAAAGATCATCCTTGTCTCTTTTCCATAGACCCATTATACCCAAATCATTGTCTCCAGTCTTGACCATTCAGTAACTGATGTACCGATCAATATCCACTCATTTTCAACACCTATCGCCAAGGTCAAAGATTCTAGATGATAAGAAGTCCTTACTGTCCTGACAGAGTCCCTGAATGATTCCACCAAAGACATAATGACACTCTCAAACAACTCTTCATTTGAATATTTAAAGAAAATAACCATAATGACCGTTAGATGTTATTATCTCTGTCAAGCCGTCATCTCCTCTCCCCTTCATCCTGTGTCATTCCAACCACCTGGGCCCTCAAAAAGCAAATGCAGATCCAGCGCTGGAGTTTCAGAAAATCCTGCACTCAAGAGTCCATTGATATCTATAAAGTGGCCTTCTACTTGTTAACTGTCTCCTTCATATTGGCCAAGGCAATATACCACCTGGTTTTAGGCCCAAAGGCACACCCACATAATTATTGCCCTTCCTACACAAAACCACCATCCAAAAGTCTTACTGCTAACAATGCTGCATTTTTTTCCCTCTAACATCTCCACCATCATAAACACATTCAGCACGCTTGTTATTGTTCCATTCCATCCCGCCACACCATAACTCTCCTCAACACTAGCTCTGTCTAACTTGACTAATTTGCCCAGAACTCTACTAGAGAACAGATCCCTGCACTACAATGAGCCGACCCCTCTTATGCTCCATCTAACCTCTTTACCCAACGATATACAAAAACAATAACCCTACTATCTTGAGCCTTGAATTGTCTTTGGTACCTGTTCAATCACTTCTCTCTGGCTTTTACGCTGAATGCTTCATATTGGCAGCTGCCTTCCATTTGCTAATACAACATACTGTAGATCCCTCTTCCCTATCTAACTGCCCCCTTGTATCAAAGCTTGCCTTTTTCTTCAAAACTTTTATGGGGTGTTGTTCAAGCAGCTCATTTGCTATCTCTCGTCTTTCTATGTATGCATCGTTCTGCAATCAAGCTTTCTTCCACACTATTCTGTCAAAACAGCCACTACAAATTTCTCCATTCTTGTTCTCCTTAATCTCTCTATTAAGCTTGGCACAGTCAATCACCTAACTGTGAGTGTGTCATACTCTTATCAATGGGCATCACAAGAAAGCCTTGGCATACTGCATTTGGCATCTCTCTAACCTACTACACTTGTTCCCTGCTATATGCATCACCCCCACTTGCTAATTTGTGGGACTTCCTCTGTTTCCCTCTGCACCCCCCAAACAGTCAGTTATGTTATCTTCCTCTTTGCTTTCTCATACCATGTATATGCAAATCCCCTCGTCCTTTGCTTACTTCATCCAACTTTTCCCAACCAATTTGTTTACCAGCATCGTCAGTATTTCATATGTAAACCAGGACAAAAACTGGAAAAAAGGAGCAAAAGCCAGTAATATTAAAGGCCCTATTAAGATGTCGGATGGAGTTTCCTCTGCCCAATACCATCTCGGTCATGCGACCGACCGACACCCGGTAGGCGGTCCCGACCGACTAATTAGGATGTGACTGAACACTGATTGTTCGCATTCCTATACTTTACAATGGGAGCATGTATTCTGGCCGGAATGCATGCTCCCATTGTTAAATAGGAGGTGCAGTTTATCCCTGCACCCCGTGGCAGGCACGGGGTGCAGGGATCAATAGGGGAGCACCATAGGTGCCCCCTCAGCCTCCAACCGGAGGCGGTGCACCCAAGGGTGCCCTGCTGGGGGCCCCCAAAGTCGAGTTCCAACAGCCTTTCTGTGTCGGAAAGGCCGGCACGGAATGGCTGCAGAAACCAGACATCGTAATCCCTCGGGCAGAAAGAGCCTCACCGCATTCCGACTGACAGATGGGCTCTCTGAGCCCGTCGGAAGCCAGTCGGAATGACCGATCGGATACCTTTCCGACCGCCTCCATCGTAATGAGGCGGTCGGAAAGGAATCTGACCAACATATTACGATGTGGTCGGAAAGGCTCCGACCGACAGCTGGAGCCTTTTCCAACTGCATCGGAATCGGGCTCTGTATGTTTTCTACACAAGGTCCAAGGCTTATTTGCACATGGTTGATCCTTGTCTGAAAAACAATGAACTGGAATGCTTACCATATTAACTACAAGGGGCTGAAATTCAATCAATCCTTCCCCCTTCATCTTTTTCTCTATGAAACTCCTTAAGTATGATGGGTATGTCCAGATGGGGCCCTGTAGCTCACTATGCCAAGCGATGCATCACGCATGCCACTGAGTAGACTTAGGAAGGCTGAAACCAATCAGGGCTTGCTTGTGTTTCGGTGAAGAGTGAACATGACATAGCTGGACTGTTTCTATCCGAGTAAGACCAAGACTGATTTGCATAAGTCCAACCAAAGGAGATATAAGGTAAACCTTGACTCTATCTTGTCGTATTTCACTTTACGTTCTTTTATTCCAAAAATTATTCACCTCAAATCTTCAGTGTACAGTTAAAAAATACATCTTGTTTGAATCCTTGACTTAAAATTTACAGTCAGCTAACACATGTTTCGAGGTTGGAACTCTACCTTGGGGCTGCAAATAATATAAATCAAATACAGGTAAATTAGAATCTTCACACATATACGCTAAATTCCTCGAAATTGTTCAATGTAATACCATGCCAGATAAATCCCATCAAGAGAAAGAAGAGCCAATCAGTTTTAAAAACTTTAAATAGAGTGTAAAAGTCTAAAAGTATTTCAAGGGAGCTTTGAACAAAAGCCTCAAATGATAAAGAATGAATTGTGAGATCAAGAAAATAGAAAAAGAAAAAATAGAAAAAATAAGAAGGCCAAAAGAAATAGAAAAAGTGATACCTAATTAACAAATTTCTTCCAATTACATCAATTTTGACAACAACTTTAACATCTATGTATTAGAGTACTTCCATAATTTTTCACAAAACAAATAATATAGATCAATCCTAAATAAGTTAACTGTCCACTAAAATTAGTTTCAGTTCACTCTGTTATTTGAAATCACATCTCCCTCTTTATTAAATCGGGTCTTTAAATCAGTTCTTATTGGATTTTAATAATTTTGGAGCAAGGTCACATGAGGGTAGTTAATGAACTAGATGGAGAGTCTTTCCTAAAGTGCTATCCCTTTGGCAGTTTTGGATACAATACTTCCGGGCAAGGCCACGTGGCTGACGTCTGGCAGGAACATGGT
Organism: Calotriton arnoldi; assembly: GCA_963921515.1. Taxonomy (NCBI): domain Eukaryota; kingdom Metazoa; phylum Chordata; class Amphibia; order Caudata; family Salamandridae; genus Calotriton; species Calotriton arnoldi. The sequence goes on from CAWUFW010009354.1 coordinate 564,334, forward strand.
CATGGCATACAAATGGCAACAAAATGGCGCTCTTATACACGCAAGCAAGAATATCGAGGACATTTTGCTGCTACGACTTCATTGCTGGCAAGAGATCAAGGTGAGAGGCTGACTGTGTGGCTGGTTAACAAGGAACTTTAATTGTCTTTTTAATTAATGCATGCCCTACACATTGACTGACATCAAGGAAACGTGGTTAGCAATAGCGATACAATATATTGGTGTAATTTTTTAATGGAATAATGGTGATATAATTTTTTGAATATAATATTACAAGGATAAATCAAATTCTGGTGTAGTGGGGACAGTAGTTTTCACTGCTTGGAGAGGTTATCACCTACCATCTGTAGTGTTAATCAATGTGTACTATTTGAAAGGAGAGGATCTTCCATTTGATGATTGTACGTGATGGACATTCCATTTGAAGTTCATTACTGCACAGATGTTGTTCCTGATATAAATAAAAGTCTTTTCAGGAAGGATGATGTTAGATAAAACCATTATAAAATAATATTTGATCAGATATAGTGAGGAAAATATTTTACCGCAGTCATTAGGAATAAATGGTTGTTATTAAAGAAATAGTGAAATCTTTACTGCCAATTTTTGCAAGGTTTATTTTGTTAATTAATAATATATCTAATTGTGTAGCCACAAGACATAGCCTATGAAAAATATATCATTCTCAAGAAAATGTCTGCGATGTGGAAACCTTTGAGGTGAAATTTTTAGTTTTAATTATCAGGTACAAATTTACATGTTAATTATTACTATGTTAAGGGCATTGGTATCTCTAGTTTTTGAGATTAGTACCACTATATGATCATTGAGTATCAAACAACATCTATATGAAAAAAGGATATATGACTGTAAATAATAGCGTGGCCTGCCACTAATTTTAATTGACAATGAACTCATTTAGGGTTCATCTATGTTATGTGGTTTGTGTTAAGTAATGGAGGTACTGTAATATATCACTGTTAAAGTTGTTGTAAAAACTGATGTAATTGCAAGAAATTTGTTAAATAGGTATCAATTTTTCTATTTTTTGACCTCTTCTATTTTTTCTTTAACTATTTTTGTTGTTCTCGCAATCCATTCTTTATCATGTGAGGCTTTTATTTGACTCTCCCTTCTAATACTTTTGGTCTTTTATCCATTTCATGTTTTTAAAACTGGATCCACTTTCTTTTGATGGGATTTATCTTCAATTATATTACATTGAAACCAGTTTATACTATGGATTTCAATTAAGAATGCCAAGGGATCTAGCTCATATGTATGATTTTAATTGTATTAATTTGTGATTCTAATTTATCTGTATTAGATTTATATTATTTGTATCCCTGAAGAAGAGGTTTCTCCTCTCGAAACGTGTTGGCTGGCTATATATCTGAATTCAAGGACTTAATAAAGATGCCTTTTTTAACAGTACACTGAAGATTCGATGTGAATCATATACTTCCTATTGTTGAATTCTAACTTAAATGCAGCCATTGGGGCTGGACTGGAGGTGAAGGCGCCGGGCGATATATCCCTAACCCCATGATTCTTTTTTGACTGATTTGCATAAGGTTGGTCTATGATAGTCGTGACACAATTAATAAAAAAACTCCACCCAAGTAATGACCAGTGACTGAGATTAATTTAAGCATTCCTTCCATCACTTTTTGTTCTTCTCAGTAGAGAAAATATCTCAACAAAACCTCTTCGGGTGTAACTTTTATCTCTTTTTTCTCCAATCATATACATTTCAAAAAGACATGGGAACAATGAAAATGATAAAGCAAGGGAAAAACTGAAGGTAATGTAAGTTGACTATCTCAAGAAAATGGGAAACTGGAAGACTGGATAGTCTTGTTGTTTTATATACACCAGCAAGTCAGCCCTGGTCAAATGTGTGGTACAATATGTTTTATATTTCACAATTTCAGTCAGTCATTACTAGTAAAAGTGTGTGGATTGTGTTTTAACATAAGGCAAATGATTAGTTCCTGCTTACACAAACAGTCTTTGTTGAAGGGACATAGCAAGGGCACAATCTGACAAATCACTGTCTAGTAAACTGTAACTGTGGAAATAACAACACAAATTGTAGATAAGAACTGTAAAAAAATATTCTTTGAACTTTAAATCACTTAAATGCAACCCTAGGGCCCTTTACCCTGAGCCTCACAGTACTTAGCCATGGCTGCGAGTTCAAGAGAGGTAATGTCCTCTCCTGGGCATCACAGTGCTGGATCATGGGTACAAGGCAAAGCGAGCAAGCCCCTCATTTGACATGCAATGCTGGGCCAAGGGTGGGAGCCCTGAGTGACAAGAATCAACCCCCTACTCCTCGGTCACTAAGTTCTAAAAGTGGAAAACAGTTTCCACACCTTTCTGACCTGAACTTTATTACTTTTTCCTGTGTGCTGTGGCCAACTTTACATTTTCATATGGCAGAACACTTTGGACCATTGTGTTTTCACCAAAAAGACATTCATTCGAGGTTTAGTAAGAGTTGCTGAGTTCAATTTTGGAGTTCCATCGCATAACACCCTATACAAAATCAGGCCCCTAATCTCTTTAACCCCTTCCATGCTCATGACGAGCTCAGCTCGTCATGCTGCGCAGTGCTCGTGTGCGCATGACGAGCTGAGCTCGTCATGAACCCGTCCGCTTAATGAAACGCCTCGCACAGGGCGAAAATCGGCCGCGCATGGAAGCGGTTAACAGAAAAAAATTGTGGGATAGTGGGAAGGTTATTAGGTTTGAAACAAGGAGTCCTGCATTGCAACCATGATTCTTCTACTTGACCTGATTTCTTCATCTTGGATAAATAATGTTCTTCCTGGGCCTTCGTCTCTTATGTGGCCTTGGCGCATGGCTGACTGGCCATATCTAAATGTAAAGGTTTTAGGGTGGGCATGTGCTGGCTTAGAGCAGCTTCATTCTTACTTTTTGCATTCTTCCTTTAGCACTTCTGAGTATATTAATTTTGCTGACATGGCCTGTGTGACCACCTCCTGTACATGTCCTCCCTACCACTTACCATGTAAACAACACATGACCCCCTAAAATTCTCCGAGTGACTTTTCTCAGTGCCAGTGCTGGGTCAGTCCGCTGGGCTGGATTGCTTGAGGCTTCTGAGCTAGCCTAGATGTTTTACTTCCAAGTTGATTGTCTTAATGGCTGCACCAGCCCCTTGGTGAACAAAAAGCAGAACATTTTGCATCCCTCAGGAGCTTGCTGCAGGATGAAGGGCAAACATTTAAAATGTGGGACGGTCATGCACCTGCCATCCCACTTTGCTGAGCTTCTCAGGTCCTGGACCATGGCTGCGAGGCCCAAAGGAGGGAAAGCTCTCTTGGGCTTTGCAGTGCTGTATCATGGCTGGGAGGCCCGGGGGTGGGGGGCTTCTGCTAGGCCTCACAGTTTAGGCACATAGATGTGAAACCCATGAGAAAGAAACCAGTGGCATAGCAATGGTACTAAGGACCCTAGTGCAAGGCCCCTCTGTACACTAGTTGGACAGTGAAACACAGTCATAATTTGAGTGCGTTGGGTTCTCAACACCCTTGGGTCCCAGTGCTACTGCACCTGCTACACTATAGATAGCTACACTCATGAGAGAGGCTACATCTAGAGGGCCTCACAGCACTGGATCATGACTGTGAGGGCTAGGGAGGGTGGAGTAGCAGGAATGCCAAGGACCATGCTGCAAGCAAAGTAAATCATCCACTCCTGTCCTCTGGCTGGGCAGTAAAATACATCTAAAACTTAGATGCAATGGCCCTAACTCCACATGGCTACGATGCCACTGCACCTGCTACATTACTGATAGCTAGGCCCCTTTACCTGGGATTCCCAGCCTTGGTTCGGTGCTGCAAGGCCAAGGGCTGGGACACCCTTCCTTGGGTCTCATAGTGTTGAACCATGGCAAGGGGGCCCTCTCTTACGTATTGCAGTGCTGGATTGGGCACAAGCCCATGGGAGAATGGCCAACACTATAGCAATGGCACATGGGCCTTAGTAAAAAAAAGATAAATGAGTCCACTGTCTATATTTCACAGTGCAAGAGGCAACACGGCCAGTAAAGGGCACACAGATCCTCCTGCAGGCGAGTGCAGCTATTGACTGCATGCGCATGCATGCACATGCAGGGGTCCATGGGGCATGCCCTCATGCAAATGAGGGAACTCTCCCTAAGGATCACACCACAGCTACTTGGGCGCCAGCAATGTCTGCCTTGCGGAAGAGGGTGCGCAAGCATCTGCTGCCCCTGCTGTAAAACCAAAGGGGCTCCTTGCAACACTTTTGCGCCATTGCTACATCACTTTTTGTGACGCAGCGGTGGCATAAAGAATGCGCCATGTTGCGCCATATTTACAAAGTGACGCATCTAGGTAGATGCGTCACTTTGTAAACCCCTGTGCTCCATTATACTTGCGTCAGGTATAATGTATGCAGGGTGGGCTTTCCGTCGCAGCAATGCCTCGGAGAAGTGGCGCAGTGGAATCTATCAGATTTCACTGCGCCACTTCGAGGACGCCACTGTGTCAAAACCTTACGCCTGCCTCACAGCAGGTGTAAGACTGATGTAGTCCCTTTCACATGGGACTTGCCCCATGTGAAAGGACACATTGCTGGAGTTGCGTCTGTTTTCAGACACACCCCAGCAATGCGTCACTTTTCATCAGAAATACTGACATATCTGAAACTCCTTGCGACATGGATTGCGGTACACTAAATACTGTGCATCCATCATGTCACAAGGAGGGCGCAGTGAAAACTATTGCATTGCTGTTTTCAAGCAGCACTGCAACAGTTTTCATAAATGAGGCCCAAAGTGTTCTGTGGAGCATTACGCCTGAGATACTGTACATCGGGACACTTTGAGTGATATGGCCGGAAGTGCCTAACATTAATACATTCAACTAGGAATTACCCTGAATTAATGCTTGAAATTTAGACAGCACAAGCTGTAAACAAGTGAGCAGATATCGCCTCCAATTGCGTGAATGAACTTTAGAAACTTCAAACACAAGAAACCAGTTGCCTGGCTCGGCGCCTAGCGGGTGCAGCTCATCATGATACGCCCCAGTGATCTGAGAAACTGCCAGCTCACAGTTCCAAGGTGCATTTCACCACATCATTCCAAGAATTGGGCCATCACCCCACTCCTAGGTTTTGGGAACCCACATCTGACTAAATTGTTTGATTTACAGAATGCACAGCTTGTTAGAAATACAAATTATTCTGAGAGTGAATAAGCGACATTTTTGGTTGTTTATAAATACGTCATCGAGCAACGTGAACCTATTTCCAGGGCAGCAGAACTCTCATCAATTTTCACTGGGGCGACCTGACCTCCTAACAGGAATGACATGCAGGTACTGTCCATGCAGGATATAACATGTAGATTCCTGTGGTTGCCTGTCTGGGCAGTAAACAATGTTGTGAATTTGCATAATGCGGTCGGTGCAAATGTTGCTGCATCTTCGTCTATGCAGTGAAACATAATTTTCTGAGATGGCATGCCTTCCTTTCTATAGGCCCTCCATCACGGCCATGAACTTTGACGGGCTCATTCATCTAGAACAGACTTCATTTCAATATTAATACAGCGCGAGGGCCATTTGTTGAGCAGGAAACCACCCCGGTGCGTCTGCATCTAATGAGTAATTCAAAGAGACAGCCGCTTCCGGGCCAGGGAGCATTACTAAACACAAAACTCCTCTTTACACTTATTAGAATCCTCGCATTAACAGTGGCGTATCCTGTATCCTCATTTAATGGTTCATGCAAAAATGGCCGAGCCAAAGATATTGTCGTAAGACTGGACTGCGCGCCAGATCCGGTAGCGAAAGTCAGTTTAACTGCAGTAAATTTGAATTCGGATGATTTCAATGTTCGACAAATTCACAGGCTACTAATTTTGTGAAGATCGACTTCTTCATCTTGGGCCCGATTCCTAAAGTAATTAAACAGTAACTGTCATTGTTTATGTAGAAAAGCAGGACTTGCACTCACCAATGGATTTACTCCCTCCAAGATTATCGTGTGAATAAATCTGTGAACTCAGGGAGGGGAGGGGCATGGAGTGGGCAGCTCAGTGCAGGAATGGCCTGTGAATCTATGAACACCCACAGACTTACACGTTTGTGGACTCACAAACCTCTCCCATACCCCATCCAATACTGGAAAAGATAGGAGATTTACTCCTGTCAAGTGCATGAGTACGTGCCTTCCCAGGATGGGAAATGGGAGGAGGCAACTCCCAAAACTAGGGGGCCTATTAGGATGGCGGTGCTGGGACCGGCCGCCAGTGGTGCTGCGGTCCTGCACCAGCGATTAGGATGCCACCGTGGCGGTGGCATCCTCCATTCCCAGCATTGTGGCGGGCGGTGCACACAGCACCGCCCGCCACAATGCTGGGAATGCACTGTGTGCATTGTCATGCACAAGGTGACAGGCACCGCGCGGTGCCTGCCACCTTGTCCATGACAATGTAGAGGGGTACCATAGGTACCCCCATGTGCACCCCCCACCCCCCCAATACCCTGGGGGCCCGCAACGGACCCCCAACAGCAAACTTTGCATGCCTTTTCGTGGCGGCATCGCCGCCACGGAAAGGCTGCTTCGCGCACCCATGCTAATATGGATGGCGGTGTCTAGCAGACACCGCCACCATATGTAGCCCCTTTTCCGCCCGGTCGACTGGTCGACCGGCGGAAAACCAGCGGACGGTCTCTCCGTCCGCCGTGGTCCCCCCCGCCATACTAATATGGCGGGGGGAAATGGGTGGCGGGCGGAGGGAAATGTAGGGCGGATCGCCACCGCCATGCGGGCGGTGGCGATCCGCCCTACATTGTAATGACCCCCCTAGTTCGGGGAGTGAAAGGGCAAGTGGTTTCTCAAAGAGAGTAGCATAGTTTGCCAGAAGGGAAAGAATGTAGGAAAAAAAGTTAACAAGTGCCTCTGATTTTTTTTCTCATGTATATTTGTGTATGGAAAAAAGCAATCCCACAAAGGTTTTCAAGCATTATGCCTGGAAACCTGGTATTGAGTGAAGTTTCCTGGCGAAACCTGAAAAACCTTTGTGATTTCTAAAAATGAGTGCATCTTCGCATAGATTAAGGTCGTAAACATCCAGGTGCATAAGCACTTGTTTTTCTTTGAATCGCACCTCTTATGCTCAACCATCTAACCCCAACTCTAAAATCTAGTAGGTCTATTCAGCCTTTCATCCTTTCTTAGGTCTAACAGTGAGTACCTTTGAGTTTGGTCAACAATAAACTCCGGTTATCCATAGCTAAAAAAAGGGATTTGTTGGTGAACAAGCACTTTACACATAGACTGGCATGGTATGTTAAATGCCACTGAGTGTGTCGACAGTAGTGCGCACGATAAGCAGAGTGGAAGATTAACCTATCAACTAAATCTGAGTATGCACTGAAACCACCATGAGCTGTATCACTGTAAAACTTTAGGCGCTACTAACCACATGGCAATTAATAAAATAACTTTTAGTTTTTATTCTTCATGGAAAAAGAATATGGATCTGCAAAGGGGCGGTTCTAGGATTTTTGGGGCCCCGGGCGAAGGGGAATGTGCAAGGCCCCTCTAATTTACATAAGTGACACCTTCAGGGCTCCGAAAACTGCTTTGTGCAGACTCCTCCTGGGCCGCAGCTCCCCTCTCTGCCACCTACAAGCACCTCTGTCACAGCTCATGTCGGGCTGAAGGTGTGAGAATAGCTTGGGGGCTGAGAGTTAAAACTGTGCAGACGGTAAAGTGCTGACAATGGGTGTCCCGCAGTGTCTCTCAATTTATTTTTTTATTTAATGCAGTTTTATAATGCGCAAACTTTACCCAAAGGTGTCAGAGCGCTTTACAAAAGAACCAGGTAACTTACAAAAGGTACACAAGATAGACTAAATACGCTAACAAGTTACATATATACAGTTACAGGTACACAAGATAGGCTGAACACGCTAAAAAGTTACATATATGCACTTACAATGCTAACAAGTTGCATATTTATATTATAAAAAATATAAAAGGTGTCAGCATTAGGTTAGAACAGGAGTAAAATACATATTTACAAAGTTGACCTCATATGAGTGCCAGGTAAATTACAAAAGGTACACAAGATAGACTAAACACGCTAACAAATTACATATATACAGTTATAGGTACACAAGATAGGCTGATCACGCTAACAAGTTACATATATGTAGTTACAAGGCTAACAGGTTGCATATTTATATTGTAAAAATATGAAAGGTGACAGTGAGGTTGAAACAGGAGTAAAATACATATTTACAAAGTTATCCTCATGTGAGTGCTAGATGGTTGTAATGGTCAAGAAATAGGTTGGAGTATTCCAGGAAGCGTCTTTGGAGGAGGAGAGTTTTAAGATCAATTTTGAAGGTCCGGAAAGAGGTGGTGGTTCGGAGGGATGGTGGAAGTGAGTTCCAGATTCTGGTCACGTTACCAGAGAAGGATTGAGCCATAAATCTTTCCCTTCAGAAGGTAGGAGGCTCGAGCAGTACATTTTCTGCATTGCGTGAAGGTCTAGAGCCTCCTGAGATTTTGAGTTTATTAGCCAGATAGCATGGGGTGGAGGTGTGCAGGGCTTTGTGGGTGATACAGGAAGTCTTGTAAATTGACCTTGCTTTGATAGGAAGCCAGCGAAGAGACAACAGTATGGGTGAGATGTGATCATTTCTTTTAGCCCCATATACGAAGCGAGCTGCTGAGTGGAGGATGGATTTTAGAGGGGAAAGGTGAGATTTGGGGAGGCCAGCAGGGAGAGAGTTGCAGTAATCCAATCTGGAAAGAACCAATGATTGGATCAAGTTTTTAGGTCTTGTTCAGGAAAGAAACGCTGAACCCCCCAGAGAAGGCGCATTTGGTAACATGCATTCTTGGCGATGGAATCGATATGGGACTGTAAGTTGAGCCTTTTATCTAGGATGATGCCTAGAGATTTGGCACTGTCAACAATGATGGAGAGAGAGGAGTTGGCCTAATGGCTAGGGCAGCCGACCTCGAATCTGGGGAACTGGGTTCAAGTCTCGGCAATGACACTGAACATCCTGTGATTCTGGGCAAATCACTTAATCTCCCCGTGCCTAACCAAAATGAATGTGTGTCCTCATGTAACGTAACTGGAGCTATGTAAAGCGCTCTGATACCCGATTCGGGTCAAGTTCGCGCTATATAAAACTCTGCAAAAAAAAAAATGATAGACTTGTTGTTGAGAATGTTCAGATTGTTCATCCGAGATTGGATAGGAGGAGGAGATAGTGAGGTCGAGAGGAGAAGGAATACTGGGGCATATTAGCAAGACCCACGTTAAAATTATCGCCGTTTTAGCGGCAGGAAACTGCCGCTAAAACGGCGATAATGGGCTTGCTAATATGCGTTATAGAATTCCAATAGAAGCCCATGTTAGATGTGCAGGACATCTAACCTGGGCTTCTATTGGAATTCCATAACGCATATTAGCAAGCCCATTATCGCCGTTTTAGCGGCAGTTTCCTGCCGCTAAAACGGCGATAATTTTAACGAGTTTCTTGCTAATATGCCCCACTGTTTTGGAATGATTCAGTATTAGTTGATGAGTAGACAACCAGTGGTGGATGGAGTTGAGTGTGGTGTTGAGGATTGAAATGTCATGAGTGGGAGAAACCTTTAGGTAGATTTGGGTGTCATCTGCATATAGGTGGGCAGCCGGGCAGGAGGCCTAATTGCAGGACAAAATGTGTGTCCTTGCAACTGGAACAAGATGAAGTGTCCCTCTCCCCTAGGCCTCTCCAAACCCTCCCTGAGAGGCCCAGGGAGGAGGCCCCCTCCTGTAAGCCCAATTACAAACAGACACCTTTCTTCAATGGGATCGGCAGGGGCACAAGACGTTTGGCGGTGTGTTGTACTGATGCGGGACCCCGTGCTGGTGGGCTGAGTGCGAGGCCCTGGGTAGCTGCCCACACTGCCCATGCCTAGCTCCGGCCCTGGATCAGCAATATAAATTGGGAGTGATAACGTCGAGTTTTTCCAAATGGGGACTCCCTTTCCACTACACGGAATACGTTGGTTGGTGAATGAGTGTTAATTCCCACCTGATATACAAATGTATTCCAACATTTTGTGACACTATGGCCCTGATTCTGAGTCAGGTCGAGCAAAATGACTGCATGTAATTTTGCTCCTCCTGATTTAAGGGGTAGGTTTTTCCACACCTGGGCCCGATTTACTAAGCATTTGCGTTGTCCTTTGTGTCACAGAAATCAAACCAAGGCAACACAAGTGCTTAAATGACATTTACAAAGCCATGCAAATCAATATTTACATGGCCTTGCATCATTTTTCATCCGCAAAGTAACACAACTCAGCGCCTTGCGCTGCCTAGCTTTGCCGTTAGTCAGGAAGGCATTACATGGGCGGAGCATGACGTTTCCGGCGCATCTAAGCAGGTATTTTGACACAAACCCAGATTTACTAAACTCGGTAAACCTGGGTTTGCATCAAAATGGTGCACCTACCTGACTGTGGCTTAACGAGGAGAAATATCTTTATTGCGTAGGTGGGTAAAATCGGTGTAATTAGTATACCTGATACTTCTGCTTAAGATGGAGTCTAAAAACGTTAAACACTCTTACTCCCAATGATTGTGACTACTGAGTGGGAATCAAACACAGTCAGAAGTCGAACCTGCCACTTTGGGCTCAAGATTTTGCATGATTTTGCAAACTGGGGCACACAAATTTCCAAAGAGAAACTCTATTTGGCCTACTTACTGACATAATTTTTCTAAGCCTCTCATTCAGGGGCAGGCAGCCCAAACCCTGGGTTTAACTGCCTGCAATCCTCAAACCACAATACACAGGTGCAGACAACCCCTGTACCTGGGCCTTTCAGTTCCTTCAACTGTTGTTTATACTCTTAACTACCTCCAGCTCACTAACGTCTACAGTGGGAATGAGCAGACCGTGATTCAGGACCCTGCACCTCACCAGCGCCCGGAGCTCAAATATCCTTCCCTAGAGTTGTTTGTGGCACTCTTTCTGGCTGGTCTTTTAGCGGATCACCAACACATGTTCTATTGGAACATGTTCTATTGGAAATATAAAGATTCCAGGGAGGTTTTAACTATAGCACAAACATTTTTACTATCAAATCATTCTAGAGATACCAATGTCATAAAAAAACAATTATTTATTAACACATGAAATTTCTCTTACAATACATTTAGACTGATTCAAATGCAACAATTTATGTACCGAGTAAGGTTTTGAGCTACTTAAAAAAACATATAACATTAACCGATTTGAGGGCATAATTATGCAAAATTATGCATAATTACATGAAATGCATCTCACACTCAAAAAGTTACCAGACCGTTCGAGTAAAAATGTAACTCAAAATTTTTATTTCAAGTTGATTTCTAGTTACTTGCATTCAAAACACTGCTGCTCCTGGTTGGATTTGTAGTTTTGAGCTCATCAATTACCCGAATGGTCTGCTCGGGTAAAAAGTCTTCCTAAAATGTTTGTTGACCACCCATTTTAAATGAACTGCTCCTTTTCTATAAAATGCTGCCGCTTGCATCCGGATTTCTAGTTTCATGCTCAGAAATTACATGGACATTACTCTCAGATAAAAAAATCTACCTAAAATGTCGCTGGCGTTCAAAAATTACCCAAATGGAGTATCTTGTGTTAAAATTTCTCCCCAAGGTGGCCTTATGGCATATTCTTGGTAATTTTGTGGAAATCTTGTAACACAAACTTACCAACGTTACTCCAGTTGCTTTGGCATAATTAAAATTTCGCCCAGCCCTAGTGAGCTCCTCATTCTAATAGAGGGTAATTCCTCTATGCACAAGCTCTTATTTTGTACATCTTATGCAGTGGCCTTTTGACTTAGAGGTCCCTCCGTCTGCCGTCTGACTCCAGTCCACACACCACATCGCTAACAGAAGACAGTCCATCACCCCAGCAAGTATTTCAGTGTTTTGTCAAGCTCTTCTCTAGTTTCCACTTTCTACTCTGTCTCAATACCTTTGCAGAGACTCTGCTGTGGTTACTGGTAGTAATTCACAGGAAGTCATACCAAGGTAGCACCTTCCTCTCTTCTAATCGCATCTGAAAGGAGTTTGGAGAATCCATTATATTTTCAATTGTTTTTATCCCAATGACATTTCAATTTTCTATCAAGACGTCAGTATTTTTGAAATGATACCGCAGAGGACCTTCCTTTCTGTCTTTCCTCACCAAAGACACCATGGCTCGGGTGACACCTTTGATTATCAATAGGAATCCTTGTGACAGACCTTATTCAGTGGGCCACCAGCCAAACTGTGGCTACTGGCCCCCAACCTTGGTGTTTGAGGTCATCTGCCGCTGGTGTCATGGCTCAGTTCTAATACGGCTCTACAAGCTGGAACAAATACAATCGTTTCTGCACTTGATTGTCAGGATAGTGAGGGAGACAAGTTATTGGCATGCCAGGGAGGTAGTGTGGGAGACAAGAGCTCCCAATTCAACAGCCAACCAACAGACACAATTGTATAACCTCAAGTCCATTGCTGATCTGTTATGGAAAAAGAAAGTACTTTAAGCGCACAGAACAACTAAGTACTACATGACACGATGGGAGCATAACACAGGGTTGTAATCAGTTGCAACTAACAGTAAATCTCTAGTAGGCTTTCCTTCTCTGCGCCAGAGACCTGCCCAGCCTTTAGATCTGCCTCGGCCCCTGCTAGCTGCACCTCCAAATCTGCCATCTCTTCTTTTTCAGATCTGGCCCAACCCGCAGCTGCACTCTTTAGAGTAACTAACAGTAAATCTCTACACTCCACCTTATCCCTAGAGTCCCTCTCCTTTCTTCTGTGGTTGAATTTCCCTGCCCTGACAACAGTCCTCACTTCTAAAAGGAGTAGGCAAGGATTAGGTACAGGTTCATATAGCTCAAAGCATCTTGGTTCAATGTTTTTCTCAACTGTTGGTTAAAAAGTCTTAAGCAGCGCTGCAATCTTGCACGCATGTGTCAGTATCCTTTCCTGTATACAGGCTAAAACTGACGTTTTCCTGCTCTTGGATCATTACAGTTCAGGGTGTTTAGTGGCCATAGGATATGCTTTCTGCCTTATAGTGCTGGTCCTACTTTGTGGGGCTGCAGCAGCAGCCTTGTTCTGGACAGGGATTTGTGAAGTGTACTTGCTGGGCAGGTGTGTGTTGTCTTTGGCAGCGTTGGCCCAGTTTGCTGGCTGTAGACCAGTGATCAGATGTAGCAGTTTCAGCCTCCCAGTAGAGTTTCTTCACTATGATGTCTCTGTGGCAGTTACATCCTCTATACTGACCCTAGTTTCCTGCTTCAGTGGAGACACAACTTTCATTTTCTCTGCCCGCAGCAGTACCAGCATCTGAAGCTCATGACAGAGTGTTAGACGTGACAGGAATCTTTGTTCTGGTGCAATTATGACACAGTTCACTCTAGAATACGCAGTGAAATTTGGGGGGCACTTTCTCAGCATGGGTTATTCCAGGCTTGCTCTCTTTTTGCTTTAGCTTTCTGTGGGTGCTCCACATGCTAGGGGCATGCTGGACCTATCCTACTGGACTGTCTTTCCTTCTGCAGGGCAAGGCATGCTCCTTGCCTCTATAAACAGGCAGACAGGCTTCTAGGCTGTTTAGGTAGATCCTCAGCTCTACCATCTGAAAGTGGAAACTTTGCGTGACCACTTGGGGTTGCAACAAAGTGAGGTGGTTTGGATCACTGATGTATGCACATTTTCCAAACAGAGTCTTCACCTTGAACAAAAGAAACTGCAGTGCCACTCCTCGTCCCAAGCATCCACAAAATGGCAGTGCTAAGGAAGTGCTAACCAGCAACCCATTGCTAACAAAGACCTAATTGAATTTAGGGAGCTCTGTCTCCATCCTCTTCAGTTCAGTGTCTAGGTCTCCACCTTCCAGTCACAGAAATATAGGCAATAAACCTCTACTGTTTAGAAAAGCTATCCTTACCCTTCATAATGTGCTATTCTAGACCATCGGTAACCAAAACAGTTTCTAGTAGCCCCAGTACTTAGACACACAAAAAACAGAGTCCTCCTGCCATGTACATGCACCGCACAAACAGTGGGGTTTTACATGAGATGGAGCAGGAGACCATATTCTCACTGACACATAGAAAAAGGTTTGGTAATAATACGAATGCACAAAGGATGGTATGCTGCCACCACCACTTTATGTGTTGAGGGAACGGCAGGGACAGAAGTCTACTACATAGCTTGTAAGCTTGCTTGATGCGCTCCTTCAGGTCACAGAATAGTTTCTGGACCTCCCATTGTTAGGGACAGGCTTAGGCCTTTGTGCACACAATAGATTAGTTTAGTGTCAGGGCCAAAATAAAAGTCAGGATACCAGTTTTGCATGCAGGCGAGCACTCAGGGCAGGGATACATGATCATTTATCAAGCGAGGGACATTCCTGTTGCAACACCTAGGCTTTTAAATCATGATCAGTTTTTGATCCATTTCAAAGGGATATTTAAAAGATGGCACCTGTAATTGTAATATATTTTTAACAAATAAGGATTCAAAGGCAACATAAAAGATTGTGGCAGAGAGATCCACTTCCAACCATCCCAGCAAATCAGGTCAGATATACACCAGTAGGGACAAATAAGTGTCACACTAAACAGTGACTCAGACACCACCATTTCCAAGTCACAAAATTATTAATTTATTGTACTATTGTATAAAGATACAGCGTTAACCTGTGCTCACATTGATGTTATGTACCAAAATATATTGGTTCTTTTTTCTGTAGGAGTTAAATTCCTGTTGCACAATGATGTAGAGTATTCTCTGTGCCACTCAAAGTCTTTAACACTTTAATCCAGTTAACTATGCTACAGAAAATGTTTTACAAACTATTTTGTAAAGACAGGAAAAGTGGTCTCGAGATTTTTTTGTGGCACTGAAATGAACAAACACCGGTAACCACAGATTTTCATTGTTTGAAAATACTGGAAAATAACCACAATAATTTGCAAACATTAAACACTGAAAATAAGAAAACGTACCTAAATTAAAGAAAGATGTGCATGACTTAAGGAGCAATCGGCTAATCACTCTTCTACTTGTGGCAGAAAAAAATCACACACGGCTCTCAAGTACTCAAGTGGGTTTTAGGAATGGGCACAGTAGAACAACTACTGACTGTTCGGAAATGTAGTAGTGTTGACTCCCTGAATATATACACAAAGAGAAGTGGAAATACCTACAGTGACGACCTCTTAACAGTGCACATTGCTAGCGAGCCCTGAACCCTATTACCACAATACTTACTACATATAGTAAACAAAATATAATGTAATGTAGTTATAGAAGTCTGGCCTACTGACTTTGTCAGGGTGTCAGCACATCAATAAAAGCAGAAATATGTCACAATCAATGAAATACTATTAGAACTGCTATCAATGATTGGCATCATCTTACAATGGCATTCATAATGGAAAGTAATGGTTCACTGTTAACTTTGTTTTAATTGTTCATGAGTCTTTTTTTTACGTTTGCATATGCTGCAAAGCTGTCTTAGGACCCACAACGAAGAATATCCACACTCCAGAGCCTTTGAACAAAAACCCTAGCCCCAAGAGTACTTAAAACTGGCAGAAACCATTCCTACGGTACAGAAAGAGGTAGGAGAGTTGCACAAAGAGGCAAGAAAGGTACAAAAAGAGGCAGGAGGGGTACAGAAAGAAGCAAGAGCAGTGCAGAAAGAACCAACAGAGGTACAGAAAGAGGAAAGAGGGGTACAGAAAGAGCCAAGAAAAGTGCAGAAAGAAGCAAAAGAGGTGCAGAACGAGGCAAGAGAACTGCAGCAAACAGCAAGAGAGGTGCAGGAAGAGGCAGGAGAGGTGCACAAAGAGGCAAAAGGGGTACAGAAAGAGACAAGAGGGGTGCAGAAAGAAGCAAGAGAAGTGCAGAAAGAAGCAACAGAGGTGCTTAAAGAGGCAAGACGGGTGCAGAAAGAGGCAAGAGAAGTGCAGAAAGAAGCAACAGAGGTGCTTAAAGAGGCAAGACGGGTGCAGAAAGAGGCAAGAGAAGTGCAGAAAGAAGCAACAGAGGTGCTGAAAGAGGCAAGAGAGGTGCAGAAACAGGCAAGAAAGGTACAGAAAGAGGGAACAGGGGTGCAGAAAGAGGTAAGAGGGATACAGAAATTTGCAAGAGAGGTGCAGAAAGAAGCAAGAGCAGTGCAGAAAGAAGCAAGAGAAGTGCAGAAAGAAGCAAGAGAGGTGGAGAAATAGGGAAGAGGGATGCAGAAAGAAGCATGAGGGATGCAGAAATTTGCAAAAGAGGTGCAGAGAGAAGCAAGAACAGTGCACAAAGAGCTAACAGAGGTGCAAAAAGAGGCAAGAGGGGTGCAGAAAGAGGTAGGAGAGATGCACAAAATGGCAAGAGAGGTGCAGAAAGAGGCAGGAGGGGTGCAGAAAGAAGGAAGAGAAGCTATGTTATTACCATTTATACTGCGCTCGGATACTACAAGAGTGTCCCAGAGAAGTGCAGAAAGAAGCAACTGAGGTAGTGAAAGAGGCGTGAAGGGTACAGAAAGATGCAACAGAGGTACAGAAAGAAACAAGAGAGGGGCAGAAACAGGCAGGAAAGGTGCAGAAAGAGACAACAAGGGTTCAAAAAGAGGCAAGAGAGGTGCAGAAAGAGGGAAGGGGGACAGAAAGAGGCAAGGGGGTAAAAAAGAAGCAAGTAAGGTGCAGAAAGAGGCAACAGAGGTGCAGAAAGACGCAAGAGAAGTGCAGAAACAAGCAAGAGAAGTGCAGAAAGAGGCAAGAGAATTGCTGAAAGAAGCAACAGAGGTGTAGAAAGAAGCAAGAGAAGTGCAGAAAGAGGCAAGTGAGGTGCAGAAAAAGCAAGAGAAGTGCAGAAGGAACCAACAGATGGTCGAAAAAAGGCAAGAGGGGTGCAGAAAGAGGCAGGAGAGGTGCACAAATAGGCTAGAAAGGTACAGAAAGAGGCTGGAGGGATACAGAAAGAAGGAAGAGAAGTACAGAAAGAGGCAAGTAAGGTGCCGAAAGAAGCAAGAGCAGTGCAGAAAGAACCAACAGAGGTGCAAAAAGAGGCAAGAGGGTGAAGAAAAAGGTAGGAGAGGTGCACAAAGAGGCAAGCCAAGTACAGAAAGAGGCAGTAGGGGTGCAGAAAGAAGGAAGAGAAGTGCAGAAAGAAGCAACAGGTGCTGAAAGAGGCGCGATGGGTGCAGAAAGAGCAAGAGAAGTGCAGAAAGATGCAACAGAGGTACAGAAAGATGCAAGAGAGGTGCAGAAACAGGCAGAAAAGGTGCAGAAAGAGGGAACAGGGGTGCAGAAAGACGCAAGACAGGTGCAGAAAGAGAAAAAAGGGGTGCAAAATAGGCAAGAGAGGTGCAGAAAGAAGCAAGAGAAGTGCAGAAAGAGGCAAGTGAGGTGCAGAAAGAAGCAAGAGCAGTGCAGAAAGAACCAACAGAGGTGCAAAAAGAGGCAAGAAGGGTGCAGAAAGAGGTAGGAGAGGTGCACAAAGAGGCAAGAAAGGTACAGAAAGAGGCAGGAGGGGTCCAGAAATAAGGAAGAGAAGTGGAGAAAGCGGCACGAGAATTGCTGAAAGAAGCAACAGAGATATAGAAAGAAGCAAGAGAAGTGCAGAAAGAGGCAAGTAAGGTGCAGAAAGAAGCAAGAGCAGTGCAGAAAGAACCAACAGAGGTGCAAAAAGAGTCAAGAGGGGTGCAGAAAAAGGTAGGAGAGGTGCACAAAGAGGCAAGACAAGTACAGAAAGAGGCAGGAGGGGTGCAGAAAGAAGGAAGAGAAGTGCAGAAAGAACAACAGGTGCTGAAAGAGGCACGATGGGTGCAGTAAGAGCAAGAGAAGTGCAGGAAGAAGCAACAGAGGTACAGAAAGAGGCAAGAGAGGTGCAGAAACAGGCAGGAAAGGTACAGAAAGAGGGAACAAGGGTACAGAAAGATGCAAGAGAGGTGCAGAAAGAGGCAAGAGAGGTGCAGAAACAGGCAAGAAAGGTACAGAAAGAGGGAACCGGGGTGCAGAAAGAGGTAAGAGGGATACAGAAATTTGCAAGAGAGGTGCAGAAAGAAGCAAGAGCAGTGCAGAAAGAAGCAAGAGAAGTGCAGAAAGAAGCAAGAGAGGTGGAGAAATAGGGAAGAGGGATGCAGAAAGAGGCATGAGGGATGCAGAAATTTGCAAAAGAGGTGCAGAGAGAAGCAAGAACAGTGCACAAAGAGCTAACAGAGGTGCAAAAAGAGGCAAGAGGGGTGCAGAAAGAGGTAGGAGAGATGCACAAAATGGCAAGAGAGGTGCAGAAAGAGGCAGGAGGGGTGCAGAAAGAAGGAAGAGAAGCTATGTTATTACCATTTATACTGCGCTCGGATACTACAAGAGTGTCCCAGAGAAGTGCAGAAAGAAGCAACTGAGGTAGTGAAAGAGGCGTGAAGGGTACAGAAAGATGCAACAGAGGTACAGAAAGAAACAAGAGAGGGGCAGAAACAGGCAGGAAAGGTGCAGAAAGAGACAACAAGGGTTCAAAAAGAGGCAAGAGAGGTGCAGAAAGAGGGAAGGGGGACAGAAAGAGGCAAGGGGGTGAAAAAAGAAGCAAGTAAGGTGCAGAAAGAGGCAACAGAGGTGCAGAAAGACGCAAGAGAAGTGCAGAAACAAGCAAGAGAAGTGCAGAAAGAGGCAAGAGAATTGCTGAAAGAAGCAACAGAGGTGTAGAAAGAAGCAAGAGAAGTGCAGAAAGAGGCAAGTGAGGTGCAGAAAAAGCAAGAGAAGTGCAGAAGGAACCAACAGATGGTCGAAAAAAGGCAAGAGGGGTGCAGAAAGAGGCAGGAGAGGTGCACAAATAGGCTAGAAAGGTACAGAAAGAGGCTGGAGGGATACAGAAAGAAGGAAGAGAAGTACAGAAAGAGGCAAGTAAGGTGCCGAAAGAAGCAAGAGCAGTGCAGAAAGAACCAACAGAGGTGCAAAAAGAGGCAAGAGGGGTGAAGAAAAAGGTAGGAGAGGTGCACAAAGAGGCAAGCCAAGTACAGAAAGAGGCAGTAGGGGTGCAGAAAGAAGGAAGAGAAGTGCAGAAAGAAGCAACAGGTGCTGAAAGAGGCGCGATGGGTGCAGAAAGAGCAAGAGAAGTGCAGAAAGATGCAACAGAGGTACAGAAAGATGCAAGAGAGGTGCAGAAACAGGCAGAAAAGGTACAGAAAGAGGGAACAGGGGTGCAGAAAGACGCAGGTGCAGAAAGAGAAAAAAGGGGTGCAAAATAGGCAAGAGAGGTGCAGAAAGAAGCAAGAGAAGTGCAGAAAGAGGCAAGTGAGGTGCAGAAAGAAGCAAGAGCAGTGCAGAAAGAACCAACAGAGGTGCAAAAAGAGGCAAGAAGGGTGCAGAACGAGGTAGGAGAGGTGCACAAAGAGGCAAGAAAGGTACAGAAAGAGGCAGGAGGGGTCCAGAAATAAGGAAGAGAAGTGGAGAAAGCGGCAAGAGAATTGCTGAAAGAAGCAACAGAGATATAGAAAGAAGCAAGAGAAGTGCAGAAAGAGGCAAGTAAGGTGCAGAAAGAAGCAAGAGCAGTGCAGAAAGAACCAACAGAGGTGCAAAAAGAGTCAAGAGGGGTGCAGAAAAAGGTAGGAGAGATGCACAAAGAGGCAAGACAAGTACAGAAAGAGGCAGGAGGGGTGCAGAAAGAAGGAAGAGAAGTGCAGAAAGAACAACAGGTGCTAAAAGAGGCGCGATGGGTGCAGTAAGACCAAGAGAAGTGCAGAAAGAAGCAACAGAGGTACAGAAAATGGCAAGAAAGGTACAGAAACAGGCAGGAAAGGTGCAGAAAGAGGGAACAGGGGTGCAGAAGTACGCAAGAGAGGTACAGAAAGAGGCAACAGAGGTGCAGAAAATGGCAAGAGAACAGCAGAAATAGGCAAGAGGGATGCAAAAAAGGGAAGAAGGGTGCAGAAAGAAGCAAGAAAGGTGCAGAAAGAAGCAAGAGAAGTGCAGAAAGAAGCAAGAGAGGTGCAGAAATAGGGAAGACGAGTGAAGAAAGAAACAACAGGGGTTCAGAAAGAGACAACAGGGGTGCAGAAAGAAGCAAGAGAGGTGCAGAAAGAGGCAAGAGAGTTGCAAAAACAGGCAAAAGGGGTGCAGAAACAACCAACAGAGGTGCAAAAAGAGGCACGAGGGGTGCAGAAAGAGGTAGGAGAGATGCACAAATTAGCAAGAGAGGTACAGAAAGAGGCAGGAGGGGTGCAGATAGAAGGAAGAGAAGTGCAGAAAGAAGCAATTGAGGTGCTGAAAGAGGCGCGAAGGGTACAGAAAGAGGCAAGAGAAGTGCAGAAAGAAGCAACAGAGGTACAGAAAGAAGCAAGAGAGGTGCAGAAACAGGCAGGAAAGGTGCAGAAAGAGGGACAAAGGGTGCAAAAAGAGGCAAGAGAGGTGCAGAAAGAGAGAAGAGGGGTGCAGAAAGAAGCAAGAGGGGTGCAGAAAGAAGCAAGTGAGGTGCAGAAAGAGAAAAAAGGGGTGCAAAAATAGGCAAGCGGGGTGCAGAAAGAAGCAAGTGAGGTGCAGAAAGAGGCAACAGAGTTGCAGAAAGACGCAAGAGAGGTGCAGAAACAAGCAAGAGAAGTGCAAAAGAGGCAAGAGAATTGCTGAAAGAAGCAACAGAGGTGTAGAAAGAAGCAAGAGAAGTGCAGAAAGAGGCAAGTGAGGTGCAGAAAGAGGCAAGAGAGGTGCAGAAAATGACAAGAGAACAGCAGAAAGAGGCAAGATGGATGCAAAAAAGGGAAGAAGGGTGCAGAAAGAAGCAAGAGAAGTGCAGAAAGAAGCAACAGAGGTACAGAAAGAGGCAAGAGAGGTGCAGAAACAGGCAGAAAAGGTGCAGAAAGAGGGAACAGGGGTGCAGAAAGACGCAAGAGAGGTGCAGAAAGAGAAAAAAGGGGTGCAAAAATAGGCAAGAGGGGTGCAGAAAGAAGCAAGTGAGGTGCAGAAAGAGGCAACAGAGGTGCAGAAAGATGCAAGAGAGGTGCAGAAAGAGATAAAAGGGGTGCAAAAATAGGCAAGAGGGGTGCAGAAACAAGCAAGAGAAGCACAGAAAGAGGCAAGAGAATTGCTGAAAGAAGCAACAGAGGTGTAGAAAGGAGCAAAAGAAGTGCAGAAAGAGGCAAGTGAGGTGCAGAAAGAAGCAAGAGCAGTGCAGAAAGAACCAACAGAGGTGCAAAAAGAGGCAAGAGGGGTGCAGAAAAAGGTAGGAGAGGTGCACAAAGAGGCAAGACAAGTATAGAAAGAGGCAGGAGGGGTGCAGAAAGAAGGAAGAGAAGTGGAGAAAAAGGCAAGATAATTGCTGAAAGAAGCAACAGCGGTATAGTCAGAAGCAAGAGAAGTGCAGAAAGTGGCAAGTAAGGTGCAGAAAGAAGAAAGAGCAGTGCAGAAAGAACCAACAGAGGTGCAAAAAGAGGCAAGAGGGTTGCAGAAAAAGGTAGGAGAGGTGCACAAAGAGGCAAGACAAGTATAGAAAGAGGCAGGAGGGGTGCAGAAAGAAGGAAGAGAAGTGCAGAAAGAAGCAACATGTGCTGAAAGAGGCGCGATGGGTGCAGAAAGAGCAAGGGAAGTGCAGAAAGCAGCAACAGAGGTGCAGAAAGACGCAAGTGAGGTGCAGAAACAAGCAAGAGAAGTACAGAAAGAGGCAAGAGAATTGCTGAAAGAAGCAACAGAGGTGTGGAAAGAAGCAAGAGAAGTGCAGAAAGAGGCAAGTGAGGTACAGAAAGAGGCAAAAGAGGTGCAGAAAATGGCAAGAGAACAGCAGAAATAGGCAAGAGGATGCAAAAAAGGGAAGAAGGGCGCAGAGAGAAGAAAGAGAGGTGCAGAAAGAAGCAAGAAATGTGCAGAAAGAAGCAAGAGAGGTGCAGAAAAAGGGAAGACGAGTGCAGAAAGAGACAACAGGGGTGCAGAAAGAAGCAAGAGAGGTGCAGAAAGAGGCAATAGAAGTACAGAAAGAGGCAAGTGAGGTGCAGAAGGTGGCAAGAGAACTGCAGAAAGACGCAAGAGAGTTGCAGAAACAGGCAAAAGGGGTGCAGAAACAACCAACAGAGGTGCAAAAAGAGGCACGAGGGGTGCAGAAAGAGGTAGGAGAGAGGCACAAATTGACAAGAGAGGTACAGAAAGAGGCAGGAGGGGTGCAGAAAGAAGGAAGAGAAGTGCAGAAAGAAGCAACTGAGGTGCTGAAAGAGGCGCGAAGGGTGCAGAAAGAGGCAAGAGAAGTGCAGAAAGAGGTAGGAGAGGTGCACAAAGAGGCAAGAAGGGTACAGAAAGAGGCAGGAGGTGTACAGAAAGAAAGAAGAGAAGTGGAGAAAGAGGCAAGATAATTTCTGAAAGAAGCAACAAAGGTATAGAAAGAAGCAAGAGAAGTGCAGAAAGTGGCAAGTAAGGAGCAGAAAGAAGCAAGAGCAGTGCAGAAAGAACCAACAGAGGTGCAAAAAGAGGCAAGAGGGGTACAGAAAAAGGTAGGAGAGGTACACAAAGAGGCAAGACAAGTACAGAAAGAGGCAGGAGGGGTGCAGAAAGAAGGAAGAGAAGTGCAGAAAGAAGCAACAGGTGCTGAAAGAGGCGCGATGGGTGCAGAAAGAGCAAGAGAAATGCAGAAAGAGGCAACAGAGGTGTAGAAAGAAGCAAGAGAAGTGCAGAAAGAGGCAAGTGAGGTGCAGAAAGAGGCAAAAGAGGTGCAGAAAATGGCAAGAGAACAGCAGAAATAGGCAAGAGGGATGCAAAAAAGGAAAGAAGGGTGCAGAAAGAAGCAAGAGAGGTGCAGAAAGAAGCAAGAGAAGTGCAGAAAGAAGCAAGAGAGGTGCAGAAAGAGGGAAAACGAGTGCATAAAGAGACAACAGGGGTGCAGAAAGAGACAACAGGGGTGCAGAAAGAAGCAAGAGAGGCGCAGAAAGAAGCATAGAAGTGCAGAAAGAGGCAAGTGAGGTGCAGAGGGAGGCAAGAGAACGGCAGAAAGAGGCAAGAGAGTTGCAGAAACAAACAGGCAAAAGGGGTGCAGAAACAACTAACAGAGGTGCAAAAAGAGGCACGAGGGGTGCAGAAAGAGGTAGTAGAGATGCACAAATTGACAAGAGAGGTACAGAACGAAGCAGGAGGGGTGCAGAAAGAAGGAAGAGTAGTGCAGAAAGAAGCAACTGAGGTGCTGAAAGAGGCACGAAGGGTGCAGAAAGAGGCAAGAGAAGTGCAGAAAGAAGCAAGAGAGGTACAAAAAGAAGCAAGAGAGGTGCAGAAAAAGGCAGGAAAGGTGCAGAAAGAGGGAACAAGGGTGCAAAAAGAGACAAGAGAGGTGCAGAAAGAGTGAAGAGGGGTACAGAAAGAGGCAAGAGGGGTGCAGAAAGAAACAAGTGAGGTGCAGAAACAAGCAAGAGAAGTACAGAAAGAGGGAAGAGAATTGCTGAAAGAAGCAACAGAGGTGTAGAAAGAAGCAAGTGAGGTGCAGAAAGAGGCAAGTGAGGTGCAGAAAGAGGCAAAAGAGGTGCAGAAAATGGCAAGAGAACAGCAGAAATAGGCAAGAGGGATGCAAAAAAGGAAAGAAGGGTGCAGAAAGAAGCAAGAGAGGTGCAGAAAGAAGCAAGAGAAGTGCAGAAAGAAGCAAGAGAGGTGCAGAAAGAGGGAAAACGAGTGCATAAAGAGACAACAGGGGTGCAGAAAGAGACAACAGGGGTGCAGAAAGAAGCAAGAGAGGCGCAGAAAGAAGCATAGAAGTGCAGAAAGAGGCAAGTGAGGTGCAGAGGGAGGCAAGAGAACGGCAGAAAGAGGCAAGAGAGTTGCAGAAACAAACAGGCAAAAGGGGTGCAGAAACAACTAACAGAGGTGCAAAAAGAGGCACGAGGGGTGCAGAAAGAGGTAGTAGAGATGCACAAATTGACAAGAGAGGTACAGAACGAAGCAGGAGGGGTGCAGAAAGAAGGAAGAGTAGTGCAGAAAGAAGCAACTGAGGTGCTGAAAGAGGCACGAAGGGTGCAGAAAGAGGCAAGAGAAGTGTAGAAAGAAGCAAGAGAGGTACAAAAAGAAGCAAGAGAGGGACAGAAAAAGGCAGGAAAGGTGCAGAAAGAGGGAACAAGGGTGCAAAAAGAGACAACAGAGGTGCAGAAAGAGTGAAGAGGGGTACAGAAAGAGGCAAGAGGGGTGCAGAAAGAAACAAGTGAGGTGCAGAAAGAGGCAACAGAGGTGCAGAAAGATGCAAGAGAAGTGCAGAAACAAGCAAGAGAAGTGCAGAAAAAGGCAAGAGAATTGCTGAAAGAAGCAACAGAGGTGTAGAAAGAAGCAAGAGAAGTGCAGAAAGAGGCAAGTGAGGTGCAGAAAGAAGCAAGAGCAGTGCAGAAAGAACCAACAGAGGTGCAAAAAGAGGCAAGATGGGTGCAGAAAGAGTTAGGAGACATGCACAAAGAGGCAAGTAAGGTACAGAAAGAGGCAGGAAGGGTACAGAAAGAAGGAAGAGAAGTGGAGAAAGAGGCAAGAGAATTGCTGAAAGAAGCAACAGAGGTATAGAAAGATGCAAGAGAAGTGCAGAAAGAGGCAAGTAAGGTGCAGAAAGAAGCAAGTGCAGTGCAGAAAGAACCAACAGAGGTGCAAAAAGAGGCAAGAGGGGTGCAGAAAAAGGTAGGAGAGGTGCACAAAGAGGCAAGACAAGTACAGAAAGAGGTAGTAGATTTCAGAAAGAAGGAAGAGAAGTGCAGAATGAAGCAACAGGTGCTGAAAGAGGCACGATGGGTGCAGTAAGAGCAAGAGAAGTGCAGGAAGAAGCAACAGAGGTACAGAAAGAGGCAAGAGAGGTGCAGAAACAGGCAGGAAAGGTACAGAAAGAGGGAACAAGTGTACCGAAAGATGCAAGAGAGGTGCAGAAAGAGAAAAAAGGGGTGCAAAAATAGGCAGGAGGGGTGCAGAAAGAAGCAAGTGAGGTGCAGAAATAGGCAACTGAGGTGCAGAAAAATGCAAGAGAGGTGCAGAAACAAGCAAGAGAAGTACAGAAAGAGGCAAGAAAATTGCTGAAAGAAGCAACAAAGGTGTAGAAAGAAGCAAAAGAAGTGCAGAAAGATGCAAGTGAGGTACAGAAAGAGGCAAGAGAGGTGCAGAAAATGACAAGAGAACAGCAGAAAGAGGCAAGAGGGATGCAAAAAAGGGAAGAAGGGTGCAGAAAGAAGAAAGAGAAGTGCAGAAAGAAGCAAGAGAGGTGCAGAAAGAGGGAAAACGAGTGCACAAAGAGACAACAGGGGTGCAGAAAGAGACAACAGGGGTGCAGAAAGAAGCAAGAGAGGCGCAGAAAGAAGCATAGAAGTGCAGAAAGAGGCAAGTGAGGTGCAGAGGGAGGCAAGAGAACGGCAGAAAGAGGCAAGAGAGTTGCAGAAACAAACAGGCAAAAGGGGTGCAGAAACAACTAACAGAGGTGCAAAAAGAGGCACGAGGGGTGCAGAAAGAGGTAGTAGAGATGCACAAATTGACAAGAGAGGTACAGAACGAAGCAGGAGGGGTGCAGAAAGAAGGAAGAGTAGTGCAGAAAGAAGCAACTGAGGTGCTGAAAGAGGCACGAAGGGTGCAGAAAGAAGCAAGAGAAGTGCAGAAAGAAGCAAGAGAGGTGCAGAAAAAGGGAAGACAAGTGCAGAAAGAGACAACAGGGGTGCAGAAAGAGACAACAGGGGTGCAGAAAGAAGCAAGAGAGGTGCAGAAAGAGGCAATAGAAGTGCAGAAAGAGGCAAGTGAGGTGCAGAAGGCGGCAAGAGAACTGCAGAAAGAGGCAAGAGAGTTGCAGAAAAAGGCAAAAGGGGTGCAGAAAGAGGGAAGAGGTGTGCAGAGAGAGACAAGAAAGGTGCAGAAAGAGGGAAGAGGGGTTCAGAAAGAAGAGAGTGAGGTTCAGAAAGAGGCAAGAGAGGTGCAGAAAGAGGCAATAGAAGTGCAGAAAAAGGCAAGTGAGGTGCAGAAGGAGGCAAGAGAACTACAGAAAGAGGCAAGAGAGTTGCAGAAACAGGCAAAAGGGGTGCAGAAAGAACCAACAGAGATGCAAAAAGAGGCAAGAGGGGTGCAGAAAGGGGCAAAAGAAGTGCAGAAAGAGGCAAGTGAAGTGCAGAAAGAAGACAGTGAGGTGCAGAAAGAGGAAGAAAGGTGCAAAAAGATGCAAGAGAAATGCAGAAAGAGGCAAGATAGGCACAGAAAGAAGAGAGGTTTGTGCACCATTAGTACCAATTTAACAACCACATTTAGCAATAAGTAACACGTGACCATTCCAGCTTTGCAAAGGGCCTTGCACCACGCTGAAACACGTGAAGCTGCATTTTTGGGAACATTTGAGCCGTTTCAGCTAGAAACAAGGCTTTTTTTGTTCAAATCTGTAGATTACGCAGCAGATGATGGAATATTTGGCAAATGTGGAAAATGTTTAATTATGTGACAATTGGTGCAGCCGAACAGTCACATAATTCCAGTGCCCTGCTCATACCTCCGACTAGGTCCAGAAGTGCTCCTCAGTGGTTCCTTCTTTTTTTGAGTTTATAGTTTAGCTTCTATGGAAACGAGGAAGACTAAACCTGAGGTTACCACTCCACAACACAGACTACAATACCACATAATTACTCTCCAAAACACATAATCCCACTCCACATAATTTCTATACACTAAATACCACATACTTTCTATTCACATAATTTCACTGCACAACATACCACATAATTCCACTACACACATTGTACATCCACTCTACACCAAAAAACATTAGTAAAAAACTTTTACATTTACAACGCCAATAGCTCTAACTCTCGCAAATGCGAAACCTATTACATTGCAAATACTTCTTTAACTAGTAGTCGCATTTGCAGAGTGGTGGAGAAAGGGTGCTGGGCCTCCGACCAGCGCTCAGGAATTCCACTGCGTAGAACTTACAGGAGGTACCAAGAGGGCTTCTTGGCCCCCAAAGTCCCTCAGGAGTAAAGTGGACTTCATCCCCCATCCTGTAGTCTGCCAGGAGGCGCGTTTGCAGAGTGGTGGAGAAAGGGGGCGTGGCCTCCGAATACTCTTTAGCAATCCTACTGTGTGGGACTAACTGGAGGTAACAAGAGGGGTAGTTGGCCCCCAAGGACATCCTTGGGGGCCAACTACCCCTCCTATTACCTCCAGTAAGTACCACACAGGAGGATTGCTAAGTTCTCACAACAGGCCACGCCCCCTTTGCCCACCACTGTGCAAATGCGCTCCTTGGCGTGCTCTTGGATGGAGATTGAAGTCCTCTTTGCTGCTGGGGGCCCTTAGGGGCCAACTAGCCTACCTCGTACCTCCAGTAAGCCCCACACAGTGAGATTGCTGAGAGGTGGACACAGGCCACTCCCCCTTTCCCATCACTCTGCAAACGCGCCTCCTGGCGCGCTCTTCATTGGGGGATGAAGTCTCCTTTCCTCATGAGGGTCCTTGGGGGCCAACTAGCCCTCCTGTTACCTCCAGTAAGCCCCATACAGCTGGCTTGCTGAGAGTGCTCAAAGGCCACGCCCCCTTTTTATACCACTCTGCAAACGCGGCTCCTGGTGCACTGCTGCTCGGGGGATGAAGTCCACTTGTGTCCGGAGGTCCTCAGGACACAAGAGGACCTCATCGCCCCACCAGCAGTGCTCCAAGAGGTGCGTTTGCAGAGTGGTGTAAAAAGGGGCGTGGCCTCGGACCACCTCTCAGCAATCCCACTGTGTGGGGCTTACTGGAGGTACCTTGCGGGCTAGTTGGCCCCCAGGGACCCTCAGGAATGAAGTGGACTTAATCCCCCAACTTAGAACGCACCAGGGGGCGCGTTTGCAGATTGGTGCAGGGAGGGGCGGGACCTCCTGCAAGATTCCGGCTTTTCTTTTTTTTAAATAATTAAATATTCGGGGGGGCCGCATGGCCCCCCTTCCCTGGGCCACTTTTGGCCCCGGGGACCCCATCCCTTGGGGCCTGGCCAGCCTTTACATTTTCTTTTAATTTTGGAGGGGGGCTGAGGCCAATTATGGCCCTGGGGACCCCATCCCCTGGGGCTGGTCTTCCTTTTTAAAAAAATAAATAATTATTTTTCCCGGGAGGGGGACGCGTGGCCCCCCTCCCCTGGGCCACTTCTGGCCCCGGGAACCCCATCCCCTGGGGCGGGCCCTCAAGCTGGGGACCGTGGCGAGAGGCCCAATGCCCCCATGGTCCCTGCCGGCTCTCTGCCTACTGCGGGAGTCGGCATTGCTTTTGGGCAAGTGGAGCTGCTAACATGCAGCTCCCCCTGCCCAAAAGCAATACTGCTTTGCTTCATGGAAGCGAGAGCAGGTTTCCTGGGACATTGCAGGTGCACCCCGGGACATTGCAGGAGCCAGCCCTCGGGGGTGGCGGTCCCCAGGGCCATCAAGGGCTCCAGGAGGGGGGCCGCACAGCCCCCCTCCCAATGTGAAGATAGCCCCGGGGAGGTGGTTGTCCCCAGGGCCCGTATTTAAATAAACAGTGCCCCGGGGAGGTGGTGGTCCCCGGGGCAGTGTGGGGGGGCTCGAGCCCCCCACACTAATTATTTTTCTAAGCCCCGGGGAGGTAGCAGTCCCCGGGGCTTGGGGGGGCCCGCGAGGCCCCCACCCTATTTTAATAAAGCCCTGGGGAGGTGGTGGTCCCCAGGGCCCGGAGGTTCATAACGGACCCCTGTATTTAAATAAACAGTGCCCCGGGGAGGTGGTGGTCCCCGGGGCAGTGTGGGGGGGCTCAAGCCCCCCACACTAATTATTTTTCAAAGCCCTGGTGAGGTGGCGGTCCCCAGGGCTTGGGGGGGCCCGCAAGGCCCCCCACCCTATTTTAATAAAGCCCCGGGGAGAGGCTTGGGGGGACCATGAGGCCCCCACCCTTATTTGTCAAATCCCTGGGGAGGTGGTGGTCCCTGGGGCTTGGGGGGCCACGAGGCCCCCCCCAACCTTATTTGAATAAAGCCCCGGGGAGGTGGCGGTCCCCGGGCTTGGGGGGGCCCGCAAGGCCCCCGCCTATATTTAAATTATGCCCCGGGGAGGTGGCAGTCCCCGGTGGCATGTCCCCCGCACATTATGGATAAAGCCCCGGGGAGGTGGCTTTAACACTCATAAACATTTTAAAAACACTCAAAGCCAATGAATGATGTAATCCGTGATGTCAAGAGTGATGTCACTGACCATGTCATGAGTGATGTAATATGTGAGGTCATAAGCAGCGAATTGCGGGGGCAAGTGTTATAGTTCGCTCAGCTAACTATAACTACTGATTTTTACTGGTTTTGTATGAGTGAAACCTGAGCCTAACTATAACTTCCCTGTAACCTCTGTTTTTTTCAGTGAATATATATATCACCCAAAACCGGGTCGAGTGTAGCAAAAGCATATTCAGGATTGTGATGATTACCTTCTTTTTTTCAAAAGTTTCCTCAGCTCAGCAACGCATTTCGGCAATCCGGCCTTCCTGACGCTCACTAGCTTCAATGTAGTTCATCAGTATATATGTGCAAATGACTCCAGAGATAAAAAGAGCTCTGGATCTAAACAAACACTGATGGGGGGCCCCGCAGACCACCCCAAGCCGCGGGGACCACAACCTCCCCAGTGCTAAATACCACAATGTCGGGAACCCTGCAGTCATCCCCAGGGACCACCACCTCCAGGTGGCCATTTATTTTTAAAAAAATTGTAGACGGGCTGCGCGGCCCCCTTCCTGTGCCACATAGGGCCCCATGGACCACGAACTCCCGAGGGCGGCATGTGAACAAGAAAGGATGGGGGCTGCGCGGCCCCCCTATGGAGCCATACATGGCTCTGGAGACCACCACCCCCCAGGGTCAGCTCCTGCTATGTCCTGAGGTGTTCACCCCTGGGGCATATATGTATGATTTTACTTTGCGGGAGGTTTGACAGCTTGTTTCAGCGAGCAGGTCTGTCAAAGTGCTCCCACCTGCTGGAAGCGGAGATTTCATCTCTTTCCCTGCCCACAGACATGCCGGCAGGGAACTAGATGAAACAATTGCTTCCGCATGGAGGGAGCTGCCTTCCCAGCAGCTCCCTCAGTGCAGCAGCAAAGCTGGCTCCCGAAAGAGGCAGTGAACCGACTGGGGCTGTGGGGGCCTTGAGGCTCCCCGCAGTCCAGGGTGAAAAGAGCAGCAAGAGGCAAGCTAAAGGTGAGAAACAAGCAGAAAAGGCAGACTAAAGGTCAGCATTGAGGAGAAAGAGGCAAGATAAAGGTGGTAAATGAGCAGAAAGAGGCAACGTAAAGATGAGAAACCTGCAGAAAGAGGCAAAATAAAGGTGAAAAGCAAGCAGAAAGAGGCAGAATAAAGGTCAGAAACAAACAGAAAGAGGCAGAATAAAGGTCAGCAACGAACAGAAAGAGGAAAGGTAAAGGTAAGAAACAACTAGAAACAGGCAAAATAAAGATCAGCAACAAGCAGAAAGTGCAAAATAAAGGTGAGAAACAAGCAGAAAGAGGCGGAATAAAGTTCTGAAGGGAGCAGAAAGAGGCAGAATAAAGGTCAGAAACTAGCATGAAGAGGCACTATAAAAGCGAGAAACAAGCAGAAAGAGGGAGAATAAAGGTTAGAAACGAGCAGCAAGAGTAAAAATAAAGGTGAGAAATGAGCAGCAAAGGCTAAATAAAGGTGAGAAACCAACAGAAAGAGGCAAAATAGAGGTCAGCAACGAGCAGAAAGAGGCAGATAAAAGGTCAGAAACAAGAAGAAAGAAGCAAAACAAAGATGAGAAGTGAGCAGAGAGAGGCAGAATAAAGGTAAAAAACAAGTAGCAAGAGGCAAAATAAAGGTGAGAAGTGAGCAGAGAGAGTCAGAATAAAGGTCAGAAACAAGCAGCAAGAGGCAAAATAAAGGTGAGAAACGAGCAGAAAGAGGCTAAATAAAGGTCAGCAATGAGCAGAAAGACACTAAATAAAGCTGAGAAATGAGCAGAAATAGGCAAAATAAAGGTCAGCAACGAGGAGAAAGGCAAAACAAAGGTAAGAAACAAGCAAAAAGAGGAAGAATAAAGGTCAGAAAGGAGCAGAAAGAGGAAGAATAAAAGTCAGCAATGAGCAGAAAGAAGCAGAATGAAGGTCAGAAACGAGCAGAAAGAGGCAAAATAAAGGTGAGGAACAAGCAGAAAGAAGGAAAATAAAGGTCAGCAATGAGCAGAAAGATGCAAAACAAAGGTTAGAAACGAGCAGAAAGAGGCAGAATAATGGTCAGCAACAAGCAGAAAGAGGCAAAATAAAGGTGAGAAATGAGCAGAAATAGACAGAATAAAGGTCAGCAATGAGCTGAAAGGGGCAGAATAAAGGTGAAAAACGAACAGAAAGAGGAAGATTATAGGTCAGAAGGAAGCAGAATGAGACAGAATAGAGGTCAACAAAGAGCAGAAAGAGGCAGAATGAAGGTCATAAAAACAAGCACAACGAGGCAAAATAAAGGTGAGAATCACGCAGAAAGAGGCAAAATAAAGGTCAGCAAGGAGGAGAAAGAGGCAAAATAAATGTGAGAAACGAGCAGAAAGAGGCAAAATAAAGGTCAGCAATGGGCAGAAGCAGGCAAAATTTAGGTGAAAAACTGTCTGAAACAGGCAAAATAATGGTCAGCAGAAACAGGAAAAATATAGGTGTGATACAAGCAGAAAGAGACAGAAAAAAGCTCAAGGGAACAGAAAGAGGCAGAATAAAAGTCAGAAACATGCAGAAAGAGGCAGAATAAAGGTGAGAAACAAGCTGAAAGAGGCAGAATAAAGATCAGAAATGAGCAGAAAGGGGCAAAATGGAGGTCAGAAATGAGAAAATAGAGGCAGAATAAAGGTCAGAAATGAGTATAAAGAGGCTAAATAAAGGTGAGAAAGGAGCATAAATAGGCAAAATAAAGGTGTGAATTGAGCAGAATGAGGCAAAATAAATGAGAGAAATGAGCAGAAAGAGGCAAAATGATGGTCAGCAAGGAGCTGAAAGAAACAAAATAAAGGTGAGGAACGAGTAGAAAGAAGCAGAATAAAGATCAGGAGGGAGCAGAAAGAGGCATAATAAAAGTCAGAAACAAGCAGAAAGAGGCAAAATAAAGGTGAGAAAGGAGCGGATAGGGGCAAAATAAAAGTCAGCAACAAGCAGAAAGAGGCAAAATAAAGGTGAGAAACAAGCAGAAAGAGGCAGAGCAAAGGTCAGAAATGAGCAGAAAGAAGCAAAATAGAGGCCAGACCGAGCAGCAAGAGGCAGAATAAAGGGCAGAAATTAGCAGAAAGAGACAGAATAACTGTCAGAAATGAGCAGAGAGAGGCAGAATAAAGGTCAGAAACAAGCAGAAAGAGGCTGCATAGAGGGCAAAAACGAGCAGAAAGAGGAAAGATAAAGATCAGCAATCAGTAGAAGGAGGCAAAATAAAGGTGAGAAAAAAAGCAGAAAGGGGCAGATTAAAGGTCAGAAGGAAGCAGAAAGAGGCAGAATAAAGTTAGAAGGGAGGAGAAAGAGGCAGAATAAAGGTCTGCAATGAGCAGAAAGAGGCAGAATAATGGTCAGCAACAAGCAGAATGAGGCAAAATAAAGAAAGAGGCAGAATACAGGTCAGAAACAAACAGAAAGAGGAAAAATAAAGATCAGAAACAAGCAGAATGAGTCAGATTGAAGGTACGAAACGAGCAGAAAGATGCAAAATAGAGGTCAGAAAGAGGCTAAATAGAAGTCAGAATATAGTAGAATTAGGGAAAATAAAGGTGAGAAATGAGCAGAAAGAGGCAAAATAAAGGAAAGAAATTAACAGAAAGAGGCAAATTAAAGGTGAGAACCGAGAAGAATTAGGCAAAATAAAGGTCAGCAACGCGCAGAAAGACTCAAAATAAAGGTGAAGAAATGAGCAGAAAGAAGCAGAAAAACAGTCAGAAATTAGCTGAAACAGTCAAAATAAAGGTGAGATTGAGCAGAAATAGGCAAAATGAAGGTAAACAACGAGCAGAAAGAGGCAGAATAGACTTTAAAAACGAGCAAAAAGAAGCAAAATACAGGTCAGAAATGAGCAGAGAGAGGCAAAATAAAGGTGAGAAAGGAGCAGAAAGAGGCAGAATAAAGATCAGAGACGAGCAGAAAGAGGCAAAATAGAGGTCAGCAAGGAGCAGCAACGAGGCAGAATTAATGTGAAGAAACAAGCAAAAAGAGGCAGAATAAAGGTCAGAAGGGAGCAGAAGAGGCAGAATAAGGGTAAGAAACTAGCAGAAAGAGGCAGAATAAAGATCAGAAGCAACTAGAAAGAGACGGAATAGAGGTCAGAGGGGAGCAGTAAAAGGCAAAATAAAAATGAGAAATGAGGAGAAAGAGACAGAACAAAGGTCAGAAACGAACAGAAAGAGGAAAAATAAAGATCAGAAACAAGCAGAAAGAGTCAGAATGAAGGTATGAAACGAGCAGAAAGATGCAAAATAAAGGTCAGAATGAGGCTAAATAGAAGTCAGAATATAGTAGAAATGGGGAAAATAAAGGTGAGAAATGAACAGAAGGAGGCAAAATAAAGGAAAGAGATGAGCAGAAAGAGGCAAAATAAAGGTGAGAAACAAGAAGAAATAGCAAAATAAAGGTCAGAAACAAGCAGAAAAGTCAGAATAAAGGTGAAGAAATGAGCAGAAGAGGCAGAACAAAGGTCAGAAATGAGCAGAAGAGGCAAAATAAAGGTGAGAAACTAGCAGAAATGGCAAAATGAAGGTCAGCAACGAGGAGAAAGAGGCAGAATAGACATCAAAAACTAGCAGAAAGAGGCACAATATAGGTCAGAAACTAGCAGAAAGGGGCAAAATAAAGGTGTGAAAGGAGCAGAAAGAGGCAGAATAAAGATCAGAAACGAGCTGAAAGAGGCAAAATAGAGGTCAGAAAGGAGCAAAAACGAGGCAGAACTATTTGTGGAAACAAGCAAAAAGAGGCAGAATAAAGGTCAGAAGGGAGCAGAAAAGGCAGAATAAGGGTCAGAAACTTGTAGAAAGAGTCAGAATAAAGGTCAGAAATGAGCAGAAGGAGACAAAAAAGTGAGAAAGGAGCAGAAAGAGTCAGGATAAAGGTCAGAAAAGAGCAGAAAGAGGTAAAATATATGTCAGAAACGAGCAGCAAGAGCCTAAATAAATTTCAGAAATGAGCAGAAAGAGGCAGAATAAAGGTCAGAAACGGCTAGAAAGAGGCAGAATAGAGGCCAGAAACGAGCAGAAAGAGGCAAAATGAGGTCTGGAACAAATAGCAAGACGCACAATAAAGGTCAGAAACAGGCAGAAAGAGGTTGAATAAAGGTCAGAAGGGAGTAGAAAAAGACACAATAATGGGCAGAATGAGCAGAAAGAGGCAAGCAGAGGTGAGAAATGAGCAGCTAGAGACAAAATAGAGGTCATAAATGAGCAGCAAGAGGTAGAATAAAGGTCAGGAGTGAGCAGAAAGAGACAAAATAACAAGCAGAATGAACAGAAAGATTCAACATAGAGGGCTGGAGCGACCAGAGAAGAGGCAGAAAACGAACAGAGAAGGCACAAAAATGATGGCAGCAGAGGGTAGCAGACTGCAGGCAGGCTGGACAGGAGGACCTTCACAGTGAGAGCTGGCACGAGGACCAGCTCCCATTTGCCCCCCTACTTTTTGTAACTGCACACCCACTAACAGACCCACTTATACACACACATCCCATCGCAGATCCATTCAATTACTCATTCAGCCACTCACAGACCCACAGAAAGATTCACACACACTCACCAACACACTCAGAGACACACACACACACCCACTCACACACTCATACATTCACTCACAGACCCACTCAGAAACTCACACATCAACTCACAGACCCACTCAGAAACTACTGAACCCACTCACAAATCTACTTAGACACTCACAAACCCACTCACAGACTTTTGCATGCTCTCTCAGACCTACTCAGACACTCACCCACTCACAGACCCACAGAGACACTCATGTTCCCATTCACAGACCCATTCAAAGACTCAGTCACCTTCTCACAGACCCACTCAGAGACTCACACAACCACTCACAGACCCACTCAGACACACCCACTCACTCACCTACTCAGAGACTCATCCATCCACTTACAGACCTTCATAGACACTTGTGCACCCACTCACAGACCCAGTCAGAGACTCACACACTGACTCACCGACCCACTCAGACACACATTCACCCACTCACAGACCCACTCAGACACTCATGCACCCACTCACAGACCCATTCAGAAACTCACACACCTACTCACAGATCCACCCAGGCATTCCTACACCCACTAGCTGTTAAGGCAGATAATCCTCAGGGTCGGTTTGTTGCATAGAAGGGTCCACCTCTTGATACTCCCGTGCCAGATTACCGTTATAGCACAGGTCAACAGGATGTTCAAGTGAGGGAAGGATAGGAAGGGAACAGCAGGGAGGGAGACCTGTAAAGACACCAGTGAATCATAAATAACCTGAATTCTGTTAATCACAGAACATATCTTCTCTCCATACATATACTATTTCCATGCAAACAAAATATCATCTATCTGTAAAGAAACATAAACAAGTTGTCTGAAGTATTCTATGAAATCTGTGGTTCCTGTGTAGATACACCAGTGTGCTGAGAAGGTTACTGTGATAGAAAAGATAAATGAACATTCATAGAACATCT